>CM075977.1:63065699-63689889 GCA_038087875.1 Malacoraja senta | reverse complement strand
ACACAAATATCACCAATATATATGTGTGTTTTTACAATGTGTGTTTTGCCAGGACTAAGTGTTCTATGATTGCAACATAGGTCTCAAAGTGGGATTTTGCAAAGCTAAAAATGTTAATAACTTGTAAAATATGACATCAATCTGAACGAAACTTGTTGAGCGCTATCATGTACCATTTTGGCGTAATTTCATGATCTCACACGCATGCACGCATGCAGACAGGCAAACATCCAATTTCTAAGTTACATATGAAAATCATACTTGCACACTATAGTGATGTATATTAGGTTGATTTTAGGGTAAGTATTGGCTAGTACCAAGGATAATAGTCCTACTTTTCAAAATAATGCCATATGCAGTCAAATTATTTGATCAATGCAGAAACCCTACAAACTGACAGCTTGAAATACTTTGATAGCAACAGTTGTTGGTTATTCATATATTACAATCCTCAGCACTATTTTCCAGAACTGTGATACATGCCTCGAGTTTTTCTCAGAAATATTTTGCTTTCATGCATGGTTTAAGATTTTGGATGTTTTCAATGTTCTATAAATGGTGCCTCAAATGTAATATTAAATACTGAAGACATAAATATAGAGTGGTTTCTTAAAAAATTATTGTTATTCTGTTGTCCGCAGCTGCTTAAGCATTGTGGAAAATGACCTTCCCCAACCATCTGTTTGCCGGCAAAGGCTCACAGATATAGGTCATTCTAGATTGAAAAATTAATATGTAGGCAAATACCATATATATATATATATATATATATATATATATATATATATATATATATATATATATATATATATATATATATATATATATATATATATATATATATATATATATATATATATATATATATGATGTGCAGACAGAATTGATTAGTTTAATTTGGCATCATGTCTGGCACAGACATCATAGGCTGCTCTTTGGCTTCCACAGACTTCTGTGGCAAAGAATTCCATAGATTCACCATAGTCTATCAAGCAGCAGTAATCAGCATATCACATCGGCTGCAAGTGAAATGATTCTGAGGCCAAGAGAGGATAGTGTGGTCTCTGTGTGGACCCCGCCTGTGGTGCCTATGAGCATCATCTGTGTGGCTGTGCCATTATAAAGGGGAGCATAAAGCATAGATTTGGAGGCAATTGCGAGTCCAGCAATGTCTTTGATAAAGCAATGAAGATTCATGTTCGGTATTAGCAGTAGGTTGACTATGTTGAACATGGGCATTGGTTTGTTGTAGTCTAAATATGAATGTAGGTTTATATTATGAGGACTTGAGGACTTCGGGTGCCGCAGTCTCCGGGGAGGGAGCGGCCGCTCCAGACATTTTCCAAGCCACTGAGGAGTGTTTACCCGACGCCAGAGTTCCAGCTTTCCGGCAAAGAGGGCCTGAAAACATCGGACTGGCTGCGGAGGCCACAAATAGGCCCCGACCTCGGGTGTTTCACAGAGCAAGAGGACTGAACTTTCTGATGCCTTTCCCCACAGTTGAAAATGTTGATTCTGTTGTGGGGGGGACGTTCTTGTTGAATTCTATAATGTGTTATGTAATTTTTCTGATTTTTAATTTTTCTATGGATGTACGGAAACTTTATTACTTCTTTTATTATTTATTTTATGTAAAGCACTTTGGTTTCAACGCGAGTTGATTTAAACGTGCTATATAAATAAAATGTACTTACTTACTTACTTACTTACTATAATGTTGGAAGGAACTGCAGATGCTGGTTTAAACCGAAGATAGGCACAAAAACCTGGACTAGCTCAGTGGGTCAGGTGGCATCTGGAGAAAAGGAATAGGTGACATTTTGGGTTGTGACCATTCTTCAGACTGATTGTTAGGGGAAAGGGAAATGAGAGATATAGATGGTGATATAGAGAGAACAAATGAATTAAAGAAGTGCAAAAAAATAATGATGATCAAGCTGTGGGCTGGGTGTTAATGAGTTATATATACAATGAAACTCATGGACGACAGTGAAACTAGTACAACAGATAGGGTGCTGGAGGGGCGGAGAAAGACGGGTGAAGCAAGGGTTACTTGAAGTTAGAGAAATCAATATTCATAAGCTGGGTTATAAACGGCCCAAGTGAAATATGAGGTCCTGTTCCTCCAATTTGCGTCTGTAAGTTAATAGCAGCTGCATTCTTATTGAGTGAACAGTCTGTCATCATTTAGACCAATGTGACTGAAAGCTTTGCTAGAGAATTTTGCACATGCAAATTTAATGCCCTGGGTACCAGAAATCAAAAAACAGTACAAGAAAGTTCAAGAAACAAGAGAATGTTTTTTAATGGGTGTAATAGACAATAGACAATAGGTGCAGGAGTAGGTCATTTGGCCCTTCAAGCCAGCACCGCCATTCAATGTGATCATGGCTGATCATCCACAATTACTACCCCATTCCTGCCTTCTCCCCATATCCCAATACACAATATTGATACACCAACAATATGCAAAATTCGCTGTGCTGCATTATATAACTTTAGAATCATACACGGGGTGGGAGATTGCAACCTTCACGTGGTCCGCCCTATTTCAACGAATGCAATCAACCTGGCGTGCATAATCAAATAAGATCAAATAGAACAAGTTGTCCTACAACTTTAGGCTGTGCAGGCCATATGCAAGAAGAAGAAGAATCATACACCATGGAAACAGGCCCTTCAGCCCAACTTGTCCAAGATACTCATCTAAGCTTATTCCCATTTGCTCACATTTTTTCCCACATGCCTCTACACATTTCCTATCCATGCATCTGTCCAAATGTCTTTTAAACGTTGTTATTATACCTGCCTCAACTATCTCCTCCGGTGGTTCATTCCATATAACCACCACCCTATGTGTGAAAAAGTTGCCCTCCGGTTCCTGTTAAATCTTTCACCTCTCACCTTAAACCTATGACCTCTGGTTCTTGGTTTCTCCATCCAACATAAAAGACTACGTGCATCGTATCAATTCCGCTCATGATTTTATATACCTTTATATGATCATCCCTTAGCCTTCTGTGCTCCAAGAAATTTTCTTTTCAGTTTTAAGTCTATTAAAGGTGTACTATATTGGACTGTTACTGAGCATAATTAATTTGCTAATTTTTAATTTTAAGCTACTCCCAAATACCAAATCAAGAAACAAATAATAATAATAATAATAATAATAATAATAATAATAATAATAAAAGCTTTATTTCAGACACAGGTCCATAGAACACATCAAACAGTATAAGGAGATACAAAAATACATATAAAATTGCATATTAGCCTATAAGATATACAAGCTATTGCACCAATGCCGTCTTAGCCTAGAAGTGAATCTATAGCAGCTTTTCAGAGGGCTGACTAGGGCTTCAATTATGTGGTTCTCTGACTTATCCAGGCGACACATAAAACTAAACATCAGCTGTCTTAAGAGTGCCTCACAGGTTGGCACTCTAGTGGACACAAACAATTGACTGGCACTATGCCATCTCGGGACACGAAGTAGCAACCTCATTGCATCATTGTATGCTACCTTGAGCCTCTGCATACTCTTTTTCTTATAATTAGACCACAATTGAGCAGTATATAACGGTATATAACGGTGTGATGTAGGTTCTGAACAGTGAACACTTCACAGAGTCAGAGCACATAGAAAACGTCCTTATAAGCATGTTAGCTTGAAGATCAATGTGACAGCGCTGTCGGTCGAGATCTTTGTCATCCGTCCAGTCATCGGATATGACATGATCTAGGTATTTAAAGGCCTGTCTCACGAGTCTGCGGTCATTGGCGGCGAAACAGGAACTATCTACCGCTCCTGGGCCACCAGAGACCGCGGGCTCGGTCAAACCACAATTCTGGGGCCGTGCGGCGTTGTTCCCAACACCGCACGGTGCTAAAAAAAACCCAACACTGTCCAAAAATATGTTCCTACCGCACAGCCGCCGCCAGTGAGGCACGAGTGCGGCACGGTCACCGCCACAGCCGTCGCCAGTGAGTCACGAGCGCCGTGAGTCGAACCTGCACCACCACAGCCTCCGCCAGTGAGGTACGTGTGCGGCACGGCCGCCGCCACAGCCGCCGCCAGTGAGGTACGTGTGCGGCACAGCCGCCGACAGTGGGGTACGTGTGCGGCACGGCCGCCGCCACAGCCCCGCGATCCGAAAGACGTCATCAGCCGAAACCGCAAGATCGTTGAACCGGCCGTACTTGGCCCCCCGCGCAGCATCCGTGCGCCGCTCTCGTGGTTGCCGTGCGGTCCCCTCTTCCGCCGACGCCGCGCTTCACCGCCAACGACCGCAAACCCGTGGGACAGAGCCTAAAATTTCCTCACACACAGCAAGAGGACTGTCTGACAAATAAAAAGTCGGAAAAGTTGATTTCCTCTCCTCAGCGCTTCTAACTATCATTATGCGGCTTTTCTCAGCGTTATACTTTATGTCATAATCAAGGCCATACTGAGAGCACACCTTCAGCATCTGCTGCAGCCCAACACTATATGGACAGAGCAGGACCAGGTCATCTGCATACATAAGATGATAAACAATAGTGTTGCCCACAAGACAGCCAGTTTTTAACCTATTTAACTGATTTGACAATCCATCCATATAAACATTAAAAAAAATAGGAGACAAAATTCCTCCTTGCCGCACTCCGTTACTAACACAGAATGGAGCAGATACAACATTGTCCCATTTAACCTGAAACGTTTGATGGGCATACCAAAACACTAAAATTCTCACTAAGAATTTAGGGGCACCTCTATCTAGCAATTTTACAAACAATTGTTCATGATTAATTCTATCAAATGCCTTGGACGCATCAATAAAACATAAAAATACAGATGAATTCAGGCCTGTGTACCTGAACACAATCTCTTTAAGAGCATAGATACACAGGTCAGTTCCAGTGAGAATCAAATAAGCCTTTGGTTCAAGTAACTAGTAATATCTGGTCCCCTAATTAATTCTTAAATGAGCACAATTATTTTTCCATTCAGTGCACCATATATCGATGTGATTGCGTGAATACTTTCAATTATTTCTGGTGAAAAAAACCAAAATTGGTGCATGAAACTAATGTTCATGTGAACAGATAACAGATATTGCATTTTGATCAATGCAAATGAATGTCCATGTCAACTGAAGGATTTACAGTAAATGGGAAGATCTGCAGACATAATAATTCAATCACATTGTTGCTAACTGTTGCTCTTTGAGTGAAGCTGAATGAATAAGCCACAGTCGTTACAGACTTCATAAGGAAATGTGTGGAGGACTGTGTTCCAACAAAAACCTTCTGAGTTTCCTAACTAGAAGCCTCGAATGAACCATGAGATCCACATTTTTCTGAAGGCATGACCCCGGGCATTCAGGTCTGGCGATGCAGAGGTCTATAAGAAATCCAGATACGACCTTGGTAAGGCCATCAAAAAGGCCAAAAGGGACCTGCTCTAAGCTGGAGGATGAGACAAATGTTCGGCAATTGTGGCAGGGCTTGAATGCCATCACCTCCGACAAGGAGAAATCAGGAGCCAGCTCAAAGGACAGTTAGCATCACTGCCTGATGAGCTCAATGCGTTCTACGCTCGGTTCGATAGGAAAAACACTGATGTGCCTTCCTGAGCCCTTTTTCACCCTGACGGTATTACAGTCATAGTCACAGAGGCCAACGTCAGCGGGCTCTGTGATTATGACTGTAACACCATTTCCTAACGAGAAGCCTTGGATGAACCATGAAAGGGAGGGAAGGGGGGGAGGGGAGAGAGAGGAGGGGGGAGAGAGGGGAGAAGGGGGAGAGAGTGGGAAGTTGGGAGAGGGGGGAGTGGGGGGGAGGGGGGAGGGGAGAGGGGGAGGGGAGAGGGGGGAGAGGGGACGGGAGAGGGAGAGGGGGACGGGAGGGGAGAGGGTAGGAGAGAGGGAGAGGGGGAGGGGAGAAGGGGAGGAGAGAGGGGGGAGGGGAGAGGGAGGAGGGGAGATGGGGGAGGTGGAGAGAGAGAGGGGGAGAGAGAGGGGGAGGGAGAGAAGGGGAGAGAGAGGGGGGAGAGAGGGGGAAGGGGGAGAGAGAGAGGAGGGGGAGAGAGGGCATGAAGGGGGAGAGAGAGGAAGGGGAGAGAGAGGAGGGAGAGAGAGGGGGTATGGGGGTAGAGGGGGGAGAGAGTAGAGGGGAAAGAGGAGTGGGGAGAAAGGTGGGGAGAGAGGAGGTGGGGAGAGAAGAGGGGGTGAAAAGAGGAGGGGGGAGGTGGAGGGGAGCCAGGCGAGTGAGTGAGCTGCGAAAAGCGAAGGGGGGGGAGAGAGAGAGAGAGAGAGAACAGGGCCAGACTCTCTGGAAACCCGGAGCGGTTAGCAGCGGGAGGGAGGGGGCGTGGGAGGGGCGTGACTTCTATTGCTGCGCAGGCCGCGAGGAGAAAGTTCTTCAATAGCTCATGAGCGCCGGTGAGCGCCGGTGACGCCGGTGACCTCCCGTGACCTCGGGATCTGTAGAACTTGTTCGCACTTTCTGCTCCTTTTGAAGAACGGGAGGGGGAGGGCTGGGCCACAAGCCAGGTGGGCGACGAGCAAAGGCATTGTGATGTCACCAGCTGGCCAACGGTTAGATTGGAAAAAAAGTCAGATTTGTGAACAATTTTAGTAAAACACTCTGGAAATAATTAACCAAATTTACAGATGATTGGATTTTTGAAATCATGAGCTAAATCTCTACCGGAATATGTACAAAATTCACCGTTTTTTCAAGGAATCGGGTTTTCAAGGAAATGTGAATCAAAGACAAAATCACACACACACACACACACACACACATACACACACACGCACACACGCACACACGCACACACGCACACACACACACACACACACACACACACACACACACACACACACACACACACACACACACAGAGTTTTAATAGTATATGATGTCAACATGGATAATCCACAAAGCTTGAGTTTGTGTTTCAAATTGACTTTAACTTAATTATATTAACATTAACATTTTAGAAAATGTGTAAGTGCATGCCTGCAAGAAATGAAGACAAATAATATTTATAACAGAACAAAATTTGTCTCATACAGTGAATGACTTAATTGGAAAATAAGAAAAATATAATCCATGCATGGGAGCAATAGAGCAAGAGAGAACAGGAGACCAATTAAATTATTGCAAGAAACTGATTGATTAAGGCAATGTAAAATAGAATATACTATACAAACACAACCAATATATTACTAATTAGTATTGCAAAATGCGATTAGATTTTAATAGTGTTGTATGAAAGAAGAACATATGATGTGAGGGCTAGATTAGGGCATTTGTCCCTGTGAGTCTGGGTGAATGTAATGATTAGTCTCAATTTCTTTCTTGCCTAATTCCCATAACTTGTGGTTCTCCTATAATACATATCTATCCATTTCAACTTTAAGTGTACTTGTATGGGAAAATCTTGCCTTGAGACCCACATAAGATCCCCTGGCAGATGTGCCCTTTACCAGGCATTTGAGAGCAAACCATGAAAAATATATATTTTTGAAAAGACACAAATTGCTCGCGTAACTCATTGAGTCAGACAGAATCTCTGGAGAACATAGATATGAACGTACTCCCAAAGTGCTGGAGTTACTCCAGCATTTTGTGTCTATCTTCGGTGTAAGCCAGCATCTGCAGTTCCTTCTTACACATAGATATGAACGTTTCAGTTTGGGACCCCTCTTCAGGCTGATTGTGGGGGTGGGTGGGGAGAAAGTAGGAAGAGAAGAGGGGACAGGACAAAGCCTGGCATCTAATTGCTGGATGCAGGTGATTTTGATAGGCAGAAGTTTGGACAAAGGTTGGATAAGTTCCTACTCAGCAAAGTGCAGGCCATGACATCTGGACATCAGCTGGGACTACATGGACATGTATAGATTCATCACCTCTCTGATCAGGAAATCCATCTGCTGAACCCACACCAGGTTAACCTGGATCTGTTCAGTTAATCCATTGAAATCAATCGGCTTTATCAGATGCCAGGAGAATGCAAAAGAACTGGAAAATGTACTTGCATTCCAGAGGGAGTGCACATGTTAATTTTTGAGTTGATTGAGTAATAGCAAAATTCCTTTATATAACAAATAATTTGCTGGAACAATGGTCCAATATAACATTTCACATGAATACATTGGTCTGTTATATTGATTCATTCTGTACAGAAAATGCAGTAAATGAACTAATACAATGAATGATGGAGACTGTTTAATTATACGGTGTGCATAAAAGGTAAATATATAGTAATTGAAGAGGGATATTAAACATTTTCTTTATTGGCCATGGTTATCCTAAGATATTGAACTCAGTCTGAAGAAGGGCCCTGACCCGAAACGCTGCCTATCCATTCCCTCGAGATGCTGCCTGGCCCACTGAGTTACTCCCGCCCTTTGTGTTTCATTCATAATGTCAGCATCTGCAATTCTTTGCCCCTCCATGTGAAGCTCATCGCAAATTTTATGGACACATTGGAAGCCTTTTGTAACCTCTAAAGTTCAGCATTAGCTTTTAATATAAAGTACCACCCTTATGGTGGGGGCAGATGTTTGAGTGATTCCCCTCAGAAAACAAAAGGAACAATGTAGAAACTAACTTTCTTAAAATTGCATGAATGAAAAATAATCTAACAATCATTCCCCATTAAATGGACTACATAACGTTCTGTTCATAATTCAACTTTCAATTTGGCTTTTTCATTGATTTGTAGCATTCTTTTTTTGCAATGAATAATAAATGATTCTATTCCATCACGAATTGTAAAGAATCAACTCATATGGATTATAATACATTACTGTTAATGTCATGCACGGAAGCAAAACATTCCTTTTATTATAAATTGATGCACTTATGGAGTGCCAATTTTCAATCCAAAGTCAGATCACATGCAATGATCACCATTTAAGCATGCTATTTCAAATTTATAAAGATGGATCGATCTTCCAAGTAATAATCTTTTCATTGCAGACCCTGATGCATTTCAATTAGTTATTGTACTTACTGCATTACAAAATATATGATGTTGATTTTCCAGTTGATTAATCTAACATGCATTTAATGTAATTGTGAATTTGGGGGGTTTACTTAATTGTATGTTTCTCAAGCATAAACTATTAAGCTTTCTATTTTGCCACTCCATATGTATTCTTCAATTACACTGTTTTACTTGAGAGACATAGACATTAAAGAGGACTGCAGATTGAGACCAAGATTCTCAAGGCAGCTTTTATACCAACGGTACAGTTTTGGCACTATACATTAAAAATCGACTCTTCATCATAGTTTCTAACATAACAAAACTTGTTCTTTGTTATCGATTTCTGCTCGCAGGCTGCTGTCTTTAAAATTATGGCCATATGGACATAGGGCCCAAGTTGAATCAGGAGTTAAAATTGGCATGTAGCAAAAGTAATGCTGTGGTTGTTTTGGGAGATTTCAACATGCTGGTAGACTGGGAAAATCAGGTTGGCACTGGACCCCAAGAAAGGGACTTTGTAGAGTGCTTTCGTGATGGATTCTTAGAACAGCTTGTATTGGAGCCTACCAGGGAGAAAGCAATTCTGGATTTAGTGTTATGTAATAAACCGGATTTGATAAAGGACCTCAAGGTTAATGAGCCATTAGGAGGCAGTGATCATAACATGGTCAGGTTTAATTTACAATTGGAGAGGGAGGAGGGTAGATCGGAGGTGTCAGTGTTACAGTTGAATAAAGGGGACTGTGGGGCCATGAGGTTGGAGCTGGCCAAAGTTGACTGGAAAGATACACTAGCAGGGATGACAATGGAACAAAAATGGCAGGTATTTCTAGGAATAATACAGAAGGTGCAGGATCAGTTCATTCCTAGGAGGAAGGAAGATTCCAAGGGTGGTAAGGGGCAACCATGGCTGACAAGGGACGTCAGAGACAGTATAAAAATTAAAGCGAAGAAGTACAACGTAGCAAAGCTGAGCGGGAAGCAAGAGGATTGGGTAATGTTTAAAGAACAACAGAATATAACTAAAAATACAATACGGGGAGAAAATATGAGGTACGAAGGTAAGCTAGCCAAGAATGTAAAGGAGGATAGTAAAAGCTTCTTTAGGTATGTAAGGAGGAAAAAATTAGTTAAGACCAAAGTTGGACCCTTGAAGACTGAAAAAGGTGAATTAATTATGGGGAACAAGGAAATGGCAGATGAGTTGAACAGGTACTTTGGATCTGTCTTCACTAAGGAGGACACAAACAATCTTCCCGATATAGTAGTGGCCAGAGGATCTGGGGTGATGGAGGAACTGAAGGAAATCCACATTAGGCAGGAAATGGTGTGGGATAGACTGATGGGACTGAAGGCTGATAAATCCCCAGGGCCTGATGGTCTGCATCCCAGGGTACTTAAGGACGTGGCTTGAGAAATCGTGGATGCATTGGTGATAATTTTCCAATGTTCTATAGACTCAGGATCAGTTCCTGTGGATTGGAGGGTAGCTAATGTTATCCCACTTTGTAAGAAAGGCCTGATATCGGTGGTGGGGAAGATGCTGGAGTCAATTATAAAAGATGAAATAGCCGCACATTGGGATAGCATTAACATGATCAGTCCGAGTCAGCATGGATTTACGAAGGGGAAATCATGCTTGACTAATCTTCTGGAATTTTTGGAAGATGTAACTAGGAAAATGGACAATGGAGAGCCAGTGGATGTAGTGTACCTGGACTTTCAGAAAGCATTTAATAAGGTCCCACATAGGAGATTAGTGGGCAAAATTAGGGCACATGGTATTGGGGGCTGACATGGATAGAGAATTGGTTGGCAGACAGGAAACAAAGAGTAGGGATTAACGAGTCCCTTTCAGAATGGCAGGCTGTGACTAGTGGGGTACCGCAAGGCTTGGTGCTGGGACTACAGCTATTTACAATATACATCAATGATTTGGATGAGGGGATTCAAAGTAACATTAGCAAATTTGCAGATGACACAAAGCTGGGTGGCAGTGTAAACTGTGAGGAGGATGCTATGAGAATACAGGGTGACTTGGACAGGTTGGGGGAGTGGGCAGATGCATGGCAGATGAAGTTTAATGCGGATAAATGTGAGGTTATCCACTTTGGTAGCAAAAACAGGAAGGCAGATTACTATCTAAATGGTGTCAAGTTGGGAAAAGGGGAAGTACAACGGGATCTGGGGGTCCTTGTTCATCAGTCTATGAAAGTATGCATGCAGGTACAGCAGGCAGTGAAGAAAGCGAACGGCATGTTGGCCTTTATAACAAGAGGAGTCGAATATAGGAGCAAAGAGGTCCTCTGCAGTTGTACAGAGCCCTAGTGAGACCACACCTGGAGTATTGTGTGCAGTTTTGGTCCCCTAATTTGAGGAAGGACATTTTTGCTATTGAGAGAGTGCAGCGTAGGTTTACAAGTTTGATTCCCGGGATGGCGGGACTGTCATATGTTGAGAGAATGGAGCGGCTGGGCTTGTACACTCTGGAGCTTAGAAGGATGAGAGGGAATCTCATTGAAACATATAAGATTGTTAAGGGTTTGGACACGCTAGAGGCAGGAAACATGTTCCCGATTTTGGGGGAGTCCAGAACCAGGGGCCACAGTTTAAAAATAAGGAGTAAGCCATCTAGAACGGAAGCGAGGAAACACTTTTTCTCACAGAGAGTGGTGAGTCTGTGGAATTCTTTGCCTCAGAGGGCGGTGGAGGCAGGTTCTCGGGATGCTTTTAAGAGAGAGCTAGATAGGGCTCTTAAAAATAGCGGAGTCGGGGAATATGGGGAGAAGGCAGGAACGGGGTACTGATTGGGGATGATCAGCCTTGATCACATTAAATGGCGGTGCTGGCTCGAAGGGCCGAATAGCCTACTCCTGCACCTATTGTCTATAGTTTATTGTCTATTGTCTATAATACAAACAATATATTGAAAATGCTCAGACTGTCTCCAGTTCAGAAATTCTCCTGTTGTTTTGAGCTGCTGAGTCCACGACACCTTCTATTTATCCATATTATTGTACACAGTAATTCCTGGTATTAATGATATATGTTCAATAGTGTCCATTAGTGCTTTATTTATCACATATGCAATTGCACAGTGAAATTTGTTTTGCATGTATTACACATGCAGGCACCGCCTTTATTGGCGGCATTATTCAAAGTCCCGTCTGGTCAGTCCACGTGCTCGATGTACTGGAGCAGTTGCCACGAACCAACATCCCTCTCCTTCCCTTGCCTTGCCATCTTTGGAAAGGATATATATGTTCCAGGTCTTTCAACTACCAAGAAGCACAGATGTAGAAATCAGTTGTATGATTTTGTGTCTTTGTAGAGATAAGTGTTGTCAACTTAAACTAACAATCATCAGATAATATTTGAAATTATTAAAGAAAATCTTAATCCCATAGTGCAATGTATGTGAACCAACTTCTAGGAACAGTTTCTCTTACTTCATCAAACTCATTCGCTTTATCTGATTTCCTCTTAAACCACTGCTCTGAAGAGCACATGCTCAACACTTACTGCATAAGCTCTTGAGGCACAGAGAAATTCCACTGATCTTCTTCTTATGTAGTCCACACACAAGATTAGAAGTTGTTCAGCCAGAGCTGAGCACACTTCTCAGCCTCTGCATACAATAGTGTCTGTCTTGCGCTTCTTGTGCTTCTTGTGCGTGGTGGTGGAAAGATTGGTGGAAACAGGGCCGCGACGTGGACGCTCTTTCCTTGACCACTGGTAACCACTGGTATTCGCATTATAATCATTAGTCAATCCTCGCTGGTAGGCTTGCCATTTATCCGCAATGTTTTGGATTGAATTTACTTGTCACCAGGATATGAAACTAATGACAAGTCTTGAACAAAAACTTTCTGATCAGTGTTTTAATTGGCGTCATGAAAATTAAACATTTTTTGCAATGAGAAGCTGATTTCTGTTGTCAGTATTAACCCCAGCAATCCAATTCGAAAATCTACCCTCATTTAAGCTTTTAGGAATTAGCAGTGTTTATTTTTTTTTTTAATTTCCTGCCTCAGAATAAATGTTTGATTGGGAAATGGGCAGCAGGCCTAGATTAAATTTTAGTGATACCAGAGCTGCTAACTCTCAAGCATTGAGCGTGAGACTCACGCATTTCGCCCAATTCTCCCGCTCTAACGCTCATCACAGAATTTCTCACGCTCTGTCATGAGAAATTCTGTGACCAACGAGAATTTCAAAACTAATATCAACTGCTTGTGTGCGCGTCTGTTAACAAGACAGCAGCATTCTTTGTAATTCTCACTTGACCGAACCGTCACACACCTCCAAACCATGTCCCTATGCAAATTTACATTGAAAGACATGGACCGGGCAGTGAATGAGTGTCACCCAGCACAGCAAGTAAGGCCATGTCCTGCTCCCGGCGGCAGTCAGAATTTAAGGATTTGCGGGAAGTGGCTGACATGAGCGAGGCCGGCGAGCGGCAGGAGAGAGGTACATGGGCCGCGGAACGGGGGGGGGGGGGGCGGGCTTGCAGCCCCCCACATTTTTGGCTAGACATGTTTCAATATCTCCAACTTTGGATGATGCGCTGTTGTGCTCTGAGCAACGTGGTCTTGGGTGTTGGAGAGCTGGGATGGAAGCAGAAGCAGTGGCGGGGGCAGATGCGGACGGGGAGCCGGGGCTGGTGAGTGTTTGCCGGGCTGGCAAGTCGCTCACTGCAGCTCCGGCCATGGAGCAATCTCAGTGCAAGAGTCCCCTGGCCCGTCGGAGGTGTCAGAAGTCGCTGTGCCGAATTTGCCCTGGTGACCGGGCATGGACCAGGCTGCGGCTCGGTGAATCCTGGAGGACAACCAGTGGCTGCTGGAAGTAAGTACCAAGCACTGGGTAGAAGCAGTGGAAGATAGTGGCCTTCAAATGGGAGTGGTTGAAGAAAACATCCTGCTTGCCTGCTAGATTTTCACTTACTGTAACTGCAGGAAAAATGTTCCTGATGTTGGGGGAGATCAGAACCAGGAGTCACGGTTTAAGAATAAGGAGTAGACCATTTAGGACTGAAATGAGGACAACATTTCTTCACCCAGAGAGTTGTGAATCTGTGGAATTCTCTGCCACAGGCCGTGGAGGCCAATTCACTGGATGTTTTCAAGAGAGAGTTACATTTATTTCTTGGGGCTAGCGAAATCAAGGGATATGGGAAAAAAACAAGAGGTACTGATTTTAGATGAACAGCCATGATCATATTGAAAGGCAGTGCTGGCTCGAAGGGCTGAATGACCTATTCCTCCACCTATTTTCTATGTTTCTATGCTTGAGTATATGGCAATAAAACTCGACCACTTGATTTTGAAGCATTCATGCATGGTGGGGGTATAATGTAGTCATAGAGTGATACAGTGTGAAAACAGGCCCTTCGGCGCAACTTGCCCACACCCGGCAACATGTCCCAACTACACTACCTGCTTTTGGTCCATATCACTCCAAACCTGTCCAATCCATGTATCATTCTAACTGTTCCTTAAATGTTGGGATAGTCTCTGCCTCAACTATCTCCTCTGGCAGCTTGTTCCATACACCCACCACCCTTTGTGTGGAAAAAGCTACCCCTTAAAAAGTTACCTTAAAAATACTTCAAACAGAAAACATTGAAATCACACTTCTACAATGCACTAATTCATGATTTTAGTACATCAAATTTCAAAAAGCCCCTACCGTGCGAGGGGGACATCCCCCTCCAACACCGTCCCCCAACTCGGTCACTTCACTGCCTGGCCGGGTACCCCTAGGCCATTGATCAGAGTTCGCTCGGCACCACCCCCCCACCCCCCCCCCACCCCCCCCCCACCCCCCCCCCACCCCCCCACCCCCCCCCACCCCCCCCCCCAATTTCAAAAACGCTCCGCGCCGCCTGGTACAGACGGAGAGCACTGCCAGATGTGAGCAGGGAATGAGGACAGTTGTCCGTGATGTCAGGATCGCAATGCTCAGCGTTTTGTGTTTCGGAGTTGGCTGATGTTATTGATTCGTAATTAACCTGATTTGTAATTAGTTGACAAAACCTTAATTTATTAATCTGGAATATCCAGGGGGATGGGATAAGTATAATATTAAAATGACATGCAAGGTTTCAGGCTGTCTGTCACAACATACCCATTACCCCATTATTTCCTTCAGTTAAATATTGGGAGGGTAGCACTATTGTCATTTGCCACTCCACTATTATGTTTGTTTACCTCACTGACTATTCCAAACCCCCCCCCCCAAATTCCTTTGTCAGGTTGAATAGAAATGTCCCCAATCTCGTTGTTTTACTAATTGAACATGTAGATGCACATCCTCAAGGAGTGTAATCAAATAGAAACTGATTCAGTTGCGATGTTTAAAAGCTTATTCAAAGAAGGGGCATATTTTAAAGGGAGTGACAGAGATATTTGCTGGGGAATGTGTGAGGAGGTTATTATTTGTCTAGTTTTAGCTTGAACCAGGACATCTGAAAGATTCAAAGTTTAATATAGTAATTGTGCTGATACTGACTGCAACCAAAACCACGTAATCAATATCATCCATTCCGGAGGTTTTATTTTTCTGATGCCATTTAAACTTCACTTGGATGTCAATCACTTCAATGTAAAAGTAATTGGGAATGGGGAGCATTGGAACAAAAAGTTGCCCTCAGTACATATTAACTGTAATATAATAATGTATGAATGTTTGTAGGTGTAATCAAAACAAAGATCTTTTTTATCATTGTTGTGTTATGAATACCATAGGAAATATTATGTACTTTCAAGAGCACATTAAGTAGAATATTATTGCTTATATATATATATATATATATAATATATAATTATTGGACTTTGCTTTTCGGAAAAGTCCCAGCTGAGAGGAAGACAGGGAAATACTGAAAATATTGGGGGTGAAAATGACCAGGGCAGTTTGTTAGGAAAATGAAGGAAATGGTAACCAAATACTTACACATCTGAGTGAGTATAATTTTAAGGAAGAGAAATTATGTTCAACCAATTGATGACTTATTTGACAAAGTAACTAGCATGTTTGATAACAAGGAAGCCAATGGATGTAGCAAATTTTGTCATGCAAAATTTGGTCCGTGAAGTGCCCCATAAAAAGATTACTGCATTAGATAAGCACCTGTGGACTTGAACGTAATAGGTTAAGTCCAGGGGGTCAGATATGGGGCTTTATGTGTGGGCCAGATATATTGTCACTGCAGAGAGGCTAGGAGCAAGGCCAAGTGTGCATCCAGAGTCAAGGTCTGGAATAGTACTAGTGTGTGCAGTAAAGCTTGGACAATGGGAGTGTTCAGCTAAGTGTTACCTAAGCAGGTAGGCAGCTATGATCAGGGTACAATAGGGGGCCAGGTGTAAGGCTGGACTCAAGGTCAGGAATGAGAGAAGGTATGCAACTGGGGTCAGTGTCAGGAGTAGTACCAGGTGTGCAGTGAAACCCAGGTTGGTCAACATGGACCAAGTGCTTGATTATAATCTGATTTCTATACATGAAGACACTAAGATCATTCATGTGCTGCACCTGTTGATCAGAGCCAGGCTCTACTGTGGAATGTAATTAGGAATGGAATTTAGCCTAACCTTATTCATTGCTAATCCAATTTAAAGCATAAATATTGCATTCAAGTGCAAGTTAAAAGACTCGCTGCAGTTGCACAATTTCAAGCTGAAAAATGTAAGAGCTCAGTACCATGGTAGGGGGCTGAACCCCCCTTCCCACACCCTCTCCCCCCTTCGGTCGCTATGCTCCCTCGGGCTTGGTCTCTTGCAATTTTGTCACTCATAACTCTCACCCAATGTTGGCAGCCCTGGTGATACAGTGTGCAGCCAACCCCCCGTGGCCCACCAAGTCCACGCTGACCAATGATCACCCAAACACTAGTTCTATCCTGCACACTTGGGACAACATACAGGAGCCAATTAACCTTCAAATCTCCACATCTTTGGAATGTGGGAGGAAACTGGAGCACCCAGGGAGTATGTCCAAACTGCATACAGACAGCCCCCGTAGTCAGGATTGGACCAGGGCCTCTGGCGCTGTAAGGCATCAGCTTTACTGCTGTGCCATTGTTCCAGGGATTATAGGGATCAGTGCAAGTTCTGAGAGTCAAAGAGGGGAACTCTGGACAAGGGTCCTGACCCTTTTGCCTTGTTATATGAAATTGACAATTGTAAATCAGTAGCCTGTTTTTAAATTGTCTGACTTTCTTTTCCATTAAAATGGCCATTAAAATAGGTTGATGACTTGTTCTTGCCTACCTATATTAACAGCTGGTGCAGATTTTTACACCTAACACGGAAGTAGAAAGTATAGGGATAGAACCTTTCCCACCCCCATTATTCCTTCTTCTCCTTGTTCCCATCAGGCAGAAGATATAAAATCGTGAAAGCTTGTAACGCCAGATGCAATCTTCCCCTCTGTTATCACTTCTGAATGGTCCTTCCGTAAGCTACGGTAAAGTCCCAATTATCCAACCTACTGCATTTATCTTACTAATTATATTTTGAAAACGGACTTGCAAAAAGTGAGTCAGCCATTTGGAAAATGCAAGCGATGAGTCGTTGTCAGTGGGAAGACATTGTAACAAGGAACCAAACCTTAAGAGACCAAAGCCAGCTGCAATGCAAGCTATTTCACACCAAAAAGCTGATGGAAAAGGCAGGATTGTTCCATCGTGTAGGGACATTATGTTCACAAAATTATAAGTGGTGAAATCTTCAGTAAAGAGTGTGTTAGATTTTATACACGTATCCATTTTAATTCAGGTGCAAAATTATACTCCTAACATGTGCAAGAACTGGAGAGCCACGTGGTACAATTTTAATACTTCATTGTACTGCTGTTTGGTTCCATATTATGGTTCTGTTTATGAATCAATTTGTTTATGCGCTAATGCAAGCAGCAATACAGTGGGTCTGACCAATAGTTCAGAAAACTTCAAGTTGGCCAGAGTCATCAAAAAAGATTTCTCCAACAATTCTTCAAAATAAATTAATGTTCTGAGCTGATGTTAAATCCTGTGACATTTATCCCATATAAATGGCCTATTTCACATCAAATGTTTTTAATGTAAACACAAAGTGAAAAGTTTCTGTAGATCAATAGTCTGATAAAGAATAGTTCATATGCATAATATCACAAAATGAAGATTCATCTTATTTGTGCCCAGAATAAACATGAATACTAAACACTTTCATTTATTAAAGTCTAATAAAGCATCAGAACATCAACCCTAATCTTGTTACATGGCAGAGAAGGATCAAGGGGCCACATGGATGATTCCTTTTACATCCTACATTTCAGCATATAATGAATAAAATAGCAACATGTTACTCTCTAAAAAGGATAAAGATAAACCGAAGTTTAAAATAATTCACAACATTTTAGATCCAATATAAATAACTTAATGTAAAAACATGGAGACCTGACAAGTGATTTGATTTTATCAATTGTTAAATAAAGTCAAAGTTATTTTTGTTTCAGACATCTAATTTTGCAGAACTACATCAATTGTTTAAATAATAATTCTCTTGATGAAGTAGTATGCATTATTAAATGTAAACTTGATTGCCGGTGAATTATTGCCGATCAAAGCTATTATTGTTCTGAATTGGATAAAGAGTAGGCATAAATAATTGTAATTAGCATTTTATCTTTTATGCCACCCACTCTAATTGTATGCAAAAAGGCATGAACAGAATTCTACAATGCATGTACATTTATCTTTTTATAGTTGATCTATTTTTAATATTTTGCATATGAGCAGCTAATATATGACAAATTCTCCAAGCTAATGATAATAGGTTCTTATACTAGACATTCATGAGGCTGCATTTGGAGGATTGTGTTCAGCTTTGATCACCCTGCTATAGCAAGGATGTTGTTAAGCTGGACAGAATGCGGAGAAGAATTATGAGGATGTTGCCAGGACATGAGGCCCTGAGCTGCAGGGAGATGTTGGGCAGACTAGAACATTATTCCTTGGAATGCAGGAGGCTGAGGGGTGATCTTATAGAGGTGTATAAGATAATGAGCGAAATAGAGAGTGAAGATCTTTTAGCCAAATTGGGGAATCAAGAACCAGAAGACATATGACTGAGAGGAAAGATTTAATAGGAACCTGAGGGGAAACTTTTTCACACAGAGGGTGGTAGGTACAAGGAATGAGCTGTCGAGGAGGTAGTTGAGGCAGGTATCATAACAAATAGTGGCAAATGCAGTGCTAAATGCAGGCAGGAAGGACTAATTTAGATGGGGCATTATGGTCCCATGGGCAAGTTGGTCTGAAACGTTGCCTATTTTCCTTCGCTCCATAGATGCTGCTGCACCCGCTGAGTTTCTCCAGCATTTTTGTGTACCTTCGATTTTCCAGCATCTGCAGTTCCTTCTTAAACAGACTCAAATTGTAATTGGAAATTATTATTTTGCATTGCACTTTACGTAGGTTTCTCAACATGTTATCTACTTAAAGCAAAAGCAGCACATGCCCCTGCCTTACACTTGCCATACCAATATAATATCAATGAAACCCCAAACTTGGTTGGTTCTCCGGTCGAGGAAGAACTGGAGGGCTTTGAGACCCTCCTGGTGGGGGATAGAGGTGTAGAGTGACTGGCGTCCATGATGAAGATGAGGGGATGGGGGCATAGAGAATGGAATGCCCAGAGATGACGGAGAGTGTCTGAGGTGTGTTGAACATAGATAGGGAGGGATTTAACCAGGGGGGATAGGATGGAGTCAAGGTATGTGGAAATAAGTTCGGTCCATAATTACTATCCATAATTCATCCAACAACGGTGGTTTCATCAGTGAATTTAAAGATGGAGTTGGAACTGTGTCTGGAGACCCAATCATGGGTATGGAGTAAGAAGAGCAGGGAACTGAGCACACAGCCTTGAGGTGCCCCTGTGGTGAAATTTGTCGAGGAGGAAGTGTTGTTGCCAATTCATACTGATTGTGCTCTGTGGATGAGGAAGTTGTGGATCCAGTTGCAAAGGGATGGACAGAGACCCAGTTCCCTGAGCTTGGTAACATGTTGGAGGGGATGATGGTGTTGGATGCTGAGTTGTAGGCTATGAACAGCAGCCTGACGTTTGTGTTTTTTGTGTGTCCTAGTCCAGCCTATTATGCTCATACAGACAAATCCTTAAGCAGTATGCATCTACCTAAAGATGCAATTATGTGTAGTAATTTATTTGTAAGGATATGAAGCATAGGACAGATATCTGCTCCATGTATAATGATATAGTAAGTGCTTTATATGTAGGCAGTAAGCCCTACTGCAAGCTAAAAATAAAACACATAACATCAGGCCTGGCTGGAATAAGTATGTAGCTGAGTATCGTGCTGAAGCCCATGAAGCCACTATCATGGGCTATTGCAGGTAGATCCAGACAGGGGCCGGTGCTTGAGTACAAGAAGCTCACTAATGCAAGATATAAATATGCTGTTCGCTTCATCTGTAAAAATGAGCAAGCCTATGAGGGCTGAATTTCATAGCTGAGAAGCTGCTAAGTAACAATGCTACTGATTTTTGGAAAGAAGTGAGAGTTCTTAACGACTGTAAAACATCTCTACCATGCACTGTAGATGGAATCTCCAGAACAGCTAATATCGTGGAGTTATGGTGACAACATTATAGTACTTTATTCAACTGTGTCCAAAGTGATTTGTATAAGGTAATATACAATATTGAGAGTAATGATTCAATGGTGATTATGTCACATGAGGTGTATCAAGCTATGAACAAGATGTCCAACAACAAAGCAAGTGGCTTGGATCATATTTCTGCTGAACATCTTAAGTATGCGAGAATGAGGATAGCTCCTCTCCTTGATATTTGTTTTACTGGCTTTATGATTCATGGCTTGTTACCAGACTCAATGTGGTCGGTTCTGTTAGTGCCAGTCATTAAGGACAAAGCTGGTAAAGTAGGCAGCCCTAAATAATTACAGCTTTAGCCAGCATACTGTCAAAAGTTCTAGAAAGAATTCTGCTGGATAGATTAAATGAGTTTGTTAACTTCACAGATAACCAGTTTGTTTTTAAAGCTAAACATGGCACTGACTTGTGTATATATGACAAAGGAAATTGTACACAAATATAGAGGTAAAAGCTCATCAATTCGTATGTGCTTTATTGATGCTTCCAAAGCCTTTGATCGTGTTAATCATAGAAAGTTGTTTGTTAAAACAAGTCAAAGAGGGGTGACTAAATACATTGTGAGACTTCTGGCTTACTGGTATGCACACCAGACTATGCAAGTAAAATGGGGCAATAGGGTCTCAGCCCCATTTGGGTAACAATGGTCAGACAAGGCAGAATTTTGTCCCAGTTCTTTTTAATCTCTATGATCTGTCAAAGCAATTGAAAGCCTGTAATACTGGGTGCATGATTGGTAATACTCTAATGAACCATATTATGTAGCAGATGATCTTGTGATCTTTAGTCCATCTAGCGCTGGTATCCAGCAGCTCCTTACTATATGTTCTGTGTATGGTGTGGACATGATATTAAATATAATGCTGGTAAAAGCCCTGTCCCACGGTACGAGTTCATTCCAAGAGCTCTCCGAGTTTTAAAAAAAAATCAAACTCGTGGTGAGCACGGAGAATGAACGTAGTGGGTACATCGTAGCTCGGGGACGTCTATTAACGGCTCGTACCGCTAACGGCAGGTACTCGGGAAGACTCGCTAATGGCAGGTAAGCACGGGAAGACTCGTGAAGATTTTTCAACATGTTGAAAAATGTCCAAAGAGCCATGAGTACCGACGAGTGGCCATTACCGTAAATCTCCGAGTTCGAATCAGGGCAAACTCAGGAGAGCTCCTTGGAATGAACTCGTACCATGGGACACGGCTTTAAGAGTGCTGTTATGTTCTGTAGAAACAAAGAGGTATAAATGTCTAAAATTTCCTGATTTTAAATTGTCTGGTAATGATCTTAGCTTCTGTATTAAGGTAAAATATCTTGGACATTTTATTTACAGAACAAATGACAGATGATGAGGATATTTATAGGCAACGCCGTATGATGTATGCACAAGCAAACATTCTCTTACTCAAGTTTAGTGCGTGTGCAGATGGAGTGAAGTTGTCTCTGTTCAGAGCATATTGTCCACCACTCTGTACTGCACACCTATGGTCAAACTACAGAAAGCAAGCTTACAGAGACTTAAGGTTTAAGAAGGAACTGCAGATGCTGGAAAATCGAAGGTAGACCAAAATGCTGGAGAAACTCAGTGGGTGTGGCAGCATCTATGGAATGAAGAAATAGGCAACGTTTCGGGCTGAAACGTTGCCTATTTCCTTCGCTCCATAGATGCTGCCGCACCCGCTGAGTTTCTGCAGCACTTTGGTCTACCTTTACAGAGACTTAAAGTAGCTTATAATGATGCCATGAGAATATTACTTAAGAGACCTAGATGGTGTAGTGCAAGTGAAATGCTTGTGGCTGCAGCAGTCAATATTTTACAAACTGCCTTAAGAAATCTTATGTATAAATTTATTTGCCTGACTAATGACTCTGAAAATGAAATCATCTTGGCCTTATCAAACATAAGGTTTAGCACGACATGCTACCAACCCCAGCTGTGGAGACATTGGTATAGTTGTCTCATTGTAGGACATTTTTTAAAATTCTTGATCTCAAACCATGTATTGTGCTTTTGTATGTGATTTATTGTGCTTTTATGCAATTTATTCTTTGTAATGTCTTGTCTTTTATCTGGACCTTGAGTCAATAATAATAATAATAAGTAAGTAAGTAGTGCAGAGTGGAGAGCCAGTGAGATTGCATCCGCTGATGATCTATTGAGGCTGTAGGCAAATTGTAGTGGGTCCAGGTAGGAGCTAAGGTAGGAGTTGATATGCGCCACAACCAATGTCTCAACACACTTCATCACGCTGGGCATTAGTGCTACTGGTTAATAGTCATTGGGGTACGTTACCTTACTCTTCTTGTGCACTGGTATTATTGATGCTCTTTTAAAGCAGGTGGGAACATCAGATCTCACTAATGAGAGATTCAAGATGTCCACAAAATCTCCAGCCAGTTGGTCCATGCAGGTTTTGAGAACAAGGGTTCACCCTCCTGAAGGATCTTCTGACGTAAATTCTTCCTACGTTTTTTCCAACAGTTTCAGCTTTATTAAGACAACTTAAGTGCTAAATAATTCAGTAATATGTTCCATTAATGACGAGGGTGGCTTCTGCCTGCGTTAGCTAACATTCAGCGTCAAATTAAGACATAATATCTGGAGGCAGGTGCTTCTGCAGAAGCTGACGTATATTGGTAAGAAGGTTATTGATCATGGCCATTTGATCTACTTTTGATGAATTTTGGTATTTAGTTCAAAATGAATAGAAGGTTAGAATAAGAAGGGTCTCAATCCAAAACATCACCCATTCCATCTCTCCAGAGATGCTGCCTGTCCCGCTGAATTACTCCAGCATTTTGTGTCTACCAGATGGTTAGAATAGTCTGAAGAAGGGTCTCGACTCGAAACGTCACCCATTCCTTCTCTCCAGAGGTGCTACCTGTCCTGCTGAGTTACTTCAGCTTTTTGTGTCCAAGTTTGGTTTAAACCAGCATCTTACACAGAAGGTTAAAGGTCTGTCTCACGAATCTGCGGTCATTGGCGGCGAAACGGGAAGAATCTGCCGCCATAGACCGCGCACTCGTGAGAAAGAACAATTCCCGGGCCGTGCGACGGTGTTCCCAACACCGCGCGGTGCAAAAATAAAATCGACAATGTCGAAAACACTATACTCACCGCACAACCTCCACCAGTGATGCACGAGTGCGCACGGCCGCTCGCACGGGCCGCCGCCAGTGTGGGTCGAGCGCCGTGCGTCAAACCTCCTCTGCCACAGCCTCCGCCAGTGACGCACGTGCCGCCGCCAGTGAGGCACGTGTGCTGCGCGGCCGCAGGCACAGCCACCGCTACAGCGCCGCGATCAGGATGGCCGCCGCCACAGCCGCCGCTGGCGAGTCACGTGCGGGGGGCCGACGTCATCGCAGTCGGCCCGCCCTTTTTTTACTTACCGCAAGCACGTGGGACCCGCCGTGTTTGAATTAACTCGGCCCCCGCGCAACATCTGTGCGGCGCTCCGGTGGATAGGCTCGACGCTCTAGCCGTTGCCGCGCGGTCCTCGCTACCGGCGACACCGCGCTTCACCGCCGATGACCGCAAACAGGTAAGACACGGCCTCCAGATTAGTCAGGTTCAATTAATCTTCTTTCTGCAGAAAGCACAAAATTCCAATACAGCGCTATAATAAATCTGAAGCATTCGCTTGATGAAATCCCACCAAAGCCTATTTAAGCAACCTTATCTCATGTTAAGTTGTGAATTACTTTTAATATTCAAAGTTCAATTTTTATTTCCGGATATGAGGAACAAGTTTGTATTTGACACTTTTTATTTTCAGTTGTCATCTTCAATTTACTATGTTTGGTCTTGTATAAACAATCAGAAAGGCACATCTGACCTTCAGTTGCTTTGTATATTGTGCAGAATGTAATTTTCATGATTTATTTTGCCAATGTAGATAATGTTTTGCTTGCTCTAAATATGTGCAAAGTGAAGAATTTGCAGGTTTCTGCAAACAATGGACAGTTCAAACTCAAATTGAATCTTGTTTCTGCTAAACGAAGAGTAAAATTTTAAACTAAACCCCCAAATGTAAATCAGCAACAGATTATTGTAGTTTATACTGACGAGAACAGTGGCCAGGAAATAAAAACCCCCTCCTTAAATCACCATATCAAAATGAATTAGGGAGATATCGACCTCCCCAACCCTTAATTTGTCAAGCAAGTCATTCAGGCTCTTCTCTCTTACTGTTCTTCCATCTTCCAACTCTTTTTTTCCTTTCTGCTTTCCATCAATGCCCATTACACCTTCTTTCCAGTCGCTTTTTCTGCCTACTCTCCATATCTCTATCTTTCTCCTTCTCCCCCTTTTACTTTCTCCTCCTTCAGCTACCAACCACTTTGTCCTCTAAGTATATATGTTCTTGAGTTTGCAAGATTGAGACATGATCTCATTAAAGTAAATAACACTCTTACAGAGCTTGACAAGGTAAATGCCCTAAGTTGCACCTGGAATTACAGCTATAGTTTCAAAAAGTGGCCATTCAGTACAGCAAAGAGAAAGCATTTCTTTAACTAGGGGTCAGGAATTTTTTTTAATCTCTATCCAAGAAAACCATGACAGCTCTATTTCCAAATATATTCACTACAGAGGTGGATAGAATCTGAACTAAAATCTGAGCCATTATTTTACTGAATGATAGAGCGGTCAAGAGGTCCAAATGGGTTAATGCCACTGTGGCACCACCTGGTGGTTAGGCAACTTACTGAATGAACCCTCAGCACTAGGACTGGTATGGTCACGTGACTGTGTTTAGCGGGAAGAAGTCGTCATGTGGTTGAGGGGTGTTGCATGGTATATAGTCAGAACTATGGGAGAACCCTCCCCAGTCGTGTGTGTGCTGTTCTCTGTATTACTTAATAAGGATCACCTTTGATTCACAACGCGTGGCTCGCTATAGTGGTGACCCCGACAATCCAAATCGACGACCCCCGGTGACGGATCGCCCACTCCATGATGGAAGGTCCGCTCCACGCCTTCTGTGGAAGGAGGAATTCCAAGCTATCAGGGCGGGTTCTAACCCCCTATCTGTGGCTCTTATAGGTTTTTAAGGAGTATTTTAAAAGCAGAAGGGAGAGGGAGAGGTTAAAACATAGGAGGGTGGCATCTACAAATGCAATTGGTAGTGGTGATCTGACTAAAGATTTGGATCTTCTGGAGACCAGAATAGAAGAGGCACAGATATTCGCCAGTTAATTCAAATGTACAGGAGTTAAGTAGAAACAGAGGCAAATACTTTCATATACATTTAACACATGGGTTTTCCCTGAGAAGCTCTGGTTTCCTCTCACAATCCAAAGATGTATAGGTTTGTAGGAAAATTGGCTTGGTATAAATGTAAATTGTCCCTTCTGTGTGTCGGATGGAGTTAGTGGACAGGGATCGCTGGTCGGCATGAACTTGGTGGGCTGAAGGGCCTGTTTCCATGCTGTATCTCCAAACTAAACTAAACATAAGTGGCCAATTCAAATGAATTATGCTTCAAAGAATTTAACAAAGTTAAAACACCAGAGAAAAAGGTCAAATCTGAAAAAAAAAAAAAAATTAAATTAAGAATGCTCATAACAAGATGGAGAATGAATGGTACAAATAGAATATATAGTTTTAGTGTAATATGCAATTCAGGAATGTAGTTGCACATTTGGCCAAGGTTGGAATTGTACGTTCCAGAGTACATGACACATTACAAAAATAAATACATGGTAAAAAAATGGGTTTGACCTAAAAATAATCCATGTAAAAGCAACAATGAGCACAAATATAGTATTTCTATATGTTTAACTGTCCCAAGACACAAACGACCAAACACCAGCAACTTTTCCATAAATGGAGTTTTACTGTTCGTTTGTCACTTTCATCATTTACCCTGCTCTGAGCAACTTCACTCATTAAGAGATTTTGCCTCCATCTCAATTTACCTTTCTCTCTCTCTCCATCCTCACTGTAAATTTTCCCGACTCATATACTCATGTTAATAGTAATGTATAATATTTTATGATTGTATGTAGCCTGTAACAATCACTGGTAACGTAATCCTTGTTTGCCTCTTCACCCATATTTCCATTCCTCTTCACAACCTATTTGTTCTTCAACTTTGCAAGCATCGTGTCATTTCCCAGAGCTTAGTTTAGTTTAGTTTAGTTTAGTTTAGTTTAGTTTAGAGATACAGCGGGAAAACAGACCATTCGGCCCACTGAAACCACTCCAACCATCGATTCCCGCACATTAACACTATCAGGTAGCCAGAAAATTCAGCTCTACCGCTGCGCCACCGTGCCATCCTTAGAACCTCAAATTCCAAACCGTCTGGTTTAATAGGAGTGTGAGCTGTGTGTAGGATGTAGAGATCTCTGTGGTGAATTGGAGAGGCTGAGGGAGTGGGCAAATAGATGATTTTTTCAACATAATGTGGATAAATGTGACCACTGTGGTACAAACACAGCAAGGCTGATTGTTATCTGAGTTGTAGTAAATTAAGCAAGGCAGTGTAGTCAAAGTTAACTAGACTGATTTCTGGAATTGCTGGATTTAGACTTGAAGAGAGATTGGTTTGATTAGGCTTACATTCATGAGGGTTTACAAGAATGACAGCACACTGGTGCAGCTGGTGGAGCTGGTGGAGCTGGTGGAGCTGCTGGAGCTGCTGCCTCATAGCACCAAAGATCCAGGGTTCGATCTGTACCTCAGGTGCTGTCTGTGTGGAGTTTGCACATTCTCTCTTTGATTATGTGGGTTTCCTCAGGGTGCTCCAGTTTCCGTGTGGGTTTGTAGCTCAATTAGCCTCTGTCAATTGTCCCTTATGTGTAAGGAGTGGATGAGAAAGTGGAGCCAGTGTGAATGCATGATCAATGGTTGGTGTGGACTTGGGCCAACATTTTATGTAGGAAAGAACTGCAGATGCTGGCTTAAATTGAAGGTAGTCACAAAATGGTGGAGTAACTCAGCGGTCAGGCAGCATCTCTGGAGGGAAGGAATGGGTGACGTTTCAGGTCAAGACCCTTCTTCAGACTGTCTCTGACTACATTCTATCTTTGTCCCGCCCCCTCCCCTGACATCAGTCTGAAGAAGGGTCACGACCCGAAACGTCACCCATTCCTTCTCTCCAGAGATCTTGCCTGACCAGCTGAGTTACTCCAGCATTTTGTGTCTACCTTGGGCCAACATTTTCCTGATTTCCTTCTTAAGTATGCTCCTCAGTTCCCCAAAACTCCTCCAGCGATACATTTGATCCAAGCTGCCTATACCTGTCCATGCCTCCATCTTTTTCCTGACCAGAGGTTCTACTTCCCTCATCGTCCAAGTTTCTTTACTCCCACCTGCCTTGCCTTTCACTAACAGGAACATGCCTGCCCTGAACTCTCTTCGTCACCCCTTTGAAGGCATCCCACTTTCTAGACATCCTTTTGCTCACAAAACATTTGACCTTGCCCCAATTCAGTATTTTAACATGATTAAGACAAAGCATTAAATATATTCAAAATGAATTAGAAATAGTTACTTGAGCTAAAGGTGTTAAGGAAAATGGTTAGAAAGCAGGGACTTTACTGAACTTCAATGACGAGCATAATCATATTGATTGTGGATCATGCCTATGCCGACATATTTTCTATGCTTCCATACAATGAAACAGCATTCATAATAATGTTTCCTCAACTACAATTTAGTAGATCTTTCAATATCCTTGATAATCTTGCACCTATTAAACCCATTATTTTCTATCATGTACAATAGCTGTGCACAGTAAACTTCTCAACTTTGTCCCTTTAAATGAAAGGATTGCAGATTGGAACATTTTTGGCAGAATCCTGCTTAACCATCAAATTGGGAAATTTGGCTGGACCAACTGGCTCCATTGGCTCCATTACTTAATCTGATCACCATTTGAAGATTATCCACAAATGTAAAATATAAACCTGCATTCTTTTTTCCACCCAAACCTGACTTACAAAACATTTGGCGCCTCTCCTCCAAGGAGACTTGTGAGGAATCCATGGAATCCTTTTCTGCAAAATTTGAGATTGATCACTTTTGGAGGCGATTCCAGGTTAAACATATCATAATGTTCTCCACTTCCCCAAGTTATGAAAATATATCCTCTCAATCCGATCCCATCTTCTTGCCAGCTGATTTTGACTGTGGCATCGATGTCCTGGTCACTTTTGGATTCCACTGTTAAACATCAAACTGCTTCAACCCACTTTAGCTGATACTATTGAAGATTGCAACTTCTTCTCCTCAAAACAACCACCATGACCCCTACGTCCATGTAAACTGACACTCCATCTTCATCCTTCCATTCATCCCTTCTTTGTTCAAGTTATTGCCTCCCAAATCCATCCTCATATTTTCTGTAATTCTAAGACAGACACAAAAAGCTGGAGTAACTCAGTGGAACTGACAGAATCTCTGGAGAGAAGGAACGGGTGACGTTTCGGGTCGAGGCCCTACTTTAATTCCTTCGATTCCTTCCATTCCATACTTCGATTCCTTCCAAATTAGATTTAAGATCTATCATGGTCATAATGTAGTCCTTATTAAAGTAACAAATTGCATTTTGTAACCTTCACTTTTTTTCCCTCATTTTATTCACTCTGAACAGCTTTTCTCCCCATTCTCTTTGAATGCTACTTCTCTGTCATCCAGTCAAGTCAGTTATAATAGTGAGGCAAGGTGGCCAGTTATAATAATGAGGCACAGTGACACAGCTAGTGGAGCCACTGCAACAAAGATATCAGTGCAAAATCTGCTTCATTAAATCAATATCCTTGATAGATTGGTTTACATAGAAACATAGATAGAAACATAGAAAATAGGTGCAGGAGGAGGCCATTGGCCCTTTGAGCCTGCACCGCCATTCATTGTGATCATGGCTGATCATCCACAATCAGTTACCCGTGCCTGCCTTCTCCCCATAACCCTTGATTCCGCTAGCCCCTGGAGTTCTATCTAACTATCTTTTAAAATCTTCCAGTGAATTGGCCTCTATTGCCGCCAAAGTGGATAACCTCACATTTATCCTCATTATACTGCATCTGCCATGCATTTCCCCACACTCAACCTGTCCAATTCACCCTGCACTTCCAAGCATCCTCATCGCAGTTCACACTGCCACCCAGCGTTGTGTCATCTGCAAATTTGTTGGTGTTACTTTTAATCCCATCATCTAAATCCTTAATTGTAAATAGTTGCGGCCCCATCACCGAGCCTTGCGGCACTCCACTCGCCACTGCCTGCCATTCTGACAGGGAGCCGTTTAATCCTACTCTTTGTTTCCTGTCTGCCAAACTAATTCTCTATCCATGTCAATACCCTACCCCTAATACCATGTGCTCTAATTTTGCCCACTAATCTCCTATGTGGGACCTTATCAAAGGCTTTCTGAAAGTCCAGATACACTAAATCCAATGGCTCTCTTTCATCCATTTTACTTGTCACATCCTCAAAATATTCCAGTTTAGTTTAGTTTAGTTTAGTTTAGTTTAGTTTAGTATAGTTTAATTTAATTTAGTTTAGTTTAGGGATACAGCGCGGAAACAGGCCCTTCGGCCCCCGGGTCTGTGCCGACATTTGGTCAGTCCTCCTCCATTTTCCCCCGTGGTCAGGACCACAACCCTCCACAGTCGCCGCCAGGGGTGCCCAGATGTGAAGACAAGGTAAGTTCAGGTAAGTCTTGAATCAGTGCCTCCCCACCGGAGACCGCGGCTTCAAGATGGTGTAGGCCGCAGGCCGGCGGTCGCAGATCCAATGTCCCCGCCGCGCCGCAGCCAGAAGCACCGCAGACCGCAGGGCCGGCGGTCGGAGCTCCTCTCCAGGGATCCCTGGCGAAGGACCCCGCTCCGGATGGTAAGTCCACACCATGCCCGCTGTTAGAAGTAGGCTGTGGGCCGGCGGTCGGAGCCCTTCTCCTCCAGGGTCCCCAACGAGGGATCCCAGGCTCCGGATGCCGCGCCAGCTGGAGCTCCGCAGACAGCGGGTTCAGGCAGCCGCGGGCCAGCGAACGGAGCGCTCTCCTCCGGCGAGGGCTCGCCCATTCCACGATGAAAGAGTCCTCGCTGCGCCCGCTGCTGAAGCCCCGGGCACGTCTCCGGGAAAGGCCGCACCGATCCTCGATGTTAGGCCACAGGGGAGGCGACATGGAATAAGTTGCCTCTCCGTGGAGGAGGCGACCAAAGCGGTGTCCCCCTTACCCCCCCCCACACCACCCCCCACACAAGACACACCAAGAAACATTAAAAACACACATTGAGACACACAAAAAAAACAAGAAAAGTAGAAAAAACTAATGCTGCTGGTAGGGCTGCTGGCTCGCAGTGCCCCCACCGACCACTCTGTACGTCTTTGGCATGTGGAATGAAACTGAAAATCATGGAGAAAACCCACGAAGGTCACGGGGAACAAGGGCTGAAGAGGGCCGGCGTGGAGAGGGACATCGGGTCACGGGAACATGCGACGGCTGCAATGGGGCTTTGTGTCCGGCTGGAGATGGAGCTGGAGCTGGAGATGGAGCTGGAGCTGGAGCTGGAGATGGAGCTGGAGCTGCTGGAGCTGGAGATGGAGCTGGAGCTGCTGGAGCTGGAGATGGAGCTGGAGCTGCTGGAGTTGGAGATCGGGGGTAAGTAACCCTAGCCGCAGCCCCAACCCTCACCCCAACCCTAGCCCAGCCCTAGCCCTAGCCCTAATCCTCGCCCTAACCCTAGCCCTAACCCTCGCCCTAACCCTAGCCCCAACCCTAACCCTAACCCTAACCCTAACCCTACGCCTAGCCCCAGCCATAGCCCCAGCCCTAGCCTCAGCCTTAGTCCCAGCACTAGCCCCAGCACTAGCCCCAGCCCCAGCCTCAGCCCCAACCGCAGCTCCAACCCCAACCCCAGCCCTAAACCGAACCCTAGCCCTAAAGATAGTTTTAGTCATCTCCAGCACGTGACACTCCCAAACTTGATCATGTCCACTATGCTGCGTCATATCCGTCACATGAGTATTTTATGCTCATAATGTGTAAAATAGTAAGATTAAACGAGAACTTACCAGTTTGAAGTTTGATCTTTATTTTATGAGGAGTTACGTTGGTGATTACGTGAAGAAGACCCGTCAGGGCGCATGCGCATCAATCTTCAAAGCAGCGGTATGAAATCACAGACAACACCATAATTGAAGTAACATATTAAGATGATCAACATGAGAACTACCATTATGACCTTTTTTCTATGAGAGAGGGTTGGGCGTGGCGGGCACGTAATCACCAACGTAACTCCTCATAAAATAAAGATCAAACTTCAAACTGGTAAGTTCTCGTTTAATCTTACTATTTTACTTCGGAGTCACGTGAGTGACTACGTGAAGATTTTAAAGCTCTGTGATTTTTATGCCGCAGATCAAAATCCCGGCTTCTCACTGCATCGATTGACTCTGAGTATCATCAATAATGCTGTAAACATGACATTGCATATCATGCAAAACCAAAACAGTTTTATTTTTGGTCATAAAACAACCAATAAACCCTCTTAATTTAGGGGCAACAAACGAAACAGAATTAAACAGTATTGAAAACAGTATTTAAACAATAGCAACAACACTCAATATTGAGTGGGCAAACAGCCCTCCATCGGCAATTGGCCGATGGTAGTATTGCTGAAACACAAGTTCATTTTTCCAACGTGCGGCTTTTAATATATGGTCGATGGGAATGTCCATCGCCCTGACCGCCGATGTTGCTACTGCTCTAGTGGAATGAGATGTAAACACATAAATGTTAATTCCTGCCTGAACCAACTCTTGCTTTAACCACGTTGAGATAGTCTGAACTGCCACTCTTTTATGTTGGCTTCTTGTAACTGACAAATAATCCTGTTTCTTCTTGTCTTAAAGCCCTTGTGGCTTCAATGTAATGTAAGAAATGTGTCCTTATACTTAAAGATGGATCTGTAGGATATGCTGAGAACACAATCTTAAATCCTGTCACACCTGGCCTGCTTTGTTTGAGCAGGTCATAAATATAAAACAGAACATTCTCTGTAGTAACTTCCATTCTATCTAACTGAAGTTTTTGCAAAGTCTGCACTCTCTGTACTGACACCAATGCCATTAGCATAGCCAATTTCATGGTTAAGTTTAACAAAGTTATAGACGTGACAGGGACCCAATGACGAAGCATGTTAAGAACAACGCTTACATCGCAGATTACCATATACCTAGGCTTAGGCGGTTTGGAATTAAAGATTCCTTTCATCAACCTAGATATGAGAGGGTGAGAACCTATACTTTGTGTCCGTGTACCTATTATAAGATATGCCGACAAAGCACTTCTAGCTATATTGATAGCACTATAGCTAAGACCCTCCTCATAATAAAGTGTAGATAAAACTCTAACACATTTTCAATAACTACAGTATCATATTGAATATTCTTTTGAACACAATATTGTTCCGATTTTTATTTATTTTTTATTTTTTTTACATGTCATATACTGCTTTTGAGTAGTCTTTCTCCAGGCTGCAGTGAGTATATCCACCGTTGGCCTAGAAAGTCCTCGACCAATGTAAGGCATTCTTTAAAAACCTGCAAATTAACAGATCAATACGATCACATAACGGATGAACTTAACGCGTTACTGGATGCTCCAGCAAATTTCTACTGTTTGGAATGAGCAAAAGGAGGTTGGATCGCTATCTGTAACATCAAAGGGAACCATGGTTGAATCGGGCAATTTGGTATCACCAAAACCCCTGAAGCGGCATCCTGCTTGATTTTCTCAAACACCGACCTATGAGGCAGAATGGTGGGAGAATGTACACAAACATATCATCCCAATCTAGTGAAAAAGCATCAATTGACACTGCCCCTGGATCTGGTGCCCATGAAACATATTTTGGCCTTCCATATAGAAGTACTATGTTCTTCAACACATCCTGGTTCAACATCCACTCTGTATTATCACAGAATTTTCGTGACCTGCCATCTGGTACCACATTAAGTTTCCCTGGCAGATAGATAGCTCCAATCCAAATATCTCTATCCATACTCCAAGTCCAATTTTATTTGCCAACCTGTCACATGATAATGATTTGATTCCACCCATGTGATTCATATAAGCAACTGCTGTAGTGTTGTCTATTTGGCACTGCACATGCAAACTAGTTTTGTTAGTGCCATTAGCCTTGAGTCCATAAAATACTCTTGGTTAATTCCCCATGTTTGCAGAAGCAATGTCCATCTGTCTCCACAGCTGGATCTTGTATCAGTAGCACCCTACCCAAATGCTCTGACATCTGTCTGCAAAATCATAGAAGCTTGGTCCAATAACACTTTGGAACTACTAGTGGACACATGCTGAATCCACCATTGTACATCAGCAACAGCCTCTATTGATAGAAGCATAGGTCTATTATAATGACCCTAATGTATCCTCAGTGCTTGTTCCTTTGACCTTTGTAATTGTAGATAATAAAGTGGCCACTATTGAACTGCTGGAAATGCTGCCAGCAATTTCCCCAGCAGACTCGTCACCTGGCTAATTGAAGGCTGTGTGTCAGCAATTAACTTGATACAGCTCTTAATTAGCTCTACCCTTTTTTGCCTGGGCAAGGTCACAATCATGTTGATTAAGTCCAATTTTTGTTAAAGTGTTTTTTACCAACTGCCAATGATGCTTCAGCTGTTTCCTTTGATTGTCCTATAATTGATATTATCTAGTTAAGACATGCCCTTGCTTTCTCATCATGCCTAGAATAGGTTTTAACAACTTTGTAATCACTCTAGGAGCTGAAGACAAACCATTAGGCAGTGCATTGTATTGCCATAATTGCCCCATCCAGCTGAATTTTAAATCTTCTTTCCTGCAAATGAACAGACACTGAAGCCGCATCTTTAAGATCTCCTTCACAAACGTTTCCATCTTAAAATGTCTATACCGTACAAAAGGGTTAAGCCTATTCAGGTCCTGTATAATTCTGCATGGCTTTGGTAAACTGCGTTAGCAATTACACCTTTATTAGATAACCTTGCAAGTTCCACCTGAACTTCCAATTGTTCAGTGATACTGAAGTCAAACCTCCTCCAGCTCCTTCACCTGCTTTGCGAAATCCTCGCCAAACAGCTGTGCCAGTTTCACTGTGCCAGGCTGGCAGAGTGAAGCATATTTAGGGTTGATGGTTGGTCTAAACACAGTCTTGCGGAGGCAGTCAATCTCAAAGTGGGCACTCCACAATAGCGCCACACCTTTTTGTTGTAATTTCGTCATGGCCTCTCCATCCACCATCCTGGCAAAGCTCGTTATGCCAGATGCCAGCAACTTTAAAAATATGCTGGAGCTTCACCTCCTCCTGGGCTCTCATTTGTATGCCCATCTTGCCCCAAATCTTCCTGTTCCCAACAGGAACTTTTAACAGGCCACAGTTGATTGGGGCTTCATGCTTCCTTACTGTCTAATCCATTGTCAGCTCCTGTAGCTGATGTGAGACTTTGTAATTTATGCTGGTGGCAAGTTCCTCACCCAGAGGCTCACCAGCGTCCGACGACATGGCAAACCGTGCTGCACATGGTGTCAGCTCTGGCCGCTGCATGCCCTCCCTTTGGAAGTCATCGTCGGACTCAGGGTCAGAGCGTATCTGCCCTTCTGCACTCACCTCTTGCAAAGAGGGTGCTTTCAAGCAGGCCTCTACTAGGCACTGCCGGCGGAGCCTTCCCGACGGCCTCCCGCCTGCACAACTCCTCCTGGAGTGTGGCTTTGTGAAGCAGGCCTCTCCTAGGCACTGCCGGCGGAGCCTTCCCTACGGCCTCCCGCCTGCACTACTCCTCCTGGAGTGTGGCTTTGTGGAGCAGCTCCTGTATGCGCTGCTCCTTTTGGATAACCGCTGGGGCACGGTATCCTGTCCCCGACAGGACTCTCCTGGCCCAACTCTGCAGAGTCAATGGGCCTGACAGACTTGGCTTATGCCTACCGCCCGACTGGCATTGGCTGTGTACCCGGCTGGGCACTTTAACAAGTCTGTCACCGTACCGCTACCGCTTGCGACTCCCCAGAGGTGACAGGCTGCCTTTCAGAAACTGCGCTCCCGCAGCTCTCTCTCTCCTTGTCCATAGCAGGCCTGCACCTTGATGATTTTTTACTTGTTCCCGCATTATGGGGAAAAAAATACAGCAACAATTTCTACTTTTTTCTAACTCCTCCAAAGTCTCCCCGACTTTGGTGGAGCTGTAAGTGCTCACCTGCAGGAGGAGCTCCGTCCTCCTGCTGCCATTCGCGCCAATGCGTTAGACATAATGACGCGCATGCGCCCTGACGGGTCTTCTTCACGTAGTCACTCACGTGACTCCGAAGTAAAATAACACAACAACGACCATAATTATTGTAAACAGGCTCCTGAGATAGTGTATGATTTAAACACATCTTTAATCAGCACTGTAACTTGGCAGCATTTGAAGACAATGTGTTGTCAGTACATACTAGCTGCTCAGACTGACGGCGCTGGGAATAGGCGTTAGTATAAATGTTATAGTGGGGTGGAGTTAGTGATGCTGGCTATGTGTGATTGGTTCACATGCATCATCAATCTACATCCTTCCCCCTAAAGATTAAATGTGGAAAGGAAGTGTATTAAACATACTCGCCATATCTGTCTGGTGGTCTACAAACACGGCCCGAGCGCGTGCGGACCCAACCTTCCCCTCCCTCCACTGAAGGATTAGATGGAGAGGCTGAAGGTGAAAATTGCACGGGAGAGGCTTGTGGTGACCGAGAGGGGAAACATGCGGTAGGTGTAACCTCGTGATTAGTGGAGACCGAGGGACGTGGGGGGGTGCAAGGCATGCGGGGATGGATGGGAGACATTGCGAAAGGCGGCTGGAACTGGAGCGGTGGAGCATAGGGATCAGCAGGTGGTGGTCGGGGCTCCTTCACAGCAAGCAGGTGTTGTCGACTTCTCCGGTATACCGCTCCCTCACAGTCCACAAGGTACGATCGCGGCTCATCAGTCGGGCGTACAACAACGCCCAGATGAGAATGTCCAGTTGAAGTTCGTAGACGAACGACCTGGCCCGGCAGTAGAGGCTTGAGTGGTCTGCTGGAACTGTCGTATGACCGTTTCTGGATGTCATGCTTCTCTTGGAGACGTTGCTGGATAGTGGCGGGCTTCAACACCCGAGGGACCAGCTGCTGTTGTGCGATGGGGACCGGAGACCTCGTCACTCTCGACAGCAGACGCTGTGCTGGTGATCACAAGGTTTCGTCTCTGCCGATGTTTCTGAGATTCAGGAGATCGAGATAGACGTCTGACTTTGAAAGTGCTTGGCGCTTCTGACAGCGCGTTCAGCGAGTCCATTACTCTGTGGATACTCGGGACTGCTCGTGACGTGCTGGCATTTCCATCGGTCTGCGAAAAGCTTGAACATGTGGCTGGTGAACTGCCTACCGTTGTCGGTTCTCAGAATGACAGGAGCGCCATAGGCTGAGAAGTGTCTTTTCAGCTTCTTGATGACCATCTCAGACGTGAGGGAGGTCAGTTGGTCAAGTTCGAACCAGTTGGAAAAAGAGTCGACCAGAACGAGGTAGTGCTTTCCGCACCATTCGAAAATGTCCGCAGCCAGCGACGACCAAGGCAGTGCTGGTGGATGTTGTTGCAGAAGGGGTTGCCGCTGCTGATGAGGCGCAAGATTGTTGCAAGTGGGGCAGGAGGCTATGCGGTCCCGGATGTACGTGGCCATTCTAGCCCAGTAGAACAGTCCACGGGCACGTACCAGTGTGGAGTCAGCTCCTGGGTGACCGCTCTGTACCTCTTTGAAGTATTTGTCTTGTAGCGATGAGGGTATCACTACCTTGTGACCCTTAACGACAACACCATCCTGAACCACCAGTTCGTCATGGTCCAAGAAGTACGGCTACACCTCTGTGGGCGTGTTGGATTGTTTGTCTGGCCAGCCTGTTTTGATGATGGATGACAGGGTTTGAAGTGTATCATCAGTGGCAGTGTGCATGGCCAGGATGCGCAGTTGCTTACTGGAGATGAGATCGACACCGAGAACCATGAAATTCTCCCGTTCATGGGGGTGTTGTTCGCAAGATGCTCGAGGTGCACAAGAGAGTGTGTCAGCGACATGCATGTCCTTACCCTTTGTGTAGGTAATAGAGATGTCGTACCGCTGCAGCTGCATCATCATGCGCTGCAAGCGAGCTGGCGCGGCATGGATAGGCTTGTTCAGGATTGTCACCAGTGGTTGGTGGTCCGTCTCAACCGTGCACGTGTTGCCATAGACGAAATCGTGGAATTTGGAGCAGGCAAAGATGACAGCCAGCAGTTCCTTTTCGATTTGCGAGTAGTGCTGCTCCGTGTCGGCCATGGTGCGAGAGGCATACGCGACAGGTAGTAGGGTGCCATCGTCAGATGGTTGCAAGCAGGCTGCACCGAGCCCGAATTTCGAGGCATCGCAGGTGATCGTCACCGGACGTTTCAGGTCGAAAAAAGTCAGGGTCGGTGCACTGGTCAGTTTGGATTTTAGAACATCAAAGGCAACCTGGTTTTGCTGGAACCATGACCATGCAGTGTCCTTTTTGATCAGCTGCCACAGTGTGGAGCTTAGTTCGCTGAGGTTTGGTATGAACTTTCCGAGATAGTTTACCATGCCCAGGAAACATTGCAGGCCTTTCACGTCTGTGGGTGCAGGCATTTCTGTGATGGCAGTAGTTTTCTTCGGATCGGGTTTGAGGCCATCAGAGGTGAAGATGTGGCCGACGTAGGAGACCACTGGAACCCTGAACTTGCACTTGTCAGGATTGAGCTTGAGGTTGATCTTGACAGCACGCTCCAAGATGAGCCTGAGATTGTGGTCGTGTTCCGCTGCGTCTTTACCATAGACGCACCTAGGACAGAAAATAGGGTGGCCGTTCCGATCTTTTCCGCATGGGATGGTGTGGGCGCTTAATGGCAGTGTTCAGGTCTTTGGGATTAATGCACAGGCGGATTTCATTTTTTCCCTTCTTGACTGGGAATCATGGTTGAGACCCAGTCGGTGGGGTCGCTGAGTGCTTCAATTACGCCTATGGAGACCATGTCCTTCAGCATAGAGTGAACCCTGTCAGTCATGGCAAATGACAATCGGTGCGGGGCTCGGATCATGGGTGTCACATCGGGGTCAATAATAATCTTGTAGGTCACAGGCAACTTGCCTAGGTTGTTGTCGAAGAGATCAGGGAATTTATTCAGTGGGTCCAAAGAAATTTGCAGTTTGTGAACGGTTTTGTCAAAGGAAATTAGCCCCAGTTCCTGACAGGCACGATTGCCAAGCAGAGTAACTGAATTAAAGTTCAACACATAGAAGGTCAATTCCCTCGTTGTTTTCTTTAGTACGCATTTCAAGTTGGTTTTGCCCAGGGGAACCAGCACCTCCCCTCCAAAAGCATGTAAAGTGGATGTGTCCTTGATAAGTGGCTCGTTAGCTCTAATCTTGTTAAAGAGGTTGATTGACATAATGTTGACCTTCGCGCCTGTGTCTAATTTCACGCCAAAAGCAACATTGTTTACAGATATCATCACTGTTGGATCAGAATTCTTGGCAGCAGCATGCTGTAACGTGTAAACAGTCGGGTCGTCTTGCGAGTTAATTGGGCTGTATTCGGGGGTGGTTTCGGGCTGGAATTGGGGAGGCAGTATGTTGCTGTCTCGTTGCAAAAAATTGAGATTAGACTTGGAGCTGGGCGCATTCTTTCCTCGGGCCCGAATTGCAGCCCAACAGACAGAGGCAACGTGATTTCGCTTTTTGCAGTAATTGCATGCCTTCCCAAGGGCGGGGCAGGCTGATTGTCTGTTGTGTAGATAACTGCAGTTAGGACATCTCTTCGGAGGACTGCTGTGAACTGCCTGACTAGCTTGGGTCATAAATCGGCTGTTATCTGTGTATGTTCGCTGCCTAGTGAGGCCTGTCAGATTGATAGTTTTGCTTTCATGCGAAATGTCTATGTGTTGTCAGTACATCCTAGCTGCTCAGACTGACGGCGCTGGGAATAGGCGTTAGTATAAATGTTATAGTGGGGTGGAGTTAGTGATGCTGGCTATGTGTGATTGGTTCACATGCATCATCAATCTACAATTATCATTTGTAATTGATAAATGAACAGTATGCATCTGCCTATTCATCTGAAGTTAATATTGATTTAGAGGAAGTTGGTGAAAAGTTAGGTGAAGGTTGCCATTCTTGCTGAAAATCACCACTTTTTTCAGCAGTAAACTGTTACGAAAGTTTAAAATCAATGCGTTAGACTGAAAACGTTTTTTTTTTGGTCGTTTATTTGAGGAAGATATTCTATAATTTGAAAGACTGCGACAAAAATTTGATTTTATATTATTAAATCGGTTATATTTTGCAGTGTTGTTCATCATAATAATATGACAGATATGATTGAATGCAATGGGCAACCTGGAAAAAGAAGAGGAAAAAATAAATTAAATTCTCTAAAAGAAACATATTTTTCCCATAGTAGAGATGTTCATCTATGTGAAACAACATTCAAAGTTGCAAAAATGTAGGTTTTATTTTTGGGTTTCCAGAAACTTAAAAGTGGACACTTATTGAAGAATCACCCATATAAAGAACCCCACTTTAGGAGAAGTGAAACTCATACATTATATTAAAGTCCTTATTGTATGAGCAAAGTAATGTGGTGAACATGTCAAAGATTATCCTCTTCCATGCTCTCATGGAATTAGTATAATGTAAGAACTGGCTTTATTATTCTGCCCAGAAACTCTTGTAACTTTCACATTGAAAATATTATTTGGTACAACTTTGCAGATATACCCCTCATACAGCATCAACAGCTTACATTTAAGTAGCATGTTCAGCACTATAAAAGTACACCAATAAACTTTACAGAAGTGTTTCAAACAAGCTTCAATAACATGCAAAACAAGAATTTCTCAAAGTCAAGAAGGAAAACTGGATTTTCTCTCTATTGTTTTAGTTCTTACTTGGAATGAATGAGTCATAGAGTCATAGTGATACAATGTGGAAACAGGCCCTTCGGCTCAATTTGTCCCAGTTACACTAGTCCCACCTGCCTGCGTTTGGTCCATATCCCTCCAAACCTGTCCTATCCATTAACCTGTCTAACTGCTTCTTAAATGTTGGGATAGTCCCTGCCTCAACTACCTCCTCCGACAGCTTGTTCTATACACCCACCACCCTTTGTGTGAAAAAGTTACTCCTCAGATTCCTATTAAAACCTTTCCCCTTCACTTTAAACCTATGCCCTCTTGTCAACGATTCACCTATTCTGGACAAGAGACAATGTGCATCTACCCAATCAATTCCTCTCATGATTTTATACACCTCTATAAGATCACCCCTCATCTTCCTGCACTCCAGGGAATAGAGTCCCAGCCTACTCAACCCCTCCCTATAGCTCACACCCTCTAGTACTGGCAACATCCTTGTATATCTTCTCTGTACCCCTTTCCAGCTTGACAACATCTTTCCTATAACATGGTGCCCAGAACTGAACACAATTCTGTAAATGCGGTCTCACCAACGTCTTATACAACAGCAACATGACTTCCGAACTTCTATACTCAATACTCTGACTGATAAAGGCTGATATACCAAAAGCCTTTTTGACCACCTTATCTACCTGTGACTTGACCTTCCAGAAACCGTGCATCTGCACTCCTATATCCCTCTGCTCTACAACACTCCCCAGAGCACTACCATTCACTGTATAGAATGCTAAATTCCATCAACCATTTCTCAGCCCACCTGTCCAATCGATGATGCACTGAGTGCTTGAAATACATTATTTTGTTCAATATATTTCTCTTGAATAGACTAGGAATGTAGCTACTGGAATTCAGAAAGATGGAAGATTCAAATTTATAAGCAAATTCAAAGAATTGCCAATTTAGGAGCTCCAAAATCACATATAATGTTATAATCTTTACGTTATATGCTTGTGCGAGGAGAATAAAGCGCAATTTATTCATCAAAATTGATTCAAATTCCTAGAATTCCCTAAGACTGTAAAATTGAACCTGGTTCTCAAGTAAAGATTGGTATAATTTTTCATGTGAGGTAGTGTAAGTGATGAACGTCAACTAGATATTAGATTTTTTTAATGTAAACACAAGAAATGTCTGCAGGGAAATAGAATGGCAGATTGGAATAAATGCTCTTCAAGATAGAACATTTCAAAAACACATTACGTGGCAGCTTTGAGATGTATGCTGTTGTAAAACATGATGGTTCAGTAAACACCGTAGATTATAATTCATTATTCATAGAAAAAAAGTGACAATTTTATTTTTATTTCTGATAAGCATCCAAATAATAAAAGTTTGCTGAGGTAAATAAATTTAGCTCTTTTTCATTCTTCTCTAATTTACTGGAATATATATGGCAACATTGTGAAAGAGGAATTCATAAAATTAAACAATCATTTCAAGTTTGATGATCTCATTAAAGAAAACATTTCTCCATTACAAATAATTTGGGAAATAGAAAATTGTCTTCTTTTGGCAGCCACGGTGGCACAGCAGTTGAATGGCTGCCTTACAGCGCGTGCAACGGTGGAGACCTGGGTTCGATCCCGACTATGGGTGCTGTCTGTACGAGTTTGCACGTTCTCCCCGTGACCGCGTGGGTTTTATCTGAGATTTTCGGTTTCCTCCCACACTCCAAAGAGGATGTAGGTTCAGGTATGTAGGTTAATTGGCTTGATGTATGTGTAAATTGTCCCTAGTGTGTGTTGGACAGTGTTAATGTGCAGGGATCGCTGGTCGGTGTGGACTCGGTGGGCCGAAGGGCCTGTTTCCGCGTTGTATCTCTAAACTAAACTAAAGATCATCTTCTAATACTGCATTCCCACAAAGCATACATGGAAACCCAAATATATATGGGATTTGCTTGCACCTCAAAAAAATCAGACATTCTGGCGGATTTTATCTCCAGCAGATACTGTGAAATAGGAATATTAAGATTCAAAGCCTAATTTGAGGAAGAAAATTCTTGCTATTGAGGGAGTGCAGCGTAGGTTCACGAGGTTAATTCCCGGGATGGGGGACTGTCATATGATGAAAGAATGGAGCGACTGGGCTTGTATTCACTGGAATTTAGGATGAGAGGGGAAACATAAAATTATTCTGTGATTGGACAAGCTAGATGCAGGAAACATGTTCCTGATGTTGGGGGAGTCCAGAACCAGGGGCCACAGTTTAAGAATATGAGGTAGGCCATTTAGAACTGAGATGAGGAAAACCCTTTTCACACAGAGTGTTGTGAATATGTGGAATTCTCTGCCTCAGAAGGTAGTGGAAGCCGACTCGCTGGATGCATTCAAAATAGATAGAGCTCTTAGGGCTAGCGGAATCAAGGGATATGGGGAGAAGGCAGGAACGGGGTACTGATTGTGGATGATCTACCATGATCAAATTGAATGGCGGTGCTGGTTCGAAGGGCCGAATGGCCTACTCCTGCAACTATTGCCTATGTATCTATGTATCTATGCAAAGCCCAGCTTGCAAAAATAAAGCTGCAAACTAAACCTAAAATGCTGGTGGTGGGAGTTGGTGGGTGAGTTCCTCTCACTTCCTACCTTAAGGTAGTGGAATCGATGATTCCTATCAAAACAAATTGATGTTTTTGTGGAGAAAGATTCTCAAACTGTGAAACCATTTATCAGAATAGAGTTACATTAAGGTTCAAAACATGGCCAATAATGTGCATGGATGTACATCCACAAGTCTGCAGAAGGAAATCATATTTCATTACTCTAGAAATAGATGAGCATATACTGGATTCCTAGCACTTAGTCTTAATAAATAACCCTGTACTTGTCTGCTTTTGAGAAGTGAAGTGGCTGTCCAGTTCTAGGTAGTTTATCTGTATATAATGAATACGATCACTCCAAATGTATTACAGCATTTGGAATGATCATATTACCTGAACCCATTATACCTGCATCTACATTCAAAGGTGCCCAGATTAATTACAACACAGAGGATTGCTCCAGTACAAAGTAAGGCATCATTTTGCTCTACATTTACTTTCCTTTTGGCGGTAACTTCAGCATTCTATTAATATCTCTATACAGATGTTTGTTTTCATCTGCACTGTTCACAACCAATAACCAAGGCAAGTTGAAAATTAAAAGAAACTGTAATCTAAAATGAAATTAAGAAGTGGTGGGACCATTCAACAGGTCAGGCACCAGCTGTTGAAAGAAAATAGAGTTCACATTTCAGGTCAAAATCAAAAGTCAGATGCAGGGTGATTGATCCATTTTTTTAATTTACTAATGAGCCTGTCCCACTTAGGTGACTTTTTAGGCGACTGCAGGAGACTATGTAGTCGCCACATGTTTGCCATATGTTCGCGGTTGGTCGCCAGGGCGTCGCCTTCATGGTCATGAGGCGTTCCCGTGTTCTGGGTTTCAACATGTTGATAAAATTAGCGGCAACTAGAATGAAGCCGCCATGGAGAGTAGCGAGAATTCTCGTGCCGTAGGTGGGTCGCCAGGAGGTCCTAATGGGTTGCCAGGAGGTCGAAGGTTTTCGGAGGTTCTCATAGGTTGTAGCCGGTGCTGACCAGTGAATTTCATTGGCTCATTGGGGGAAAAAAAGGAAATCAGCAATTTTCAGAACCAAGGATAACCGACCGGTAATGTTAAATGTCCGCCGAGCTTCACAGCCATGTATCTCTGGCTTCTTAAAAGTTGTTCCACTCCTACTCCCACTTCTCCCCCCTCACCCCCCTCACCCCCCCACTCCCCCCTCTTTTAAAGGACTTACCATACACTGTGCTTTAGCCGTCTTTTTACAGTGCCAACCTTCCTGTTCATCGCGGTGTGGGTCTGTATCACCTTGGCTTTGCACCGTGTGAATTTTTTAGACAGTGCTCCCCCCGCTTGCCCTGTCCCCTGCCTGCATAATGGGCTGGTGAAGGAAGCGATGTGTTTGTGTGTGTGTTCCACTCTGACAGTTGACGTTCCATTTGTCGGTTTTCCAGGCGACTGCCGGCAACTTGACAGTCGCTGGCAGAACGCTGAAAAATCGCCTAAGTGGGACAGACCCATAAGGCTGGTTGCTGCTTTTCAAATTTCCATTTCAGTAACTACATTTAATTTGCACATTACTCATTCCACCAGTGCTTACTAAATATCTTTGTCTCCTGGTATAAGCAAACCATGATTTTTTTAAATTCCCACGCTTAATTTCAGCTTTCTCCTCGACCTCATCCATCCTACTTCTATAATTATGGTGATGCAGCAGTAGAGCGCCGGGGACCCGGGTTCAATCCTGACTACGGATGCTGTCTGTACGAAGTTTGTACTTTTATAATGGAAAACAAAGAAATGGCAGAACAGTTAAATGAGTACTTTGGTTCTGTCTTCACTAAGGAAGACACAAACAATCTTCCAGAACAACTGGGGGACCGAGGATCTAATGGGAGGGAGGAACTGGTGCGAATCCACATTAGTCAGGAAATGTTGTTGGGTAAACTGTTGGAATTGAAGGCAGATAAATCCCCAGGGCCTGATGATCTGCATTCCAGAGTACTCAAGGAGATGGCCCTAGAAATCGTGGATGCATTGGTGATCATTTTCTAATGTTCCCTCAACTCTGGGTCAGTTCCTGTGGACTGTAGGGTAGCCAATGTAACCCCACTTTTTAAGAAAGGATGGAGAGAGAAAACGGGGAATTATAGACCAGTTAGCCTTAGTGAGGAAGATGCTTGAGTCATTTGTTAAAGATGGTTTAGCAGCGCATTTGGAAAGCAGTGACAGGATTAATCAAAGTCAGCATGGATTTATGAAGGGGAAATCATGCTTGACTAATCTTCTGGAATTTTTTGAGCATGTAACAAGTAGAATGGATAATGGAGAGCCAATGGATGTGGCGTATCTGGATTTTCAAAAAACCTTTGACAAGGTCCCACACAAGAGATTAGTGTACAAAATTAGAGCTCATGGTATTGGGGCTAGGGTATTGACATGGATAGAGAACTGGTTGGCAGACAGGAAGCAAAGTATAGGAATTAACGGGTCCTTTTCTGAATGGCAGGCAGTGACTAGTGGGGTGCCACAAGTCTCAGTGCTGGGACCCCAGTTATTTACAATATATATTAACAATTTAGATGAGGGGTTAAATGTGACATCTCCAAGTTTGCGGATGACACAAAGCTGGGTGGCAGTGTGAGGCTGCAGGGTGACTTGGATATGTTGGGTGAGTGGGCAGATACATGGCAGATGCAGCATAATGTGTATAAATGTGACGAAGCCAGATTATTATGTGAATTATGTCAGGTTAGGAAAAGGGGGGTGCAACGAGACCTGGGTGTGCTTGTACATCAGTCACTGAAAGTAAGCATGCAGGTACAGCAGGCAGTGAAGAAAGGTAATGGCATGTGGCCTTCATTGTGAGAGGATTTGAGTATAAGAGCAAGGAGGTCCTACTGCAGTTATACAGGGCCCTGGTGAGACTGCACCTGGCGTATTGTGTGCAATGTTGGTCTCCTAATTTGCGGAAGGACATTATTGCTATTGAGGGAGCGCAGCGTAGGTTCACCAGGTTAATTCCCGGATGGCGGGACTGACATATGATGAAATAATTGGTCGACTGGGCTTGTATTCATTGGAATTTAGAAGGATGAGAGGAGATCTTATAGAAACATATAAAATATGGGACAACTTTACAAGGAAGGCACTTTTCTGACATTTCAGGAGTTGCAACAGACTTACGGACTTCGAGGAAATGATTACTTCAGATATCTTCAACTTAGAGATTATGTAAAATCAAATACTCAAAATTTTCGAATTAGAAATTCAGAAATTCTTGATGAATGTTGGAACAAACATCCTAATACAGAAAAATTAATATCTTATATATATAATATCTTATTAGACAGTGACATTCCATCGACGGACTTACATAGACAAACATGGGAAAAAGAATTAAATCAAATAATAACGAAAGATACTTGGGAAGAAAGTTTGCAACACATACATCAATGTTCATTAAACGCCAGACATTCTCTAATACAATTTAAAGTAATACATAGGTTACATTATTCCAAAACAAAACTACATAAAAATTTTCAACATATCTCACCTATATGTGATAAATGTCAACATTTAGAAGCTACCTTATCTCATATGTTTGCAAACTGTATAAAAATTAAACAATTCTGGGTAAATATTTTCAGTATAATATCTAAAGTAACCAGCACACAATTGGACCCAGATCCAAAATTAATAATACTTGGAATATTAGAATTAAATCAAACATTTAGTATAACACAAAGAAACTTTATTGATTATAGTTTAATAACAGGAAAAAAATTAATTCTAAAATTTTGGAAAGGCCCTGCGACCCCCACAATTAAAATGTGGATTATAGAAATGACGGAGACCTTAAATGTGGAAAGAATCAGACTCTCCCTGTTGGACAAACAGGAATTATTCGTTGGAACATGGTCTCCTTTTATTGATTACCTAAAGGGTGAGAACAGTTCAGCACAGGAACCTGACTAACACCCGGGCTAAAGAATGGATGAAACGCTATATCTAGAAATGTACGAATATATCTCGAATGAAGTTTTCTATTTTAATAAATTTTTCCATTCTTCTTTAATTATCTTCTTTCAATTTTTTTTTTTTTTTTTTTTTTTAATTTTTTTTAAATTTATTTATTTATTTATTTATTTATTTATTTATTTTTCTTCTCTTTTTTCTCTTTCTTTACTTCATCTTTCTCTTTAGTTCTATTTAGCTTAAAAAAAAAAAAAGCAAAAGGTATTGGAGACATTGTAATAATATTTAACAATATTATCAATTTAATAATGTAAGACTGTAATGATGTAACTAGGTTGTGTACGCATCTCCAATAAAAAAATATTAAAAAAAAAAAATAAAAAAAAAAGAAACATATAAAATTCTTCAAGGTACACAAAAATGCTGGAGAAACTCGGCGGGTGCAGCAGCATCTATCGAGCGAAGGAAATAGGCAACGTTTCGGGCCGAAACCCTTCTTCAGATTGATAGGGGGTGGGGAGAAGAAAGGGAAAAAGGAAAAAAGGCGGTGGAGGAGCCTGAGGGCTGGGAGGAGACAACCAGAGGGCTGATGAAGGGGAGGGGACAGCAAGGGCCAGCAGAATTGGGAGAATTCAATGTTCATGCCCCCAGGATGTAGACTGCCCAAGCGGAATATGAGGTGCATTTCCTCCAATTTCCGGTGTTGCTCGCTGTGGCCATGGAGGAGACCCAGGACAGAGAGGTCAGATACGGAATGGGAGGGGGAGTTGAAGTGCTGAGACACCGGGAGGTCAGGTTGGTTATTGCGGACCGACCGGAGGTGTTCGGCGAAACGATCGCCAAGCCTCTGCTTGGTCTCACCGATGTAGATCAGCTGACATCTAGAGCAGCGGATGCAATAGATGAGGTTGGAGGAGATGCAGGTGAACCTCTGTCGCACCTGGAACGACTGCTTAGGTCCTTGAATGGAGTCGAGGGGGGAGGTGAAGGGACAAGTGTTGCATCTCTTGCGATTGCAAGGGAAAGTACCCGGGGAGGGGGTGGTATGGGAGGGAAGGGAAGAATTGACAAGGGAGTTACGGAGGGAGCGGTCTTTGCGGAAGGCAGACATGGGGGGAGATGGGAAGATGTGGCGAGTGGTGGGGTCACGTTGGAGGTGGCGAAACTGATGAAGGATCACTTGTTTTATGTGACGGCTGGTGGGGTGAAAGGTGAAGACTAGGGGGACTCTGTCCTTGTTGTGAGTGGGGGGATGGGGAGAGAGAGCAGTGTTGCAGGGTATGGCAGAGACCCTGGTGCGAGCCTCATCTATGGTGGAGGAGGGGAACCCCCGTTCCCTGAAGAATGAGGACATTTCGGATGCCCTGGTGTGGAACGCCTCATCCTGGGAGCAGATGCGGCGTAGACGGAGGAATTGGGAGTGTGGGATGGAGTCCTTACAGGAAGCAAGGTGGGAAGAAGTGTAGTCCAGATAGCCATGGGAGTCAGTAGGTTTGTAATGGATGTCGGTAAGAAGTCTATCACCTGCGATGGAGATAGTGAGGTCAAGGAATGGTAGGGAAGTGTCGGAAATGGTCCAGGTGTATTTGAGTGCCGGATGGAAGTTGGTGGTGAAGCGGATGAAGTCAGTCAGTTTGTGTGGGTGCAGGAGGTGGCACCAAAACAGTCATCGATGTAGCGGAGGTAGAGGTCGGGGATGGGGCCCTGGTACGTATTGAACAAGGATTGTTCTAAGTACCCGACAAAGAGGCAGGCGTAGCTGGGGCCCATGCGCGTGCCCATAGCTACGCCTTGTATTTGGAGGAAATGGGAGGTCAAATGAGAAGTTATTGAGGGTAAGGACCAGCTCCGCTAGGCGGAGGAGGGTGTCAGTGGCTGGATATAGGTTGCTTCTCTGGTCGAGGAAAAACCGGAGGGCTTCAAGACCTGGGTGTGCTTGTACATCAGTCACTGAAAGTAAGCATGCAGGTACAGCAGGCAGTGAAGAAAGGTAATGGCATGTGGCCTTCATTGTGAGAGGATTTGAGTATAAGAGCAAGGAGGTCCTACTGCAGTTATACAGGGCCCTGGTGAGACTGCACCTGGCGTATTGTGTGCAATGTTGGTCTCCTAATTTGCGGAAGGACATTATTGCTATTGAGGGAGCGCAGCGTAGGTTCACCAGGTTAATTCCCGGATGGCGGGACTGACATATGATGAAATAATTGGTCGACTGGGCTTGTATTCATTGGAATTTAGAAGGATGAGAGGAGATCTTATAGAAACATATAAAATATGGGACAACTTTACAAGGAAGGCACTTTTCTGACATTTCAGGAGTTGCAACAGACTTACGGACTTCGAGGAGAGTGTCTGAGGCGTCTTGAACATAGGTAGGGAGGGATTTAACCAAGGGGGATAGGATGGAGATTCTTCAAGGATTGGACAGGCTAGATGCAGGAAAAATGTTCCTGATGTTGGGTGTGTCCAGAACCAGGAATCACACAGTTGAAGAAAAAGGGGTAGTCCACTTAGGACTGAGATGAGGAAAAACGTCTTCACCCAGAGAGTTGTGAATCTGTGGAATTCTCTGCCACAGAAGGCAGTGGAAGCCAATTCACTGGATGTTTTCAAGGGAGAGTTAGATTTAGTTCTTTGGGTTAACAGAATCAAGAGATATGGGGAGAAAACAGGAATGGGGTATTGATTGTGGATGATCAGCCATGATCATATTGAATGGCAGTGCTGGCTTGATGGGCCAAATGGCCTACTCCTGCACCTATTTTTCTATGTTTCTATTTTTCCCTGTGACTGCATGGGTTTCCACCGAGATCTTCGGGTTCCTCCCACACTCCAAAGACGTACAGGTTTGTAGGTTAATTGGCTTGCTATAAATTTACATTGTTCTTAGTGTGTGTAGGATAGTGTTAGTGTGGGGCGGTCGATGGTCGGTGTGAGCCGAAGGGCCTGTTTCCGCACTGTATCTCTAAACTAAACTAAATTACCTCCAGCGCAAAGACAAAATATCTCCACAATTCCACAGCAGTTTAAAGAAGGGTCCCAACCCAGAACGTCACCCACCCTTTTATCCCCAAGATGCTGCCTGACCTGATAAGTTACTCAAACACTTGGTGTCTATCTTTGGTATAAACCAGTATCTGTAGTTCCTTTCTACACATCCATAACTCCAGTTCTGGCCAATTGAATCCCTGATGTTGATTCATCTATTTGTGTTGGCCATGCCTTCAGCGTTCTGAATGCTGCAATTTGTTCAAAAACCTTTCTGTCTTTCAGCATCTTTCCTGGATGATACTACTGAAGACCATGCTTGGCTTACTCTGAAATCACCTTTCCTGGCTCAATTCTAAATATTGTTTAGTAACACACTTACAAATACTTTGTGGTGCTACATAATTATAACATTATTTGGCCACATGTCTCCTAAACTGACATTGATATGAAACTACCACCATCAAAACTCTGCATGGCAAATTAGTGCAATTTCAACACAATGCTTTGCAAGTTTGTAATTAAAAACTCCTTCATTGTTAAAAAAAATAACACAGAGGAGATATCGGAGTCCATTTCAAAGGTAGCAGTTGTTTGCGTTGTCATCTGTGTGTTTATTTATGTGGTCCAACTCTGGTGTCACTAAGCCAGCTATAAGTTCTATGATTAACCCCATTGTTTCATACATTTTGCAAATACCCCACACAAATTGTAACTGGACTAGTTCATGCTGTCCAATGTTGTGTGTGAAAATCTGTTGAAAAGCAGTCCAAAACAGGCACATTTGTGGTTCACAGCTCTTTATCAGGCTTTATGCTTTGTGTTGGGTCTTTTCTACTTTGCATTTGTGCTTTGGGCTCCATCAGGGTTTGAAAGATTGCCTTGACCAAACTAACCAGAATACAGCACCTCAGATTTTGCTTGGGTAGCTTGCACCCAAGTGGTATGAACATAGACTTCTCTAACTTCAAGTAGCCCTTGCTGTCCCTCTCTCCCCATCTCCTCCCCCTTCCCAGTTCTCCGACCGGTCTTACTGTCTCTGACTACATTTTATCTCTATACCGCCCAATCCCCTGACATCAGTCTGAAGAAAGGTATCGACCCGAAATGTCACTTCTCTCCAGAGATGCTGCATGTCCAGCTGAGTTACTATCTCAGTGTCTATCTCTGACCAGAATCAATATTGTTTTATGAAGGAAACAATATTTTTAAAAATCCTGACATTCTTTGAGGATATAACAAATAATAGATATTGTGAAATTCAGCGGAGATAGTTTATTTAGATTTCCAGAAGCCATTTTATAAAGGTTGACAAGTTAAAAATACAGGGTCAGGGAATTATATTGGCATGGATATGGGATTTGCTAATGAATGGAAATCAGAGAGTCAGGATAAATGGATCATTTTCAAACCAGAAACTGCTGTGCTATCACAAGGGATAAAAGCTGGGGTCATAATTATTTATAACTTAATTTGATGATTTGGATGAAAGGACCAAGTTCACTGCATCCATGATAATTTTATGATGATACAAAAATATGTGGGTTAGCAAATTGGGTCTAAAAGAGCCTGCAAATGGGTTAACTGAATGGAAAAGAAGTTGGCATGATGTCAGAAGATGAGACATTATGCATTTTGGAAGAAATAATCTTAAAGCAAATTATCGTTTAAATGGAATGGGACTCCAAAATGTTCCAGAACCAAAAGGATCTAGGGTCGTGATAAATTAATCACAAAAGACAGCATGCAGAAATATCAAATACTTAGAAAAACTAATGATGGGCTACTATTGTGAATATCATAAAAAGTAATCAAAAAAAACCAAAAGACTAAAAAATGGAAAGAAACTCTAAATTACCACAAAAAATAAATAAGGCCTACTGATTCTCACCTTGGCCCCAGGCTGTAGGTAACCTTGCAATCAACCACGCTTCCTCCCTATCTCAAGGGGATGTGATATCGTTAAGAGGGAGTACATTTATCCAAAACAAAAGTTTTATTCATTGAATAGAATTACATTTAAGAGTAACAACCTCAGTAAGTAAATCCATCTGAAGTATAGAGCAACACAATGAGGCGGGTACCTCTGATTTATTCCCTCAGTGCCATGTGCCTCCAATGAAGTGAAAGTGGAACCTTGCCCAGCCGCAGGTACAATTGGAATCCAATCTATTGCAGTTTCATTGGAGGTTTAGTTTAGTTTAGTTTAGTTTAGTTTAGAGATGCAGCGCGGAAACAGGCCCTTCGGCCCAATGAGTCCGCGCCGGCCAGTGATTCCCGCACATTAACACTATCCTCGACACTAGGACAATTTGAATATACACCAAGCCAATTAACCTACAAACCTGTACGTCTTTGGAGTGTGAGAGGAAACCAAAGATCTCGGAGAAAACCCAAGCGGTCACGGGGAGCACGTACAAACTCCGTACAGACAGCACCCATAATCGGGATCGAACCCAGGTCTCTGGCGCTGCAAGCGCTGTAAGGCAGCAACTCTACCACTGCGCCACCATGCCGCCCTCTGGAGGTAGCCAGAAAATTCAGCTCTTTGCATGGGTATGGCTTCTGACTTTGTCAGGTCAACTGTTAATGGAGTTTCTTCAGTCATACACCAGATATTCTTTAAGAATTTATCTGATTTTCTGAAATTACTTAAAATTGTAAAATGGGTAACTGAGCTCTATGTAGTTTTTTGTTACTGACTTGTTTCTCTCATATCTTTAGCCATTGGGAGCATTTCTTGGAAACTTGGGCGAGTAATTCCCATGATTATTGACCACCTAAAGGTGCCCAAGCAGTATCCCAATGATTTTTTAATTTAATAAATTTAATAGGTGTTGTGATTTTTCATGATGAAATGGTTACAAGATAGGAAAATTTGTGATTAAAAAGAACATGCAGCCCATCAAAATAGATTAATAACTGAATTGTCAAGTGATCATATAACATTCTTGTGGAAAGGCACGGTGATGTCTGTGTAAGAGGGAAGATAATTATTTTACTGATAGTTCCTGTCAAATAATCACAATGCTGCCAAGGATTGCCATTAAGAGGTTCAAGGCTTGAGATGCAATTTATGTGTCTGCAAGTTAATGTTAATGTTTTTGTTTGTTCCCTATTGCATAACCATTCATTCGTGAACCAGGTCAAAATACATTACTTTTTTTCCTCAAGTAATTGTCATTTTTACACTCATTTAACACTGTATGAACAATGCAGCACTTATGCCAGTAGGCACATTTTAATATGACTACCACACAGATACATCTATAACAATGGTGTATTAAAAACTTCAATTCAACCAATTAGTGGAAAACACAGAATGATTTAAATAATTCTGGTATAAGTGCAAATTCCAGTTATATGTTTAACACAGCAGTTTTAATATCACTCCCAGGGCAATAATTAATAGTAAGATTAAACGAGAACTTACCAAGTTTGAAGTTTGATCTTTATTTTATGAGGAGTAACGTTGAGGGATTACGTGAAGAAGCCCTGTCCAGCCGCACACGCGTCAATCTTTCAAAGCAGCGGAGTGACAATCACAGACGATAATTACTGAAGTATGATAGTAAGATGCATAAAGACTTAGAACTACCAGCTTGATCCTTTTATGAGGGTGGGAGCGGAGGGCACGTAATCCCTCAACGTTACTCCTCATAAATTAAAGATCAAACTTCAAACTTGGTAAGTTCTCGTTTAATCTTACTATTTTACTTCGGAGTCACGTGAGTGACTACGTGAAGATTTCAAAGCTCTGTGATTTCACACCGTGGATTCAAATCCAGGTGTTCACTGCATCGATTGACTCTATTTGAGTAAGCACAATCAACAATGCATAACCACAACATTTGAATGTAATCAGTTAATGGTTTTATTTATTTTAATAAAAGTAACAAAATTAGGCCCATTTATAATGGGGGATTTAATACTGTATCCAGCACGGCATCACCAAACCCTCTGAGATCTTTAATCTCCTTGTGGTAATACTTGTGAAACATCTGTTCACTTGCCCATCCTGCGGCCGCAAGAATAAGGTCTATTGGCACATCTGAATCCCTGGCCGCTGATGTTGATGCTGCCCTGGTGGAATGAGATTTAAATTTATCAGTATCAATACCTGAATATCTCAACACCTGTTTCAACCATCGTGAAATTGTTTGTGTTGATACTTTCTTATGAGGCTTTTTATGACTAATAAAAAATGCCAATTCGGCGCCTCTTAAAACTTTTGTTGTTTCTATGTAACATTTCACATATGTTACTACACACAGTCGTGAATCTGCAGGATATGCTAAAAATTCCAACTTGCATCCTGTGGACCCAGGTCTACTTTGCTTCAGTAAATCATAGACATAGAATGTCACGGCATTTTGCCCCACTTTCATTCTATCAATTCTGAGTTTCTGTAATGTTTGAACTCTCTGCGCTGAAACTAATGCCATGAGCATAACCAATTTCATGGTAATTTTGGATAATGACAGGGTTTCAACTGGATTCCAACTCCTTAGGAACATCAGTAGATCTTTTACATTCCAAATTTCTGTATACCTGGGTCTGGGAGGATCAGAGTTGAAAATTCCTTTTATAAACCTACAGACCCAAGGATGTGCTCCAATTGGAGTTTGTTCTGATTCACTGCTTAAATATGCAGAGAGTGCACTTCGTGCAGTATTAATTGCACTATAACTTAATTTCAATTCATAGTGTAGAGTTGAAAGAAACTCTATTACATCTGAAATTTCTGCTGTGTTATATGCAATATTCTTTCCTGAACAAAACACCTCCCATTTCTTTATATAGGAAATGTACTGCTTCTGGGTACTATTCCTCCAGGCTGCTGTCATAACATCCACCGTACGGTCTGATAATCCTTTTCCAAGATATGGCCTTCTTAGAATCTGCAAATCAACAAACCAATACGATTATGTAAAGGATGTGATTCATTAGTCACAGGGTGTACAAGCAGTTTAATCTGCTTTGGAATAACCATAAGGGTTTTTTTGATCATTTTTAACACCAGTGGGTACTACCAATCAGGTACTACCAAAATCCCTGAGGCTGAATCTTGTTTAATTTTCTGTATGCATTTGTGGATTAAACAAAATGGTGGAAAAGCATACAGAAACATACCACCCCAATGTAGCGAGAAAGCATCTACCGCTACTGCACCAGGATCAGGTTCCCATGACACATACTTAGGCAATTGGTGGTTCAGTCTTGATGCAAATAAATCAATCTCTGGCATTCCAAATTGTGTTATAATTTGTGTAAATATTTCCTGATTTAACATCCATTCTGTATTATCATTAAATTTACGTGATCTTTTGTCTGCAATTGTGTTAAATTTTCCTGGTAAATATATTGCTGACAGACAAATTTTTCTTGCAATACACCAGGTCCAAACTTCATTTGCCAACCTATCACATGATTCTGATTTGATACCACCCATGTGATTTATGTATGCTACAGCTGTAGTATTGTCAACCTGTACCTGAACATGCACACTTCTCATATTAGTACAATAAGCTTTAAGACCATGAAATGCTCCTAATAGCTCTAGGTAATTGATTCCCTGTTTTTCCAGCAAAGGTATTTCATTCACATTCCACCTACCTCCACAGCTGGAAATCATGTTAGTAGCGCCCCAACCAAGAGCACTTGCATCAGTCTGTAGAGTGACGGATGGTTTTCCTACCAGAACCTTTCTTGAAGCATTTGAGACTTTGTTAATCCACCATTCTATTTCAGTAATGGATCCAGTAATGCCCTGTATTTATTTTTAAGGCTTGTACCTTAGCCCTCTGTAAACATTGATAATGCAATGGTCCAAATGTTACAGCTGGAAACGCAGCAATTAATTTGCCCAGCAAGCTTGCCACTTCTCTAATTGAAGGTGTGTCCTCATTTATGAGTTTGATGCAACCTTCAATTAACTGCAGTCTTTTCTCTTTTGGCAAAGTGATTACCATGTGTTCTGAGTTGATTGTGAACCCTAGGTAATCAATTTTCTTGCTTGGTAACAATTTTGATTTTTGTAGGTGAATAATGAAACCCATTTTCTCAAAAATGAACTTAACCCTGGATACTGATAATATTGCAGCAGCCAAAGTGTCCCCCTACAATCAAAATATCGTCCAAATAAGCCATTAGTACATGGCCCTCAGCTCTTAGAAGAGCTAAAATTGGTTTGAGTAATTTAGTGAATAATCTTGGTGCTGAAGACAGACCATTGGGCAATGCTTTAAATTGCCACAACTGACATCCATCTAAATTTCAAATACCTTTGATCATCACCATGCATTGCCACAGAGTAATATGCATCTTTCAGATCTATGCTTGCCATGTAATAATTTTTAATAATGAGCTGAATGGCATTAGTAAATGTTTCCATTTTGAAATGTTTGTATTGTACATAAAGGTTAAGATTTCTCAGATCCAAAATGATTCTACATCCACCATCCTTTTTTGTTCTAGGAAAAATATTTGATACAAATTGATGGAGTTGTTCTACTGACTTTTCTATTACCCCTTTATTGGTCAAAGTTTCTAATTCTCCTTTGATCAACGTATTCTCTTCTTTTGAGAAAATCCGTGACCAGCTTGAATTTTTCTGCCTTGGAGGATCCAAGTGTGAATAGAACTCAATGCTGTTTAGAATAAACGAATCATTTGTTATTAACTGCCATTCTTTTAGGAAGAATCTTAACCTTCCCCCTATTTGTGAATGTGAAACATTTATATTCCTTACCAGACCAGGACCCCCTACCTCGGGGTTTGCTTCCGGCCATTGTTGTTCCCTTCTGGTAGGCACATTGTGACCTCCACGCATCCCCGGTGCAGCACGCCAACGTGTATATGAGAATGATCGGCTTGTTCCTTCTCCAGCACCAGCATTCCGCCTGTAGGGATACTGCCTTCGCACCGCTCTGCTCAGCATTGGTGGTCGCATCATCATACCACTCAGGTTTTTTGACTCTTCATTCAAATCCTTTAGTTTCTTTGATAGATTTTCTCCAAACAGTAGATTAGGCATTTGTATGTTGGTTGGTTTGCAGAGTCCTGCATACTTAGGATGAATATTTGGCCTTATTGCGTTTTTACGAATACAATTTATTTCAAAATGAGCACCACACATCAGTGCTAAAGCATCTTGTTGTGAATCTGATACAAACTCATCATCCAATCCTCTGGCAAATGCCGTGATGCCTGACCCCAGCAATTTCAGTACATGTTGCAATTTCAATTCTTGTGAGCGTAGTCCAATGCTCAAATAACTCCATATTAAGTTATTCACTGTTGGAACTGTGAGCAATTCACAATTCCCCGGGGGCTCATACTGTTTCATAGTCTCATCCATAGTTACTTCCTGGAGCTGATGGGAAAGTAAATAATTGATAGTCATTGCTATTTCATCTCTCAAAGGTTCCCCTTTTATTCTGGGAACAGCAAACTTTTGTGCTAGTCCAGGAACTTTCAGCTCTGATAACGGGCTCTCATCCTCATAGAATTCATCTTCTGAGTCTAGATGTTCCTCTTCAGGTTGAGTAACTTCAGGATCCCCTAGTTCAGGTAAATCTATGCCAGTATCTCCTTGCGTAAGCTCTGCTATAGGCCCACGGGTAGGCAGCCCTGTTCTAGGTGCTGCTGGCGCTGGCTCCATTCTAGGCCAACGCTTCATAATTTTCCCTTTAGGAACTTTCGGTGCTGGCACAAAAGTACGTTTGTACTGTCTTTTTTGAAACATTCCTGGTACTGGCTCTTCAGTAGGCCAGCACATATACTGCCTTTTTTCAGGCATTTCGGGCACTGGCTCTTCGGTAGGCCAACCACTGTAATAACTTTGCACAGTCATTTCTGATGGCTCTCCTGTAGGCCACCCTTGTGCCTGTCCCAACCAAGGCACACCCTGTGCTGTATCTTCCATTGGCCAACACCGACCTGCTTCCTCCTGTGGGGGTTCTTTGTATATCATTTTCCCCATTAGGAGCTCTAAGCTAGCGACCCTTGCAGCCATAACATTTTCTGCAGGAGGGTATACCTCCGGGTCTGACTCATCTAAGTCTACAGGTCGGGCCGACTTTTGTCCAGCCTTGCGCCCCGCCGCCGGCGGTTTAACGGCACCTTCGACCGTAACGGGAGTAGATGGCTTCGATGCCACTGCCTCCTCTTCCTGACGCCCGCTACCCTTAACATCGGGGGTTTTACCTGCGGTGCATCCCTGGCCTCTCCTTCCTCTACACCCTTTCTCCATTCTGAGTTGTGTGGAACTCTGCCACGTCTGAGCGGGAAGAAAAGCGCCCTGCAAGTGAAACCGAAAGCACTTACCTTATCCGATTTTTACTTATGTTGCTTTTACTCACCGCCTGGAGGAGCTCCTGCTCCTCCACACACGGTCATGAACGCTATGCGTCTGATCGATAATGATGCGTGTGCGGCTGGACGGGGCTTCTTCACGTAGTCACTCACGTGACTCCGAAGTAAAATCCATGTCTGCTCACTGAAATCAATACAATCTTAATGGTACATATTTTGCAGTTGTTATAGTGATGAGAGTAATTATAATTACAATTTCCATTTATGTAACCCCAACAACATAGTAAAAAACACTCCAGTGAAAAGCCACAGTCTTGTCCCCAGGGGGGGGGGGGGGGGGTTTAAGCTGAGAGGAGGTCAAGATTTAGATGGGTAAACTTTTTCACACAGAGTATGGTGGGGATATGGTACAAGCTGCAAGAATGGTAGAGGCAGGTACAGTTAAACACTTTCGTGAAAATTGGACTGGTACATGGATAGGAAAGGTTTGAAGGGATATGGGCCAGCCGGCGAAAATTGAGATTTTGCTCGATTATCGTCAGAACACATATAACTTGGTCAAGATAGATAATTAGGCCAATGAGCTGTTTCCACATTACAATGTTTCTATGACTCTATGACTCACAATTCTGGTCATTTTTCCCCTAACATGGTAAAGGGCCTGTCCCACGGGCATGCGACTCCATGCGGCAAGCGCGACCTAACGTGGTCGCTTGAGCCGTACGGCCTCGCAGGGCCGGTCCCACTTCGATCGCCAGAGCCATATGGAGTTGTGCGGAGCTGGTCCCGACATCGCGCGGGGATCCAAAAAACTGACCGTGTTAAAAAATTCTGTGCGGCAACGGCCTGCCGGCCCGCAGCCGCCTCGACGCCTCTACGGGCGTGCGCAGCGTCTCGACGCCGTACGCAGCGTCTTGACGCCATGCGTCACGCGCGAACTTCCCGTGTCACACTCGACCTCCGCGCGGCCCCCGCTTCCGGTTTGGTCACGCTTGCCGCATGCAGCCGCATGCTGGTGGGACCGGCCCTGTACAGGGATCACTTGACCTCCGCGCGGCCCCTGCTTCCAGTTAGGTCGCGCTTGCCGCATGGAGTCGCATGCCCGTGGGACAGGCCATTAACTCTGTTATACGTTTTATAGGTGGTGCCTGACTTGCTTAGTGTTTCCAGTATTTCCTGTTATTATATCAGATTTCAATTTTCATTTAGTAGGACTAGTGTAGCTGGGACATGTTGGTCGGTGTGGGCAAGTTGGGCCGAAGGGCCTGTTTCCACAGTGTTTGACTATGACTCCATGACTCTATGGTCACAGAGAGCTGCATGTACCTAGATTCACACATGTGCCTAGACAGCTCTGACAGATGAGGTGAAAGTCATACCAACTTCCTCACCTCTGGATCATTCCAGGAGAATGGCAAACATCTTGGTGTGAAAAGTCTCACCGTCAGAACACATATAACTGCAGAAACTGAGTTGAAAAGAATGGAGTATTTGCAGGGTAAGAGGACGTGATCAAATCAGCTGTGTGGCTCTATCGGTTTGTTTTAGATTCTGATCAATAACCTGTTCTCTTCAAAGAAGATGGAGAAGTTGAGAAAGGGAAAAGTCAGGGAGGGATCATGAAAGAGATAGCGATAGGGAAAATGTCAGCAAAGGAGATGAAACTGATTTCTATTTGAGAGCAGGAAGCAGCACCAAAGTAGTTTTGTTTGGTTTAGAGATATAGTGCAGAAACAGGCCCTTCAGCCTGCCGAGTCTGCACTGACCAGCGATCCCCACACATTAGCACTAGGGACAATTTACATTTATGCCAAGCCAATTAGTGGAAAAAACAGAATGATTTAGATAATTTACCTACATATCTGTACATCTTTATAGTGTGGGTGGAAACCGAAGATCTCAGGGAAAATCCAAGCAGGTCACGGGGAGAACATACAAACTCCGTACAGACAGCACCCGTAGCCAGGATCGAACCCAGGTCTCCCATGCTGCAAGCGCTGTAATGCAGCAACTCTATAGCTGCACCACCGTGCCACCCACAAGATATCAAATAATATTATTCAAGATGGATTTTTAACACATTTGTAAAAGTATGGCATTTAAAAGGCTTTTGGATAGGCATGTGAATATGCAGGGCATGGAGGTGTATGGATCAAGTACAGGCAGAGGAGATTAATTTACCTGGCATTGTGATTGGCACAGACATTGTGGCTGAAGGGCCTGTTCCTGTGTTGAACAGTTCTATGTTTTATGTTATGAAAGTTCATTGACCTGAATCATTAGCTCTAGCATCCTGGGTATTTTTCTGCATTTTCTGTTTAATGTACAATGGCAACCTCATGGGCAACTGTAACCACGGTGAAAGGCTGCAGCTCTTTGTCTGGGTCTGAGGGGAAATTGCTGCCCAACTTTTACACTTAATATATCTAACTGTAAAATGAAATACCAATCTATGCAATAAACTTGCATAAAATCCTGAACTTCTCCTTAGTAATATAACTATAATGTGATGTGGAAGACATTTTATAATATTCAATTCAAACACCCAGATGGTTGAAAGGTTAAATTGGCAAGAGAGTGCTGAGGGTGGGAAGTTAAATTGAGTTGATGACTTTTAATTATATAATAACAAAGCCTACCTATAACCCAGCTATTAGGCTGTGGGCCGAGATGCTTTTTTGTTTCATTTCGTGACCCAAATCACTTATCTACCTGTATTTTTAACATATTGTGTAAAAATATTATATAAATCATACCTGAAACGTCAAGAACAAAACTGCACATATTTTTAAAATATGAGAAAAAACTCCAATTTTCCAAGTAGTAATTGTCCAATCAAAGCACGTTTGACATTGAGTCGGATGCCAATTGACCAATTACGCGCTTTGTTTCAGGCTAGCTAGGTAGAGAGCACTCTGGGATCATGGCGGAGAGGAAGGTTAGTGCAAGAGGTTTTAACTGTCAAAATAATAATACAAATAACCTCACATAATTATCTACACCATAAAAAACCATGAGAGCACGATTGATGATTACTGTGAACTTTCAGCAAGTTGTCATCTAGTTTTTACAAGACAGTATACTGCAGATTACTGGGCATGCATACGTTTGAAAGAGTTCAACTTTGAGGAAGACTCTGGATAAGAATACTTTGAATACCCAACTGTACTAAAGTAACAATGTTCTCCAAAAAGGAGACAGGTCCAAGACATGATTATTATTGTGAGATTGTAGTGTTTTGTACATCACGTATAAACAAATAAAAATGCAATGTTTCTGTTTGTAAACTAGCCATTCATGACATACCCACCTATGAAATCTAAACCAAAAGATTGGGAAAATAAATGATTATACACAGTCTACTTTTGCTGTTTAGTGCATCCAAGTTTGAATTGATATAAACACGTGGGCGAGGAATACATCACATCTTATCGATTACCGTAGGGATGAGAAAGGTCCGCCTGTTCATTTCAGTTACAATGAGCGCTGTGGTTGGATCGATTTTAATCAACAGATTCCTGGCAATGCAGTGAGGAATGATCTCGTTGTACAGAGAAGGGTAGGCCTCACCGTGACCCCAAAATGTACCACAGGTCCACCTTCATTCTCCGAGATGGGTTGGGAGACAGCCCGAGGTCAGGCGGTGATTGTGGCTGCTATGACTTAATGAACAGTGTACTTACTCATCCAGATCAAGTCCAGCGATCCTGGACACTGGTTCATGCAAAGTACCTATAAGTTACTTTCCTCTGGTAGACGCACGATGCTGGAGTAGCTCAGCAGGACAGGCAGCGTCTCTGGAGAAAAAGAAAAGATGACATTTGGGGTTGAATCCCTTCTTCAGACTGAGAGACACAGGTATCTTTAGTTTCTCTTCCCCCTCACTCAAACTGAAGATGGGTCTGGACCCGAAACGTCGCCTATCCATTTTCTCCAGAGATGCTGCTTGACCCATTAAGTTACTCTAGCAAGTGTGTCTACCAGAAGAAAGCAACTAGCAGTCAGTGGGGAATGCACAGGATCTGTGCATCAGGCGGGTTCAGGAGCCGGTGAAACCCGGGTCAGCACGGACTGGGCTGCACAAAGTAACAAACTTGGCTGGGCCACCAGGGGCAGGAGCGTTGAGAAGGAGGGAGTCAGAGATCATGCCAGCAACTCACTCACTCACCCGCCGCTGCCGCGACGCTCCGGGCGCGGAGCCACCGTGTTGTGGCCAGGGAGGAAAGTAACACAGGTGGCTGCGAGCGGCCGCTGGGACCAGACAGCGGAACTGGCCGCCACCTCAGTGCCTTCTGCCAGCCCGCCCGCCAACCAGCCATGGTGTCCTGCGGCACAGACGCAACCGGTGGAGGTGGTGGTTGGCGGGTCGCTACTGGGCAGTAGGCTGGCTCCTCCATCCCGGGCTCTCTCTCTCTCTCTCTCTCTCTCTCTCTCTCCCTCTCCCCGTTATGTGATCTCCCTGAGCCAAGAAGTAAATTGCCCGCAGCACGGAATCCAGCTCCCCAGAGAGGAATATTAAGCTACCTATCATTGAGCACTTGATGGTGCTGTTACTTTTTCTGATAAATTTTCTAATTATCTTAATTAATTAGTGTGCAACTTTTGGCACTGACAAGTTCCGAATTCCTTCTTAATATATTTGATCTAAATCTGTGGTAGATACACGACATGGGCAGTGGGCAGGTGCTATAGACCTGCACGGGAAGGTAGACGCTCCCACCCCCATGAGTCTCGGTCAGATGGGGGTCGTCAGCCTGGGAAGGCAGTCCATCTAGGAGAGGGAAAACTCTGATTTAAAACCTCCACTGCCCTGTGGCCATATCCAGTCATGGAAAAGGCTCCTGGAGTAAACCTCAAGAAAATCCAGTCGGAGCCCTTAAGGCAGTTCGTGGTTGTCTACAACCTCGCTCTGACAGCTTCTGCGAAGGCGCTGGTGCCAAACTGTAATGGCCCTGCTGTTCCTTTGGATCGATCAGCGACGTGGAGAGGGGGGACGTGCTGCATGGGCAACCGCCTGTCCTCCATATGACATCACCCAGGCTTGCATCCGACCACACATCACCTGCAAACTAGGATGCATCCATGGTCAGTAATGACCGAGGGGGGCCTACTACCAGACATGGGTCATGAAAGTTAAATTCGAGACACTTTTTTTGATGCTCGGCCCACAGCCTATATGCAGTCTTAGTATCATTAATGGGACCTCATTGGGCTTTATCTTGCACTAAGCATTATACCCTTTATACTGTATCTAAACACTGTGGATGGCTTGATTGGAATCATGTATAGTTTAGTTTAGTTTTATTTATAGATACAGAGCAGAAACAGACCCTTCGGCCCACCGAGTCCCCGCCGATCAGCGATCCCCATACACTGGCACTATCCGACATACTAGGGACAATATTACAATTTTGCCGAAGCCAATTAACCTATAAACCTGTACGTCTTTGGAATGTGGGAACCGGAGCACCCATTGAAAACCCATGCAGTCAAGGGGATAGTATATAAACTTCGTACAGACAGGATCCAAAGTCAGGATCGAATCTGGATTCTCAGGGGCTGTAAGGCAGCTGCTCTACCTCTGCACCACCATGCCGTCCTAGTCTTTTCACTGACTGGATAGCAGGCAACAATAATAATTTCACTGTGACAATAATAAACTAAATTAAATAAATAATCACATTTACCAAAGCACAGAAATGCTCTTGCATTCATATTTTAATTCACACTTCTGATGAAAACCAGTCAATTTGAAATTATAATCCATGCCTCCCCCTCCCTCCTTTCATCCCTTCCCACCTCTTTTACCCCTCTCTACAACTGCTGCCTGGCAGTTTACTGCAGTTTTCTGCATTCTTCCTAATTTATTATTATATTTCAGCTTCCCAGCGGTTCAGCACTTTAATTGTGCGCCTGTTTCAGCATGTCTACCAGATGCCTCAAATAATCTGGCGATCATACTCATTGTATTACAGTATATAACAGTGAGTCAGTTTGACTGATGCACGTCAGAAATTTTCAATTGTTTTCAGATTCCGGTTCAGACCCTTTATTGAAGCCAAGAAATACATTTTACTCAAGATCCGAACGCCAGATAGGGGGTGAATTCGCATCATCTCTTCCTTCTTTCAAAATGCCCGTCCCCCACGAAATCGTGAAGCTGGAATCTTCACATATTACACCTGCCATGGCTTATTTAACTCAGTTCTAGGCTGCAATTAACTTCCCCGTCCATCTTTACAAGCTGACACTGAGGATGCAGACATGAATGTGGAGCAGTGAGGAGGGCAACAGGTCCATGTGGCGAGTGGTCTCAGCTGCTACTGATCTGCGCCTGTGCTCAACTCTGCTGAGGACCAAAAGATAACAGGGTAAGTCTGACATCAAGCAGTTTCTACATCAGAATCATCCCAGCGTCAGCAATGCAAGTTGGCTCAAAGAGCGGATTGCAGCGATCTGAACGCTAAGGTATGTACATTTAATTTAGATTGCATTAGTATTTTATGTTGCACGCTTAAGTGACTCAAACAACAATTATTTAAGACATCTGCGGCAAGTGTCATTGCATTCCTGGTGCAGAAAACAGTGCAACCGTGAAATTCAATTGTCTTTTAATTATACCTGACGTATCAAGTAGCTTTGCGTTAAATGTTTGCATTTTGCTCTTTATCTGTTTAGTAAAGGTCCACCTGACGGTGACTTTGAGAGAGATGGCAGTGATCTCGCAGTAATTAGAAAACGCGTTTAAGTCTTAACTCGCCGGAGGCTGCGGCTGAAGCCACCATTGAAGCTCCCAAGGACTGCAACTATATACATTGATCGTAAAACTCTCTCAGTCATTGAGGCAAACGAGGGTTTTTGCTGAGTTTGGCTTTGTTTCCAGAAATAAGAAAAACAATAGTTTATTTGTCTCGTCCCATTTAACCCCAATGTGCAACTTTGAGAGCCTTGGGCTACCTGCTGTATTCTCTCTGCTTTCAGCTGTCCAGTGAAACTGATCATAGTCAATGTCTCATTACATTGGCAATGAAACAATCAAATAGCCACATGGCCTGAATGAGACACCTTGTTTCTGAGGCGTGTAACTCACTTTTCGCCGGGATTTTCACGCCAAGCAAAACAAAGACCTGAAACATGGAACATTTTCCGTCGCAGCCAGTCTCGGTGAACACATCCTGCACAGGGGATCAGGCGAGCTGTTCGCCCGCTGGTGCCAACAGCACCAATTCGACGGGACCGGTGCAATACCCTGACTTCTATATCGCCATACCGATCATCTACTCGGTGATATGCGCCGTTGGGTTAACGGGCAACACGGCAGTGATCTATGTTATACTCAAAGCCCCGAAAATGAAAACGGTGACCAACATATTCATCCTGAATCTGGCCATCGCGGACGAACTTTTCACTCTAGTGTTACCCATAAACGTGGCGGACTACCTTCTGCTGCAGTGGCCCTTTGGCGAGTTTATGTGCAAGTTGATCATTTCCATTGATCAATACAACACCTTTTCCAGCATTTACTTCTTGACCGTGATGAGCATCGACCGCTACCTGGTGGTCCTTGCCACGGCCAGGTCCAAGAAGATCTCATACCGCACCTACAGGGCGGCCAAGATAGTCAGCGTCTGTGTCTGGCTCTTCGTTACCGTCATTATATCGCCCTTCACCATTTTTGGCAAGATCCACGACGACAAGGGCAGGTTGCAGTGCGTCTACGTATTCCCACATCCCGAGGTTCTGTGGTGGAAGGCTAGTCGGATCTACACACTCATGATGGGGTTTGCCATTCCAGTCTCCACCATCTGCATCCTCTACACGATGATGCTGTGTCGATTGAGAAACATGCGTTTGAACACCAATGCCAAAGCTCTCGACAAAGCAAAGAAAAAGGTGACCATAATGGTGATGGTCATCCTGGCGGTTTGCCTCTTCTGCTGGACGCCCTACCATTTGAGCACGATAGTGGCGTTGACAACAGACATACAACAGACCACGGTTATCATTGGGATCTCCTATTTCATCACCAGCCTCAGCTATGCTAACAGTTGTCTTAATCCTTTCCTCTACGCCTTTCTGGATGACAGTTTCAGAAAAAGCTTCCGGAAACTGTTGGAATGCAGAGCTGCGCCTAATATTTAACATTGAGTTGCATGTAATTATGCATTATCTACTTCAAAAGCTAATTTCAGAGACACCAAGACGCCCTATTTAAAAGATTGTTAGTCAGCTGATAACGTCCTTGAAAACAAAAACTCTGTTTGCTAGTCAAATTAAAAATAAGATTGACACTGTGGGAATATAATTTCCCCCCAGCGTGATATGTATAAATACTTTAAATATGTATGATATTAAATGTTGAAGATAATTTGAGTATATAGATAATTTTGTTGTGAATTGTTTGTATTGTGATGTGTGATCATATATGTATTGATTCATTAATATAGAAGACAAAGCATAAGGGTACAGTGTTAATGAATGGATGTACATGAAACTATTTATGAATCGCCTATTACTCAAAGATTTTGTACATGGCAAAAGCAATTTATACATCAGGGAAAATTCTCCACATCTATCGTTAATAAGGCATGCTCCTGTGCATTTAACCATTTCATATGCAATTTTTCATACATAAATAATTGCAAAACTTTTGGGCAATGTGTAAACTGAAAACAAATTAAAGCTGCTCATAGAGAATTGGCATTAAGTATCGATGAAATGTATAGATGTCTTAATTAACATTACATTTAAACAACTTTAATTATAAATCAATGTATTGTCAATGACACTGTGATATCTTCTGTAAATGTTTCTATTCCTTCATTTTGGCAGCCATCTTCTTTATTCGAGTGACTTCCTATAGTCACCAATCACTGTCAATAAATATAAAGTTTGTGATTGAAGTCATGTCAAGCCTTGTTAGTTGTTTCATAGCTGACCATTGGCTTGCGCTTGTTTTAATTTCTGATGGATTGTGGGGAACTGATGAACTTACCTTAACTATTCACATATGACACAAACAGGCTGCCAACATTGGGTGAGAGTTGGGAGTGAGAAATTGTATAGATGTCTTAATTAGCATCAGGCCCGAGGGAGACCAAGCCCGACGGAGCGTAGCGACCGATGAGGAGGGTGCCCCCCCCCCCCCCCTCCTATGGTATGGAGCTTTTGCATTTTTCAGAAATTGTGCAATTGTAGCAAGTCTTTTAACTTACGCTTGAATGCAATATTATGCTTTAAATTGGATTAGCAATGAATAAGGTTGGGATAAATTACATTCCTAATTATATTCCACAGTAGAGCCAGGCTCTGATCAACAGGTGCAACACATGAATTCCCTCCCATACCACCCCCTCCCCTGGTACTTTCCACATCCACTACAAACCTATGGCTATCTGGACTACACTTCTTCCCACCCTGCTTCCTGTAAGGACTCCATCCCCCACTCCCAATTCCTCCGTCTACGCCGCATCTGCTCCCAGGATGAGGCGTTCCACACCAGGGCATCTGAAATGTCCTCATTCTTCAGGGAACGGGGGTTCCCCTCCTCCACCATAGATGAGGCTCGCACCAGGGTCTCTGCCATACCCCGCAACACTGCTCTCTCTCCCCATCCCCCCACTCACAACAAGGGCAGAGTCCCCCTAGTCCTCACCTTTCACCCCACCAGCCGTCACATACAACAAGTGATCCTCCGTCAGTTTCGCCACCTCCAACGTGACCCCACCACTCGCCACATCTTCCCATCTCCCCCCATGTCTGCCTTCCGCAAAGACCGCTCCCTCCGTAACTCCCTTGTCAATTCTTCCCTTCCCTCCCATACCACCCCCTCCCCTGGTACTTTCCAGCACCTCATATTCCGCTTGGGCAGTCTACATCCTGGGGGCTTGAACATTGAATTCTCCCAATTCTGCTAGCCCTTGCTGTCCCCTCCCCTTCATCAGCCATCTGGTTGTCTTCTCCCCTCCCCCAGCCCTCGGGCTCCTCCTCCGCCTTTTTCCTTTTTTCCTTTCTTCTCCCCACCCCCTATCAGTCTGAAGAAGGGTTTCGGCCCGAAACGTTACCTATTTCCTTCGCTCCATAGATGCTGCTGCACCCGCTGAGTTTCTCCAGCATTTTTGTGTACCTTCGATTTTCCAGCATCTGCAGTTCCTTCTTTAACACCACATGAATGATCTAAGTGTATTCATGTATGGAAATCAGATTATTATCAAGCACTTGGCCCATGTTGACCAACTTGGGTCTCACTGCACACCTGGTACTACTCTTGTCCCTGACTCCAGTTGCATACCTTCTCTCATTCCTGACCCTGAGTCCAGCCTTACACCTGGCCCCCTATTCTACCCTGAACATAGCTGCTTACCTGCTTAGGTTCCCAGTGCTGAACACTCCCATTGTCCCAGCTTTGACTGCACACCTAGTACTATTCCAGACCTTGACTCTGGATGCACACCTGGCCTTGCTCCTAGCCCTTCTGCACTGACAATATATCTTGCCCACACATAAAGCCCCATATCTGACCCCTGGACTTAACCTATTACATTCAAGTCCTCAGGTGCTTATCTAATGCGGTAATCTTTTATAGGGCACTTCACGGACCAAATTTTGTATAACAATATTTGCTACATCCATTGGCTTCCTTGTTATCTAACATGCTAGTTATTTGACGAAGAAGTCATCAATTGGTTGAACATAATTTCTCATCCATATAATTATACTCACTCAGCTGTATAAGTATTCTGTTACCATTTCCTTCAATTTCCTAACAAACTGTCCTGCATTCATTTTCACCCCCAATATTTTCAGTATTTTGGTGTCTTCCTCTCAGCTGGGACGTTTCCAAAATGCAAAGCCCAATAACAATATATAATTATATACACACACACACACACACACACACACACACACACACACACACACACACACACACACACACACACACACACACACACACACACACACACACACACACACACACACACACACGTATATATATATAAGCAATAATATTCTATTTAATGTGATCTTGAGAGTACATAATATTTTCTGTGGTATTCATAACACAACAATGATAAAATGATCATTGTTTTGATTGCACCTGCCAACATGAATACAATATTATATTACAGTTAATATGTACCGAGGGCAATTTTTTGTTCCAATGCTCCCCATTCCCAATTACTTTTACATTGCAGTGATTGAAATCCAAGTGAAGTTCAAATGGCATCAGAAAAATAAAACCTCTGGAATGGATGATAGTCATTACGTGGTTGGGTGCAGTCAGTATCAGCACAATTACTATATTAAACTTTGAATCTTCAGATGTCCTGGTTCAAGCTAAAAATAAAGACAAATAATAACCTCCTCACACATTCCCCTGCAAGTATCTGTCACTCCTTTAAAATATGCCCCTTCTTTAAACAAGCTCGTAAACATCGCATCTGAATCAGTTTCCATCTGATTACACTCCATGAGGATGTTCATCTACATGTTCAATTAATAAAACAATGAGTTTGAGGACATTTCTATTCAACCTGTCAAAGGAATTTGGGGGTGGGGGTTTAGAAATAGTCAGTGAGGTAAACAAACATAATAGTTGAGTGGCAAATGACAATAGTGCTACCTTCCCAATATTTAACAGAAGGAAATAATAGGTTATCAGGGCTGTATGTTGTGACAGACAGCTGACACCTTGCATGTCATTTTAATATTGCACGTATCCCATCCCCCTGGATATTCCGGATTAATAAATTAAGGTTTTGTCAACTAATTACAAATCGGCTATTTACGAATCAAAAACATCAGTCAACTCAGAAACACAAAATGCTAAGCATTGGGATCCAGACATCATGGACAACTGCTCCCTGCTCACGTCTGGCAGTGCTCTCCATCTGAACCAGGGGCCGTGCAGTGTTTTTGAAAGTGGGGGGGACTGAGCGATCATTGATCACTGGCCTTGGGGGTAACCGGCGAGGCAGTGGAGTGACCGAGTGGGGGGGGGGGTGTGGGGCGGTAAGGACTTTTTGAAATTTGATGTATTAAAATCATATTTTAGTGCATAGTAGAAGTATGATTTCAATGTTTATTGTTTATTGTTTAAAGTATTTTTAAGAGGTAACATTTTGAGGGGTAACTTTTTCCACACAAAGGATGGTGGGTGTATGGGACAAGCTGCCAGAGGAGGTAGTTGAGGCAGGGACTATCCCAACATTTAAGAAACAGTTAGACTGATACATGGATAGGACAGGTTTGGAGGGATATGGATCAAAAGCAGGTAGTGTAACTGGGACATGTTGGCGGGTGTGGGAAAGTTGGGCCGAAGGGCCTGTTTTCACACTGTATCACTCTATGACTACATTATACCACCACCATGCATGAATGCTTCAAAATCAAGTGGTCGAGTTTTATTGCCATATACTCAAGCATAGAAACATAGAAAATAGGTGGAGGAATAGGCCATTCGGCCCTTCAAGCCAGCCCTTGATTTCGCTAGCCCCAAGAGCTAAATGTAACTCTCTTGAAAACAGCCAGTGAATTGACTTCCACAGACTTCTGTGGCAGAGAATTCCACAGATTCACAACTCTCTGGGTGAAGAAAGTTTGTCCATATCTCAGTCCTAAATGGTCTACCCCTTATTCTTAATCTGACCCCTGGTTCTGAACTCCCCCAACATCGGGGAAAATTTTCCTGCTGTTACAGTAAGTGAAAATCTAGCAGGCAAGCAGGATGCTTTCTCCAACCACTCCCATTTGAAGGCCACTATGTTCCACTGCTTCTACCCAGTGCTTGCTACCTACTTCCAGCAGCCACTGGTTGTCCTCCAGGATGCACCGAGCCGCAGCCTGGTCCATGCCGGTCACCAGGGCGAAATCGGCACAGAGACTCCCACGGCCGCGGCGCAACGCTTCCGACGCCTCAGACGGCCCAGAACTCTTGCACTGAGACTGCTCCATGGCCAGAGCTGCAGCGAGCGACTCGTCAGCCCAGTAAACATTCACCAGCCCTGGCTCCCCGTCCGCATCTGCCCCCAACGCTGCTTCTGCTTCCATCCCTCCCTCCGCCCAGGCTCTCCAACACCCAAGACCAGGTTGCTCAGAGCACAGCAGCGCCTCGTTCAAAGCTGGAGATGGGGGGGCTTTAGCCTCCCCGGTTCCGCGGCCCATGTACCACTCTCCTGCCGCTCGCCAGCCTCGCTCATGTCAGCCTCTTCCCGCAAATCCTTAAATTCCGACTGCCGCCGGGAGCAGGACATGGCCTTACTTGCTGCGCTGGGTGACACTCATTCACTGCCCGTGTCTTTCACTGTAAATTTGCATGGGGACATGGTTTGGAGGTGTGTGACGGTTCGGTCAAGTGAGAATAATAGAGAATAAGAATGCTGCTGTCTTGTCAACAGACGCGCACACAAGCAGTTGATATTAGTTTTGAAATTCGCATTGATCACAGAATTTCTCACGCTCTGTCGTGAGAAATTCTGTGATGAGCGTGAGAGAGTGAGAATTGGGCAAAATGCGTGAGTCTCGTGCTCAATACGTGAGGTACACAAAAATGCTGGAGAAACTCAGCGGGTGCAGCAGCATCTATGGAGCGAAGGAAATAGGTAACGTTTCGGGCCGAAACCCTTCTTCAGACTGGGTTTCTCAATACGTGAGAGTTGGCAACTCTGCACAAATATTGTATCATTTATATCATAAATACACATGTTATGCAAACAGATTACATTGTAACTAACTTTGGAATGAAAAGGTTTTTGCCCTTGACAACCGATAATTGATTCAGTTTGCTTTAAAAAGCAAACACAAAGTCGCAAAAAAAAAGTCCAATGCACGTTGCTGCATACACAGCGACTGTAAGACGTGCATAAATGTCACATTGATGCTCAGAAAATGCTTTCATGCGGCTGCAGTTGTTTCATGTTCAGCGCAATAGAACAGAGATAGTATAAAATATTTGAGGAATTCCTCCAGCAGATCTTCCACAGACTTTACCATACGATTTACTTGAAAGACTTTTACAAGTATTTTTAGAGTTGATAATCAGACAGGCAACATTCTTATGTGTGACTATTTGGCGCCATCTGCTGTATGCCGTTGAACGCTGTAATCTCACTGCAGGAGGACATGACATCACAAATGTCTTGTTTTTTTTTAACATTTTAGAGTTCACAATTAATTCATTCAGTCTGAAGAATGGTCCTAGTCTGAAACGCCACCTACCCATGTTCTCCAGAGATGCTGCCTGACCTGCTGAGTTACTCCAGTACTTTTGTGTCCTTTTGTGTAAACCAACATCTTCAGTTCCTTGTTTGTACTGTGTTTACAATTCATTCCATCTGTACCTTTATAACATAACTCAAAAAAGTGACTAGTGTGAATCATATTTCAAGTTCACATTCAAGTTCACATTTATTGTCACATGCACCAATTAAGGTACAGTGATATTTGAGTTATTCTTCTTATCGAGTCCACACACAAGATTAGAAGTTGTTCAGCCAGAGCTGAACACACTTCTCGGCATCTGCATAATGGTGTCTGTCTTGTCGCTTCTTGTGCTTCTTGTGCGTGGTGGTGGAAAGATTGGTGGAAACAGGGCCGCGACGTGAACGCTGTTTCCTTGACCCCATATTTGAGTTACCATACAGCCATACAAGTAAGAAGAACGCAATACACAATAAATTTAACATGAATGAATGAATAAGTTTATTGGCCAAGTATTCACATACAAGGAATTTGCCTTGGTGCTCCGCCCGCAAGAGACAACATGACATACAGTGACAGTTAGGAATAACACATAAAACATTAAACATTAATAACAAAACATTATTGATTAAACATGCAAATTAAATAAAATATCAGAGCAAAAGGAGGCTTCAGTTTTTTGGTTATTGAGTAGAGCTACTACTCGTGGAAAAAAAACTGTTTTTATGTCTTGCTGTGGCAACTTTGAGAGTCCGGAATCGCCGTCCAGAGGGAAGTGATTCAAAGAGTTTGTGGCCAGTGTGAGAGTGGTTAGAGATGATCTTACCCGCTCGCTTCCTGGCCCTTGCAGTGTACAGTCCGTCAATGGAGGTAAGGTTGCAGCCAATAACCGTCCCAGCTGATCGGACGATTCGCTGCAGCCTCCGGATGTCATGCTTGGTGGCTGAGCCAAACCAGACCATGATGGAGAAGGTAAGGACAGACTCTACGATGGCCATATAGAATTGGACCATCATTGCCTGTGGCAGATTGTGCTTCCTCAGCTGCCGCAGGAAGTACATCCTCTGTTGTGCGTTTTCGACATGAACATAAACATCCACTACAGTGAAATCAACATTCCTCACTGTGATGGAAGGCAATAAAGTTCAGTCATCTTCCTCTTTGTTCACCCGTGATGGTCGGGGCCTTTGAACAGGGCCGGTGACGACGATCTGCTGTTCAAGCCCACTCGTCGGGATGATCGAAACTTGGGCGTCGGGACGGATCAGAAATTTAAGTATATAATTATTATTTTCATATAATATATTGAAGTGACATTTTTAAAACATATGTACAACAATACTTTATGTTTTCAATAATACAACTCAATCGTTCTATTTTTATGTTATAGTCATACTTTAGTTATTTCAGTCAGTAAATTATTATAAATGTTTTTCACTATATCATTTATTCTCTCATTATTAAGTTTAAAGGAGACATGCATGGCACATTTTACTACACAGGGAATGGTGGGTGCCTGGAACGTGCTGCCAGAGATGGTGGTGGAGGCATATATGATAGAGACATTTCAGAGGCACAGTGGCATGCAAGGAATGGAGTATATGTGCAGGCAGAGAAAGTTAATTTAATTAGGCATCATGTTCAGCAGAGATATTGTTAGCCCAAGGTTCAGTTCCTGTACTGTACTGTTCTATGTTCTATGTTAATATCATTCATAAACCGAACAAGTTAAAACAATTAGCAAATATTATAATATTAGTAATTCACCTATTTATTTGATACTTGTAAGATCAGTATAGAGCAATTTTGTATCATCTGCAGCAAAACAAAATAAGCGGTAGGCTCTTGTGAAGAAATATTGTATAATATTAGTTAACTTGACAATAGCAACAGCCATTATATTTAATGAAATGACATCAAATCATTTGCCAGGAGTAATACATTTCTTTGTAACTTCTAAAGAATCATTGGGAGGATTTTATTGTTCACTGATCTATTTATATGTTTTTTCAGACAAATGGCTCGGTTCCCTGTGACTAACAGCATTTTGCACTAAATATTCCAATATAATTACAAATACAAAGCAACATATGAGTAATTGTTTTCTGGAAAACTAACAAAAAAGAAGGATCTTGAAATAATCAATGAAGATTAGGTTTAATCAATTAAGGCAGGTTTGCTAGTGCTACACGTGTGGGTTTAAACTAAATAGTGGGGGAGGGATTGACAGATTGGGAGTATAAAGATAGAGTTAAAGGGAAAGCGAGTACAGAAAAAGTTACAAAAGAATCCCGAATTAATGGGAATGAAAATTCGAGAAGGGATAAGAAGTAAGGTCAGGGCCGATAGTGACTGGTGTGAGCGGGGAGGTGAATACCAAAGCTAAAGTGTTGTGTATGAATACGCGAAGTATAAGAAATAAAGTGGACGAGCTTGAGGCTCAGTTAGAATTTGGCAAGTATGATGTTGTAGGAATTACAGAGACATGGCTGCAAGAGGACCAGGGCTGGGAACTGAATATTCAAGGGTATACGTCCAATCGAAAAGACAGACAGGTGGGCAGAGGGGGTGGGGTAGGTCTGTTGGTGAAGAATGAAATTCAGTCCCTTGCGAGAGGTGACATAGAATCAGGAGATGTGGAGTCAGTATGGATAGAACTGAGGAATTGTAAGGGTAAAAAGACCCTAATGGGAGCTATCTACAGGTCCCCAAACAGTAGCCTGGATATAGGGTGCAAATTGAATCAAGAGTTAAAATTGGCATGTCGTAAAGGTAACACTACGGTGGTTATGGGGGAGCCCGAGCCCCCATTTGCTGTGATGGTATTTCAGTCTCAGTCACAGAGGCCGACGTCAGGAAATCCTTCAGAGGGGTGAACCCTCGTAAAGCGCCTGGACCTGATGGTATACCCGGTCGTGTTCTAAAAACCTGTGCGGACCAACTGGCTGGAGTTTTTAAGGACATTTTCAACCTCTCACTTCTGAGGTCTGAGGTCCCCACCTGCTTTAAGAAGGCATCAATTATACCAGTGCCCAAGAAGAGTAAGGTGACATGCCTCAATGACTATCGACCAGTGGCACTAATGCCTGTGGTGATGAAGTGCTTTGAGAGGTTGATCATGGAGCAAATCAACTCCTATCTCAACAAAAACCTGGAACCACTGCAGTTCACTTACCGCCACAACAGATCAACGGTGGATGCGATCTCGCTGGCCCTCCACTCCGCTCTGGACCACTTGGACAACAAAAACTCATATTTCAGGCTGTTATTCATTGATTACAGCTCGGCATTTAACACAATCATCCCCTCCAAGCTGGTTACCAAACTCTCAGAACTGGGTCTCTGCGCATCTCTCTGCAGTTGGATCCTCAACTTCCTCATTCACAGACCACAGTCTGTTCGTATTGGTGGAAATGTGTCAGTCTCGATAACAATCAGCACGGGAGCACCTCAAGGCTGCCTGCTCAGCCCCCTGCTGTACTCACTCTATACTCATGACTGCGTAGCCGGTCACAGGGCGAACTCCATCATCAAGTTCACTGACGACACCACCGTTGTGGGACGTATCACTGATGGGGATGAGTCAGAGTATAGAAAAGAGATCGACAACTGTCCATATGGTGCCAGCACAATAACCTGGCCCTCAACACCAGCAAAACCAAGGAACTGATTGTGGACTTTGGAAGGAGTAGGATGGGGACCCACAGTCCCATTTATATCAATGGGTCCATGGTTGAAAGGGTCAAGAGCTTCAAATTCCTGGGCGGGCACATCTCTGAAGATCTTTCCTGGTCCGAGAACAATAATGCAATTATCAAGAAAGCACATCAGCGCCTCTACTTCCTGAGAAGATTACGGAGAGTCATTTTGTCATGGAGGACTCTCTCTAACTTCTACAGGTGCACAGTAGAGAGCATGCTGACCGGTTGCATCGTGGCTTGGTTCGGCATCTTGAGAGCCCTGGAGAAGAAAAGACTACAAAAAGTAGTAAACACTGCCCAGTCCATCATCGGCTCTGACCTTCCTTCCATCGAGGGAATTTATTGCAATCGCTGCCTCAAGTATCATCAAAGACCCACACCATCCTGGCCACACACTCATCTCCCTGCTACCTTCAGGTAGAAGATACAGGAGCCTGAAGACTGCAACGACCAGGTTCAGGAATAGCTACTTCCCCACAGTCATCAGGCTATTAAACCTGGCTCGGACAAAACTCTGATCATTAATAACCCATTATATGTTATTTGCACTTTATCAGTTTATTTATATAATGGTATATGGACACAAAGATCTGTTTTGTAGTAAATGCCTACTTTGTTCTGTGTGCTGAAAGCAAAGCAAGAATGTCATTGTCCTATCAGGGACACATGACAATAAACTCACTTGAACTTGATTTCAACATGCAGGTGGACTGGGTAAATCAGGTTGGTACTGGACCCCCAAAAAGGGAGTTTGTGGAGTGCCTACATGATGGATTCTTAGAGCAGCTTGTACTGGAGCCTACCAGGGAGAAGGCAATTTAATGAACCAGATTTGATAAAGGGAACTTGAGGTTAAGTAGCCATTAGGAGGTAGTGACCATAATATGATAAGTTTTAATCTACAATTTGAGAGGGAGAAGGGTAAATCGGAGGTGTCAATATTACAGTTGAACAAAGGGGACTATGGAGCCATGAGGGAGGAGCTGGCCAAAGTTGACTGGAAAGAGACCCAAGCAGGGATGACAGTGGAACAACAATGGTAGGTATTTCTGGGAATAATACAGAAGGTGCAGGATCTGTGCATTCCAAAGAGGAAGAAAGATTCCAACGGGAGTAGGTGGCCACCGTGGCTGACAAGGGATGTCGGGGAGAGTATAAAAATAAAAGAGAAGTATAACATAGCAAAGATGAGCGGGAAGCCAGAGGATTGGGTAACGTTTAAAGAGCAACAGAAGATAACTAAAAAGGCAATAGATGAGAAAAGATGAGGTACGAAGGTAAGCTAGCCAAGGATAATAAAAGCTTCTTTAGGTATGTGAAGAGGAAAAAAATAGTTTAGACCAAATTTGGACCTTTGAAGACTGAAAAGGGTGAATTTATTATGGGGAACAAGGAAATGGCAGATGTGTTGAACAGATACGTTGGATCCGTCTTCACTAAGGAGGACACAATCTTCCTGATGTACTAGTGGCCAGAGGATCTGGGGTAACGAAGGAACTGAAGGAAATCTACATTAGGCAGGAAATGGTGTTGGGTAAACTGATGGGACTGAAGGCTGATAAATCCCCAGGGCCTGATGGTCTGCATCCCAGGATACTTAAGGAGGTGGCTCTAGAAATTATTGATGCATTGCTGATCATTTTCCAATGTTCTATAGATTCAGGTCAGTTCCTGTGGATTGGAGGGTAGCTAATGTTATCTTACTTTTTAAGAAAGGAGGGAGGGAGAAATCAGGGAATTATAGACTAGTTAGCCTGACATCGGTGGTGGGGAAGATGTTGGAGTCAATCATAAAAGATGAAATAGTGGCACATTTGGATAGCAGTAACAGGATCGGTCCGAGTCAGCATGGATTTATGAAGGGGAAAGCATGCTCAACTAATCTTTTAGAATTATTTGAGGATGTAACTAGGAAAATGGACAATGGAGGGCCAGTGCATGTAGTGCACCTAGACTTTCAGAAAGCATTTGTTAAGGTCCCACATAGGAGATTAGTGGGCAAAATTAGGGCACATGTTATTGGGGGTAGAGTGCTGAGATGGATAGAAAATTGGTTGGCAGACAGGAAACAAAGAGTAGGGATGAGCGGGTCCCTTTCAGAATGGCAGGCATTGACTAGTGGGGTACCGCAAGGCTCGGTGCTGGGACTGCAGCTATTTACAATATGTATTAATGATTTAGATGATGGGATTACAAATAACATTAGCAAATTTGCAGACAACACAAAGCTGGTGGCAGTGTGATTTGTGAGGAGGATGCTATGAGAATGCATGGACTTGGACAGGTTGGGTAAGTGGGCAGATGCATGGCAGATGCAGTTTAATGTGGATAAATGTGAGGTTATCCACTTTGGTAGCAAGGTAGATCATTATCTAAATGGTGTCATTGGGAAAAGGGGAAGTACAACGGGATCTGGGGGTCCTTGTTCATCAGTCACTGAAAGTAAGCATGCAGGTACAGCAGGCAGTGAAGAAAACGAATGGCATGTTGGCCTTTATAACAAGAGGAGTTGAGTATAGGAGCAAAGAGGTCCTTCTGCAGTTGTGCAGGGTGAGGTGGGTGGAGGGGGGGGAGACGAGGGGCAGGTATATCTCCATTTTCTTTTTTTTCTTTTACATCTTTATTCACTTTTTGGCCACACTACTTTGGTAGTCTAGGGGTCTTTTCAAAGTCAAAGTATCCTTTATTGTCATTCAGACCTTTCGGTCTGAACGAAATTTCGTGCCTTGCAGTATTACATATAATAAAAATAACAAAAACACACAATAAACACAAATTTAACATCCACCACAGTGAGTTCACCAGACACCTCCTCACTGTGATGGAAGGCAAAAGTATTAAAGTATTTGTCTCTTCCCTCCTTGTTCTCCCTCTGCGCTGAGGCGAACCAGGCCTCCGATGTTGTGACCCCGCGGGGTGATGGTAAGCAAGCTGCCGCCCTCCAGTCCAGCGGACGAAGCTCTTGTTGCGGGAGCTCCGGAAAAACAGGTCACCAACCTGTAATCTGCGAGCTCCCGACGATGTCGTCCACTGGGCCCGCGGCCGAGCCTCCGAAGTCGGGCCGCCGCCGCCGGAACGCTGCCACAGCCCCGAAGCCGCGCCTCTGCCGCCAGAACGCCGCCACAGCTCTGAATTCGGGCAGCCGCCGGCGGAACGCCGGAACGCCGCCACAGCTCCGTAGTCGGGTCCGCCGCCGACGGAATCCCGCCACAGATCCGAAGTCGTGCCGCCGCCACAGATCCGAAGTCGGGTCCGCCGCCGGAACGCTGGAACGCCGCCACAGCTCCGAAGTCGGGCCGCCGGAACGGCGGAACGCCGCCACAGCTCCGAAGTCGGGTCCACCGCTGGAACGCCGGAACGCCACCACAGCCCCGAGGCCACCAGCTCCGCCATTAGGCCTCAGCGCAGACGGAGACGTAGACGGGGGACACGACATGAAAAAGTCGCATCCCCCCGAAGGAAGAGACTAAAACCATGTTTCTATGTGCTTTTTCGAGCTATCTTTTCACTTCACTTTTTCCCTCTCTTGTTCTTTCTCTCTTCTTTTCTCTCATTTTCAGGTTAAAAGGTTAAAATTGAAGCTGTACAATAATTGTATAATTTGAGATGCCGAATGTTTTATCCTTGTACAATTGCTTCTAATAAAAATAATTTAAAATAAAAAAAATAAAAAAATGGTGTCGTTGGGAATAGGGAAAGTACAAAGGGATCTGGGGGTCCTTGTTCATCAGTCACTGAAAGTAAGCATGCAGGTACAGCAGGCAGTGAAGAAAACGAATGGCCTGTTGGCCTTCATAACAAGAGAAGTTGAGTATAGGAGCAAAGAGATCATTCTGCAGTTGTGCAGGGCCCTAGTGAGACCACACCTGGAGTATTGTGTGCAGTTTTGGTTTCCAAATTTGAGCAAGGACATTCTTGCTATTGAGGGAGTGCAGCGTAGGTTTACAAGGTTAATTCCCGGGATGGCGGGACTGTCATATGCTGAGAGAATGGAGTGGCTGGGCTTGTACACTCTGGAATCTAGAAGGATGAGAGGGAATCTCATTGAAACATATAAGATTGTTAAGGGTTTGGACATGCTAGAGGCAGGAAACATGTTCCCGATGTTGGGGGAGTCCAGAACCAGGGGCCACGGTTTAAGAATAAGGAGACGAGGAAACACTTTTTCTCACAGAGAGTGTGAGTGTGGAATTCTCTGCCTCAGAGGGCAGTGGGGGCCGGTTCTCTGGATACTTTAAAGAAAGAGCTGGAATAGGCTCTTAAAGATAGTGGAGTCAGGGAATAGGGGGGAGAAGGCAAGAACAGGGTACTGATTGTGGATGATCAGCCATGATCACATTGAATGATGGTGCTGGCTCGAAGGGCCGAATGGCCTACTCCTGCACCTATTGTCTATTGTCTATTGTTTATTGTCCATCATGATCCAATCTTTTGTAATCTATATCCTTCCCATTGAAGGCTTACATGCCAAATGCCTTCTTCATCACAGTTTCCACCTGACTCGCCAATTTTAGGGAACAGTGCACCAGTACTCCGAGATCTCTCTGTTCTCTAATACCTGCCCGAGCCCTACCTGTAATTGTGTTAGTATTGATCTGAATTGACATACTAAAACAACACGTCTCACTTCACACTTGTCTAGAGTTTAGGAAGAAAATATTAAGCTGTTATTTCATTTTTATGGTTTACTTAAATGTTTTAATGATTTATTTGTTTTGAAATATTGTGCTTTCCTATTTAAAAAAATGTTATTCCTTTGTTTTCACACTATTTAAATGCATTGTAATTATTTTCAGACCTTTCTGAAAACCTTTATGTTACCATCCCAGCCCCAGGAGAAATCGGATCTCCATGAGGTTGGTCTGAGACGGTGCATCAGAAGTGGGTTTCCTGCTTGCTGCTCTCCTCCTGACTTCTTTGACTCCAGCTTTCTTCATTGGATCCATGTAGGTGCAGACAGCACGGACATCAACAGTGTATCATTAAATAACAAAAAACATAAGAATTATGAGCAGAAGTAGAACATGTGGCCTTTAGAGTCTACTTTAGCGGAGTTGAGACCGTGACTTAATTCAATGAACTTTATTATGTACGGTAAAACAATGAATAACGCGAGTCTGTAAGACAGCGAAATAAATGATGTTGCATCCACTAGTGTGGCGCTCGAATGAATGAAAACGACAGAAAGCGTGCGAAACCTGCTCCCCGCGCCAACGTGACTGGAGTAGCCAATCCAAGGGTTTGACTACCCCAAGGCACCAGCTGGTGCCGTTACAGGACCGCCCCCCCCCTAACCCGAGGTACGGAACCGAGCAGGGACCCGGACACAATGAACAGAAAGTGTGATCAGCGGAGGCGGGGCTGGCGTAACAATTGGGACAGGCCGAACAGGGCCAGGAGACCGCAAGGGGGCGGGCGTGACAAGGGGGACTGGTCGAACAGGACCAGGAAACCGCAATGGGGCGGAAAGAACGGGGACGTCTGGGTCGGGTGAAATAGGCCCAACCGGTGGGCTGGATCGGCCGGCGGACGACCTCTACGTCGGGGTAGGGCGACCACCACCGGACTGTCCACGACAACGTGGGCGGTCTAGAGACGACCGACGGAGACAAACTCCTCCTGGCCACCTATGTCCAAGGTGAAGGTGGCAACCCCGGACCGCAGCACCCGGAACGGCCCCTCATATACTCGCTGCAAGGAGGATTGGTGGGCGTCCCCCCGACGGCACATATACCACCGGCAAACCATGCTGCGAAGTAGGAACAGGAGCTAACTCGCTCCCGGAGGCTCACCAGCAATGCCGGGGCAGAGTCTGCCTGCCTGCGGACGGCAGGGAGAAAATCCCCAGGCACCCGCAGGGCTGAGCCGTATACCAGCTCGGCGGAGGAAGCGGCCAAGTCCTCTTTGGGGGCAGTGAGAATACCGAGGAGCACTCATGGTAACTGGTCCACCCATAAGCGGTGGCGGTGGCGGTGAAAACGTTCCACGAGCCCGTTGGCCTGCTGGTGGTAGGCGGTGGTATGGTGTAAGCACGACCCGTAGAGCTGAACCAGGGAAGACCATAAGGCAGAGGTGAACTGGGCCCCCCGTTCAGTGGAGATATCGGACAGAACTCCGAACCGGGCAATCCAGTTGGCCGCCATGGCCCGAGCGCAGGCCGCGGCGGAAGTGTCCGAGAGTGGGCTAGCCTTCGGCCACCTCGTAAAATGGTCCACGATGGTGAGTAGATGCGTGGCGCCGCAGGATGTCGGCAACGGGCCCAACAGGTCGACATGGACATGCCGAAAATGGCCTGCGGGAGCGTCGAAATACTGCACCGGAGGCAGCACGTGCCGCTGGACCTTGGAGGTCTGACAGGGAATGCGGGCCCAAGCTGCCACCTGCTTGCGGAGTCCGTGCCAAACAAACTTGGCCGCCACCAGTGCAGAGGTCGCCCGTATGGATGGATGCGCCAGCCTGTGGATGGAATCAAACACCCGGCGACGCCAACTGGTGGGACGATGGGGCGAGGCCGGCCCGTTGAGACATCGCAATGGACCACGTGCCCGAAGCTCCACACGGGACATCAGCCAACTGGAGGTCAGTCCGCCATCCCTGCGTCCGCACGCTGTGCCGCAACCAGCTCGTCGTAGTCCACGCCCTGGTCTACGGCCGAAATGGAGGGAAGAGTGGGGCGGTACAAGGCATCGGCAACGGTGTTTTGCTTGCCCGCGACGTGCTGGCCGTCCGTGGTGAATTCCGACATGTAAGCGAGGTTCCGCTGCTGGCGGGCGGACCACGGGTCGGAGACTTTACCCAAGGCAAAGGGAAGGGGTTTGTGGTCCGTAAAGGCAGTGAATACACAACCCTCAAGGAAATATCGAAAGTGCCTGATGGCCAGGTACAACGCCAGGAGCTCTCGGTCGAAGGCGCTGTAGTTTGGCTCGGGGGCGCGCAGTTGATGGCTAAAAAAGGCCAGCAGCTGCCAGTGGCCGTCGACGAGCTGCTCCAGGACACCGCCCACAGCCGCGTCAGAGGCGTCCAAGGTGAGAGCCGTTGAGGCTGAGGCCCGCAGGTGGACCAACATGGTTGCGTTGGCCAGGGACGCCTTAGCACCCTCGAACTAGTCTAACATCGGTAGTTGGGAAACTGCTAGAGTCAGTTATTAAAGATGGGATAGCAGCACATTTGGTAAATGGTGAAATCATTGGACAAAATCAGCATGGATTTATGAAAGGTAAATCGTGTCTGACAAATCTTATAGAATTTTTCGAGGATGTAACTAGTAGAGTGGATAGGGGAGAACCAGTGGATGTGTTGTATCTGGACTTTCAGAAGGCTTTCGACAAGGTACCACATAAGAGATTAGGATACAAACTTAAATAACACGGTATTGGGGGTTCAGTATTGATGTGGATAGAGAACTGGTAAGCAAACAGGAAGCAAAGAGTAGGAGTAAACGGGTCCTTTTCACAATGGCAGGCAGTGACTAGTGGGGTACCGCAAGGCTCAGTGCTGGGACCCCAGCTATTTACAATTTATATTAATGATCTGGACGAGGGAATTGAAAGCATCATCTCCAAGTTTGCAGATGACACTAAGCTGGCGGGCAGTGTTAGCTGTGAGGAGGATGCTAGGAGACTGCAAGGTGACTTGGATAGGCTGGGTAAGTGGGCAAATGTTTGGCAGATGCAGTATAATGTGGATAAATGTGAGGTTATCCACTTTGGTGGCAAAAACGGGAAGGCAGACTATTATCTAAATGGTGGCCGATTAGGAAATGGGGAGATGCAGCGAGACCTGGGTGTCATGGTACACCAGTCATTGAAAGTAGGCATGCAGGTGCAGCAGGCAGTGAAGAAAGCGAATGGTATGTTGGCCTTCATAGCAAGAGGATTTGAGTATAGGAGCAGGGAGGTTCTACTGCAGTTGTACAGGGTCTTGGTGAGACCACACCTGGAGTATTGCGTACAGTTTTGGTCTCCAAATCTGAGGAAGGACATTATAGCCATAGAGGGAGTGCAGAGAAGGTTCACCAGACTGATTCCTGGGATGTCAGGCCTTTCATATGAAGAAAGACTGGATAGACTTGGCTTATACTCGCTAGAATTTAGGAGATTGAGAGGGGATCTTATAGAAACGTACAACATTCTTATGGGGTTGGACAGGCTAGATGCAGGAAGATTGTTCCCGATGTTGGGGAAGTCCAGGACAAGGGGTCACAGCTTAAGGATAAGGGGGAAATCCTTTAAGACCGAGATGAGGAAAAACTTTTTCACACAGAGAGTGGTGAATCTCTGGAACTCTCTGCCACAGAGGGTAGTTGAGGCCAGTTCATTGGCTATATTTAAGAGGGAGTTAGATGTGGCCCTTGTGGCTAAGGGGATCAGGGGGTATGGAGAGAAGGCAGGTACATAGAAACATAGAAACATAGAAATTAGGTGCAGGAGTAGGCCATTCGGCCCTTCGAGCCTGCACCGCCATTCAATATGATCATGGCTGATCATCCAACTCAGTATCCCATACCTGCCTTCTATGGCAATAATGTCCTTCCTCAGATTTGGAGACCAAAACTGTACGCAATACTCCAGGTGTGGTCTCACCAAGACCCTGTACAACTGCAGTAGAACCTCCCTGCTCCTATACTCAAATCCTTTTGCTATGAAAGCTAACATACCATTCGCTTTCTTCACTGCCTGCTGCACCTGCATGCCTACTTTCAATGACTGGTGTACCATGACACCCAGGTCTCGCTGCATCTCCCCTTTTCCTAGTCGGCCACCATTTAGGTACGGGATACTGAGTTGGATGATCAGCCATGATCATATTGAATGGCGGTGCAGGCTCGAAGGGCCGAATGGCCTACTCCTGCACCTATTTTCTATGTTTCTATGTTTCTATGAATGCCGCGAGGAGCTCATGGAAATCGGTGAGGAGGGAGGCATAGGGGCCGTCAACTTCGGCGACGGCGCTGAGTTGTGCTCTGGGCGGGGGCGGTGGCCGCGGGACCGCGGTGCTGAGGGACGATTGAGGGAATCATGCGCCCGCCCCGCACTTCAACAACGAGGGAGAACGCCTGCAGGAAGTCGGCACCCAGGAGCGACGTCGGCCACGATGAACGTCCACTCATACGGGCGGGAGTCAAAAGCGAGCGAGAGGGTCCGCGTGCCGTAAGTACGGATGGTGTTCCTATTAAGGGCCGTGAGCACTGGGCCCCACTTACCAGCACGGGTGTCGTGTCCGGTCGGCGGGAGGATACTGACTATAGCCCCGGAGTCAATGAGGAAGTGTCTGCCGGAGTGATGGTCGCGGACGTAGAGGCAGTTGTTTGGGCCGATCGTGATCGCCTCTACAGACAATTGGCCGAGGCATTTCCCTGAACCGAGCAGGGTTGACGGCAGCGTTGAGCCTCAGCGCCCCAGTGCAGGTGGTGATAAAGCTGAATTATGTTAAAAATATAAGAAAAGCTTACAGCTTATATTTAGTCTCAAATCAGGCTTTTCTCCAGTAGAATAATACAGAAAGGCAAGTTAAGTTGCCTCAGGTTTTGGGGTATTGAGATAATAAATACCATAACATTGTCTCCCAAGTGAGGAAGTGACAGAGAAAGAAACAACTAGTCACATCTTTGAAGTAAGATGCCATGAACCAAATGACCAATGTTTATGGGGGAGGAGGCAATAAAGGAAGAGAGAAACAGCTAGTCACATCTTTGAAGTAAGACGCTGTAAACCAAATGACCAATGTTTAGGAGGGGCGAAGTGATGAGAGAGGATCCAGGGAAGTGGAAAGATAAGATGCCATAAAACAAATGGCCTATGTTTATGAAGGACCAAGTGACAGAGAGGAAACAGCGAAAGAGCTAGGGTGATCTCTTTGAAGATAAAATGACCTAAAACAAATGGCCAATGTTTATAGTATATCATAACCTGTAAACAAAAGGCCTTTGATGTGATGCCTTTTCCTGTACCTCTGACCATGACTAATGTCTGTGGAATGTGCTAATGTGACAAAGAAACACTATATAATGCGATGTAATTCTGTTGTTCAGAGAAGGGGACCGAGGACAGTCGAGTGTCTACATTGGTCACTTAGCTGGAATTCTCGCTCCCTTCCATCGGCCGATGTTAAGTAAAGTTTGAACTGGTCTACCAAACAGTTTGTGTGGTGTCTGTTTATTGAGAAGCGAACCTGGTTTAGTAGTTATAAAAGTAACTTTTTCATTGGCGTAGTTATGCAGGCCTCGCTGGGACCACATCAACGGCTGACTGTGCAAGAGGTTGCAGAGGTTGCCGGGATTGGAAGGGAGATAACTGAGCTCTATCGGCCCCCTTGTAAGACCGACTCCCTAGAAACTCCCGGGAACGTCTGTGATCCTTCATCAGAGGTTGATCCAGGTTCCCTGCCGAGGTTCTTAGAAACAGACCAAGGTAAGACCAGTTGGGCTTTATAGGGTTTTTTTTTAAGAAGGGATTGTGTATGTATTTTTAAGACAGAATTGTGCATGTATTTTTAAGATGGGCTTGTGTATATTGTTAAGAAGGACGTGAGTGGTTTCTCTTTCTCTCTCTCTGTCTATCTCTGTTTTTTTCTTTTCTCTCTACTAAGGGCTTATCGGCCTCGTTGAGACATCCGTGTTTTGTCGGGTTGAGATACGGGAGTTGAGGTGTGCGTCTGGCTTATTGAAACATCCGGGGAGTTGTCGGATTAAGAAATAAGTGGCGTTGTATATTAAAGATTAAGAAGTCTGCCAGGTTGAGAAACGGGGGGTCTCGGTTAGCGGGTCTGCTTCGTTGAGACACATGGGGCTTATTTTAGGTCTGCCAGGTTGAGAAACGGGGGTCTCGGTTAGTGAGTCGGCTTCGTTGAGACACTTGGGTCGTATATCAAAGAGGTAAAGAAAAATAAAAAATCAGCCAAATTGAGAAACTGGTGTCTCGAGTAGCGAGTCGGCCTGGTTGATATATTTGGAGCGATTCGGAATTAAGAAGTCTGCTTTCTCTTTCTCTTTCTCTCTATCTATCTATGGGGAATGCTCTGGATAACAGTGAGGGGGGAACCCCCGTCCAACATATGTGTTATTTGAATCCTAAGTATAATAAGACATTTAGAATGTTAAGTTACAAGTTGACCAAACGGTTGGGGGATGAAGCCGCGCCAGTAGGGGGCACATGGAATGTCGAGACAATTAAAAAAGCAGAAATGTTGATATGGGAAAGGAAGGCAGGAAAGAAATGGAAGAAGGGAATTAAGATGTGGAAAGCAGAAGCAGAGAAGAAGCATGAGGAGAGTAGAGATCGAAGTTGGATGGATACTGCGTGTAAACAAGGGATAGAGTTACGAAATAAGGATGGCACTATGAATGGATGGAAAGTATTGCAACTAGAATGCCAGTGGGCGGAGGAACAAGAGAAAATAATTAAGAGACAGGCAGGAGGTGAGAAACAGGTGATGGTTAGTAAAAATAACCTCAGTACTGGTAAATCCTCTGGAGGAGACTTCATGTCTGGCACGACGACCCTGTTTGGTAGTGAAGATGAGGAGTTAGATAATCCTGGGAGATGTCCACCTCCCTACGTCCTACCAGTAGCGATGGCATACTTACCTGTGGCAGCTCCGTCCGTAATATCCCTATACCTTGAAGTTCTGACCTTACAAAGCTCCCCAGGATTGGGAGCACGGGAATGCCTTTCTGTGCGTTATTTGCTTAAGGCATTGATGATACCAGAACAGCTGACCATTATTAAATGTGCTGCACACACTGGTGCTGGGGACCCTATAACAAAAGGCAATGCATTTGCCGATAGTGTAGCCAAACAAGCAGCCTATGCATACAAATGCTTAGTGACAGCAGGTAAACAGATGCTAGCAAATAGAACGGTCCTGCCAAACATGAGGGAGGTATGTACATTACAGAGGGACGCCTCTGATAACCCAAAACAACTATGGAAACAAGAGGGCTGTGCCATTGATTCGGCTCACCCCGCTTGGACAAGTTGGTGTATCTGATGCATTTTTACCTGTTTTACTAACATATATTCACTCTCTTACCCATGCTGGTAAGGAGGGAATGATAAGGATGACAAAGGAAACGTGGTGGCACCTAAAAATCCGGCAAGAGGCACTGAAGCAGGCCTCTGAATGTAAAATTTGCCAACGAAATAATCCAGGCAAACCAATTAGGATACCCTCAGGGGTGACACCAATGCCATCACGACCGTTTGAATGCATACAGATTGATTTTATTGAAATGCCAAGGGCCCAGTGTTATAAATATTGCTTAGTTATTTTAGATTTATTTAGCAGGTGGATTGAAGCTCCACCAACCACTAATGATACTGCTGAGACTACAGTAACATTGGTGTTAAGGGAAGTTATTCCCAGGTTTGGCCTACCTACTGTCATAAGCTTGGACAATGGTCCCCATTTTATTGCCACTATTAATAAGGAAATATGTACACATTTTTATATCCGACAGCAATTTCACTGTGTACATCACCCACAGGCATCTGGGATGGTGGAAAGAGCCTATGGGGCATTGCAAAACAAAATTACCCCGGGGGAATCCTTTTTCTGACAAGCAACTATGTTATAGAAAAATTGGGGATGAAGACAAATTCGGTGGAGAAATGAGGATAGGATAGGGAGACTGAAAAGTCACGGGGAGTCTGAATAATCATGATCTGGATCAAAGTATAATTAGGGTTAGGTAACCAGGATTCTGGTAAACAGAAGTCTTGTCAGAAAAAGGGAAAGTAAATTACAAAGAGACGTCTTTGAAGATGAAATATTATATACTGCTGGTAAAACAATTTTTTTGTGTGTATGTACTGCTTGTAAAACAATGTTTTTTCTATGTGGAATGTGTGAAATTTGAAGCAATGAGCAAAAGTGTGAGTCCCTTTAAGAACAGTTTGTCCTTTAAAATGCAAATGAACAGGCAGGTTATGGTGTGTTCCTTTAAGACACTGCCATGAATGGGGGGTGGAGTTATACTCAAATGATAAAATGTGTTGGAGCAAATGATAAAATGTGTTGGTTGTTATAAATCTTTTGAGCCGAGTTCAAAAAGAGACTCATCCCAATTAAAGTGTTAAATGAGATTGGAAATGTCAAAATTACAGAGAAAAAGAAAATGTATTATTGATTACTGATTCTGAGTGAGTTCTTTTGGGATTGTTTTGATGTGATAACAGAGGTTGTCCTTTAAAATGCAAATGAAGCAAGATTATGGTCTGCAGACGAACAAAGGTGTTGAAGCATGTGCTGTGTAAGGGAAATGAATGTACATGTAAAATTGTCTTATGGCTTACAAAAGGGGGTTTGAGGGATCTCATAATGAGGGATAAAAGGTGAGAAGATAAGTAGATTGGGGAAGAGAACATATTTGGAGAATTTAATATTTAGGTGGGGAGAGCCTCTTCAGATATAATCGGATTAAAGAATAAGTTCACAGAGAAGTGTTTAAGAAGGAACTGCAGATGCTGGAAAATCAAAGGTAGACAAAAGTGCTGGAGAAACTCATGGGATGAGGCAGCATCTATGGAGCGAAGGAAATAGGCATCATTTCAGGCCGAAGCCCTTCTTCAGAGTAGATTGGGGTTATTCAACTGCAGCTAGAGAAACAGGATTTACAACTTTTTTATTGATTCAGGAAAGGCTGCTGTGCCCACACCCTGGAGAGTGGGGGGAAGCCACCTACAGGCCCTGGGCAATTAACTAATTATGTATGGACAGCAATTAATCCAGGTCTTGCCAGATCTGCATTCCCAGGTTAGAGGAGCTGTGAGCACAGGGACGAGTCCATAAAGGCTACAAAATGACCATATGCTGGGACAAGAAGAAATTGAGATTGTGTTGAAAGGAAAAACCAAGTGCTATCAACAACATAAACTGCTGTGAAGATTGAAGATCATCGTCGTTGGATACATTTGATTGACTGTGAACGGTTTGTGGAGCTATTGACCCTCTTTTATTCTGGGGTGGCCCACATGGACTGGACTTTCTTCAGAATGGCAAACTTGCGGACTAACCCACATTTAAAGGATTTTAAACAAGATTGGAGTCAAACATGACAAATGCAGCAAAGATACCCTGACTACAGACAGTAAGATAATTTGCCTGATGAGATGCTTATGGTCTTTCGTATGTACTCGGCAAGGACTGTAGTTATTATCAAGATTTTGATAAAAGGATGGAATGATAAAGCTGAATTATGTTAAAAATATAAGAAAAGCTTACAGCTTATATTTAGTCTCAAATCAGGCTTTTCTCCAGTAGAATAATACAGAAAGGCAAGTTAAGTTGCCTCAGGTTTGGGGTATTGAGATAATAAATACCATAACATTGTCTCCCAAGTGAGGAAGTGACAGAGAAAGAAACAACTAGTCACATCTTTGAAGTAAGATGCCATGAACCAAATGACCAATGTTTATGGGGGAGGAGGCAATAAAGGAAGAGAGAAACAGCTAGTCACATCTTTGAAGTAAGACGCTGTAAACCAAATGACCAATGTTTAGGAGGGGCGAAGTGATGGAGAGAGGATCCAGGGAAGTGGAAAGATAAGATGCCATAAAACAAATGGCCTATGTTTATGAAGGACCAAGTGACAGAGAGGAAACAGCGAAAGAGCAGGGTGATCTCTTTGAAGATAAAATGACCTAAAACAAATGGCCAATGTTTATAGTATATCATAACCTGTAAACAAAAGGCCTTTGATGTGATGCCTTTTCCTGTACCTCTGACCATGACTAATGTCTGTGGAATGTGCTAATGTGACAAAGAAACACTATATAATGCGATGTAATTCTGTTGTTCAGAGAAGGGGACCGAGGACAGTCGAGTGTCTACATTGGTCACTTAGCTGGAATTCTCGCTCCCTTCCATCGGCCGATGTTAAGTAAAGTTTGAACTGGTCTACCAAACAGTTTGTGTGGTGTCTGTTTATTGAGAAGCGAACCTGGTTTAGTAGTTATAAAAGTAACTTTTTCAGTGGTAGAAGCATCATTTGTACTTACCATGCTGCTGTGGCTCTGCAGGAAACCATGGGTGGGGCGTTGCCACGGTCTCACCGAGGTGAATGGCGCGCTGGCGCGGAAATGCAGTTGATGGCGCCGCCATCTTGTTGTTTCGCCAGCCAGAGTTTGTCGGCTCTTTCGGCGAGCTGTATGGGGTCGGCGAAATCGGCGCCGGCGAGCATGAGGCGGACGTCGTCCGGCATCTGCTCCAAGAAGGCCTGTTTCAAAGAGCAGACACGGACGTTGGCCTTCCATCAAGGCAAGCATTTCCGGCATCAGCACGGACGGCTTGCGATCGCCCAACCCGTCCATGTGTAGGAGGCGGGCGGCCCGGTTTCGGCAGCTGAGCCCAAACGTGCGAAGAAGGAGGGCTTTGTGGCCCTTGTATTTAGCGAGTGCCGGCGGGTCTTGCAGGAAAGGCAATAACCGCAAAGCTGTCTCCTGCGTGAGCGTTCCGACGATGTGGAAGTACTTTGTGTCGACCACCACGATGTTACGGAGGTGGAATTATGCCTCCACGTGGGCGAACCAAACCTGTGGCTGTTCGGCCCAGAACCCCGGCAGCTTGAGGCCGACGGCATTCTGTTGAGTGTCAGGAACGGCGGTGGCTTGCATTGTCGGCATCCAATAACAATTGGGCGCGTCGGGGTCATCAGTTTAGCGGAATCGAGACCGTGAGTTAATTCAATGAACTTTATTACGAACGGTAAAACAATGAATAACACGAGTCTGTCAGACAGCTAAATAAACTATGCAACATCCACTAGTGTGGAGCTCGAATGGATGAAAATGACAGAAAGTGCGCGAAACCCGGTCCCCGCGCCCACGTGACTGGAGTAGCCAATCCAAGGGTTTGACTACCCCAAGGCACCAGCAGGTGCCGCTACACTACTCTGCCATTCGTCAAGAACATGGCTGATGTTCTGCCTCAACACCATCGTTTATATTCCTTGATTCCCTTAATATCCAAATACTTTTTAAAATAAAGTCAAATGACTAACTCTCCAGAGCCCTCTGTCTTCTAAGAAACAGTGGCATAGCAGTAGAGTTGCTGCCTTACAGCGCTAGAGACCCGGGTTTGATACAGACTATAGGTGCTTATCTGTACAGAGTCTGTACGTTCTCCCCGTAACTTGCATGGGTTTTCCCCGAGACCTTTGGTTTCCTCCCACTACCCTAAGACGTGCAGGTTTGTAGGTTAATTAGCTTTGGTAAAATTGTAAATTGTCCCAAGTGTGTGTAGGAATAGTGTTAGTGTGCGGGGTCACTGGTCGATGCAGACGCGGTGGGCCAAATGGCCTGTTTCCGCACTGTATCTCTAATCTAAACTAAATTAAACTAAACTAAATACGTTTTTATCTTGGTTCTCAATGATTTAATTCCTAATTCTGGATAAAACCTCTCTTTCTGAACTCATCAGCGAGGAGATTTCTTCTTGATTCCACCCTGTAAATCCCTGAAATAATTTTGTGCCTTTCAATTAAATAAACTCCTTTTTGACACCCTTGGGGATGCAATCCTAATCCACTCATATTTAGTATTCTTCCCTTTCTTGATCCATTTCTCATCTTTCATTTGGTGAGTTCTCAGGCCCACCGCTAGATCTGGCAATACCATAAGGCCCTTCTTTTGATTTAATGCCATCTTTGATTTGTCCTGTTGGACATGGATGCATGGGGTTTCCTTTTGGAATTTATATTTTAAAGAAATAAATCCTATTTTTTCAAATTATGTATTATTTATTTAAATGCCAGTCATTGCCTACCCACATTCAGAACTGTTAAATGTAGTTTTGTATCGACCATAGCCAACTTGTCTCTTTTATGGGCCTGTCCCACTTAGGCGAATTTTTAGGAAACTACAGGCGACTAATTTAGACAATAGACAATAGACAATAGGTGCTGGAGTAGGCCATTCGGTCCTTTGTGCCAGCACTGCCATTTAATGTGATCATGGCTAATCATCAACAATGTTCGCCGGTGGTCACCGGGAGTAGTCTCCTCAGTCGCACAAAAAGTCGTAGTGTCTTTCTAGTCGCCACTAAATTTTCAACATGTTCGGCGACATTGGGTTTGACGCCAATGAGCGTAGCTTGACGTAGGTGCTGTCGTAGGTTGTCGCCAGGATGACGTAGGTTGTCGTCGGTTTTTCGGCAACCTACCACGACTATGACAGTCGCCGGCAGGCCCACTTGTTCAATTGTGCTTTATTAGCATGCAAGAGCGGAACTCGCTATCAAAACATGGAGGAGACGGGGGACACAATTTGTTGGCGGCCGCGCGGGCATGTGCACACTCACACGCGCGCGAGGCTTCGGAGGCTCAATCCAGCGCTAAATGCAGCTCAACTATGCCTGTCTCACCGGGTTAACTACAGCCCTGACTGGACTGACGGGATGCCAGTGCTGCTTCTCCACGCTGGCCATATTTCCCGCAAGTCCAGGCAGGTTCACCTGGCGGGACAGGCTGAGTTGAGCTGGGTTTAGTGCGGTTTCTCTGCGCTGGCTGTGGGCCTGGGGACACAGCTCGCGTCTGACCCCGACCCATCTGGCCACCCATGGGGGGGGGGCACTCCGGTGGGGACGGGACAGCGCCGGAGACCCAGCCGGGATCGATCCTGCCTGCGGATGAGGTGCAGGTCTGTGCCACGTCTCCCTCCTCCAATCGCCGCACTCTATCCTCAGTCCCACCCCCCCCCCCCACTCCTCCCTCCTCCAATCATCGCGCCCTCGATCATCAGTCCCACCCCCACTGCCTCGCGGAAAGCAGAGATTTTAAAATACGGATCACAAAAACTTGGGGGGGATGTCCCCCACCTTACAGAACAGTCTGAGGTTCAGTTTGAAGCACATTACATTCAAATTCAAAGTAAAATTCATTGCCATTCTTCCCCAAAATCCTGATTAATTAACTTTACACTATACCCGGTCTAAAATACTCTTTTCCCAATTTGGCTCCTTAACATATAGATATAGAAGAAGGCATAGGCGACATTTCAGGTCGAGACCCTTCTTCAGTCTGAAGAAGGGTCACGAACCGAAACATCACCTATTCCTTCTCTCCATTGATGCTCCCTCACTTTCTGAATTTCTCCAGCATTTTCGTCTGCCTTCGATTTTTCCAGCATCTGCAGTTCTTTCTTAAACATATTGATATACAGAATTGTAAAAGCCCTGTTACACTGTGCGAGCTGACCCACGAGGTACCCCGAGTGAAAGACTCGTGGTTGCGTACGTGACTACAAGTTTATGATCCAGAGTTTAACCGAGTTCCCACGGGTATGTCTAAGTTTGCCGTTTACTTCTCATTTCTGCGATGTTCCAAGTTCGTCTCCCGAGTGTACCAAGTTCCTCTCCCGTTAATCTTGAGGCAACAATGTATATCGACGTGTTTCTCAGCTGAATTAGTATATAGTGGAAATACTTTTATTTGTGCTTCATTTGTTGATTTGCATGTTTGAGAAGCCCTTTTTCAGACCGCTGTGTTGTTTGCTGTGGTGCTCCTTTTCTCAATATGTGCAAAAAAGCGTTTTTATATTGAACAAGATGAATAAAGACTTTCACATTCACCGTGCTGTTTGTCTTATTTTCTGATCTACTGAGAGGGGACAATTTTAAACATTTAAAAAGCACAGCATATGAGGCAGCTGAGTCCTTAACTCTCATAAATGATTGTGAGAATCAAGATGTGAATATATTTTGCCTTCCTTTATTTTGTGTTTTATGATGAAAGGAATATTACATTCAAGTCATGAGACTTTGTAGTGATATTAAAATAAAGACTTCCAGACATCAATTTGATCTTGATAGCAAAGAACTCTCTTTTATTGTGCAATGAAGTAAACAAACAGTGAGAATCAAACGGTTCAGTAAAAAGCTTTTCAACACTAAGCTATTAGTAAAAGTGAGAGTATCCAAAAGATACTAAAATATGATCAAACTGGCAAAAAACAACATATACAGATAAGAATGAACATCAGAGGGATAACGGAACTAATCTCCCAGGTCTGTCCCTTCATCAAATGGTGATTCTGCTCCACTAAGACGGCCGATTCCATATTCAGATTGCAAAGCAGCTAACGCAGCAGGCTGCAGCTCTGTATAACTGAGTGGTGATGGGTGGTGTCTCTGAAAAATAAGTTTGAAGTACATATTTTTCAGTCTCTCATAGGAAACAATGAGCGTATAGAGCCCAGGGAGAGGGGGAGAAAGGGACGTACACTCACAGAGGCAGAGTCTCTCAGCCTGTGTGAGAGGGAGGGAGGGAGAGAGAGACACACACACAAGGTGGATGTGAAATCTCACCTACCTGTTTCAGTGACAGGCACCCACAGCCAGTGAATGAAGCCACCCCCATCTGTCTCCCCCTCCTCTCCCTCCACTCTCCACCCCCTCTCCTCCACCCCACCCCCCTCACACCCCCTCCCCCAATTTGGAAATGTCATCCCATCACCCATTCCTTCTCTCCAGAGATGCTGCCTGCCCGCTGTTAAAGAGTTCCCACTTGCAGCAGCATAACAGGCCAGTAAACACAATACTCATAGATAATATACTAAACAAAGAAAATATATATTAAAAAATCCAGTATTATTGCAAAAATCCCTAAGTCCTTAGTGCAACCAAGGCAGTTTGTAGTTCATAGTTTAGTTAGCATTTGTAGGGTTCAAGAGCCCGATGGTTGTTGGGAAGAAGCTGTTCTTGAACCTGGAGGTCATGGTTTTCAGATTCTTATACCTTCTGCTCAGCAGGAATGAAATGAGAGCATGGCCAGGGTAGTGTGGGTCCATGACAATGCTGGCTGCCTTTTTGAGGCAGCACCTCATATAGAACCCTTTGATTCAGTAAAGTTCAGTAAAGAGATCGGGAATCTGGCATCATGGCTTGAGAATAAAACCCAGCCTTTAACATCCGCATAATGAAAGAGTTGGTGTTGTCCTACGGAACAGGGGTGCAGGAGAGGTGAACACAACCCTGTCTTCTTCAACAGCACTGGTAGAGATGGCTTCTGGACGTGACTGGCAAACCTCAGATTAGGCTGCCATGAAGTGTCATAAAATGTTCTCACGCTGTTCCTCAATACTGGTTTGTCTTAAGGTTGTGAGCTCAGTCCCAAATACACAAAATCTATATATAAATATCAAGCAATTTTTCCTTTTCAACCCACTCTGTCACCTTATCAATAACTTTTACTTTGTTAAGCAGAATTTGTCTTTAAAAAGTCTAAGTAACTGATATTTCTGTCCCTGATTATTGTTTCTAAAAAGAGTTCCCACGGTAGAATCACGAGTCACAAAGGTAAACGCACGGGCCACTACGTTCTTACAATGAGTTGAAATGTTTCAAATTTTAACCTCAAGAGTACATTTTAATCGTTTAAACATGTTTGAATTTTTTCAAAAGTTAACAAGTTTCACGGGTACCTGCCGTTAGCGCCACGAGTCGCTAAGTTGCGTCCACGAGTTCCGACGTTCCCGCTACGTTAATTGTACGTGACTACCACGAGTTAAATTTGTTTTAAACTCGGGGTATCTCGTGGGTCAGCTCGCACAGTGTAACAGGGGTTTTACGTATGTTCCACAAATTTGTTCTCCATCTATTAATACTAATTTGTCTTATTTACTGAATTCTCCCAAAATTTAATTATTACCTGTGATCTGTGCCATACTTGATAATATAACAATTATTTAGTATCGTATAAATAACTGCCTCCCAAAGGACTTTGTCCTTTGTTACAGTGCATTCAGAAAGTATTCAGACCCTTTCACTTTTTCCACATTTTGTTATGTTACAGCCTTATTATAAAAATTGCAAAAATTTCCAAACACCTCTTTTTGCTTTTTTATTATGGGGTATTGTGTGTAGATTGATGATAAAAAAAATGAAATTAATCCATTTTAGAATAAGGCTGTAACGTAACAAAATGTGGAAAAAGTGAAGGGGTCTGAATACTTTCTGAATGCACTGTATTTCTAATAGCATCAGCCAAACTACTTCCAACTCAACACCATGAGTCAAGGTCATTTCCCAACACTTACATACCTGATTATTGGTGCTAGCAAACCTACTTTACATCTTCATCTGCATTTTACATAGAAACATAGACATAGAAAATAGGTGCAGGAGGAGGCCATCCGGCCCTTCGAGCCAGCACCGCCATTCATTGTGATCATGGCTGATCGTCCCCAATCAATAACCCATGCCTGCCTTCTCCCCATATCCCTTGATTCCACTAGCACCTAGAGCTCTATCTAACTTTCTCTTAAATCCATCCAGTGATTTGGCCTCCACTGCCCTCTGTGGCAGGGAATTCCACAAATTCACAACTCTCTGGGTGAAAACGTTTTTTCTCACCTCAGTCTTAAATGGCCACCCCTTTATTCTAAGATTGTGCCCCCTGGTTCTGGACTCGCCCAACATTGGGAACATTTTTCCTGCATCTAGCTTGTCCAGTCCTTTTATAATTTTATATGTTTCTATAAGATCCCCCTCATCCTTCTAAACTCCAGTGAATACAAGCCTAGTCTTTTCAATCTTTCCTCATATGACAGTCCAATCTCGTGAACCTACGCTGCACTGCCTCAATCACAAGGATGTCCTTCCTCAAATTAGGAGACCAAAACTGTACACAATACTCCAGATGTGGTCTTACCAGAGCCCTATACAACTGCAGAAGAACCTATTTACTCCTATACTGAAATCCTCTTGTTATGAAGGCCAACATTCCATTAGCTTTCTTCACTGCCTGCTGTACCAGCACGCCAACTTTCAGTGACTGGTGTACAAGGACACCCAGGTCTCGCTGTACCTCCCCCTTACCTAACCTAACCCCATTGAGATAATAATCTGCCCCCTTATTTTTGTCGCCAAAGTGGATAACCTCACATTTATCTATATTATACTGCATCTGCCACGCATCTGCCCACTCACTCAACCTGTCCAGGTCACCCTGCAACCTCCTAACATCCTCTTCACAGTTCACACTGCCACCCAGCTTTGTGTCATCCGCAAACTTGCTAGTGTTGCTCCTAATTCCCTCTTCCAAATCATTAATATATATGGTAAACAGTTGCGGCCCCAACACCGAGCCTTGCGGCACTCCACTCACCACTGCCTGCCATTCTGAAAAGGACCCGTTGACTCCTACTCTTTGTTTCCTGTCTGCCAACCAATTTTCTATCCACATCAATACCCTACTCCCAATACCATGTGCTCTAATTTTAGTCACCAGTCTCCCGTGCGGGACCTTATCAAAGGCTTTCTGAAAGTCTAGATACACTACATCCACTGGCTCCCCTTCATCCATTTTACTTGTCACATCCTCAAAAAATTCCAGAAGATTAGTCAAGCATGATTTTCCTTTCATAAATCCATGCTGACTTGGACTAATCCTTTTACTGCTATCCAAATGCCCCATTATTACCTCTTTAATAATTGACTCCAGCATCTTTCCCATCACCAAAGTCAGGCTAACTGGTCTGTAATTACCTGTTTTCTCTCTCGCTCATTTCTTGAAAAGTGGGATAACATTAGTTATCCTCCAGTCCACAGTAACTGATCATGAATCTATTGAACATTGGAAAATGATTTTCTAAATATCCTTTATCCTGTATCTGTACAGGATCTCTCATCAGGTGGCGCAGTGGGTTGCAGCCTCGTCAGCAGTTTGTCCGACATTTCGACTTTTTTGTTTTTTTTAATGTGTCTAAATGTATGTTAATGTCTCTCGGTATGTTTTTATGTGGGGGTGGGGGTCGGGGGGAAAGGGGGAAACCGTTCCCCATCATTCTTCATCCTCTATCGTTCTTTTTAATTGTGTTGTGTTCTTTTAATTGTATGGCTGCATGGTAACTCAAATATCACTGTGCCTTAATTGGTGTATGTGACAATAAATGTGAATCTGAATCTGAATCTACACTGTTGACGGCTTGAATGTAATCATGTATAGTCTTCTCGTTGTTTGGATAGCACTCAACACAAAAGCTTTTCACACTACCTTGGTACATGTGACAATAATAAATTAAGCTAAACTAAACTAAATATAGATCAAATCACTTTAGTCATTCTAGTTAGGGCAGCACCTTTATCCCAGGATTTGGCTTATTCTTGCGTATGGCGTGCAGAGCCTAAAGTTGTAAGACAACTTGTTCTGTTTGATCTTCTGTTTGTGCACGCCAGGTTGATTGCATTCGTCGAAACAAGGTGGACCACATGAAGGTTGCAATCTCCCACCCCAGGATTTGGCTGAGTGAGTTTCTTTTGAATTACCTCCAATGTCAATGTATCCTTCTTTAAATTAAGGTACCAAAGGTGTGAACAGTGCTGTTGCAAGATAGGGGCGTCAGGACTCAATCTGGACCTCAGAACACAACTTGAGGGTGTAGAGGGCCAACGTGATCCAACCTGTACATGTAGCTCAGTACAGGTGTGCCGGGATCTCATGTGGAGATTCTGGGTTTGGGACCTGATCCATAAAAATCATGGCACATGAAATTCACACCAAAACTTTTTGAAACATTGTGCTACTCATACTTAAATTTAACTCAGTGTGGATGATCAATTTATTTGATCTCCTCTCTCTATTAAAATTGTGTTTTTTTATTGTCTACATGCGATTTAAATTGAAACGAAAATCATTCTGGTGACTTGGCTGCACCCTGAGTTTCAAATAATTTTGGAGTGTATAGGAATTGCTGAATTTTATGATATACAACTTCCCAAACTGCTTGACATATCTTCTATATTCAAAAGTATATAAATGTAAGAAAAACTCACCCAAAACTTATAATCATTTTCTTTTTTTTGTGCATTTCCTTGTGGTCGAGGTTGACTTTCCTTTTGTTTGGACTTGCTTGGGAATGCATCAGAGATAGCAGCTCTTGAAGAACCTCATTTTATCTTGAGTTCCAGCAGGATAAAAAAGGAGCGATTATTTGCAATGTTACAGCAGAGAGATGGCAACGTTGATGGCCCTTTGATCCTTCAGCTGTTCAATTTACACACACATAATCTCACTCAATGGGTCTGCAGCTTGCAGTGAAAGTGCCTTCAATACCTTTGGACACAACTGCTATTGTCATTCATTTGCTTACAGAGGGAAAGATTCCCCCTATCTGTATTATTAATTAATCAGTGTAAAAATTATGGATTTATCTAAATCCATGAAGAATGGAACAAAGTTTGCTTTCAATTGATTTGCATAAAAAGTTAATTGGTCGTAAATTACCCCTACTGTGGGTTAATGGCAACACATCTATAGAAATGATGCGCTACAATGCTGAGAACTATAATCTGCACTCCGTATGTATTTTCCGCTTTGCTCTATTGTACTTGTTGACATGATTATATTTATGTATGGCATATTTGATCTATTTGGATAGCATGCAAAACAAACCTTTCAGTTTACCTTTTTTAAAGATTTTTTACTTTGGAAACAGGCCCTTCAGCTCACAGAGTCCATGTTGACCAGTGATTACCATTCACTAGTTCCATCCTGGGGACAATTTACAGAAGCCAATTAACCTATAAACCTACACATCTTTGAAATGTGGGAGGAAACCGGAGCACCCGAAGAAAACCCACGTGGTTACAGGGAGAATGTACAAACTCCATACAGACAGCTCCCATAGTCAGGATTGAACACGGGTCTCTGACGCTGTAAGGCAGCAACTCTACCATTGGCACCACTAGTACCACCTTGGCACACGTGGAATAATAAACATCAACCTAGAACAAATCAAAAAGGAGTTGGTGGGCGCACAAGAGAGAATAGGTTGCAGGGGTATAGGGAAATAAGAAGGGGAATTTGAATATTGAGATTCCTCCACTGGGGGTCAGTGCTGGACTCGATGGACCATATAACACCTTGTGTTGTTACAAGATGCTTAACAGCAGGCCTGGAATTTCCATTGCAACTAATAGGAATTCAGACCCTGCGCCAGGTCTGACTTGCATGGGATCTTGCTGTTGCTCTCCACAGGGAGCTTTGTGGAAAAGATTAGCGCTGCAAAAAGCAAACTGTAAGTCATGGATCCCAGCCTTGTGTGTGTAATTGTTATTCTTCAGTTCGACAGACTGAATACAGATACTTCCCTTTGGAATCAAAGTCTGCACAGCCAAAGGATTGTTCAGCGGTTGAAAGCATCTGTCACAGAAAATATAAAAGGTTACATAAGCCACAGAAATCATTGCAATCGCGATTGCAGTCGAAATATGGACACTGGAAACATGAGTCATTTTCATTTGTTACTTATGTATGTGATTGAACAGTAATTCGGAGGAAATTGTAAGGACTCCTTGTTGAAAACTAAATTAAGGTACAAATTATTGTTGTTCAAGTCACGTGCTGGCTTTTACAATCATAATGCTACTGACTTTATCACTGCTAATAAGTAGAGGAGCAGCAATGCTTTAGTGAAAAACTATTGGCAGCATTGGCTAGAGGTTGGCAGAAAAGGTCATTCTACTCCTACTCTATACAAGTATTCTACGTTCTATATACGTAGAGACTTGTGCAATCAGTATCAAGGTCAGGTACACTTTGTGAATTGAGGCCTCCATGACTCCACCCATGACATTGTGTCCCCCACCCTCCTATTTTTAGAGTACAAACAGAGAAGATACACAGAAAGAGAACTGTTTCTAATCATTTTCTTTCTGGGAAGTCCTTTCTGGTCAAGGATGACATTAACTTAGATCACACTTGGTTTAGAGTGCATCTAATATGGCAGCTCTTGAAGGATCTCACTTTAAGCTGAAAAGGGAAAGTTGTAGTGGGAGGGAAAAAAGATGTGACTGGAACAAAAATAATTTTACCTGCATTTAATACTCATCAAGTTAAGACATGATCAATGTTATGGAAATGCCAAACTATTTCATTCTTCACATCACTTGTATCTGTGCCATTTCTTGATGAAATTAACATTTAGTGCTCAATTATGTTGGACGATTGTGTCCGCTCCATCTGCACCATTAAGAATTGTACTCAGATGAGCCATATAAGAGCCTTTACAGTGAGCAGCAAGTCATCCATTAGTCCTAGTTAAATTCAAATTCAACACTCAGATATGAAGGATTAGTTTTCAGTTATTATACCTGCAAAATAACATAATTGTATTACCTACTAATTACTGGTACTTTCAGAAATGTAAAATTGCTATATGACTGGGAAAATATTACAGTGCTCACAATGGATTCCTCACAAAATGTTGATTTTGAAATGATTGACAACCTACACTAAATCATTCTCCCCTTTCACCTTCTAAGCTACTTAACATCTGGTTGAAATAATAATGCAGAATAAATTGGTAGCAGGGAATCGGTGGGAAAGTTAAATCATGAAAATAAATAATTTATGGTCTGTGAAATAAATACCACATCAGCATGGAAGTTGTACTCTTGACCAATTCTATTTGGCATCATCAGATTTAACCTGGAGGTGCTTTAAAACATTAATGTATTCAACCAAATATTCAATATTGATGCATCAATTTAAGGATGTGAGATGAGAAAGTGATGATGTATTTAACAGCTAAGTTGTGTGTGAAAAATGTACATCTTCGGACTAACAATTTGTTAGGATCTTCTTCTGGTGGCCAGTTCCTACCTGAAAAATCCCTCTGTCCACGACAGATCATTATGAATATTAATTCAGGAATCTACATTTAACAGAACAAGTACTGCTAATTTATATGATACAAGCAACCTACTCTTGAAAGTAAACCAGTTCTGATTACTCAGGGCACATTATTAAATGGAAGTAAAGAACCATGTAAAATCAAATCTAAATCTTTCCTTGTGTAGGAAGGAACCGCAGATGCAGGTTTAGGCCAAAGATAGACACAAAATGCTGGAGTAACTCAGCGGGTCAGGCAGCATCTCTGAGATTCTCCGAAATATCTTATATAGGGACCCTGTTCTTCTGGCATTTAATTAATTTGTCAGGATGCAACAACTATAGTATTTTCATTACATTCGGTACTTGATTAAAAAAATCCATCTCTTGATGCTCCTGAACACATCATCAGTGATGTAACGTGGGGTCATCGGGTGTTCCGGGTCTTTCAACATCAGACACCCTCACCCAGGCGACCCAGCCGTGGTTGATCAGACCACGTGTTCAGGTGGCATTCGCTCCTCCCCATGGACCTCCTCTCCTGATCCAGAGCCATCTCGAGGCCTTCTCCGCTGCCTCTGTGGTGTTCTTGATGGCTCGTCTCTTCTCCATTCCGTTGATGCCCAGCGCACTCAAGGCTTTGTAGAGCGATTGCCCTGCAAAACCTCTGCAGCCAACCTCGATGGGCATACACCTTGCCTTCCAGCCCTGCTTACGGCAGTCTATGACCAGCTCTTCATACTTGGTCATCTTCCTCTCGTGGGCCTCCTCCAGACGGTCCTCCCACAGCACTGTCAGTTCCAACAAGACAAAGTTTTTGGTCGCCTCTGAGACCAGGAAGATGTCTGGCCTCAGGGTGGTCGTGGCAATGTGCCGTGGGAACTTCAGCTGTTTCACCAGGTCTACAGAAAGCTGCCAGTCCTGCGCAGTGTTTAAGAAGGAACTGCAGATGCTGGAAAATCGAAGGTACACAAAAATGCTGGAGAAACTCAGCGGGTGCAGCAGCATCTATGGAGCGAAGGAAATAGGCAACGTTTCGGGCCGAAACCCTTCAGTCCTGCGCAGTCACCAGGATTCCTGACTGATTCGGCCTGAGCTGCACTCTGGCCTTCACGAAGGTGAACATCTGGGTGGTGGGCCGTGCTTGTCTGCAGCTGCTGATTTTGGGCAGCAGCTCAGGATGTGTTAATCAAATCATCCTCAACACATTGTATTTAGTCCCAGCTCTTTAAACCTCCCTTTGTATATGAAGTGTTTTCAACTACATGATATTCCTAATCTTTGCAACAACCAAAACCTTTTCATCAGCATAATAAAACAAAAACACATTGATTATTATCAATGGCTGCTTATTGACCAAGAAAAGCATTTAATTATTGAAGACATTTTAACTTGGTTTAGGCATCATGCATTAGCTCACTAACTGAGGTCTGACAGGGATGTGATGGAACTTGCTAGCACACATGATTCTCTGTATGTTCATTGTTGCCCAAAGGACAGGACCCATCTCCGCCTAGTCCACGGCAACCAGCAACCCCTGCATACTAACAGTATCCTACACACACTAAGGACACACTTCTTTTGAGTGTGGGAGGAAATTCAGAGATCCCGGAGAAAAGCCACGCAGGTCACGAGAAGAACGTTCAAACTCTGCACAGACAGCACCCATCGTCAGGATCGAATCCCCATCTCTGGTGCTTTAAGGCAGCAACTTTACCACTGTGTCACCGTACCACCCTTAGTGTTGCCTTCATGTCCATGTTGAACATACATTTCCACAGGACCCAGTTTAAGAAGACAATGCAAATGCAATGTGTGTTTGCAAGGAATTACTTGCAGATAGGTTATGTGGTATTTTACATCTTACTTCTACTTCAGAAGTTTGGGAAATTCAAAGTATTAGTAAAAGAAAGATTAATATCACAACAGGGATTGCAAACACATTTTGAAGGACAAGCAGAGCTCTGGTGACATCTTGTGAGCATAAAAGAAATAGCATATCTGTACATTACTATATAATTGTCATATATGTAACCTGATAGTAAAAGGATGCAGATGACAAAGACGAACAAACGGAAGCAGGAATATTGGGAATAAGAATAAGGGGTAGGACATTTAGGACAGAGATGAGGGAAAATGTTTTCACCCAGAGAGTTGTGAATACGTGGAATTCTCTGCCACAGAAGGCAATGGCGGCCAATTCACTGGAGTTAGATGTAGCTCTTCGGGCTAATGGAATCAAGGGATATGGGGAGAAAGCAGGAACAGGGTACTGATTTTGGATGATCAACCATGATCACATTGAATGGCGTTGCTGGCCCAAAGGGCCGAATGGCCTACTCCTGCACCTATTTTCTATGTTTCTATGTTTCTAACTCGTGCCAATTTTGAATTTGCCAGTTAATTTCTGCTGGACCTTCACCATGGGAGCAGGAGGTCTTTGAGGTTAGAATTGTTACAGCCACTACATTTTCTTTGAGGAAACATGGGCCCAGGTACTTGCGTGAGAAATTCCATTATTTTTGTTAATAGGTACAGAGGATGTGCTATCTAGGCCTTAGACTTTAGACTTTAGAGATACAGCACGAAAACAGGTCCTCGGCCCACAGAGTCCATGCCGACCAACAATCACCCCGTATACAAACACTATCCGACACACTAGGGACAATTTACAATTTTACCAAAGCCAATTAACCTACAAACCTGCACATCTTTGGATTGTGGGAGGAAACCGGAGCAGCCAGAGAAAACCAACTCGGTCACAGGGAGAATGTACAAACTCCGTATAACACCCATTGTCAGGATAGAACCCGGGTCTCTGGCTGTGTAAGGCAGCAACTCTACTGTTATGCCAATGTGCCACCCTAATGGACATCAGGAGCATACAGTCACTGTAGGTATCTGCATAGCTTTCTCATTGAACTCACATAGACCCCTTTTCATTTCCTTCCAATATCACTTATTGGGGTTGGGAACTTAATTTGTTTTCATGTCTATAAATCACAAGAACAGAATTATGCCATTCGGCAATCGACTCCAGTCCACTGTTCAATCGTGGCTGATCTACCTTTTCTTCTCAACACCATTCTGCTGCCTATCATCAAAACCAAACACATACTTGTCTAAAGAAGGATGCTGATCCAAAATGTCACCGATCCATGTTCTCTAGAGATTGTGCCTGACCCACATAGTTACTCCAGCACTTTGTGTTTTAAAGACATACTCAGATTGAAGAAGAAAAATAAACTGTTAAGCAACCTGATAGGAGTGCTTTGTGCTACTGTGGGAGAAGGTAAATGGGCAGATTTTGTTTATTTTCCACTCACACGAGAAGGGGTAGAAGTACAGCAAGGGTGATGAAGGCATAATCCTGGCTTTCATGGACGGAAAGGCTCGTTCATACCAATGGAAGGAGAAAACATTGGAAAATATGTCAGGAGATATAAGCTGTGGGCCGAGCATCAAAAATGTGTCTAGAAATCAATTTTCGTGACCCATGTCTCGGAACTACATGAAATTTTGCATAGATTTAGATTAAATATAATTGAGAAGGAAGTCATAACTCGTCAGTGCCAAAAGTTCACATTAGTTAATTAAACTAATTAGAAAATGAGATCGAAAAAGTCAGTGCCATCTAGTGTCTAATGCCCATATTATACCATGGGGAGCCTATTTCCGTGTTGCAGTCTATTAAACCATATATTATTATACCAATATATATATGATGTGAATATGACTGTAATCATATATAATTATGTATAATTATATAATATAAAAATAATATAATGAATATAATTGTGAGTGTGTATTTTGAATGACTGCCGCAGAGGTACGGCTCCTGAACCAGCCTAATTAATGGGTGAGGGCAGTTCCTCTGGGTTTCTCCCTTTACTGAACCCCACTGACTGCCAGTGTGCAGATTGGGGGTTACGGCCATAGTGGGACTGGGGCAGTGCCAGGATGGGGGACAGACCTGCAAGGCATCTTCCAGTCGCTTTAATAGGAAAATGAATGAGAAATATATGCAGCAGAGGTCCCAGTTTTTCAGGGCTCATGAACCTGCCTAATTAAAGGGTCAGGACAGATCCTGTGGGTTCCCCCATTTACTGAACCCCACTGACTGCCAGTGTGCAGAGTGGGTGTCACGGCCATAGTGGGACTGGGGCAGTACCAGGCTGGGGGACAGACCTGTAAGTGTAAAAAGTCTTATTTCTGATGTAAATGTCACATCCCGACCAAGAATCGAATGCTCTGATGTTTACTCGATGAGTATTCATTTTAAGCTACAATGAGCCTATATTTATGTTAGTGACCCCCCACCCCATGGTGCCTTTGCAAATGAGGGCTATTACCTTTAACCTAAAAGAACCCCAAAAGAGTTACATTGTTTGAGTATCTGTAGTTTGTCTGTGTGTCTGTGTATACCTGTCAAATGTGTATTTGTAGATGTGTAATTGTAAGTGTGTATGTATGTGTGTATGTATGTGTGTGTGGATGTGTGTGTGGATGTGTGTATGTATGTATGCGTGGGTGGACTGTCGCACTGTCAGCACGCCATTATTATAAGTACACTCATTGTTTAAATAATTTGACCAAATAAACAGTGAAACGATCGACATTAAAATAAAAGTTTATATAATCATTAATTTTCCCAATTTATTCGTTTACATTACATCAAATCTGAATATTCTTTAAAACATAGAAACATAGAAAATAGGTGCAGGAGGAGGCCATTTGGCCCTTCGAGCCAGCACCACCATTCATTGTGATCATCAGATTCCAAGTCTTTTGCAGTAATAGAGTTTCTGCAGTCAACACACTTACATAAATCTGTACATGGCGCACCATACTGTTGACATGAGCATCTTCCTTTCCCTGTACTTGACTTCTCACAGCTTGTTTTCTTGCATGAACAGTATGTTAATTCTAGCAAGGTGCTTGGGGCTGGAGGCAGATCACCCCAGTCAATGTCCAATTCACCACCTACAATTTTCGACAGTTGCTGTTTGTTGACCATCACTCGTCATGGATCGAAGCAGTCTCTTTGGGGCTGGCTCATCTGCTTCACCATCAGGAACTGCCTCTTGAGGTGAGTCACCTGCTTCAGGCTTTTCAGCATCTTTAACTCAATTGAAAGAGGAAAAAGAAAACAGAAAAGGAATGAAAAGTAAAATAAATCAACATCCTCAAATATATATTTTCATTGTTCAAAGTAACATCATATGACCATAAATACAAAGAATTGTTGTTTGAGTCCTATCATTGCCTTTCTTCCTTCTGGACCTTGTTATAGCTTGATTTATTGTTGTTATGTTGCAGAAGTGACGACAGAACTCGGCAGGAAAACCCGGGATACACTGCTGCTTCCTAATATTAGAAGATAAAATGTGTCAGGGAGTATTTTACATCTTCTCATGTTTTATATTATGTCAGACAATATCAACATATTAATGGGGAAATTTTACATGTACGCATATCCAGGTAGATGGGATGGCAAGTCAGCAAATGATCAAATTAGTGTTCATTATGTGGCACAGTGCCTACCGTGCATGCCCACACAAAATACTTTGTGTGTGAATGTGCATGGGGCTCTGAAGAGTGGACGGGCAGAGGCTACAAAAAAATACATCTCATAGTCATTAAGTCTGCATGGACTTCAATTCTTAAAATGTCAATCTCTTCTTAATTTCAAAGAGACTTACACTGTAATTTACTACCATAGATAAGTTAGTTCAAGTTCAAGTGGATGGGCAGAGGCTACAGAAAAAAAACATCTCATAGTCATTAAGTCTGCATGGACTTCAATTCATAAAATGTCAACCTCTTCTTAATGTTAATGAGACTTACACTAAGTTACTACCATAGATAAATTAGTTCAAGTTCAAGTTCACATACACCAATTGATTTCAACATAAACATCATTGATTTCTGACCATTTCTCACTGCGATGGAAGCCTATAAAGTGCAGTCAATATTCCTCCGTTGTTCTCCCGGGCCTGGAAACCTCCGCAGTCGCCTCTACCGACGGCACTATGTACAGCCCCCCCCCCCCCCCCGCGGAGATGATCCAAACACACTCCGCGGCTCCGAGTTCCCGAATCGGCTGCTTCTTAACGGAGACCCTGGTTTCACTGTGTTAAGCACATAGGCCCCGCAGTCGGAGCACTTTTCTTGGTAAGTGATTGCAGGCAGCTCCGAGATTACATGTTAAAGAAGACTTATTAGACTTCAACAAGCTGGCATTAGTGACAAATTTTAATTTAATTTGTTATGGATAGACATAGGTTAGGCCCTCAACTTCAGCTTCCAGATCTCATTTTCCACATTATAAGTGGGTGTGGGGGGAGGGCGGTTTTGGGGGAGGGGTGTGTGGGAGGGGTGTGGGGGAGGGGTGTGGGGGAGGGCGGTTTTGGGGGAGGGGTGTGGGGGAGGGGTGTGGGGGAGGGGTGTGGGGAGGGCTGTGGGGGAGGGGTATGGGGGAGGGGTATGGGGAGGGCGTGTTGGGGAGGGGGTGTGGGGGAGGGGGTGTGGGGAGGGGGAGTTGGGGGTGGGGGAGGGGGGGGTGTGGGGGAGGGGATGTGGGGGGACGTGGGGAGGGGGGTGGGGGTTGTGTGTGGTGGAGGGGTGTGGGGGAGGGGTGTGTGGGAGGGGTGTGTGGGAGGGGTGTGGGGAGGGTGCATGTGGGGGAGGGTGGGGGAGGGGGAGGGGGTCTAGGGCAGGGGAGGGGGTGTGGGGGAGGGAGGTGTGGGGGAGGGGATGTGGGGTGGGGAGGGTGCGGACAGGATGTGGAGGTGGGTGAGGGTGTGTGGGGGGGAGGGGGAGTGTGGGAGGGGGTGTGGGGGAGAGGTGTGGGGAGGGTGGGTGGGGGTGGGGATGTGGTGGGAGTTGTGGGGAGGATGGGTGGGGGTGGGGGAGGGGGATGTGGTGAGGGGGTGTGGGGTAGGGGAGGGGTGGGATGTGGGGGAAGGGGGTGTGGTATGGTGGAGGAGGGGGAGGGTGTGCGGGAGGGGGAGGGTGTGGGGGAGGGGGGTGTGGGGAAGGGGGGTGTGGGGGGTGTGAGGGGGAGGGGGGTGTGGGGGAGAGGGAGGGGGGATGTGGGGCGGGGGGCTGTGGGCGAGGGGAGTGTGCGGGAGGAGAACCTTCAAAACGTTCATAAATTTTGTACTATTTCACCGATCGGAACAAAACATGTCTGATTTGCAGCAGAGGAGAATGGTGAGTAAGGTGGTAAAAAATCGTAGTTCTATGTGGGATCGTTTTTGCGCAAATTCAATTACAATGCAGATAGGAAGTTGTCAAGATGAGAGTTTTAGTAATATACTAGACTAAGTGGGACCCGTTGGGTCCCTGTTCACACGGGAGGGCTGGTCACCCAACGCAATTTTCCACCTCTCCACTAATTCCAATATTGGTGGCCAGTTGGGGGGGGGAAGGGGGCTTTCTGGAGCGCTAGTATGGGTGTTTGTGGGCTGAAGGGACTGGTTTCCAGATGGCTAGTATGGACATTGTGGTCCAAATGGATTATTGGGGTGGAAGCTCCGTCACTCAAGCCTGATGTGCTGACAGCTCACTCACGGCTGGTGGGTTGGCAGTTGACTCACGGCTATTCCTTGAAATTCCTTTTCAAGCAGGGTGCAAACCCACCAAATTCAAGTGCAGTTTCATACCACTTCAAGCAGGATGCTAGGCCACCAAATTCAAGTGCAGTTTCATACCACTTCAAGCAGGGTGCAAGGCCACCAAATTCAAGTGCAGTTTCATACCATTTCAAGCAGGGTACAAGGCCACTAAATTCAAGTGCAGTTTCCGACCTTAAGCAGGGTGCAAGGCCACAAAATTCAAGTGCAGTTTCGTGCCACCAAGTAGGGTGCAAGGCCACCAAATTCAAGTGCAGTTTCATACCACTTCAAGCAGGGTGCAAGGCCAATGAATTCAAGTGCAGTTTCATACCACTTCAAGCAGGGTGCAAGGCCACCAAATTCAAGTGCAGTTTCATACCACTTCAAGCGGGGTGCAAGGCCACCAAATTCAAGTGCAGTTTCATACCACTTCAAGCAGTGTACAAGGCCACCAAATTCAAGTGCAGTTTCCCACCACCTCAAGCAGGGTGCAAGTCCACCAAATTCAAGTGCAGTTTCATACCACTCCATGCAGGGTGTAAGTCCACCAAATTCAAGTGCAGTTTCATACCACTACAAGCATGGTGCAAGTCCACCAAACTCAAGTGCAGTTTCACACCACTTCAGGCAGGGTGCAAGGCCACCAAATTCAGGTGTAGTTTCTTGCCATTTCAAGCAGGGTGCAAGGCCACCAAATTCAAGTGCAATTTCATGCCATTTCACGCAGGGTGCAAGGCCACCAAATTCAAGTGCAGTTTCATTTCATTTCAAGCAGGGTGCAAGACCACCAAATTCAAGTGCAGTTTCATGCCACTTCAAGCAGGGTGCAAGGCCACCAAGTTCAAGTGCAGTTTCATGCTACCAAGCAGGGTGCAACGCCACCAAATTCAAGTGTTGTTTCATGCCACTTCAAGCAGGGTGCAAGGCCACCAAATTCAAGGGCAATTTCATGCCACTTCAAGCAGGGTGCAAGTCCACCAAATTCAAGTGCAGTTTCATGCCATTTCAAGCAAGGTGCAAGGCCACCAAATTCAAGTGCAGTTTCTTACCACTTGAGGCAGGGTGCAAGACAACCAAATTCAAGTGTAGTTTCATACCATTTCAAGCAGGGTGCAAGGCCACCAAATTCAAGTGCAGCTTCCGACCTTAAGCAGGATGCAAGGCCACCAAATTCAAGTGCAGTTTCACACCACTTCAAGCAGGGTGCAATGCCACCAAATTCAAGTGCAGTTTCATACCACTTCAAGCAGGTTGCAAGGCCACCAAATTCAAGTGCAGTTTCATACCACTTCAAGCAGGGTGCAAGTCCACCAAATTCAAGTACAGTTTCATACCACTTCAATCAGGGTGCAAGGCCACCAAATTCAATTTAAGTTTCATACCATTTCAAGCAGGGTGCAAGGCCACCAAATTCAAATGCAGTTTCATACCATTTCATGCAGGGTGCAAGGCCACCACATTCAAATGCATTTCAAGCAGGGTGAAACCACCATGAAACCACTATAAAACCACACAAAACACCACAAAACGCCACATAAAACCACACTCACAGTTCAGTAGACATTCAGTGTGTTCAGTCGATTCACAGCTTAGACAGAGTCGTGACCTCTCCCTCCCCCATCTTGCAGAGACTGAGCCATACCCACACTTCTGGGTTTTATAATCCCTCCTCCCTCCCACCAGAAGGGGCGTGGCCTTCATGGTGTGATTGACAGGAGAGAGGTTCTCAACATTTTTTAAACACTAATAACACTTTCATTTTTCATTGATGGGAAGAATCCTCTGCACCTGCTGAGCGGAGGGGTACTGAGTAAGATGGCCAAAAATCACATCCGTAAGTGGTAGCGTTTTATCTAACCTCAATATACAGTGCAAACAGGAAGTTGTCAAGTTTAGACACCATTTGCTGTGCTTTATTTCAAACCAACCACCATCAACAACCATTTGCTGTGCTTCATTTCAAACCAACCACCACCAACAACTATTTGCTGTGCTTTATTTCAAACCAATCACCACCAACAACCATTTGCTGTGCTTTATTTCAAACCAACCACCACCAACAACCATTTGCTGTGCTTTATTTCAAACCAACCACATTTTCATTTTCAAACCACATTAAGGGCACTCAAGGTCAGTAAAACCACACTCACAGTTTAATAGACATGTGTTCAGTGTTATTCACAGCTCAGACTGAGAGATGTGACCCTTTCGCTCCCCCATCTTGCAGAGACTGACTGAGGCACTCAACACTTCCGGGTTTTATAGTCCCTCCGGAAGGGGCGTGGCCTTCAGGAGAGAGAATCTCAAAATTATTTAAACACTAATAACTCTTTTATTTTTCATCGATGGGAAAAATCCTCTTGTCCTGCACAGCGGAGGTGGACTCTGAGTAAGATGGCCAAAAATCACAGCTGTAGGGGGCGGCGTTTTTTCTAAAATCATATACAGTACAAGCGGAAGTGGTCAAGATCCGACTTTTAGTAATATAGACTAGACTAAGTGGGACCTGTTGGGTCCCATGTTCACATGGGAGGGCTGGTCCCCAATGCAATATTCCACCTCTCCACCATTCAGCTCAGTCACTCGGGCCTGGTGGGCTGGCAGCACAGTCACTCAGGCCTGGTGGGCTGGCAGCTCAGTCACTCAGGCCTGGTGGGCTGGCATCCGACTCACTCATGCCTGGTGGGCTGGCAGCCGACTCACTCATGGCTGGTGGGCTGGCAGCCGACTCACTCACGGCTGGTGGGCTGGCAGCCGACTCATGGCTGGTGGGCTGGAAGTTGACTCACGGCTGGTGGGCTAACAGTTGACTCACTCACGGCTGGTGGGCTGGCAGTTGACTCACTCACGGTTGGTGGGCTCACACACACACACACCCTGGCTCACACACACACACACCCTCCATCACACACACACCCTCCATCTCACAGACACACACACATTCCATCTCACAGACACACACACTCCATCTCACACACACACCGTCCATCTCACACACACTCACATACACAACCTCCATCTCACACACACACCCTCCATCTCACACACACACCCACCATCTCACACACACACCATCTCTCACACACACACACTCACGCCATCCATCACACACTCTCACACACAACATATATATGACAGTAAAACTCTCTTGAATCTCAGCGGTTGAGCGTGGCCTCTTCCCTGAGCGGGACTTCCGCAGTGAGAGGGACTTCCGCAGCGAGTGAGACTTCCGCAGTGTGCGGGTCTTCTGGAATGAGCTCGACATTCAGTTCAAGCAGCACAGTTTGCAGACCAACCCTTCAATTCAGTTCAAATAGCACAGTGCAGAGCAATTCTTCAATTCAGTTCAAGCAGCACATTGCAGACTCACAGTTCAGTTCACTCACAGCGTAGACGCACAGTTCTGGACTCAACTCTCACTCACGGTCTTCCGAGGTGACTGACTCATGTCCCGCCTCCGGGGCTTTATTCTCCTGGGCTCCCGGAAGGGGCGTTACCTTCATCATGGTGATTGACAGGCGAGTTGGTGATATCACGATTTTGCTGATATCACGATTTATAAACATTCATAACCTTTTTATTATCTCACCGATCGGAAAAAAACCTTGGGGCGGTTGGAGGAGAGGAGGACGGTGAGTAAGGGCGAAACAAATCATAGCAATATAGGGTAGCGTTTTTCTAAAATGTATTTACAACATAGACGGGAAGTGGTCAAGATGAGACTTTTAGTAATTGTTTAGATAGGTTTATATTTTGGATGGTTAAAGGATGAGAGTCAAGAGTGTTTAAATGTTGTAGACTCTGATAATGGAATTATTAAATTCTTACTTGCTCAGCTGCAGCTTAATAACAAAATTACACCCATATACATGTATAATAATCAATAATACTATAATTTACTAACAGTATTACTAGGTACAACAGTGTAAAACCAAAGTCCGCCGTGCAACCAAAGACACAGACCATGGAAGATGTCAGTTGCTGAGGTAGTGGTTGGTGGTTGTACAATGCTCATGGATAGATGTGAAGTTATCCAGCTTAGTAGGAAAGCCAGAAAAACAGGGCCATAGAGTCATAGTGTCATAGAGTGTGGAAACAGGCCCTTCGGCCCAACTTGGCACACCAACCAAAATGTCTCGTCTACACTAGTCCCACCTGCCTGCATTTGGTCCATATCCCACTGAACCTGTCCTATCCGAATCTGTCTAATTGCTTCTTAAACATTGCGATAGTCCCTGCCTCAACTACCTCCTCTGGCAGCTCGTTCCATATACCCACCACCACTTGTGTGAAAAAGTTCCCCTCAGATTCCTATAAAATCTTTCCCCCACCACTTTAAACCTATGCCCTCTGGTTCTCGATTCCCCCACTTTGGGCAAGAGAATCTGCATCCACCCGATCTATTCCTCTCATGATTTTATACACCACTATAAGGTTACCCCTCATCCTCCTGCACTCCAGGGAATAGAGTCCCAACCTGTTCAACCTCTCCCTATAGCTTAGACCCTCAAGTCCTGGCAACATCCTTGTAAATCTTCTCTGCACCCCTTCCAACTTAACAACATATTTCCTAAAACATGGTGCCCAGAATTTAACACAATACCAACCTCTTATATAACTGCAACATGACCTCCCAACTTCAATACTCTGACTGATGAAGGCCAATGTGCCAAAAGCCTTTTTGACCACCCTATCTACCTGTGATGCCACCTTCAGGAAACTATGTACTTGCACACTTAGATCCCTCTGCTCTAAGTCAGTTCCTAAAGCCCTAGCATTCACTGGGTATTATTTAGTTTAGTTTTAGTTTAAAGATACAGACCAGAAACAGGCCCTTCAGTCCATCGAGCACACTGACCAGCAATCCCTGCATATTAACACTATCCTATACCCACTAGGAAGGAAACCAAAGATCTCGGAAAAAACCCACGCAGGTCACAGGGAGAACACCATACAGATCGCACCAGCAGACAGGATTGAACCCGGGTGCTTAGGGTTGCCAACTGTCCCATATTAGCCGGGACATCCCGTATTTTGGGCTAAAGTGGTTTGTCCCATACGGGACCGCCTTGTCCGGTATTTGACTGCTACTACTTGGGTCGAGGGGACTGTCTGGTCGGAGCGCTCACCCGTCCCGACGTAGTGCAGCCCATGGAGTGCAGCAGCAAGGCCAGTGCTTACAACGTATGCGCATCAGTTGTACGCTATATTTTGCCAATTCCTGCCAAAATAAAAAGTTTCAGCAACATCTGGTGTTGTTCGGTCGGTTTGGCATGTGCAAATATGGATAAACCTGCAAAAATGAAAATACTGGGCAGCTATAACAAGCAATGGGAAGCAAAAAAGACGTGGGTTAAGCCCATCAACAGTGACTCGACGAAGGCCTTCTGTACTTTATGTCGTCGGGAATTTGTCCCTTATTTTGACCTTTTGTCCCTTATTTGGGAGTGAGAAAGTTGGCAACCCTACTGGTGCTGTAAGGCAGCAATTCTACCGCTGTGCCACTCTACCATCCAGAGTGTGAAATAGCGTTAAATTGGGAGATGTTGATATACAAAGAGGTGCTGATGTCCTTGCACACTGTTCACTGAAAGCTAACATGTGGGATGGAATGTTGGCCTTCACAGCAAGACAATGTGAAGGCAGAAGCAAGGACATCTTGCTATGATAAACAGGACCTTGATGAAATAACAGTGATCTAAGACAGGATATACTTTCTAAAGAATGAGTGAAGTGATAGATCAGATTGAATCCATATACTGATGCATGACAAGAGAGTTTGTTGACAAGCTCAGTATTCACTGGAACACAGATAAATGAATGGAGACTTAACTGAAACTTAAAATTTCTGACAGGCTAGACAGATTGGATGCAGGAATGTAATTTCCATTAACATTGGTGTCTAGAATGAGGGGTCACTGTTTTAGTATACTGAACAAGAGATTGGGACTGAGAAGAGAAATTTAAGAAGGGTCCTGACCTGAAACGTCACCTCACCATTTTCTCCAGCGATGCTGCCTGTCCCGCTGAGTTACTCCAGCATTTTGTGCCTATCTTTGTGGTATAACCAGTCTCTGCAGTTCCTTATTATTACAAGTTTTTTAAATTAGTATTGGTTCATTATTGTCAAGTGTACCGAGATACAGTGGAAAGCTTTTATTTCCATAGCAGGTCCAGGACAGATTGTTGGTGATATTTTTGCTTAGAAACCTGTAGCTCTTTGACCATTTCTATTTTAGCTCATTGATGCTGGGGACCTGGAACCCCTGGCCAAGGTGGTGGTGGAAGCACTTATGATAGCAGCATTTATGAGGCTTTTAGATAAGTAGATGGAAGTGTAGGGAATAGAAGGATATGACTCATGCACTGGCAGATGGGATCAGTTTAACTTGGCATCATATTCGGCACAAAATTATGGGCTGAAGGGCCCGTTCCTGTGCTGTACTGTTCTATCTTCTATCTTCGATAAGAGTCAGGGGAGAGAACGGGAATATGATGTTGAGATTTGGGATCAACCACGATGATATTGAATGGCAAAACAAATTGGCCTAACCCTTCTTGTTCTCTATGTTTCTAAACTGGATGTGAAATGCGCCTAGCCACTCTGAGCATCTCAGTGATGAATTCAGTGCTAGAGAAATAAATTGCTTTGTCTCGAACTTTATAAAACACTGCTGGTGTATTGTGTCCAATTCTAGGTTCCTGATTTAAAAGTGATGATAAGAGATAATGGCTCCAGGTCAGGACTCTTCTTCAGAGAGTCTGAAGAAGGGTCTGGGCCCAAAATGTCATCCATCCATGTCCTCCACAGATGCTGTCTGACCCATTGAGTTACTCCAGCACTTTGTGTTTTACTCAATATTCAGGGTGGGAGATTGCAACCTTCACGTGGTCCGCCCTGCTTTGACGAATGGCAATCAACCTGGCGTGCACAATCAAATAAGATCAAATAGAACAAGTTGTCCTACAACTTTAGGCTGTGCACTCCATACGCAAGAAGAAGACTCAATATTCCAGCATCTGCCGTTCCTTGTCCCTCCTGAAACAAAGATTGTTTCTTCAGAAATTAGAAATATTGAGGGTAGATTTAATAGCTGTTCAAAATGGTGGAAGTTGGATAGAATGCAAATGGATAGACATTCACATTGACAGGAGGGTTAGAACTCACAGTTTAGTGATTTAAAATAACTGGCAAGAGAATTGAGGAGAGTTCTTTACATAACAAATAGTTTAAACCTGGAATGCAATGCGTGGAATGAAAGAGAAAGTTAGTTCAATTGTGATTCAAAAAAATAAAGTGGGACCACTTCCAAAACTGACTTCATTTGTTGTTCTAATACAGGCACAGGGAAGCCCTCCCCTGTGCGGTATGATTCTGCTTTCATCTTTTATGATGTTTTTTAAACCGTTCTATTTAAATTGCAGGTTGCTTTATTTAGCCAAATCCCCTGTTGCTAACCAACTGACAGTTTGGAAAAGTTTCACCTATGGCATTAGGTTGTAGATTTTCTACCCAGAGTAGAATCACTTCCTGTCCACATGATGGTAGCAAAAAGCTTCACTAATATTACACGTGGGTAGCAAGTTCAAGAAATTTATACTTAACCTTCAAAAATTAGTTTAATTTGATATGTGTGGGTGGAAGGGAATAGTTATTCATTTTTGCATAATCTTCGATGCGAGTCATGTTTTAAAAATGTTAATATCAATGCTCAATGCAATGACATCAATTGTGCACAATGACATTATCTCAAATTGATAAGTAACTGTTATTTTTACTATGGTTCTAAAAATAAATATGCGGAGTTTTTGTGGTGTTTGATAAAGAGCCTCACAAGTGAGGAGCACACATTGTACATTTCAGCCCAGAGACAAGGATAACACTCAATAAATTCCATATAACAAAAATAAACCATCCCACAGAGAACAGCACAGCAACAGGCCCTTCAGCCCACCATGTATGTGCCGATCATGATGCTAAGTTAAACTGATCTCATCTGCCTGTACATGATCCATATCCCTCTATTCCTTGCACTTCCACATGCTTATCTAAAAGCCTCTTAAACACCACTATCATATCTGCCTCCACCACCACCCAAATGCCTTCCTTCTTCTTCTTTCATGTGGCGTGCACAGGACTAAAGTTGTTGGACAACTTGTTCTATTTGATCTTCCGTTTGTGCACGTCGAGTTGATTGCATTAGTTGGAACAGGGCGGTTGCAATCTTCCACCCCCAAATGCATTCCAGACCCCCACCACTCTCTGTGTCAAAACCTTGCCCTGCACATCTCCATTAAAAATTGCCCCTCTCACCTTACAACCATGCTCTCTAGTCTTGGACATTTCAACTCTAGGATAAAGGTTCTGACTGTTTACCCTATCTATGCCTCTCATAATTTTATAGACTAGACTTGCTATCATCAGTGTAGGCCAGCATCTGCAGTTCCTTCCTGCACACTGACAGAAAATACTGCCAGGTGCCCAAATTCCAAATAAATGTTCCTATTCGAGGGTGCTTAGTACCTGAATCACAAAAATATAAATATTTGAATTTAAAATGTTCAGAAAATATTTCAGAGTTAATACGTTGAGATAAATGAATGTATTTTATAACATTAAGATGGCATGGGCAGCACAGTGTGCGTAACGGTAGAGCAACTGCCTTACAATGCCAGTGACCCAGGTTCGAACCTGACTATCTTGATCCTGTTGTCTGTATGGAGTTTGTACATTCTCCATGTGATCTGCATGGGTTTTCTCTGAGATCTTCGGTTTCCTCTCACGCTCCAAAGATTAATTGGTTAATTGGCTTGGTAATTGGCTAGTGTGTGTAGGGTAGTGTTAGTGTGCGGAGATCGCTGGTCAGCACGCACTCCGTATGTCGTAGGGCCCGTTTCTGCGCTGTATCTCTAAACTAAACTAAACTAAGACACAATATAAACACATGTTGTCTTATTTGTTTTCACTTAAAGTTCTTGATTGTGTGAAGGAAAAGGCTGCAATTAGAAACCCATAGTTAAGCTTTGTATATTTGCAAAACAGGAAAACATATTTATTTGTAATAATCATACCAGGGGCAAAATAATTTTCCTTTGGCAGTGCAAAACCCAGAATGAGCAGCAATGAGCTAAAGTTGATGAGTAGTTGCCATATTATAGCCAGTTCAAATTTTTCGACACTGAAATGAAATTGAATTGCTAGCAATAGGCTAATAATCAGTAGACAGTACAATAACCACAGTGACTGTCTCAAGTGGAGAGAAATTGGAATCTGCCATTAAAATCAAAGAGCCATAGAGAGATACATGGAAATAGGCCTTTTGGATCGACACTGACTGGAGCACTACTTTTTCTATTAATATTGCCGTTTTATTCATCCTATCGATGAGGAGCAATTTACTGGCCAATAAACAAGGACCTGCAAATGCTGGAATTTTGAGGTAAACACAAAACACTGGAATAACTCAGTGGGACAGGGTATAGATTAGCTCGGGTCAGAACTGAAGAAGGTTCCCGACCTGGGATGTTGTCTACCCATTGCCTCCGCAGATGCTGCCCGATCCAGTGAGTTACTCCAGCACTTAGCGCTTTGGCCAATTATGCTACCTATGAGCATATGGGGATGAGGGGGGAGACTGAAGCATCCAGAGGAAATCCATGTCATCATGGAGAGAACTTGCAAGCTCCATGCAGGCACTATGGAGGACAGGACTGAAGCTAATTGCTGGAGCTGTGAGGCAGAACTTCATTATTTATGTCACTGTATCATTGCTACAACAGAATGCCTCTTCATAATGGTGTAAAATGACATCCAAAATAAAAGCTGACTTCCAATGGGTGCTGCAGCAGAATGAAAAGTGCTTTGTGTGGTTGAACATAATTGCTTATGGCAGCATGCTAAACAGGCAAATCAAAAGGAAAGGAAAATATAGTACATGTGGCCATTTGGCCAGCTGTTTCCCTACCAGCTCTGTACAAAATCTATCCAACTAGACACACCCCTATTCCCATAGAACTGAAATTATTTCCTTTAGGATACATAACTAGCTCAGTTTTGAACACAGCAATTAGCTTGACCTCAATCATCCCCTTCTGGGCATTCCAAATGCTATCTATTCATCTTTTAAAAAAGGTATTCCTCATGTTCTTTTGTGTTCTTTTGCTTTATTTGTGGGTTGTGAATGGGCCTTCACTTTAGGATTGAGGATTACTGGGAGAGAGATGCAGGAATGGGGATGAGCTGGTGGAAGAAAAGCAAATGGCACTCAAATGGGGACTTCGTCTACAATGGGGTCTTAGGGGAAAATGTCAGCATCTCAGGATTATTGGGGCCCTGACTGAGACATCTTCAGTTTACACATGAGCTTGTGCTAGAGTGATAACTCAGAGCAGTACAGTACAGTAAAAAGCTTTTGTTGCGTGCTAACCAGCCAGTGGAAAGTCAATACATAATTACAATCGAGGCATTCACAGTGTACAGATACATGATAAGGGAATAACGTTTAGTGCAATATAAAGCTAGTGAAGTCTGATCAAAGATAGTCTGAGGGTCCCCGATGAGGTAGATAATAGTTCAGGACTGCTCTCTGGTTGTGGTAGGATGGTTCAGTTGTCTGATAAAAGCTGGGAAGAAACTGTCCCTGAATCTGGAGGTGTGCATATTCATACTTCTATAACTTTTGCCCAATGGGAGATGGGAGAAGAGGGTGTAGCCAAGGTGCGACTCATCCTGGATTTTACTGCTGGCCTTGCCGAGGCAGCATGAGATATAAATGGAATCCTTAATCTTGGAGTAACAATCAATGTACTGAATTCCATTCCTTTCATTCCCACGGCTTTCTGTGTGTTTATGATACATATCCTCTTTTCACTTCATCTTCTAGATTGTCATTATTGGACTGCATACTGATGCCTCTGGTAAAGATGCATGTGAGCAGAGCCAGTGAGCATTGAAATGTAAGCAGCAGGGCTTTAACGAGCTGTCTACAATAGGCAGAACAGCAGTGGGTACCGCAATCATACTTTTGTGTCTATGAAGAGCATCCATGCGGATTTTGAATAACATTGAGGACATAGATACTGCATGGCAAATTTTAACTAAAGAAAGTGAAAAGAAAATATTTTGGCTTTGAGCCTACATTGGCTCAGTTCTGACTAAAAATACAAGTCTGCAGAGTTTCATGATTAGAATATATTTATTGCAAGACAGACAAAAAAAAATTTGTCATTTGATTAGAAAAAAAATGACAAAATTGGGAAGAAGAAAAATAGAACCAATATTTAGGAAGATTATTATTTGCATTCAGGCAAAGGTGAATAAAAATGCTATTATTCCACAGCTTGTCATCAGAAAAATAAACTGAAAAAGGATGTAAAATTGGTTCCAAAACAGAGCTGTTGGATAGAAAGAGCCTGTAATATGCTAAAATTCAGACCATTTCATATTTTTCATAATCAAAGTTGTAACATTGCAGTTTAAAACAAAATACATTTTAGTTTAATGGATGATGTGGGATGTTTATTTAAGCTCGTTAGTCAATAACATTAATAACAAGAAACATTATGATAAGGATTATTCTTTATTTCAAGGTAACAATTTTGAGAAAATAAAAATCAATGAAATGTAACCTTGGTTACCATGGGCTGAATATGTGTATTTGATTTTTTTCAACACTTATTTTCCAGTCTATGAAATAAAAGCTGGATAAACTGCAGGAAGCCTGCAATGACAGATTACAATGATGAAGAAAAACTACTTTGTTGGTCTTGATGTACATACATCAGGACATGACAAGGTCATACCTAGACATTTCAGTAAATCTTTCTTTCAGCATTGAATGTTTGCTAGGAGAGGTCTGAATCACTAATATTCAAGTTCAGGATTTTTCTAAGGGGGGGGTGCCCTCCAATAGTGTGTTCAATATCAGATTATAGTTAAACGATATTATACTCGTCAAAAAGCTGATTCCAAATACAAATATTAGCAATGTTACAAAATTTTGAGATTTTTAAAATAAAGTCTGCAATTTATCCCATCAGATAAAGCATAAAAAGAAGTTTAATTTGACACCTAATTCACTTTCATATCTTCAGTATTAAACAAGTTATGGCCATTTCCATACTCGGAAATTAGCATCTTGTTCCCTATTGCTTTTCCATTGACTTAACACAAAAGCTGTGATCGAGGACAGTCAAAAGCCCATAACTTTCTTAAAAATTAAGAGAACTGAAATAAATTTTCAGTTATTATAGATTGAAGCATTCTGAAACAAATATGAAACAATCTTCCTTAGAAGACATGAAATTAAAGCATATAATTAGTTAGTTACCTAATTGTAGCTAATTACAAAATTCAATTACTAGATCTAAACATCTATCAATTTCTTAAGAATAGATTAACATTTTTAAATAGCCTAAGTGTCCAATTAACATTCACACAAGAATTCACAATATAACATAATTTTTAAATCTCATTATCATGGATTTACAGGCCAAATGGAAGGAATTGAATGTTTAATACCTGTAAATTAATGGGCATTTATATCATCTTGCGAGTGAGGTTTTCTGGAATGCGATCTTTTGGAACGTTCATTTGCGGTGAATTTAACTCCGTATCGGCATGAAAAATTCTGCCGTTAGTTCGGAGAATAAAATCACCGTTTCGCATGAAAAAATGTGAATTAAAGGCTTCTTAAGAAGCACTTTTATACATTAAAATAAACCACTTTCGTTTACCTGTCCCGTACGTGAAATCCGTCCCCGTTGCCGGCGTTGACGGCTTCAGCAGATGATTTTAAAATGACTCCAGCTCTGACATTGTCGATTTAATAAAAATAAAAAATATACAAAACGCCCCTAGGAACGATTTTTCAGCAAACGCTTGTACTCCAACGAAATATAATACAGGACAAGGTAGGAGAAACCCGCGTTTTAACCCCGCCCCCCCCCCCTTAAAGGCGCCAAAATCGCGCACACGGCCAGTGGCAGAATTACAGCGCCGCTCAGGGTAAGTATTGTAACATACCTACAAATATCATCTTTTGGAAGAGGAATTTTAAAGATTTTTTTAAAGAGTTATGGGGAAATTAATTGGAATACAAGAACACATTATACCAATGTCTTAAACTGTGAGGAAGCACCAAGGTTTGAATTTCATATTAAGTAAAAACAGATAGTGCTGGAAATATTCAGCTGGTCAGGCAGCTTCTGTGGAGAGAGTAAAAACACATATTCTTTTTGTCTACCTAATACTTCAGACTGATGACCTTTCATTAACCTGAAACATTGAAAATTATTTCTCCACAGCTGCTGCTTAACAAATTTAGTATTATCAGTATTTTCTTTTGTACTTTTTGAATTACCACATTTTGTGTTTACATTTCCGTCTTAAAACTATTTGCATTAATTAATCCTATTTTCTTTGAAGTACGTTTTTTTAATGCACTTAAATGTTTTGTTTACCCAGGCCAAATTTACCTTTATAATTTCCATAAAAGCACGAGTTCATTATTTAATGAGTCATAGATCTATATAGTATGGAAACAGGTCCTTTTGCTCAATTCCTCCCCGATCAAGTTGCCCAACAGAGCTAGTCTCACCAACTTGTGCCTGGCCAATATTCTCCAATGTGTAGGAAGGAACTGCAGATGCAGATTTAAACCAACAATAGACACAAAAATTGTAGTAACTCAGCGGGACAGGCAGCATCCCTGGAGAGAAGGGAAGGGTGACGTTTTGGGTTGAGACATTTCTGCAGTCTCGATTCGAAACATCACCCATTCCTTCTCTCCAGAGATGCTGCCTGTCCTGCTGAGTTACTCCAGCTTTTTGTGTCTATCTTCAATATTCTCAAATCTTTTCTTATCCATAGGGGATTTTAAATGTCATAACTGTAACCTTCTTTATCTATGGCTGCTCATTCCATGTACATGCCATTCTCATACATGTACATACCTGTGAATAAATTGCCTCTCAGGACCCTTTTAAATCTTTCACCTCTCACCTTAAGCATATGCCCTCTAGATTTAGATTCCCTTACCCTGGAGACAAGACTGGCTATATTCATAATTTCTATGCCACTCATGACATCAAGAGCCTGTCGCACTTAAGCCATTTTTTCGACGACTGCCGGCGACTGTCACAGTCGTAGCAGGTCACCGAAAAAGCGGCGACTGGACAACCCCCTACGACAAGATATGACAGCCTACCACCTGTACTCAATGCTCTGACCAATTAAGGCAAACAGCCAAATGCCCTTCATCATCCTGTGTGTCACCACCTTCATGGATTTAGTTTGATTTTAGTTTAGTTTAGTTTAGTTAATTGTCATGTGAACCAAGTTACAGTGCCAAAGGTTTTCTTTCCACAATAGTCCCCTGAGTGCAACCATTTACTGTATTAGTTTTGCCCTGAGAATATTTTAACTGAATTCATCACTCCTACATTGGAATTAGTTTTACTATTTCAAATCGATACAGGACCAAATTTAGTGTGTAAAAGAGGCTAGTGAACCTGCTACTAATCCACAGAACTAAACCATAGTTAAATAAATGACTCATTTTTTGATGCACAAAATGTTAAATTGGCAGCAGTCATTGAGGATTTCATTTCAAAATGCATTAGGTTGCCTCATCAAAAGTATATGTTTTGCTGTGTAGAAATAGTCAAAGTTAAAGGCCTGTCTCACGAGTCTGCGGTCATTGGCGGCAAAACGGGAAGAATCTGCCGCCATAGACCGCGCACTTGTGAGAACGTACAATTCCCGGGCCATGCGGCGGTGTTCCCAACACCGCGCGGTGCTAAAATAAAATCGACAATGTCGAAAACCATATACTCACCGCACAACCTCCACCAGTGATGCACAAGTGCGGCACGGCCGCCCGCACGGGCCGCCGCCAGTGTGGCTCGAGCGCCGTGCGTCAAACCTCCACTGCCACAGCCTCCGCCAGTGACGCACGTGCCGCCGCCAGTGAGGCACGTGTGCTGCACGGCCGCAGGCACAGCCACCGCTACAGCGCCGCGATCAGGATGGCCGCCGCCACAGCCGCCGCTGGTGAGTCACGTGCGGCGGGCCGACGTCATCGCAGTCGGCCCGCCCTTTTTTTTACTTACCGCAAGCACGTGGGACCCGCCGTGTTTGAATTAACTCAGCCCCCGCGCAGCATCCGTGCGGCGATCCGGTGGATAGGCTCGATGCTCTCGCCGTTGCCGCGCGGTCCTCGCTACCGGCGACGCCGCGCTTCACCGCCGATGACCGCAAACAGGTAAGACAGAGCCTTTACAGTATGTGAAGTTGAACAAGAAATTGATACTTTAAGCATAGATACATAGATACATAGAAAATAGGTGCAGGAGTAGGCCATTCGGCCCTTCGAGCCTGCACCGCCATTCAATATGATCATGGCTGATCATCCAACTCAATATCCCGTACCTGCCTTCTCTCCATAACCCCTGATCCCTTTAGCCACAAGGGCCACATCTAACTCCCTCTTAAATATAGCCAATGAACTCGCCTCAACTACCCTCTGTGGCAGAGAGTTCCAGAGATTCACCACTCTCTGTGTGAAAAGGTTTTTCCTCATCTCAGTCTTAAAGGATTTCCCCCTTATCCTTAAGCTGTGACCCCTTGTCCTGGACTTCCCCAACATCGGGAACAATCTTCCTGCATCTAGCCTGTCCAACCCCATAAGAATTTAGTACGTTTCTATAAGATCCCCTCTCAATCTCCTAAATTCTAGCGAGTATAAGCCAAGTCTATCCAGTCTTTCTTCATATGAAAGTCCTGACATCCCAGGAATCAGTCTGGTGAACCTTCTCTGCACTCCCTCTATGGCTACAATGTCCTTCCTCAGATTTGGAGACCAAAACTGTACGCAATACTCCAAGTGTGGTCTCACCAAGACCCTGTACAACTGCAGTAGAACCTCCCTGCTCCTATACTCAAATCCTCTTGCTATGAAGGCCAACATACCATTCGCTTTCTTCACTGCCTGCTGCACCTGCATGCCTACTTTCAATGACTGGTGTACCATGACACCCAGGTCTCGCTGCATCTCCCCATTTCCTAATTGGCCACCATTTAGATAATAGTCTGCCTTCCCGTTTTTGCCACCAAAGTGGATAACCTCACATTTATCCACATTATACTGCATCTGCCAAACATTTGCCCACTCACCCAGCCTATCCAAGTCACCTTGCAGTCTCCTAGCATCCTCCTCACAGCTAACACTGCCCCCCAGCTTAGTGTCATCCGCAAACTTGGAGATGTTGCTTTCAATTCCCTCAACCAGTTCATTAATATAAATTGTAAATAGCTGGGGTCCCAGCACTGAGCCTTGCGGTACCCCACTAGTCACTGCCTGCCATTGTGAAAAGGACCCATTTACTCCTACTCTTTGCTTCCTGTTTGCCAGCCAGTTCTCTATCCACATCAATACTGAACCCCCAATACCGTGTGATTTAAGTTTGTATCCTAATCTCTTATGTGGTACCTTGTCGAAAGCCTTCTGAAAGTCCAGATACAACACATCCACTGGTTCTCCCCTATCCACTCTACTAGTTACATCCTCGAAAAATTCTATAAGATTCGTCAGACACGATTTACCTTTCGTAAATCCATGCTGACTTTGTCCAATGATTTCACCACTTTCCAAATGTGCTGCTATCCCATCTTTAATAACTGACTCTAGCAGTTTCCCCACTACCAATGTTAGACTAACTGATCTGTAATTCCCCGTTTTCACTCTCCCTCCCTTCTTAAAAAGTGGGGTTACGTTTGCTACCCTCCAATCCTCAGGAACTACTCCAGAATCTAAAGAGTTTTGAAAAATTATCACTAATGCATCCACTATTTCTGGAGCTACTTCCTTAAGTACTCTGGGATGCAGCCTATCTGGCCCTGGTAATTTATCGGCCTTTAATCCATTCAATTTACCCAACACCACTTCCCGACTAACCTGGATTTCACTCAGTTCCTCCATCTCCTTTGACCCGCGGCCCCCTGCTATTTCCGGCAGATTATTTATGTCTTCCTTAGTGAAGACGGAACCAAAGCAGTTATTCAATTGGTCCGCCATATCCTTGTTCCCCATGATCAATTCACCTGTTTCTGACTGCAAGGGACCTACATTTGTTTTAACTAATCTCTTTCTCTTCACATATCTATAAACACTTTTGCAGTCAGTTTTTATGTTCCCTGCCAGTTTCCTTTCATAATCTATTTTCCCTTTCCTAATTAAGCCCTTTGTCCTCCTCTGCTGGTCTCTGAATTTCTCCCTGTCCTCTGCTATGCTGCTTTTTCTGGCTAATTTGTACGCATCATGTTTTGCTTTGATACTATCCCTGATTTCCCTTGTTATCCACGGATTCACTACCTTCCCTGATTTATTCTTTTGCCAAACTGGGATGAACAATTTTTGTAGTTCATCCATGCAGTCTTTAAATGCCTTCCATTGCATATCCACCGTCAACCCTTTTAGAAATAATTGCCAGTCAAACTTGGCCAATTCACGTCTCATACCCTCAAATTTACCTTTCTTTAAGTTCAGAACCGTTGTTTCTGAATTAACAATGTCACTCTCCATCCTAATGAAGAACTCAACCATATTATGGTCAGTCTTGCCCAAGGGGGCACGCACAACAAGACTGCTAACTAACCCTTCCTCATTACTCAATACCCAGTCTAGAATAGCCTGCTCTCTCGTTGGTTCCTCTACATGTTGGTTTAGATAACTATCCCTCATACATTCCAAGAAATCCTCTTCCTCAGCACCCCTGCCAATTTGATTCACCCAATCTATATGTAGATTGAAGTCACCCATTATAACTGTTTTGCCTGTTGCACGCATATGAAATAGAAGTAGGCTGTGGAAATGTTTCTCATTTTCTAGTTCTATGCTTTATACTGCTGCTGAAGAAACACTTTCTTGCACTTACCACAAAATATCTTCTCACAAGCCAATTGCATAAATGGCAATTTTGCTATTATGCTCTCAACCAGAACAAAATATTGAGATTGATAATGTAGAGAATAAAATGGAAGAAATATTGAGCAACTGATAGAGGGTAGGGATTAACAATAAAGGCAAATTATACTTCGCGAGACTATATATTGTATTGGTAAATGCAACAGGAGAACAGGGAATGTTTGCCACAAAGAATGTGGAGACCTGCTCTTGAAATTGATATAAAGAACAACATAATTTTTCAGCAGCAAGTGCACTGGGAAAGTGCTAAACATTACTGAATTTTGTTTTTCTACTTTAGTTTGTGCACATAGGACAATTATCCCGGAAAATCTTTCCACATTTTGTGATTTAAACAAATCAGTGAACAGCCATTGTAAAAGAAAAAAGCATTGTCAGAAATACAGTTTCATGTACATTAATTTCCTATAGATTACAACTTTCTACCAACCTATTCACATCTAGACTATGTCAACAGAGCCTTAAGACTTTACACTAAGTATAATCAAAGTTTGTACACAATCCTTTTGTATCAATTTCAGGCAACTTCTACATTGAAGCCGAAATATCAAATGTTATAAAACAGAAAATGCTGAATATAATCATTTCCAGCTGTAAAAAGAGAAGTTCCTTGAGGTTCAAGTCTGTGACCTTTTATCAGGATTGAGAAAGAGAGAAAGCAAGTTATTTTTCGATGGCAGCTGAAGTGGGGAAGGGATGGTTCGAACAAAGGGAATATCTAATGTTCTGCACCAGCATAACTGTCCATGATTTATTCACTTGATCACAATTTCACTCTCATAATTGCTCTGTTTTGCTCTGTTTTTTCCACTAGGTCTAATGGTTTGATATTAACTGGATATACTAACTTAATCCCATCACCATCCCTGTTACTCTCTCCCTTGCCTCCACTTAATACCATCTTCCACAAACAGCTACATTTGTATCTTCAAATAATACACAATGGCACAGCGGTAGATGTGCTGACTTACAGCGCCAGAGACCCAGGTTCGATCCTGACTATGGGTGCTGTCTGTATGGAGCTTGTATGTTCTGCCTGTGACCGTGTGGGTTTTCTCCAGGTGCTCTGGTTTCCTCCCACACACCAAAGCTGTACAGGTTTTATAGGTTAATTACCTTTAATAAAAATTGTAAATTGTGAATTGCCCCTTATGTGTAGGATAGTGTTCGTGTACGTGGCGATTGTTGGTCGGCGTGGACTTGGTGGGCCTGTTTCCGCACTTAAAGTCCAAAGTCCAATATGGTTATCATCACAATTTGTTGATGGTGAGCAATTGATAAGAGTTAAAATTAGTAAGAATTAAAATTGACAAGAATTATTTTCCTCCATTCATTTTGCTTCTCAGCAAGCTTCGGTTTTATTTGTTGTGCTGTGAAATGCATTATTTAATTCTAAAAGAGTCCATTCCACTTTTCTTAAACAATATATTCCCAGAAACAAGCACAACCACTGCTTAGAACATTGGAATACAACAATGTGAACAATTATTAAGTACTGTTAAATTTAAGCTGCAGGCAAAAATCAATCTTTAATTTATTTAATTCTTGCATAATAAACAAATCCATATGGAACAAATGACAAGTCAGCACAAGAACAGACACTTCGACTCGTCAAACACAATGCCAAATTAAACTAATCCCATCCCTCTGCACATAACATAATATAATATAACATAGAATAAATTCCTTTCGAACCAGAAATCAAAATGGATTACTATCTTCAGAATAAATGCATTAACATGTGTAATGCTTTTATTTTTTTCTTCTATTTATCCTTCATTGATCCATGGAAGTTGAATACTCTGGTTTACTGCAAGATTGTTCTCAATTCTGACCATCCGTTTTCAGATATTCGAGTGACTTGCTATCTTATTGACAATGATAATAAAGTCACAGGCTACATTGATAGATGTGGAATACATAATTCCATTAACATTTTGGCTCAGCCCTATTAAATACAAAACATTATTGAATTGTCTGAGGAGTCATGTCATGCTGTATAAACTGAAATATTAATTTTGAAATCATTTTATTTAGTCACTATTAAAGTCACTTTTTTTCAATGTAAGATAGTCTGAGGATGCTGTTGATTTGTTAAATGCTACTTCAGTCATTTTATCAAACAAAAAAGAGCTGTACGGGATATTAAATGAGTTCGAGGGAAGCTAAGACAATGAGACTACATGAAGTAAGGCCTTGAGCAGATTGGGTAATAGACAATAGACAATGGACAATAGGTGCAGGAGTAGGCTATATGGCTCTTCAAGCCAGCACAGTCATTCAATGTGATCATGGCTGATCATCCACAATCAGTACCCCGTTCCTGCCTTCTCCCAATATCCACTGACTCTGCTATCTTCAAGAGCCCTATCTAGCTCTCTCTTGAACGTTTCCAGAGTACTGCCCTCTGAGGCAGAGAATTCCACAGACTCACAACTCTCTGTGTGAAAAAGTGTTTCCTCATCTCCGTTCTAAACGGCTTACCCCTTATTCTTAAACTGTGGCCCCTGGTTCTGGACTCCCCCAACATCGGGAACATGTTTCCTGCCTCTCGCGTGTCCAAACCCTTAATAATCTTATATGTTTCAATAAGATCACCTCTCATCCTTCTAAGCTCCAGAGTATACAAGCCCAGCCGCTCCATTCTCTCAGCATATGACAGTCCACCATCCCGGGAATTAATCTTGTAAACCTAAGCTGCACTCCCTCAATAGCAAGAATGTCCTTCCTCAAATTAGGGGACCAAAACTGCACACAATACTCCAGGTGTGGTCTCACTTGGTCCCTATACAACAGCAAAAGGACCAGAAAAGGTAGAGAAAAGATTTATGAGGATGTTGCCAGGACTAGAGGGTCTGAGCTATAGGGAGTTGTGGAGTAGGCTGGGACTGTATTCCTTGAAGCGCAGGAGGTTGAGGGGTGATCTTATAGAGGTGTATAAAATCATGAGAGGAATAGATTGGGTAGATGCACAGTCTCTTGCGCAGAGTAGGCGAATCGAGGACCAGAGGACATAGGTTTAAGGTGAAGGGGTAAAGATTTAATAGAAATCTGACTGGTAATGTTTTCACACAAAGGGTGGTGGATGTATAGAACAAGCTGCCAGAGGAGGTAGTTGAGGCTGGGTCTATACCAACATTTAAGAAACAGACAAGTGCATGGATAGGACAGGTTTGGAGGGATATGGACCAAGTGCAGGCAGGTGGGATTAGTATAGCTGGGACATGTTGGCCAGTGTGGGCAAGTTGGGCCGAAGGGCCTGTTTCCACACTGTATCACTCTATGACTCTATAGATTCCAGTGCAACAGGATTTTCATATTTTATAAGTTCCGACTCCTGTTGTTTTCCTTGCTGGTGACTTTACAAATATGATTAATAGGTTGAAGAGTGCAGCACATTAATGACTGGCGCACATTATTATGATTGATTAGAATTCTTGAATTTCATCTGAATACAGTATTCCCATCATCATCGGCGGTCACTTGAAACGAGTATGACAGTCCTCTCATGGAGGACGCCTGTGCGTGACTTTGTTTAACGTGGGGAGACTGGTGCACAGACAGCCACCCCACGGTCGTTGACAGATCTGGGTCAGGATCCAGTGGCATGGAGTCCAAGATGACTGGAGACCCTTTTCTGCTGCAGCCGTATTCCCAGCCATTGTGACGTTCCACTAAAGTCAGCCATCATCCTCCGCCTGTTCCACCGTTGAGGTCTTGGTTGGATTGCTCTTTGCCAGAGACCTCCCCCTCGACCTTACCGCCATGGGTAACCTAACCAGGAGCATAGCTCCAGATGGCATCGCTCTCAGGATCTCAGGACCACACAAGCTTCTGCACCACGACAAGGTGACAATCCACGGAGAAGTAATACAGTATTACAGTGAAAGTGACTAGAATAGCAGATGCCAGGATTCTACTTGCTTGGCATGCATTGTTAATTTCCTATTCCACCATTTCCAAACAACATTTCAACACTAAGATAAAGATCACATAATTCTACAAACTATATGCATGATCTCTGTACACTGCGGAATGCATACCTTTTGCTTGATATTGTGCTATGCCTCACTGGATGCCTCCTGACATCTGCCTCCAGTAACAAGAGGAGTTGAGTATAGGAGCAAAGAGGTCCTTCTGCAGTTGTACAGGGCCCTAGCGAGACCACACCTGGAGTATTGTGTGTAGTTTTAGTCTCCAAATTTGTGGAAGGATATTCTTGCTATTGAGGGAGTGCAGCGTAGGTTCACAAGGTTAATTCTCGGCATGGCGGGACTATCATATGCTGAGAGAATGGAGCGGCTGGGCTTGTATACTCTGGAGTTTAGAAGGATGAGAGGGAATCTTATTGAAACATATAAGATTATTAAGGGTTTGGACACGCTAGAGGCAGGAAACATGTTCCCGATGTTGGGGGAATCTAGAACCAGGGGCTACAGTTTAAGAATAAGGGGTAAGCCATTTAGAACGGAGACGAGGAAACACTTTTTCACACAGAGAGTTGTGAGTTTTGGGAATTCTCTGCCTTGGAGGGCAGTACTCTGGATACTTTCAAGAGAGAGCTAGATAGGGCTCTTAAAGAAAGCAGAATCAGGGGATATGGGGAGAAGGCAGGAACGGAGTACTGATTGGGGATGATCAGCCATGATCACATTGAATGGTAGTGCTGGCTCGAAGGGCCGAATGGCCCACTCCTGCACCTTTTGTCTTTGGTCTATTGTCTATTGTCTGTACCCTTTCTAGCTTGACAACATCTTTCCTATAACATGATGCCCAGAACTGAACACAATACTCTAAATGCAGCCTCAGCAATGTCTTATACAACTGCATCATGATCTCCCAACTCATTGTTGGCTAGTACTGGATCTGAAGTAGGGTCCCGACCTGTAAAGTTATCTATCCACGTTCTCCAGATATGTTGCCTGACCTGCTAAACTACTGCAGTACCTTGTGTCTTTTTGTGTAAACCCAGCATCTGCACTTCTATAAAAGTTCAGAGATAGGGTAGGTTCTGAGGGAGTTAGTGGGAGGACAGTGAGAGGAAGAGGGGAATGTGGGCAATTGGAGTGGTCAAGTATCTTTACCCAATCCCACAGGCATACCTGTGAGAGAGGGATAAAGAGCATGCCTTCTGTGGCACAGAGTGCTCCAATGAAAAGTACTAAGCAAAGTGTTTTTGCAGTAATGTGATTCTCACACAGAAGATTTTCTGCCAATGTGACCCCCATGAATAATATTGAAGATTATGTGCTAATATGGATTAGGAAAGGCTGCTGATTCGCCATTCCTGTTGGCTCAGTTGCTAATTTGCAATTTCGTCAGCAGTTCAGTTCAGTTTAGTTTATTGTCACGTGTACCGAGGTTCAGTGAAAAGCTTGTTGTTGAATTCTAACCAATCAGCAGGAAGACAATACATGATTACAATCAATCCATTTACAGTGTATAGATACATGATAAGTGAATAACGTTTGGTGCAAAGTAAAGCCTGCAAAGTCTGGTCAAGGATAGTCCAAGGGACATCAAAGAGGTAGATAGTAGTTCAGCACTGCTCTCTGGTTGTGGTTGGATGATTTGGTTGACTGATAACAGCACCATCATTATCTTTGCATTCATAACTGATAAATGTTTCTACATTTTGACTGCTCCACTGCAAAATCTCAAGGTATGCCTACTTTGAAGAAGGTATCTGCCTCTCTCTGACGGGAGTTCTGTGAGACCATTTATTTGTCACATGCACCAATTAAGGGTCAGTGAAATGAGTTACCATGCAGCCATACAATCAAAAAGAGCAGAATACCCAATAGAATTTAACGTAAACATCCACCACAGTGGAATCAACATTCTTCACTGTGATGGAAGGCAATAACGTTCAGTCAATCTTCCTCCTTTGTTCACCGTGGTCGGGGCCATGAACCCTCCATAGTCGCCGCATGAAACTAGTTGTTAGGCCGCGAGGGGGGTGAAGATGCGACATAGAGAAAAGTCGCATCTCTGTCGAAGTAAGTGACTGGAAAACGTTTCCCCCCTATTCTCCTCCACCACCCCCACACTAAAACATACATTTAGACATACATTTAGACATACATTTAGACATACATTTAGACATACTAAAAAACAAAAAAAGTCGAAAGGACGAACAAGAAAAGGAATTCTGCTACTCTCCTGCTCTATGCACCTATTACCTGCTACACTTTGCCCTGCCCCTCCTCTCTTCTAGCTTTCTCCCCCTACCCTTCCCTTACAATCAGTCTGAAGAAGGGTCCCAACCCAAAACGTCACCTATCCATGTTCTCCCGGGATGCTATCTGATCCTTTGCGTTACTCCAGCACTGTGTCTTTTTTCTGTAAATCACATCTGCAGTTCCTTGTTTCTTCATTAGTTATAGTTTGGTATTTGATTTGCCCAATACATTAGCACTCTGAATCTGGAAACTGGCAGATAATTCACAAACTGATTCAAGGACAGTTTGTGTCACAGGGTGTGTGCTTCTATGCAGAGTAAAAGACCAGGAATTTATAACCAAGAAATCAAGGACATTACAATGGTAGGCAAGAGTGTTCATTGCTGAAAGAAATAAGAAAAATAAGTAGAATAGATCCATCTTGGAAAATGATTGCTCCACAGTATAATAGAAAATTCAGTTATTGCCTAACATATTTTCTAATCTGGTTTTAAAATTGAGAATGGATTGTAATAAAAAACAGCAATTTACCCTGCATTTACCCAAACCGTTTCTCGAGGCATTATAATGCACACATTGGAAAATACTGAAGTTTGAATGCCAAGTATATTTTTAAATAAGAGTCATGTAAGTAAATCATCTAAAATATGGAAGTTAGTGAAATATGCAGCTCTGCATCACCAACTTTGTATCCTTTTTGAAATAATGAGATAGATAATGAAATTTCAGAACATTATACGTTGGATTTAAATCTCTTCCAAGTTCCATCTGCAAATCTTTTGTGTGAATTAAATGTTATTAGAAAACATAATGTAAAATAGAAAGATTAAACGAGAACTTACCATTTGAAGTTTGATCTTTATTTTATGAGAAGTTGAAGTGAGGGATTACATGAAGAGCCCGCCAGCCCGCCAGCCCGCCAGCCCGCATGCGCGTCAATCTTCAGAGCAACTGTATGAACCACAGACCACTTGCACAAACTTAAACTATAGAAAGATTAATAACTGTTGAGTTACCGAATGATCTTTATGAGATTCAGGGTTGGGAGGGCACGTAATCCCTCACTTCAACTTCTCATAAAATAAAGATCAAACTTCAAACGGTAAGTTCTCGTTTAATCTTTCTATTTTATTTCTAAGTCACGTGAGTGACTACATGAAGCCTTCAAAGCTCTGTGGTTTCATGCAGTAACCCAATCTGTGTGTGAAACACTTAAACAGATAAACCATAAATGGTAGAAAAGACATGGGTTATTAAAACCATGATGCTAACTTGCATACATGGCCATTGCTCTTAATCGGACCACAGTCCCAATTGGCTTTGAGTTAGACAATAACTTATGCAACACTGTTCAGAAATTCTATCTGCAAACATCCAGGCATATTCAACCAAATTTTATATCTTCTGAAAGCGCACTATGTAAACCTCCTGCTGTTGCAAGAAGATGATCAAATAGGAATATCCATTCTATTGGCTGCTAATGAGCCATCAGCAATCTCTTGAGAAAACTATTAAATAACAATGAAGAAACTATCCTTCATCTTATAGGTACTAGCAAGCTCAGTGCACCTGTATACATAATAACAACCCCAATCTCCGATCTGGTGGGTATGCTGTCAACTCCAAATTGTACGCAACCATGCCCGTTTTGCTTTATGAGATCATTCCCATAACAAGCTACCCTCATGTCAGTTATGACCCAGAGACCGAGCCAGAGATTGAGTAAAGACTGTGTTCTTTGTGCTGAAATCAGTTGCTAAAAGCATAATCAACTTAAAAAATACTGCTCCCATTAGGAATACAGTAGATGAATATCTGCATAATAATTTACTGATATACATTCCACACTACTATGAGTCTAGGCTTTTAGAGCGGTCATATAAAAGACACCTTGCATAACGTTAGTCAACAGCGGGTGAATAACCAATCATTTATTGTCCCACTTATGGGACTATAGAGAATGACAAAGCAGCACAAGCAGTGTCAATTGTGCTATAACATAATCGCTTCCTTAAGCCCAAACTGAAAGAAACACAAACCTCTGCTACTTCTGTTTAAAAGTAGCTCACATATCTTGTTCACAAACTTCCCATACAATCGTGCTGAGCTAGCTGCCCGAGAAAAAGGCTGCACCAGCTATCACTCGTGACTTCAAGTAAATAGGAGCTTCTTTCAGCCGCCTTTACCATGGACACCCTGAATGAATAGGCAAAGTTGGCACTATTAAATTGCATGTTGCCTCATCCTTAATATCGTAAGAGGCATCTACTGATAAAACCCTTGAGTCTTATCAGCTGCAAATTTTGCATGTCGTCTATAAACTCCATGACACAATGCCCTTTTGATCTGAGTAGGGCAGCATTAGCTTTAGAATCTTTGTAAATAGCCTAGGCCTGAAGACAACCCCTGGGTAGAGCCTAAACTTTCCACCACTGGCTTTGTTATCAAAGCACCAGATATATCTGTGCCTCTCGTGTATAGATATGGCAAAGTATGCATCTTCAAGATCGATTGAGGCCCTAATACTCTGAATCAGCTAAATTGCTGAAAGCCAATCCTCCATCTTAAACTGGGTAACCAAACACATGATCAGACTAGCCAAATCCTAACCTGATTTGGCATGCTCCACGTTTCTGCAATCTTGAGAAATATCAGAGATATACCCCTCTTGTTCTTGGGCAGACTACTCATCCTTTGTGAGACATCTCTGATTCCACTTGGAGAAACATCGTTTCCTCTATTGACCGGACGGACGGAATTTTTTGGCTTCTCTTGCCACGGAAGATGCATTTATCTATTTATTTCGCTCAGAACATATAATCAGATCCTTATGACTAGAGCTGAAACACAGCATCCACTTGATGTGGGAATACGAGTTCCCTGTCCACTCTTGACTGTCAGAGTCACCACAAATCCTCAGCATTCTTCCTCAGAGTGGAAAATAGCATAATGCAACCTTGAACCAGGAATTGCTCCGCAGTCCTCTGACTGAAGCCACCTGTCTCAGTCGCCAGTGTGCGCAACACACTCTCTTCGACCAGCCACTCAATCAGGAATACTGGTATTGAGAGCCTACAGATTATTATATATATATATAGTTTATTCACAACATGAACCTGCAGGTCAGATTAAAAATGCTACATGCCAGACCGGCTTCCTGCTGGTAGCTACCAATCCCAGAGAGGATGGCAATGATGTTTCCAACGAACTAGCAACTCTACTAACTGAGCCGAAAAAATTTAACATGTGTTGAGGGAAACTTCAACTACCTCACTCTACTGAGCAGCCTGATAACCTCAATCACAGATGTTGAGGCAGTGCTTCCCTGGTCAATATGACCGATATGGCCAGCCAGTTCCAAGTTGGTCTACCCTGAACCAGGGTAGCCAAGCTGTTCCTACTTGGAATTTACAGAGGTTACTATGCAAGGCACCCTGCCAATGTCTCTGCATCAACCTGATCTTCTCCAGAGACAGTGAAAGGTACTAGACAGCCCATGCTGCCAGTAAATCCAAACCCGGGCCGAAAGACTGCTCCATTTCGGAGTTTTACGGAGGTTAATACCTGCCTGCCAGCGTCTCTAAGCCCAGGTCGACCTGCTTGTTGGAGTTTCAGCGAAGTTCCATTGCAGACCCTGTCTGACCACATCTTCAGCCCCACGCTTGCCAAACAGCTCATTTCCGGAGCTCAAAAGCGATATTGCTGTGCAAGGCACGCCTGCCAGCATTTCTGAGCCGAATGGGACAGACTACTTCGTTGGCCTACAGCCTCTTAGAGCCTTGCTGGAGCTTTACTGTGCAGGCCACACTACCATTTATTCCCAGCCTGGTTTGACAGGCCACTCCTTCGACCCCTTCTGCTCCTTCGGAGCCTTAACGGAGCTCACTGAACAGGCCACGCCTGCCATAACTCCGAGCCTGCCTCGATAGGCTACTCCTGCGGCCTTCTGTCTTTTTTTTAAGCCTTTGCTGGAGCTGACTGTGCAGATCGCGTTGCCAGTTTCTCCCAGCCTGGATCGACAGGCTGCTCCTTTGGCCAGGTGCTCCTTCGGAGCTTCAGCGGGGCTCACTGGACAGGTCACGCCTGCCATTACTGCAAACCTGGTTCAACAAGCTGTTCTTGCGAGGCCAACTAGTGACTCCAGACTGCTCCTTCCCGGAGCTCCAATGGTGCTTCCTGCTCCTTGGATACAGGGTGAAAACCCACCTGAATACTGGAGCTTTATCCACCTAGAATGGTACTCCACCCTCGCAGCCGCTTTAAATTCCCCCTGCATGTCTTCAACTTGCTACATAAGTCCTCTCTGAAGAGATACTATGCAGGCTGCACATTACTGGCCCTGTAAAAATGAGCCATTTGGGGAATTATCTCATGCCTTATAGCATTTTGCAAAGGCAATAGCCCCAACTGTGTAATACAGAGAAGTGATAATGCAATTTCCTGCACTTCCGAGAGTTGAGACCCATCTACTGACTTGCAAAAGGCCGTAATGACTCCAGAGTGTTTTTTGGACTTGCTGACATAATCCTTTGCCTACATATCATCACTGGGGTATCCCCTGATGAAATTGACGTATGGAAACATCCAAAAGTCTGGCAGTTATCTGGACTGGCATATTTCCCGGATACTTTTAGCCAGATCTTCCTCCAGTGAATTTACTATCCTCAAAGGGATGGCAAATATGTGCCAAGAGCTGGTAGCTCCTTCATAAGATTAAAAATGAAGAATATATACCCCATTAGTTCAGGGATTCGATTTCCTTATCGATATCCATATAGTTGGAGTCACCTATGTAAGAATCTCCAACACTCCCCTCTTCTGAGCGGGAAATATTATAACGCAATCCTGAGCCAGGTATTGCTTCCCGTCTTCTGAGCGGGGGATATTATAACGCAACCCTGAACCAGGTGTTGCTCCCACAGGCATCTGACTGACACAGCCTGTAAATGTCTCCTGAGCTAGGAGCACATTTCCTTTTTCCATTTTATTTATTTATTCTTGCATTTATTTTTTCTTTATATATCTGTTTGTTTGTTTGTGTATTTATTTATTTATTTTACTTACTAGACAGGTTGCGCCTGCTAGTGACTCAGAGTCCTTGCTCCCTTCTGGAGCCTCAACAGAGTTTCTTAGGGGAGGAAATAGAACGCAACCCTGAACCAGATGTTGCCTCCTCAGGACACTGGCTGACTCCCTTTCGGAGCTCCAATCTGTACAGGCATTGCCCGTCAGATGCTCCGAACAGCCGCATACTCCAGTGGAGCCCCATTCTGCCACAGCAGCCACTGTCCCGGTCGAGCCGGCAGCACTATTTTTAAAACCACCAGCTCCTGCTGAGCCTCCACGGCGTTTCCACTATTTATAGCCATCAGCTCCTTACAGAGCCTCTACAGCGGTCGCTGTCCGGGCCTTAGCCAGTAGCTGCTATATTAAAAATGCCAGCTCCTGCGGAGCCTCCACAGCGTTCGCAGTCCCGGCCTTAGCCGGCAGCTGCTATATTTAAAACGGCAGCTCCTGCGGAGCCTCCACAGCATTTGCTGTCCCAGCCGCGCCGGCCGCTGCTATTTTTCTCCCATCAGCTCCACTGAGCCTCCACGGCGACTGCACAAGCTGTGCCAGCTTCTCCGGGCCCTGAAAGAAATTTTTTCTCTTACCTGTCGGAGCAATTTCGAACTGCTCCGATTCTCGCGCCATGCATCGATGTATTGACGCACATGCGGGCTGGCGGGCTCTTCACGTAGTCACTCACGTGACTTCGAAATAAAATTCCTTTTATAATATGCATCAGAGAGAAATAATATGGTATGGTTTTGATTTTTTTTTAGTTAAGCCAGGCATGCCATGTACCGTTACAGTATGTGATATTATCAAAGCAGAAAGTACAGGAGGAATTTAGTGAATCATGTAGCATCTGTGGTGGAATGGACAAGCAACGTTTTGGGTTAGGACCCTTCTTCAGACAGATTGTAGTAGGGAGAAGAAAGCTGGAAAATAAGTTTCCCAACCTAAAACGTCACCTGTCCATTCCCTCCGCAGATGATACCTGACCCTCTGAGTTCCTCCAGCACTTTTATGTTTTGTTCAAGAGTCCAGCATCTGCTGTGCCTTGTGATCACAGCATCATCTTTTCTTACGACATGAAAGGATGCCGCTTCACCCCATCGTCCATGCCAGCTCACAGATCAATACCGTTCCCCAATAAATATCCTTGTAAACAATTTTCCTCACATTAAAATAACCAATTACAATGTCCAAACCACACCCTGAGTACCAGGATGAAATCAATGCCATCACAGTGAGACTTTACTTTAGAGATACAGTGTGGAAACAGACCCTTCGGCCCGCCAAGCAGCAATCACCCATTACACTAGCACTATCCTACATACTTGGGATAATTTACAATTTCACTGAAGCCAATTCACCTACAAACCTGTACAAGCAGCACCCGTAGTCAGGATCGAACCCGGGTCTCTGCAACTCTACCACTGCGCCACTGTGCCACCCCTGAGAACATGCAATAAACTCCATACAGACAGCATTGACAGTCAGAATTGAATCTAGGCTGCTGGAGCTGTGAGGCACTATCTGGGCCATCCAAACTACTTCTCTCATCAGTCCCTCATGATTGACGATGACCTATTTCCACTCCAATTCCGTAGGTTCTGAGGTGACCGATGAGGTCAATGTGGGACCAGCAAAGATGAGAGGAGATGCATGACTGAACAGGCAAGCTCCCTATTGACAGACTCGAAGTTTGCAATGTTGCACTTTTTCAAAGAGGCTTGAAACAAGCTTGACTACTTTCCTCTGTCAGCTCGGTAATGTTGTTATGATGAAGTTGGAATAGAGTGACAGTTTTGGGAATGTGGTGCTGGATATTATAAGATAGGTTTCTACACAAAGTTTAACGATGTTTACACTGGGCAGGGACTGAGCTGTTATTAGCTGTACAATGATCTGTCCAAGGGATTTAATAAATGATGTTTGACCAGAATTTCTCTTTCCACAAGGACTTACTTTTACTTGAGTTGAGCTATAGCAATGACTTTATATAATGTAGAAACAAAGAACTGCAGATGCTGGTTAATAGACAAAATTACACAAAGTGCTAGAGTAACGTAGCAAGTCAGGCAGCATCTCTGGAGAACATTGATAGGTTGTGTTTTGCATTAAGAACCTTCTTCAGACATTATCTTCATAATGTATGAGACTGCATATTCCCATCTCAGTATTGTTTTGATGGTCAGTCTGTCAACAACCCAATGTTATCATCTGGTGACAAACCATGTCATCCCTTCCCAACTGCTTGCTCTATCACTGAGGTCAATCATGGATGCCTTCTAATGACTGACCAGGTCTCTCCTACCTGACTGCAGTATCTTAGTAACTGAGTGGAACTGTTTTTAAGGCCATATATGCTGGTCATTATCAGTTGTCCCTACAGTTTCCCTTTGATTCCTCAGCTAAAGTTTACACTTCCTAACCAACCCACTTAGCCACAGCCTGCAACTTTGTTTGTCGAATCTATGAAATACCACATCTTAAGTCTGCAAAGATGTAGTTCATACTACATTATCTTAGCTATGTCAGTCCTATATTTGCCTTGGATATTTGGACCACTGATAACCTTGGCAGTGTGGAAGATGCAGTGCAGGTCATGAATATCAGTGAGTTCCTGTATCTTCTGTGATTTCTCTGCCCACCACCAGTTCATTAGGTAATGCATTTGCTTTGAGACCAGCCTTCAGAGTTACTTATTTTCCATTAAGCTCTGGTGGTGCCTCCAGTCCAGAAACCTCTTGCATTTGTAGTAAGTTATCTCCTGGATTTACAGATTTATTCTCATCAAACTAGCCCTGGTGTTTTCTAGTGCAGAAACCATAAGTCTTACCACAGGTTGTAATTGTGGTGGATATCAGAACAGTCCCAATGTTGTGGGTGCTGCGTGGTTGAGGTTGTCAGATTGTCCGTGAGATGCTACCTAAGAAGAACCATCTTTCGATGGTTACTGTGACCTTCAATTCTGAATCTCTTATTGTAATGCTTTGGGCACCATTGTTATTTTGGAAGCTAGCTGATAGAGATAACAAATAGGGTGGCACAGTGGAACAGTGGTCGAATTGCTGCCTTACATTGTCAGAGACCCGGGTTCGATTCTGACTATGGAGTTTCTACATCCTCCCCGTGACCAGCCTGGGTTTTTTTTCTGCGAGCTCCGGTTTCTTCCCACAGGTTTGTAGGTTAATTGGCTTGGTAACATTACATATTGTCCACAGTGTGTATAGGATAGTGTTAGTGTACGGGGATCGCTGGTCGGCGCGGACTTGTTGGGCCGAAGGGCCTGTGTCTCTAAACTACCTCAAATAAGTAGATGCTTAGTCCAAAAGTCATAAACAGCATACTTAATTTATTAAAACATATGTGTCCAGCAGCACGCTGCCAATGTAATTTTTTATTTTAATTTACTCTCTTTTACTTATCTCAGGAAATCATGGCGCATTATATTTTGCTGAACATTTGTATTCATGCTCCTTCGCAGATAGGTGGAATATGTTAGTCATAGAGTGATTTTAGAAAGATACAGTGTGGAGACAGGTCGTTCAGCTCAACTTGCCAACACTGGCCAACATGCCCCAGCTACACTAGTCCCACCTGCCTGCACTTGGTCCATATCCCACCAAACCTGTCCTATCCATGTACCTGTCTAACTGTTTTTTAAACTTTGGGATAGTCCCAGCCTCAACTACCTCATCTGGCAGCTTGTTCCATACAACCACCACCATTTGTGTGAAAACACATATGGAATTATTGTGCCTGCAAATCAATATTTTTTGATAATGGCATTCATTCAAAGGTAAATAACGAATCAGAAATGGCTGCCATCATTTTATATTCCATTGATTTTTTTTTTGAAACAGGATTTGCCAGTTCTAGAGACTGAGCTTTCAGCTGCCAGTCACTTTAAATCTTTATCAATTGCCATTCTGACCTCTCTGTCTTTTTCTTTTACATTGTCCTATTGTAGTTCAACCTAATCTCAAGAAACATATTCTGACACGACACATTTCAGGACTTATCACTGAATTCAACAGTTATGGATAATCAGATCAAGGCTTGAATCCCAACTATTCAGCATTCAGTTTCAGCACATTTCACTCCTCTTTTTTGAATTTAAAGTTTTATTCACTTTCTTCAATATGCCAGCTCTGAACATGCATTTACCACTCACTTTAGCTACCACTGCCTTGAACCGTCACATTTCCATGTCCCCCAGATATGCTGCCTATCTGGTGAGTTACTCCAACATCTAATCAATATTCCAGCATCTGCAGTTCCTTGTGCCTACATTTAACTGCTCTACGGCAAAATCTTTTTAGAGAAGGCTCCTAACTTGAAACATCACCTATTCGTGCGCTCCAGAGACACTGCCCGACCTGTTGAGTTACTCCAGCACTCTGTGTTCTATTCAAGATTCCAGAAATATCTGTAGCATGCTGCAGAATATTCTGCTATAATGCAGCAGTTACCAATGCATCATTGAAGATTCTTGTGTGTCCACCACCACTTACATCATTTGATCAATCCTGGTTTTCATCCTCTCTGACATTTCACTTTGTTCTTTCCCTCCTGCTTCCCCTTTTTCGTAACATGAAATCCTTTACATTTCAGTTTAGTTTAGTTTTTAGTTTGGTTTATTATCGTCACGTGTACTGAGGTACAGTGTGAAGCATTTGTCTGTGTGCTATCCATAAGGTCATAAGTGATAGGAGCAGTATTAGGCCATTCGGCTCATCCAGTCTACTCCGCCATTCATCATGGCTGATCTATCTCTCCCTCCTAACCCCATTCTCCTGCCTTATCCCCATAACCCCTGGAACCCATACTAATCAAGAATCTATCTATCTTTGCCTTAAAAATATCCATTGACGTCCTCCACAGCCTTCTTGTGGCAAAGAATTCCACAGATTCACCACCCTCTGACTAAATAAGTTCCTCCTTATCTCCTCTTAAAGGAACGTCCTTTAATTCTAAGGCTATGACCTCTAGTCCTAGACTCTCCCACTAGTGGAAACATCCAGTCAAAGAAGAGACTACATGAATACAATCCAGCCGTCCATAATGTACTGCTAAAGGACAGAGGGTATACCATTTAGTGCAAAATATAACATTGAAGTCTGATCATTCTAATGAAAAGTCATCAACCTGAAACATTCTCTGTTTCTTTCTCCACAGATGCTGCTTGCCTTGCTAAATATTTACAATAATTATTACTGGCTAACTTAAAGTTGTGAACCTCAGAGGACAATGCAATGGTAACTGCTGCATCATAGCAGAATATTCTGCAGCATGCTACAGACATTGAACATATATTTTGAAATAAAGATGAAGCCTAAATCAAGCCTCAAGTTCAAACAGGAAAATTGCATTTCTGTAATATATTGCACAAAATTCAGGAGATTTCCAAGCATTTCACAGCCAATGTAGATACATATTATTTTTTCGCCAACTACAGAAGGATCTCAAACGGAAACATCATCTATTCATGGTCTCCAGAGATGCTGCCTGACCCACTGAGTTACTCCAGCACTTTGTGTCTTATTTTTGGTAAACCAGCAGCAGCAATTCCTTGTTTCTACAGCTTATTATATATAGTTTTCATTGTGTTGCATGACTCTATGACCTGGTACCAAGATTTATAGAAGAAGGTCAAGGGTGTGAGTGCAAGTGGAATCAATGATTTTAACATTGAGAATCGAGTCCCTTGGAAAACAGGATGCTGCAGGGAACAAATAATTTTGCACCTGCACCAATTGAAGGATATACTCACACTATTTTAAAAAAACACCAACTTTAAAGGATATTGATAATTAAGGGAAACTTGTTAGCAACAGGCATGGTCAGATACCAACTGAAATGAAGTACAGGTATCAAGCAGCAATGTTTCAATAACTTGTTACATGTGGTCAAAAAGGCATTTGAGAGGTTCTATCCCGAGATGCTGCCTGTCCCGCTGAGTTACTCCAGCTTTTTGTGTCTATCTTCGGTTTAAACCAGCATCAGCAGTTCCTCCTTACACAGGTCATGTTGCAGTTGTTTAAGATGTTGGTGAGGACGCATTTAGTGTTTCGTGTTCAGTTCTGGGCACAGTGTTAGAGAACAGATGTTGTCAAGCTGGAAAGGGTACAGAGAAGGTTTACAAGGATGCTGCCAGGGCTAGAGGGTCTGAGCTACAGGGAGAGGTTGCGTAGGCTGGGACTCTATTCCTTGGAGCGCAGGAGGATGAGGGGTGATCTTATAGAGGTGTATAAAATCATGAGAGGAATAGATTGGGTAGATGCACATAGTCTCTTGCCCAGAGTAGGTGAACCAAGGACCAGAGCACATGGGTTTAAGGTGAAGGTGGAAATAATAATAGGAATCTGAGGGGTGACTTTTTCACATAAAGGTTGGTGGGTGTATAGAACAAGCTGCCAGAGGAGGTAGTTGAGGCAGGGACTATCCTAACTTTTAAGAAACAGTTAGGCAGGTACATGGATAGGACAAGTTTGGAGGCATGTGGACCAAACATGGGCAGTTGGGACTAGTGTAGCTGGGACATGTTACCGGTGTTGGCAAGTTGGGCTGAAAGGCCTGTTTCCACACTGAATCACTCTATGACTCTATATCTTTATGACACAGTCCAAACCATGATATCACCTCTACAATTATACTAAGTCCTCGTGATTTGTGAGGAACAGGGGCATAGAGTTCTCATAGGTACCAAATAAAAACAGATCTCACGAATAATAATAATAATACATTTATTTGTATAGCACATTTAAAAACAACTCACGTTGACCAAAGTGCCTCACATCAGTGCAGGTACTAATTTGATACATACAACGGTAGACAGACCTAACAATACATACATAAACTGTTTACAGTGCCCCAACAGAGGGGCTCAAAAAGCTTGTAAGTAGAAATATGTTTTGAGTCGTGACTTAAAGGAGTCGATGGTGGGGGCAGTTCTGATGAGGAGCGGGATGCTATTCCACAGTTTAGGTGCTGCAACCGCAAATGCGCGGTCACCCCTGAGCTTAAACCTAGACCACGGGATAGTCAGTAGCCCCAAGTCAGCCGACCTGAGGGACCTGGAGGTAGAATGGTTGGTTAGAAGATTTTTGATATGGTGGGGGGGGGCAAGCCCGTTAAGGGCTTTGTAAACGAATAAGAGGAGCTTGAAGTTGATTCTATACCGTACTGGGAGCCAGTGGAGAGAGGCCAGGATCGGGGTGATGTGGTCCCTTTTACGGGTGCGCGTCAGAAGTCTTGCTGCGGCGTTTTGGACCAATTGCAGATGGGACAGGCATGATTGGCTGATGCCAGTATATAGGGAGTTGCAGTAGTCAAGGCGGGAGGAGATGAATGCGTGGATGATTTTTTCAAGGTCGTCGAATTTGAGGAATGATTTGATTTTAGCTATTGTACAAAACTGGAAGAAACCAGCTTTTACCACAGAGTTGACTTGCTTGTCAAACTTTAATGCGGAGTCAAATATCACGCCAAGGTTTTTGACATCCGGTTTGACTAAGGAGGTTAGGCTTCCAAGGCTGCCTGTTATCGTTTTGATGGGGTCGGAGGGGCGGAGTAGGATGACCTCAGACTTGCTCTTGTTAAGTTGGAGGAAGTTCTGAGCCATCCAGCATTTTAAATCATCAAGTCAGTGCACGAGGCTGTTTAAATTAGACCGGTTGTTGGGTTTCAGGGGGAGATAGAGCTGTGTATCATCTGCATACCAGTGGAAATAAATGCCGTGCCTTTGAATGACTTGGCCGAGGGGGAGCATGTAGAGAAAGAAGAGAATGGGGCCTAGGATGGAGCCTTGTGAAACCCTGCAGAAAAGGCTAGCTGGGGAAGAGAAAGAATTGCCTTTGTTGGTGGAGAAACTCCTGTTTTTGTAGGTAGGAAACGAACCAGCTCAGGGCAATGCCATCAACACCAACCCAGTACCAGAGACGGTCAATTAAGACCCACTAAGGCTGCTGGAAATGATTCCCCAATGGACATAACCAGTTGTATTTGACCGTCAAAACAAGCTGAAACATGCAAACACATAAAAACTCTGGCTTCTGCCACACTCCCGACCGATACTTCGGACTGACCTCACGCGCTCAAATACATATTCACAGTTGAGTTTGAGTTAAGTTTATTGTCACGTGTACCCACGTACAGTGAAAAGCATTTGTCGCGTGCTAACCAGTCAGCGGAAAGACAATACAGGATTACAAGGGAGAACTCCACTTTTTAATGCTTTCAGAAAAAAATTAAAGGAAAGCCTTGGAGTGACCTCAGGGTAGTGTGGATCCAGCAGACAACAAGGATGTAGTGTATAAAACATAAATCGAACTAATGACATTTATTTATATTTAATATATCAAGCAAATGAAAAAAAAAACAGAAAGCTTATCATTCTTTAAACATACTGATAATATCGATGAGATCAAGCACAGATCTTTTGTTTATTCCAGACTTTCATTAAGCCAATCTCCTTTACTATAAATTTTACTTCGGCGTCACATGAGTGACTAGGTGAAGAAGCCCGCCAGCCCGCATGCGCGTCAATACGTCTACGCATTGCGCAATGACTGGCTGGGAGGCGCGTCGCTCCTCCAGCGGTAAGTTTCAAACCCTGCAGGTAAGTTTTAAACTTATTTTCAGGTTGTATGTTTCGTTGCAGGAATCTCTTTTACAGAGTTTCCTGCTGGATATGAAATCCGGGGCGAAATCCAGGCAGGGGGAAACCGGCTACGGAGGACCGCGGGAGTGCGGGTAGCCGGCGGCCGGCGGGTTCGCTACCCGAGTCGCTGACAGAGTCGCAGTCAGCGACTTCAGACTTCGGCATCCTCAAAAGGGTGTGCAGCCAAACGGAGTCTGAGAGGCCTGGACTGGGACGAGTCAGGCCAGGAGGGTTCCCCTCCGACAAACATGGGTACATCCTCGGGCATTTATCCCAGATGGAGCATGGATAGCGTCCTCGGGCGTTCATCCCACAAAGGTGATGCTCCATCATGATATGGTCCGTGAAGGGGCCATATCAGCGCAGGTCTCCTCGGGGGCCTGCGGCAGCGCCTGTTTCAGGGCTGCTAAAAAATCTCCCTCTCTGTGGAGGAGAGTGCCAGGGGTCAGTGTATGACTGACTCCAAACTCGGAAGTATGTCCGTGAAACATACTGGAATACATGCGTGAGGTTCAAGAATTGTCTGTCATGGCATCAAGGGTGGCAGCAGAGGTGGGGAACAGTCCCCCTCACATTACAAGCTTTGTAAGCATTAGCTACCTCACGTCACATCTTTACAGGAACAGTTGACGGCTGCAAAATACCATACACCTGTAATTTGTGCATTCCTGAAAGTGCCGGCAGTGAACAGCGTTATCTGGGGAGACATTGGAGGGGGCATCAAAACCCAGGAAATGAAACTCCAACAAATTTTATAAATTACTGGCCTCAGGCATCACGGCATTTGCCAAATCTGTGGATGGCGTATCGGATGTCCAGCAGGATGCCCTGGCGTTGATGTGCAATGCACACTTTGAAATGAACTGCTTTCAGAAGAACGCCATCAGACCTGCCTTAAATCCCAAATTTGCAGGCTTATATAAGGCCAGCAATGTCCAGCCGCCGAATCTTCTCTTCGGGGAGGACCTACCCAAATAGGTAAAAGACCTGGATGAGGAAGCAAAAGCTGTCGGACTAATCAAGATACCAACGACGAGCAAAGCTTCACCGTTTCGGCGACAACACCCCTACGCCTCCATCGGCAGTAAGAGATTCACTGAAGCTGGTGGCTGCTCAAAAGCTGATTCTATGGGCAGAGGTCTTTTAGGCCAAAGCCCAAGCCGGCCCTCAGGGAAAATGCGCAATCCACGCACCCCAGCAGTCCTACCCTCCAAATCTCGAGGACGGAAATAGAACCCGCATCAGAGGCCTTTGGGCTTACCATAGGACCACCGGTAACCATGGAGGTAGGTGGGTCTGGTTCTTTCCAAATCATGGGGTGTGTGGACCAGTTCCAAAAAGGTTTGGATATACAAGCAGATATTCAAACAAGTAAAAGATCTGGATGAGGAAGCAAAAACTGTTGGGTTAATTAAAGCACCCACGATGAGCAAAGCTTCACCGTTCGGCGACGACACCCTGCGTCTCCAAAAAAGAAAGATGGATGATGTCGGATCATCCTTGATTTAACTCATACTTAACTCACATGTGCAGTATAGACATTTTTAAATGGAAAACTTTGTTACTATCTAACAACTGATTCCCAAAGGATGCTTTATGGGAAAACCAGAGGTGCTCCAGTCCTTCTCTGTAATACTCCGTTGGAGCTCCAGAAGGGAATAAGGACTCATCGTCACTAACAGGTGCAACCTGTCTAGTAAGTTAAAGATGATGACAACAGAGCACCTATCTGCACAGCTAGTCCCGGTCGACTGCTGAAGGAAGCAGCCTGACAACCACAAGTCGGGGCAAAGTCAAAGCCAAGTCTGTGGGATAAGTCTTGTCGGATGATTTGATTTGGGACATCTATGGCAGATGTGATTGGACCTTTGTCCCAATCAAAACATCTGATGAATCAGAAGGTGGCACAAGAAATGCTCCATGATACGAAGGCATGTCAGGCAACAGCTCCTGGTTCAGGGTTGCAATATTCCTCCTACTCGGATGAACGTAGTGATGGAGATGGTGCCAAAGTATATGCACACATGCCTGAGGCAGCTCCTGGTTCAGGGTTTCATAGGCCCTCCCACTTGGATGAAAGGAGTCATGGAGATGGTGCCAAAGTTATGCACACATGCCTGAGGCAGCTCCTGGTTCAGGGTTGCATAAGTCCTCCCACTCGGATGTATGAAGTGATGGAGATGGAGCCATATATATTATGCTCCGTGTTACGGAAGCATGCACAGACAGTCTGAGGCATACGGATATGGCAACGCCTGGTTCAGGATGCAATTTTTCTCCCACTCTAAAAGAGTGTCAGAGATCAGTATGGACTGACTCCAAACATGACCCCGAACATGACTATGTGCCGGGACCCCATGCTGTAATGCATGATGTACGACAATCGCATGAAAAAAGCTGTGCTCTTGCCTCTAAAATTGCTGCTCCCTCGGAGACAGACAAGCCACTACAAGAGAAGTTGGCCAGCGGCATCAGCTATCTAACAGAAATGACTAGCATGATGGACAAAGTCTGCAAATGGAAATTTGCTGAAGCTCCAACAAAGGAAATCGACCTGGGGTTCGAGACGCTGATACGTAAGGTCTCGTTATTAACCTCCGTAAACTCCGAAATGAAGCAGTCTGTTGGCCCAGCTTGGGTTTACTGCCAGCATGGGCTGTCTAGTCATTTTTTCACTGTCTCTGGGATAAGATCAGGTTGATGCAGAGACATTAGCAAGGTGCCTTACACAGTAACCTCTGTAAGTTCCAAGTAGGAACAGTTTGGTTACCCTGGATCGAGGTAGACCATCATGAAACTGGCTGTCCATACGAGTCATAGTGACCAGAGAAGCACCGCTTCATCATCTATGAGCATCCCATGACTCGGGAAGCCACCCTCTGCATGATAGAATCAATTTATGTGGCATGAGAGCCAGACCCAGGGGCAGGGGCGATAGATGCATTCTCGCTACACTGTCAGGCATTTTCCTAGTGCCTGACTGGCCTATGCAGCCATGGTTCCCGCTGATGTTGGGAATGATAATAGAACCTTATATGGTTATTTCTAAACACAAAAATTTGCTGGTTCATCCCGTGACTCGGGAAGCCATCCTCTGCATGATAGAATCAATTTATTGACTTGCAGACTCTAAGAAGACCGTTCCTGGGGCTCGGGTTCTCAGACCGAAACATGGACGTGCTCACTGCAGCTTGGAGGGATAGCACCAAAAAGCAGTTCATTTCCTCTTCAGGAGATGGGAAGTGTTTTGTTTAAATGCTAATATAACATATATACGGCACTGATAACTGACGTCTTGGAGTTCATTTTCAAGTGGGTCTTTGACGAAAAAATTAAGTTAGTGCCAATAACTGTGCCAAAAGTGCCTTCTCATCATATTTGCTGCTGGGATCGGGACCCACTCTGTCGGGTTTAACCCTCTGATATCCAGATTTATGAAGGATATCTTTAACACAAATTCTCCCAGGCCCAGGTACACGGAAGTATGGGATATTAACATTGTGTTAACACTACTTCGCCGGTGGGCTTCAGCTACGTCCTTATCTTTGGCCCGGTTCTCATATAAGGTAGTTATGCTCATGGCGCTGGTTCAGCGTAACGCGTCCAGTCGTTGCATAAGCTACGGCTGAACAGAATGATTGTATCTACCAACAAAATAACGTTCTATATAAATGAGCTGGAATTTCTGGCATATCCTATGGACCTTAGATTGTGTGTTGTCACACATATTCATCAATATTTTAAGGCTACAAAGAACCTTAGAGGCACTGAGCTGGTAATGTTCGTTAGCCACAAAAATCCACACAAGAGGGTTTCAGTGCAGACCATCTCCAGATGGTTTAAATATGTATTGGCTTGTGCAGGAGTGAACACTGATGTTTTTAAATCTCACTCCATCAGGGCTGCAATAACATCAGCAGCAAGGTTCATGGAGGTTCCGCTGGACCGCATCCTAGCGACAGCAGGATGGTCGAATGAGCGGACTTTCCAAACCTTATATAATAAACCGATTGCCAGGCTGGGTTCGTTTGCCAACTCAATTTTAAGTTCTATTCAATAATTTGCTTATTATTTGCTTATTATTAGCATCAGCATGTTTTAAATCTATGTCATGTCTGAATGCATTATGTTTTCAATCAATTCTGGTCAACTAATGCAGTGTGTTGCATGGACTCGTGTTCACGGCATGAAATCACAGAGCTTTGAAATCTTCACGTAGTCACGAAATCTTCACGTGACTCCGAAATAAAATAGGAAGATTAAGCAAGAACTTACCAGTTTGAAGTTTGATCTTTATTTTATGAGGAGTTACGATGCGGGATTACGTGCCCTCCGTTCCCAACCCTCTTCTCATAAAGGTCATGTGGTAGTTCTAGTTTCTCGAATCATCCTATAATCAGTTCAACAACTGTTTCTGTGGTATCACACCGCTGCTTTGAAGGTTGACGCGCATGCGGGCTGGCAGGCTTCTTCACGTAATCGCTCATCATAAATCCTCATAAAATAAAGATCAAACTTCAAACTGGTAAGTTCTTGTTTAATCTTCCTATTATTAAGCAAACATGGGAAGAAAAAGTCAAATAAGCGGTGCATTCTTTGCAGTCTCACTTCCTCTTCAGTGTCCAAGGAGCAGCACACGACTGAATGTAAAAGATCAATAACTTGTTGCAGCTAAATCCCTTGAAGAGTTGAATTTGAGATAGTTTCTGTTTTCTCAAATTGTGAAAAGGAAAGAAAAGCAGAAAAGGCTTGGGATTTGCAGAGGATCAGACAGCAGCTATGGAGAGTGAATCAGTTAATGCTTCAGGGCAGTGACCTCTAATTTGCTTTGGAAAACTGAGAAAGGGAGTATGTTTTTTTTTCAAAATGGAATGTTTTGGATATTTGCAGACCAAGGTAGTGCAGGTGGCATGAATGTATTATATTTGATGGTTGCAGTGTGGCCTCCGCTTCATTGGAGAAGATTGGGTGACAGCTTTGCAGAACAACCTAGTTCAGTCAACAGTGGTGTTTGTCTAACCCCATGTTCTTCTAACAATGCCCTAACTAAGCAAGAAGAAGAGGACATCATCGTCAGTTTAGTTTAGTTTAGAGATACAGTACGGAAACAGGCCCTTCAGCCCACCGAGTCCACGTTGACCAGCGATCACCACACGCTTACACTATCCTACACGTACTAGGGACAATTTACAATTTACCAAAGCCAATCAATCTACAAATCTGTACATCTTTGGAGTGTAGGATGAAACCGGAGCATCTGGAGAAAATCCACGCAGGTCACAGGGAGAACTTACAAACTCCATAATGACAGCATCCTTGGTCAGGATCGAACCTGGGTTTCTGGCGCTACAAGGCAGCAACTCTACCGCTGCACTACCATGTGCCCTTTGTCAAGGCAAGTTGCAGATCTTCAGGCTCAATAACAAATTCCACTATTTCAGACTGATGTGTCAAAACTGCCCCTTCTGATGTATATTCATATTCTTGCAACATTAAATCAATTCTTCTCCGTTCACAGATGCCACTTGAATGATTGAGTAGTTCAGCATTCTCATTTGTCAGCATAACTTTTTTTTCTGTCTCTCCTGGCCTCAGCTTTCTCGCTTAGATGGCAACAAGAACAACTTTGCCACCTGGTCAACCTTGTTCTCCACTGAATTAGTTTAGTTTAGTTTAGTTTAGAGATAAAAACATAGAAACATAGAAAATAGATGCAGGAGTAGGCCATCGGCCCTTCGAGCCAGCACCGTCATTCATTATGATCATGGCTGATCATGGCCGATCATCCAAAATCAGTATCCCGTTCTGGCTTTTTCCCCACATCCCTTGATTCCATTAGCCCTCAGAGCTAAATCTAACTCTCTCTTGAAAACATCCAGTGAATTGGCTTCCACTGCCTACTGTCACAGAAAATTCCCCCGATTCACAACTCTCTGGGTGAAAACGTTTTTCCTCATCTCAGTCCTAAATGGCCTACCCTTTATTCTTAAACTGTGACCCTGGTTTTGGGCTCCCCCAACATCAGGAACATTTTTCCTGCATCTACCCTGTCCAATCCTCTAAGAATTTTATATGTTTCTATAAGATCCCCTCTCATCCTAAATTCCAGCGAATACAAGCCCAGTCGACCCATTCTTTCATTATACGTCTGTCCAGCCATCCCGGGAATTAACCGGGTGAACCTACGCTGCACTCCCTCAATAGCAATAATGTCCTTCCTCAAATTTGGAGACCAAAACTGCAAACAATACTCCATGTGTGGCCTCACCAGGGCCCTGTACAACTGCAGTTGAACCTCCTTGCTCCTAAACTCAAATCCTCTTGCAATAAAGACTAACATGCCATTGGCTATCTTCACTACCTGCTGTACCCGCATGCAGGCACGGAAATCGCTATCAAAACAAGGGGGGGGGGACACAATTTCTTGGCAGCCACGCATGTGCATGCGCACACACGCGAGGCTTCGGCCGTGGGCCCTGTGGACGGTAACATCGGAAGCTGACCTGGTTGGTGACCGACTCCTAATTCCAGCAATAGCAGCTTCGTCCACCCCAAATCGTGGGGCTTGAATTGGCCTGTTCACGAGGGCTTTCATAGGCCGGCGGGGGCTTTTAAATTTAACAACCAATTAGCCTACAAACCTGTAGGTCTTTCGAGTGTGGGAGGAAACTGGAGGACCCAGAGAGAACCCACGCAGGCATGGGGAGATCGTACAAGCTTCGTACAAACAGCACCCATAGTCATGATCGAACCCAGGTCTGTGGCGCCACAAGGCAGCAACTCTGCTGAGCCACCCTACAGATACTCCCTTTGTCCTGCTTATCTATCCCTCGCTCTACAAATTAAAACATGCTCACAGAGTCATACAGACTAGAAACAGGCCCTTTGGCCCAACTTGCCCATGCCGACCAACATGCCTCATCTACACTTGTCCCACATGCATATGTTTGCCCCATATCCCTCTAAACCTATCCTATCCATGGACAGTACCTGTCCAAATGTCTCTCAAACGTTCTGATAATACCTGCCTCAACAATTCCATATACTCACCATCATTAGTGTAAAAAACATTACCCCTCAGGTTCCTTTTTAATCTTACCCCACTCACCTTAAACCTATGTCCTCTCATTCACGATTCTCTTGCACGGGCAAAAAGCACATTTACACAATCTGTTCCCTTCATGATCTTGCACACCTCTCTAAAATCACCCCTCATCCTCCTGCGCTGCAAAGAATAAACTCCTAGCCTGTTTAACCTCTCCTTATAACTCAGGCCATCCTCGTTAATCTTCTCTGCACCATTTCCAGCATGACTATACATTTCCTTAAACATGGTGATCAAAACTGAACACAATACTCTAAATGTTTTGAGTAACTCTAACATGACCTCCCAACAATTATTCTCTTTTTGAATATGCTCGTTTTCTCAATTTTGTCAGCTCTCATGAAGGTTCTTGACCTGCTAATCTCTCTCTACAGCCGCCACTTAGCCTTATGAATATCTGTTTTATTTCAGCTTTCCAGCATCTGCAGTTCTTTTTGCTTTTCATTAACTGAGGGCGGCACAGTTTCACAGTGGTTTAGTTGCTGCCTTACAGCACCAGAGACCCAGGATTGATCCTGACTACGGATGCTGTCTGCACAGAGTCTGTACATTCTCCCCGTGACCTGCATGGGTTTTCTCTGGGAAGTCCGGTTTCCTCCCATTCTCCAAAGACGTACAGGTTTGTAGGCTAATTGGCATAGCATAATTGAAAATTGGCCCCAGTGTGTAGGATAGTGCTAATGAACGCTGGTCAACGCGGTACCCGGACGTGGCGCCGACAGACAAGAAGCCGAAGCAAAGAAGTCGAAGCAAAAGAACGGAATGGAAACGAGGCCGAAACGCCAATAAACTGAAAGAGTCCGAAGACGAAACGACTACTAACCGAAAGGATGGGACACCTAAATGCAAACTAACCGAAAGGGCGGGACGCCTAAATCCCAAAGAACCGAAAGGCATGAACATTGTCCCAAACCTCCGCTCCACCCGACCCGCAGCGGGTGGCCATGGGAGAGTGGGAGCTGTCCTGAGCGATGCACACCTTCGGCCGCTTTCAACTTGGTGCTTGGGTTCAGATTGCTCAGTCACCTATGGCTTGTGTGGGAAAATGAACCCCACGCTCCCGTCTTCCCTTCTCTCTCCCCTCTTCTCTCCTTCCCCCTCTCTCTCCCTTCCCTCTCTCCCTTCTCTCTCTCCCTTCTCTCTCTCCCTTCTCTCTCTCCCTTCTCTCTCCCCCTCTCTCTCTCCCTTCTCTCTCTCCCTTCTCTCCCCTCTTCTCTCTCTCCTCTCTCTCCACTCTCCTTTCTCTTCCCCTCCTCTCTCCCCCTCTCTCTCCCTTCTCTCTCCCTCCCTTCTCTCTTTCCCCCTTCTCTCTCTCCCCCTTCTCTCTCTCCCCCTTCTCTCCCTCCCCTTCTCTCTCCCCCTTCTCTCTCCTCTCTCTCCCTTCTTTCTCTCCCTTCTCTCTCCCTTCTCCCTCTCACTTCTCTTCCCTCTTCTCTCTCCCCTCTTCACTCTCCCCTCTTCTCTCTCTCCTCTCTCTCCACTCTTCTCTCTCTTATCCTCTCTCTCCCCCCCCCCTCCCTTCTCTCTCTCCCCTTCTCTCTCTCCTCCATCTCCACCCGCAGGAGCGTCCCACAGTCACTGACTGCGGTCGGAGGGAGGGGGGGGAAATCACACTGGTGTGGAGGATGGGGTCTGATGGCGGTGCATCGCGGTCAGTAACTGTGGGATGCTCCCGCGGGTGGAGACGGAGGAGAGAGAGAAGGCGGAGAGAAGGGGGGAGAGAGAGAAGGGAGAGAGAGGGGGTGGGTGGGGAGAGAAGGGGGAGAGAGAGAAGGGAGAGAGAGTGGGGGAGAGGACGGGAAAATAGAGTAGGAGATAGAGAAGAGTGGAGAGAGAGGAGGAGAGAGAGAAGAGGGGAGAGAGAAGGGAGAGAGAATGGGGGAGAGAGAGAAGGGAGGGAGAGAGAGGGGGGAGAGAGGGGGAAGAGAGAGGAGAGAGAGAAGAGGGGAGAGAGGAGGAGAGAGAGAAGAGGGGAGAGAGAAGGGAGAGAGAGAAGGGAAAGAGAGAAGGGAGAGAGAGGGGAGAGAGAGAGAGAAGAGGGGAGAGAGAAGGGGGAGACGGGAGCGTGGGGTTCATTTTCCCACACAAGCCATAGGTGACTGGGCAATCTGAACCCAAGCACCAAGTTGAAAGTGGTCGAAGGTGTACAGCCCCCACTCTCCCACGGCCGCCCTCCGCGGGCTGCGGGTCGGGTGGAGCGGAAGTTTGGGACAATGTTCATGCCTTCACACTGATGTGATGGACGCGGGGGTCTGGACCAATCGCTGACAAGTCCCGTCCCCCCGGCAACGTCAAGTCCGTTATTGGACTTTTCCGTTGAGCGGCAGTTGGTCCTTTGGCTTGTAGGCGACACCGCCTTTCGGGTAGGTGGCGTTTTGACAGAGCGGCCATTCGGCGAGCTTGCTTTTAGGCAACGCAGCTTTTCGGTTCCTTGGGTTTTAGGCGTCCCGCCCTTTCGGTTAGTTTGCATTTAGGTGTCCTATCCTTTCGGTTAGTAGGCGTTTCGTCTCCGGACTCTTTCGGTTTATTGTCGTTTCGGCCTCATTTCCATTACGTTGTTTGGCTTCGACTTATTTGCTACGGCCTCTTGTCCGTCGATGCCACGTCCGCACACGGGTCGACGTGGACTCTGTGGGCCGAAGGGCCTCTTTCTGCGCTGTATCTTTAAACTGAAGAAAAGGAAAGTGCTGTAAACTTGTACCGCTGAAACTGCAAATCTTACTTGTGTGATGTTAACTAATTAAAGACAACATATCCTAAAAAAATGCCATTTATTCAGAGTGTGTACGGTATGACATTACTTGGATTGATTTCTGCATATTATGTTTCTGTTACACCCTATATGAAATTGTTGAATTCAATATTCAGTCTGAAGGGCTGCAACATGTTCAGATGAAAGATGAGGTCCTGTTCCTCTTTCAAAAATTAAAACACATTCACTTTCTCAGTTTACCAGTGCAACAGAGAAGTCACTGACCTGAAATATAAACTGTGATTCACTCTCCAAGATTGATTTGATGCACATTTTATTTCTGTTACACTCTAATCAAAATGAGCAAGGTGCATTCTTCTATGAGGCTCACTGTCACTTGAAGCACTTGAAGTCACCTCTCTGCAACTTCTGCCAACTTAATGGGAAAAAATACAAATCATTTCATGTGGGTGCACGTAAGAACTGAGTTATTAACTGATAACAGGACCTGTTGCTGTGCAGAAATCTAATATTGTCGATTGCCTATTGACCTACGTGTCAACTATAGCTTGTTAGAGATTGCTACAGTCACCATTACTCATTTATTTGTGGCACTCAGTTTTTGCATAGTGAGAGCATTCATTACAGACTGTCATTACGTGGAGTACCCCATCAAACAGTCAGGAAGTAAGTAAGTAAGTAAGTAAGTAAGTAAGTTTATTGGCCAAGTATTCACATACAAGGAATTTGCCTTGGTGCTCCGCCAACAAGTAACAACATGACATACAGTGACAGTTACGAATGACTCAGAAAACACTAAACATTAATAATAATAAAACATTAATGATAAAACACCATTGATCAAGCATGTGAGCCAACAAAATACCAGATCAAAGGGAGGCTACAGATTTTTGGCTGTTGAGTAGAGCAACTACTCGTGGATAAAAACTGTTTTTATGTCTGGCTGTGGCAGCTTTGACAATCCGGAGTCACCTTCCAGAGGGAAGTGATTCAAAGAGTTTGTGGCCAGGGTGAGAGGGGTCAGAGATGATCTTGCCCGCTCACTTCCTGGCCCTTACAGTGTACAGTTCATCAATGGAGAGAAGGTTGCAGCCAATAATCTTCTCTGCTGATCGGACGATTCGCTGCAGCCTCCAGGTGTCGCGCTTGGTGGCTGAGTCAAACCAGACCATGATGGAGAAGGTGAGAATAGACTCTATGATGGCCGTGTAGAATTGGACCATCATTGCCTGTGGCAGATTGTGCTTCCTCAGCTGCCGTAGGAAGTACATCCTCTGTTGTGCCTTTTTGACTGTGAAGTCGATGGTAGCCCCCCATTTAAGGTCCTTGGAGATGATGGTTCCCAGGAACTTAAAAGACTCCACAGATGTGACTGTGGTATTGTTGATGGTGAGTGGAGTGAGGGGAGGGGGAGCTCTCCTAAAGTCTACAATCAATTCCACTGTCTTAAGAGCATTGAGCTCTAGGTTGTTGCGATGGCACCTGGACGCCAGCTGTGACACTTCCTGTCTTTAGGCAGATTCCTCCCCATCCTGGATCAGTCCAATCAGGGTTGTGTCATCCGCAAACTTGAGAAGCTTGACAGAGGTGTCTGTGGAGGTGCAGTCGTTGGTGTAGAGAGAGTAGAGGAGAGGAGAAAATACGCATCCTTGCGGTGCTCCAATGCTGAGCGTTTGCGGGTCCGAGATGTGCTTTCCCAGCCTCACATGCTGCTTCCTGTCTGTCAGGAAGCTGGTGATCCACCGACAGAGGGGTTCAGGCACAGTCAACTCGGAAAGTTTGGAGTGTAGTAGCTCTGGCACAATGGTGTTGAATGCAGAGCTAAAATCAACAAACAGGATCCTTGCATAGGTCCTCTAGCGGTCTAGGTACTGTAGAATGAAGTGCAGGCCCAGGTTGACTGCATCATCCACAGATCTATTGGCCCGATATGCAAACTGCATGGGATACAGCAGTGGGATTGTGATATTTTTCAGCTTGGCCAGCGCAAGCCTTTCGAGTGTCTTCATGATAGTGCGACAGGCCTGTAGTCATTAAGACAAGTAATCCTTGCCTTTTTGAGTACAGGGACAATAGTGGAGACTTTGAAGCAGGCAGGGATAGTACATGTTTGCAGGGACTGGTTAAAAATGTCTGTATAGACCGGTGCCAGCTGTTTGGCACAGAGCTTAAGAGTAGAGGGGGAAACATTGTCAGGTCCTGGAGATTTCCGGCTTTTTTGTCGTCTGAAAAGCCTCTCCACCTCCTCTATTTTTATTGTTGACATTGAATAAGTGATGTTGTGCAGCACAAAGGGTGTGGGTGATTGGGTGTGAAGTGGTTATTGGAGGGGGGTGGATGTAGATGTGAGGAAGTGAGCAAAATTAAAGCATCTATCTATCTTATGCAGCAAAATGTATGACCCCTCAATTGTCACGATCGTGAGCTTGGTAATGGGCCTGTCCCACTTAGGTGATTTTTTAGGCAACTACAAACATAGAAACATAGAAACATAGAAAATAGGTGCAGGAGTAGGCCATTCGGCCCTTCGAGCCTGCACCGCCATTCAATATGATCATGGCTGATCATCCAACTCAGTATCCTGTACCTGCTTTCTCTCCATACCCCCTGATCCCTTTAGCCACAAGGGCCACATCTAACTCCCTCTTAAATTTAGCCAATGAACTGGCCTCAACTACCTTCTGTGGCACAGAATTCCAGAGATTCACCGAGATGTTTTCCTCATCTCGGTCCTAAATGATTTCCCCCTTATCGTTAAACTGTGACCCCTTGTTCTGGACTTCCCCAACATCGGGAACAATTTTCCTGCATCTAGCCTGTCCAACCCCTTAAGAATTTTGTACGTTTCTATAAGATCCCCCCTCAATCTTCGAAAATCTAGCGAGTACAAACCGAGTCTAACCAGTCTTTCTTCATATGAAAGTCCTGACATCCCAGGTATCAGTCTGGTGAACCTTCTCTGTACTCCCTCTATGGCAAGAATGTCTTTCCTCAGATTAGGAGACCAAAACTGTACGCAATACTCCAGGTGTGGTCTCACCAAGACCCTGTACAACTGCAGTAAAACCTCCCTGCTCCTATACTCAAATCCTTTTGCTATGAATGCTAACATACCATTCGCCTTCTTCACTGCCTGCTGCACCTGCATGCCTACTTTTAATGACTGGTGTACCATGACACCCAGGTCTCGTTGCATCTCCCCTTTTCCTAATCGGCCACCATTCAGATAATAGTCTACTTTCCTGTTTTTGCCACCAAAGTGGATAACCTCACATTTATCCACATTATACTGCATCTGCCATGCATTTGCCCACTCACCCAGCCTATCCAAGTCACCTTGCAGCCTCCGAGCATCCTCCTAACAGCTAACACTGCTTTAAGTTTGTATACTAATCTCTTATGTGGGACCTTGTCGAAAGCCTTCTGAAAGTCCAGATATAACACATCCACTGGTTCTCCCTTATCCACTCTACTAGTTACATCCTCAAAAAATTCTATAAGATTCGCCAGACATGATTTACCTTTCATAAATCCATGCTGACTTTGTCCAATGATTTCACCACTTTCCAAATGTGCTGCTATCCCATCTTTAATAACTGATTCTAGCAGTTTCCCCACTACCGACGTTAGACTAACTGGTCTGTAATTCCCCGTTTTCTCTCTCCCTCCATTTTTAAAAAGTTGGGCTACATTAGCTACCCTCCAATCCTCAGGAACTACTCCAGAATCTAAAGAGTTTTGAAAAATTATCACTAATGCATTCACTATTTCTGGGGCTACTTCCTTAAGTACTCTGGGATGCAGCCTATCTGGCCCTGGGGATTTATCGGCCTTTAATCCATTCAATTTACCTAACACCACTTCCCGGCTAACCTGGATTTCACTCAGTTCCTCCATCTCATTTGACCCCCGGTCCCCTGCTATTTCCGGCAGATTATTTATGTCTTCCTTAGTGAAGACAGAACCAAAGTAGTTCTTCAATTGGTCTGCCATGTCCTTGTTCCCCATGATCAATTCACCTGTTTCTGACTGCAAGGGACGTACATTTGTTTTAACTAATCTTTTTCTCTTCACATACCTATAAAAGCTTTTGCAGTCAGTTTTTATGTTCCCTGCCAGTTTTCTTTCATAATCTATTTTCCCTTTCCTTATTAAGCCCTTTGTCCTCCTCTGCTGGACTCTGAATTTCTCCCAGTCCTCTGGTAGGCTGCTTTTTCTGGCTAATTTGTACGCTTCATCTTTTGTTTTGATACTATCCCTGATTTCCCTTGTTATCCATGGATGCACTACCTTCCCTGATTTATTTTTTTGCCAAACTGGGATGAACAATTGTTGTAGTTCACCCATGCAGTCTTTAAGTGCCTTCCATTGCATATCTACTGTCAACCCATTAAGAATCAATTGCCAGTCTATCTTGGCCAATTCACCTCATACCCTCAAAGTTACCTTTCTTTAAGTTCAGGACCCTTGTTTCTGAATTAATTATGTCACTCTCCATCCTAATGAAGAACTCAACCATATTATGGTCACTCTTGCCCAAGGGGCCACGCACAACAAGACTGCTAACTAACCCTTCCTCATTACTCAATACCCAATCTAGAATAGCCTGCTCTCTCGTTGGTTCCTCTACATGTTGGTTTAGAAAACTATCCCGCATACATTCCAAGAAATCCTCTTCCTCAGCACCCTTGCCAATTAGATTCACCCAATCTATAAGTAGATTGAAGTCACCCATTATAACTGTTTTACCTTTGTTGCACGCATTTCTAATTTCCTGTTTGATGCCATCCCCAACTCCACTACTACTGTTAGGTGGCCTGTACACAACTAGCGTTTTCTGCCCCTTAGTGTTTCGCAGCTCTACCCATATCGATTCCACATCCTCCAAGCTAATGTCCTTCCTTTCTATTGCGTTAATCTGCTCTCTAACCAGCAACGCTACCCCACCTCCTTTCCCTTTCTGTCTATCCCTCCTGAATATTGAATATCCCTGGATATTCAGCTCCCAGTCTTGGTTACCCTGGAGACATGTCTCCGTGATCCCAACTATATCATAGTCATTAATAGCTATCTGCACATTCAACTCATCCACCTTATTACGAATGCCCCTTGCATTGAGACACAAAGCCTTTAGGCTTGTTTTTACAACACTCTTACCCCTTATACAATTATGTTGAAAAGTGGCCCTTTTTGATTTTTGCCCTGGATTTGTCTGCCTGCCACTTTTCACCTTGCTACCTATTGCTTCTACCCTCATTTTACACCCCTCTGTCTCTACGCTCACACATTTAAGAAACCATTTCCCTTTAACTCCATCCTCAACTATCCCATTCGACACCCCACCCCCCTTATTCAGTTTAAAACCACCCGTGTAGCAGTGACAAACCTACCTGCCAGAATGCTTGTCCCCCACCTGTTAAGATGCAATCCGTCCCTTTTGTACAGTTCCCTTTTACTCCAAAACAGATCCCAGTGATCTAAGAATCTAAATCCCTGCCCCGTGCACCAGTTCCTCAGCCACACATTCAGGTCCCGTGTGGCGACAAACGACTAGTTTGTCGCCACATGTTTGCCAGTGGTCACCGGGAGTAGCAGCCTTTCAGGCAAAATGTTTGCTACATATCAAAAATGATGTAATTTTTTCCAGAGTTCCAGAGATGACGTGTGTAGGATGGAACTTCAGATGTTGTTTTAAACTGAAGATAGACACAAAATGCTGGAGTAACTCAGCAGGGCAGACAGCATCTCTGGAGAAAAGGAATGGGTTGCAGCGGCACCTGCTGGCGTACACAGAGATCGAACCTGGCGTTCGGAAGCCGCGGTCACGTGACTCGGGAGGAGCCGATGATTTCGTGTGGTTTTTACTTGCGCGCGTTAGTTCAGCGCTGACCACCGTTGTGGGCAGACGTGTCTGAAGAACCTGTATACTGGAAATCTAACTTTTGAATAAAGATCTGTTGGAAACCCCAGTTGTCATTCTTCAGACCGCCAAAAGGTGATTGTTTGGGTCGAGACCCTTCTTCAGACTGCGGGTCTTCCAAAGATTTTGGGACAAGACAAGACAAGACAAGAGAGATTTGTTGTCACATGTACCAATTGGTACAGTGAAATTTGTGGTCACCATACGAGACTGGGGACTGATAGGAGAATTTAGGTAAGTTTAATTAGTGAGGATTGTTTTGGGTAGGTATGTATTGAGAAAGTAGGGGCTTCATAGTTTGTGAAGGGTGTAGAAGATGAAATAATTGGAGGGAATGGAGAGCGTAGGTGGTCAGAGATCGTCTTGGTGTGATACTGAAGGGAATCATTAGATAAAGATAGCGGAGTCAAGGAATATGGGGAGAAGGCAGGAATGGGGTACTGATTGAGGATGATCAGCCATGATCACATTGAATGGCGGTGCTGGCTCAAGGGGCCAAATGGCCTACTCCTGCACCAATTGTCTATTGTCTGACTATTAACAAAGCTACAGTAAATGTTGGTCGGGAAGAGTCAGCGGTTGGCAACCTAGGGTGAGCGGTCGGTTTGATGTAATTGAAGGGTTGGGAGGGGGGCTTTGGAGGTTGGGATTAGGTCAAGTTACTTAACCTCCATGGGTAAGATCCACGCACATTAACACTATCCTACACACACTAGGGAAAATTTACATTTATACCAAGCCAATCTGCAGGTTTTATGAGTGTGGGAGGAAACTGAAGATCTCAGAGAAAATCTACGCAGTCACGGGGAGAACGTACAAACTCCGTACAGACAGCACTCGTAATCGGGATCGAACCTGGGTCTCTGGCATTGTAAGGTAGCAACATTACTGCTGCGCCACCGTGCTGTCCTCAATGCAGCCTAGAATGATGGGACTGGGACCTTGAATCGTGCGAGACAATCAAGTTACCACTGGAGAACTGACCACTATGAAGGAAGTCACCACATCAGCTTAGACAGATGTCCAAGTGGGCATCTTGCCAAAGCAGAAAAGCCAAAGGTTTCATACATGGCATTTAGAAAGAATTTCTTAGCCTTCGATTTTCTGTCATATTGGTTGAAGTCATCTTTATTGTTGAAGTTATGCATCGCAATAAAACTTACAAGAGTAATAAATACTGTGGACGTATAAATTATCAATGAAGCATGCAGCTCATATATAAGATTAAAATATTGGACATATTTTTACTTTTCTTTAGAGAACCTTCAGTAAATTATTCATTGTAATTGATCACCTTCTTAACAGCTTTATCATAAATTCCAATCCGAATTCTTTCCTATTAAAATTGTGTGGCAATTGGAACATGGATTTTTTCCAACACACACCTCAAATGAAAGTGTGCATTGTGAGATAATTCTTTGTGTTGTGTTTAGGGCCTCACGAATTTAACAATTATGCATATTTTACGTTGCATTAGGAATTGTTGCTTAGTAACTGTTATGTGGAAAGAATGAAGATGTGCTGATCTTCACTGGAAAGTATGATTGGAATTTTTGAAATAAATAATGAATGGTCGACGATCAACTGATTTAAAATTAATCTCTGTATTAGCTGTACGACTCCTGTCCAGTCCAGACTGTACTTTTGAAGGGTTGCAATTTGCTATTTGAAGTGAACATGCATAAAATTTGGAAAGCATCTTTTTTAATTGTACTTGAATGTTTCACCCAGAATTTTCCAGTCCACAAGAAATGAGAAGTCACTATTACATTAAATTGATCATTTTAAGGTGGCACAGCGGTAGAGTTGCTGCCTTACAGAGCTAGAGACCCGGATTCAATCCTGACTACAAGTGCTGTCTGTACACAGTTTGTACATTTTCCCTGTGACCTGTGTGGATTTTCTCCCACACTCCAAAGCCATACAGGTTTGTAAATTATTTGGCTTGGTATAATTGTAAATTGGCCCGGGTGTCTGTAGGATAGTGCTAGTGTGAAGGTATCACTGGTCGGTATGGACTCAATGGGCCAAAGGGCCTGTTTCCGCGCTGCATCTCATGACAAAATTAAACTAAATAGGATAGGAATGTATATTGACATTGAAATACGTTCATTTCCTCTAATTTAAGGAACAGATAGATGAGTATATCTGAATAAGTAATATCTGCTTTTTCTTCATAATCTGGAGAGAGGTCTGTGCTTCAGTGCCTTGAAACAATTACTTAATTTAACCTTGTGTTCAAATTTCACCTTTTGCATAGAGGTGATTCTTTGTCCCTTCACTTAACTTTAAAGGACATATACATTGCTAAAGTTAAGCCAAGTTTGGTTGATCCATTATCAGAAATGTTTTTCAATGTGATTTCACATTTATATTCATGACTAAAAATGTAGGCTAAGTTTTTGGCAACTAACACTTTATGGGACTTGAAATTATTTGCAAATAAATGTAGAACAAAGTTACCTCTTCCACAAATTACATGACAAATTGTGCTTTCATTAGATTCTAGCCCTGGGATGGGCTTTTCAAATTCAAAATGCATCTCTATTCAACAAACGATGGAGCTAATGTTTCAACCTAATTTGAAGTCACACAATGTTTCTTTTTTCAGCCAGAAATTATCTTCCACTTTGCCTCTGTAATGAAACAATTATCAGCTGAACAGAGAGACAAACAATATGCTAACAGACAATGTCGATCGCTTACTTGTTCTTTGCAGTTCAGCACTTCATTGCGATGGAGCATACATCATCTCCTGCGTAAATTGGCCGCTGGTGAGTGGGAACCATGCCATGATCATGTCACGGTGCTCATGCCATTTTTGTAGCCAGACTTGTTTGCAACACCAGTAATAAGAGAGACTGGTCACACTCCCGGGTATTTTCTGCCGCTCAATAAATCAATAGCTGGTCTACGTCTTAATTATTTTTCTCAACCCATCACCTCATATCTAAATCTACTGAAAAAAACCACAAGAGCAGGTATTATGAGTTCAGCCTATGAAGGAATAATGGCTTAGGTGTGTTGACATTTCTGAATATGTTGAATCTTCTACCAAGAAGATTATACTACCTGGTGTAAAGAGTGGAGACAAACATTAACGGATTACGTGAGATTCTGAAGCATGGTCTCTATATTTTACAATCAACTATAGACAATGTGATCTTTTCAATCAACACTGAAGCTGTGTTTTCAATGCAAGTATGTATAAACCTGCCAGTCCAGGATTCACCACTGTTAATGCAAATGCCGGATTCAAGACAATGCAAACTAAAACCAAAATATCTGAACCCAGAGCTCCAAGGATACAGACTGCTGGCATCTGCAGCCGCTTCAAATAAATGTCAGCAGTTTTCCGTTGCCCAGTACGTAGTTATTTGGGATAGCCCTTTGCAGGAGAATCATGACATGAAAATTATTATAGATTGAATGGAACTTGGGGAATGTATGCCGCACTGAATTATTTAAGGTGAATGTATGAACTTCAAATAGAATTAGTATGGCATGGTGGGTTTTTACGTTTGTCCGAATGATCAATGTTAAGAGTAAAGATAAGGTGGATATAGCTCTGGGTAAATTTAGTTTAGAGATACAGCAAGGAAACAGGACCCTCGGCCTACTGAGTCCTGACACTAAAATTATCCTACACACACTAGGTCCAATTTACAATTTTACCAAGCCAATTAGCTTACAAACCTGTATGTCTTTGGAATGTGGGAGGAACCCGGAGCACCTGGAGAAAACCCCACACAGGTCACGGAGGGAATGTACAAACTCGGTACAGATAGCACCCACAGTCAGGATCAAACCCAGGTCTCTGGTGCTGTAAGGCAGCCACTATACCGCGGCATCACCCGCAAAGGTATGATCGAGGTTACTAATATAGCTATAATTACATCTTGAAGAGTCTGGCAGAATGGAACTGTAAATATACCTCCACCTCTGCCTCAAATTCTTCTTACCCAAGCCTTGTTACATCATTACGGTCAATTATTCAATACAATATGACAGATATATCATTTCACATGGATGCAACAGAGTTCTAGGCAATGTAACCCCTATTGTTCTCACAGATGGTGTGTTTTGTTGTTCATTTTGCCAGCATGATTCACACTCTGTGCCTGCTTTCTTTTAGAATAATTCAAGGGATGTGAGCTTTGCAGGCTGAGCCAGGGTTTGAACCAAGGGCTTTTAATTGCCCATCCTTGCTGGCCTTGAAAAGGTGATGAGCTTGCTGTCCTTGAGGTGTGAGTAAACCTGAAATGCTGGTAGGGAGGGCACAGTGGTTCAGCGTTAGAGTGGCACAGTGGTTCAGCGGTAGAGTTGCTGCCAGAGACCCAGATTCGATCCTGACTACAGTTGCTGTCTGTACGGAATTTGTATGTTTTCCCCGTGACCACGTGGGTTTTCTCCGGGTGCTCTGGTTTCCTCCCACACTTCAAAGACATCCAAGTTTGTAGGTTAATTGGCTTCTGTAAATTGTAAATTGTCCCTGGTGTATAGGATAGTACTAGTGTTCAGGGTGATTGCTGGTCGACACAGACCTGGTGGGCTAAAGGGCCTGTTGTCAAGCTGTATCTCTAAAGTCTAAAGTCCAAAGAGAGATTTCCAGCATTTTGACTCATTGACTGTGAAGGAAATTATATATTTTCAAGTCTTCTCTGAGAGCCACTACCTTGGTCAGCCAAGATTGAATGGCAGAGTAGACTTGATGGCCCAATGGCCTACTTCTACTCCTATAACATATGAACTTGGTTGTGATGGAGAAGTTTCCATGTGCCTAAGATGCTGAGTGCTAAACCCTTTGGAGCTACGCTAATGGCAGAATCACCCATGGCAGGCAGATCCAGGGGGAGGTTCCTGACAAAGAGAGGCCCAAGAAGAAGTCCTCAACAGTTGATCAAGCAGAGGATGGTGGTTGACCAGTAGGTGGAGCACCACAATAGCAGAGAAGTGTATGAAGGTTGCAGCAAATGGAGATTCCCAATCATTAAAGAGCCGCTGTTGGACCCAGGGGTCTACCTGTATCAAGGACTTTGTGGTGGTTATGTGTACACCTGTCTCCCCATGTTAAAATGTTTCATGCTCAGGTGTCCATCAGGAAGAACATACCACCTACAGAAAGGACCATCCAGAGGACAGTCATACATGACTTTGAGTGATCACCGATGATGATTTCCAAGGCTGGATTGCGTGTGGCTTGGAAGAAAACCAACAGGTAGCTCCCAAGCAGTCTTGGTGAGTTGCTGCAGTACATCCTGTAGATGATACAATCTGCCACTCACAGCACGGAGGGATTACATGAGAAAAGGCAAATATAATGATTGCTATTTCCTAGGATGAATTGACTGACATTATTCTCCACTCTATTTGCCCTTCCTCACACAAGTGGAACAGATTGCCATCTGTCAGAGAAATCAATCGAGGACTCGGACTTATGGAGAGCGAGACTTTATTGTGTGATATCACTGAGGAACTGCCCCGGGAGACAGTTCCTCAAGAGTACAGTCAGCCCAGGTTTATACACTGCCGAACAAACAAGTGTATATGCAGACTAGCACATATCTTTAGTTCCTTAAACAGCTTCGTCAGGTACTTGCGATTTTATCGAAACCACCTGAATTACATTATTCAGACCTGTAGATAGGCACTGTTGATTTTGAAGATAACAGATAATAACGTCACGCACAAAGAAACAGATATCTGTACACAATGCTCTAATCATTCGGTCAAGGCTTTCCTAAGAACAATGCGGCACCTTTAGTTTTGCAATACATGTCATCAAGCAGAACAGTTCAAGTTTAGCTGTAATAGTGTAATAAACTAAATTTACAGTTTCTTCCACAGCATTAGTCAGTGTCAAACATGCCTCCTACTACTGGAAGGTTTTGTTAATCCTGGACAAATTGGAGCAGCCAGGACATTAAAATTGAGTAAAGGCTTGTGTGGCCATTTTAGTCATTAAATGTGCCTTTTGTAGAACTGGGACAATCTGCTGAATGGTGCCATTTTATCTGTGGCCTAGATAAGAGCTGCAGGGAAAGAATGGGACATCAGAATCTTACAATAAGGTGTAAATTACATGGAACTGATTGGGTCAATGCAAACCAGATATACATAGTGTAAATAATGTTCTGAAGCCTTATTTGGACAGTTGTTGATTGGTTAAGATGTTGAGCTTTGTCTGGGTTGTCTGAATGCCAAGGCACATGTTGCATAATTCATCTCTGTTAACTTCCATCTAGAAGCTTCGTCAGAAACATTGTATTAGTTACTGTGTTATTGAGTTAGGGAACTGTCTATCATGTATTGTGTTAATCGATATGTGTTATTGGACTGTATAGAGACCACCCCCATGTGGTTCGGCCCCTCAAGGTTCAGGGACCTATAAAAGGTAGTTCCCACGAGGTTCGATGTCGATCTTCTGGAAGAAGGCTTGGGACTGCGTGACCTTTTCGAGTGTCTCTGCTTGCACGAGGATACAAGGGCTTGGCCAAGCAGATACAAGGATCGAAACCGCGGTGGTTAGGTATAGTAGAAGTGAACTGTTGTTGTGTTATCCAAAATTAAGTTTAGTTGCTCAAGTGCTTGATTCAGTATTTTATTGACTGAAATTAGACTATGGGGAGCTTAAAATGAGCTATTTACAGTTTCATAGTTAATTATGTGGCTAGTTATAACTGGTTCTTTGTAAAGTTGGAGGGATGAAGCTAAAGATTTGAGGAAAAATGATAAAGGCGTTGGGAGTCTTCTCAGGAAGAGATGTTTTAGGTACCAGCAAACGACCGAACAGCAGAGGAATCTAAGTAAATGGCAAGAGTGAGAGAGCCAAAAGTGCATGATAAATATCAGATGAATTCTTCAAGAGAGAAGCACACAAAATGCAAAAAGTTGAGAGCATGTAAAGAGGAAAATAAAACTGACAAGGAGAGCCCTGGAGAGGGGCAACTTAAAAATGAATACAAAAATCTTTAACTGATAAGAGGAGGGATGGAACCTATTAAGGACAAAGAAGTGACATGTTTTGAGATGTAGAATAAAGCTAAAATACTTTGCATTGGTATTAGGTAAGGAAGAGGATGTTAATAGAATTTACTAGAAGGGTGGCACAGTGGTACAGCTGGTAGAGCTGCTGCCTCACAGTGCCAGAGACTGGTTTTGATCCTGACCTCGGGTGCTGCCTGTGTGGAATTTGCATATTCTCCTTTGACCATGTGGGTTACCTCCAGGTGCTCAGTTTTCCTCCCACATCCCAAAGGGTTTGTAGGTTAATAAGCGAGTTCGGTATTCTGACTGCGCATGCCCAGGTCATGGGTCACTCACGATAAACATTCTCGGTGGCTGTGCTGCTGTGTGGGTGCATTTCGTCCATGGTCGGGATCAGGCCTGGGTCTCCAGCGCTGTTGAGTTGCTGCTGGGCCGTTCCCGTCCCCTCCCGGTGACCCGTCCCTGTCCAGGGGCGGCCGGAGATGTCCAGGGTCATCCTGGGCTGGTGGGGCGCCGGCCCGTTGCAGCCATGGCCCGGGCTTGCAGCCGGTGTGGAAATGAGCCGCTAGCTCCTCTGCTCCGGGCCGGTGTCCCGTCAGTCCAGGGCTGTCGGTTAACTCGGCGGGACGGACGTAGTTGGGCTGGAGTTGACGCTTCTTCTCTGCGCTGACTGTGGGCGTGGTCGCCCCGGGTGTCTGCAGCCTCCCCCGGACGGGGATGGGGTGCTCGGGGGGGGGGGGGTGGATGCGGATGGTCCAGTGGCGGTTCAGCAGCGCTTGCTGCACTGGAGTAAGTAAGTAAGTAAGTAATTTTTATTTATATAGCACATTTAAATCAACTCGCATTGAAACCAAAGTGCTGTACATAGAAGAGATTGGGTTTCCATACATTCATACATAATTTAAAAAAAGACACAACACACTATAGAATTTAACATGAACGGCCCCCCACAGCAGAATCAACATTTTCCACTGTCAAGGAAGGCAGTAAAAACTTCAGTCCTCTTTCTCATGTCCACCCGTGGACGGGACATATTCGAGGCCTCCGCAGTCGCCGCAGCGGAGGCCCGATGTTTCAGGCCCTCTCGCTGGGATGATGGAGCTCCGGCGTCGGAGAGAATAATCTCAGCGGCATTGGAGTTCTAAATCGGCCGCTTCCTCCCGGAGACCGCGGCTCCCGAAGTCCACAGGTCGCGCTGGGCGGAGATTCACAGTGGCGATCTCGACGAAAGATCCCAGGCCTCCGCGAAGTTGAAATCAGCGCCGCCCACAGCTGGAAGCTCAGCAACCACAGCTCCGCGATGTTGGAGTCAGCGGTCTCAGCAATCCGGAGATTATCACATGGCGATCCTCGGTAAGGCATCGCCCGCTCCGCGCTGGTACTTCAGCACTGCGCCACCACCGAAGCTGATGTTCTGGCCGGTCCCGACAGGAAACGCCGCTCCAGTCCAGGTGGTAGGCCGTGAGGAGGGAGCGAAGATGCGGCTCGGAGGAAAGACGCATCCTCGCCCAGGTAGGGACTGAGAAAAACAGTTTTCCCCTTCCCCCCCACCCACCCCCCACATAAAAGAACTAGAAGACCTCCAACAAAACTTTTAAAACACACAAAAAATTGTTTTAAAGGGTGTAAGGACGGACTGTAGGCAGAGCAGCCATACACAATGGCGCCCCCCTCCTGCAGTCCGCCATCAGGAGGCCTGGGTTCGATCCTGGCTGCGGATGAGGCAGGGGTCTGTGTGCATGCGGTGGCATGGTTGCCGGGAGGTGTTTATCATGAGTGATCTTTGACAAATCCCATGATTCCTTGCGTTTTTCAGAATACCGAACTCGCTTATTAACCTCAGTAAATTGCCCCTAGTGTGCAGGGAGTGGGATAACATAGAACTAATGTGAATGGGTTATTGATGGTTGATTTGGACTCTGTGATCCAAAGGGCCTGTTTCCACACTGTATCTATAATGTATAAAATGGGGATGCTAAATGTAATGTATGGGGTTGAAAGTGATGGACAGCAAAGGCATGCCAAGCACAGTGGATGAGCTGCTTGATCTCCATAGCTGTCATCTCAGATTCCTTAAGAAAGTATAGGCAGAGATAAAGGAAGGAATTGGCGTCTTCATTCCCAGATATGGGACTGAGCCAGAGAGTGGTCAATATAACACCCTTAATCAAGAAAGATTGCAAGGATATTTCTAATAATTGTTGATTGTTTTTTATTAACATCAGTGGCGGGTAACGTTTTAGGAGCAATAATCAAGGATAATAAAAACATTTTGAGAGATCAGGTTTGTAAAATGTGGGTTGCGTTCAACAAACTTAATTAAATAAAGTAAAACAAAATGCGGTGGATGCTGCCTGTATGGATCTAATGGAAGTGTCATGGGCCTGTTCCACTTAGGCGATTTTTAGGCAACTGCAGGAGACTATGCGGTCGCCACATGGTCGCTACATGTTTGCGGGTGGTTGCGGGGAGTCGACCTCATGGTCGTGAGGAGTTCTGCATTCTTGGAACTTGTCGCAGCCTCATTATGGTCACCGCAAATTTTTCAATATGTTGAAAATTTAGCGGCAACCAGAATGAAGCCGCCATGGAAAGTAGTGACAATTCTTGTGACGTAGGTGCAGTGGTAGTGGGTCGAAGGTTGTTATAGGTTCTCGTAGGTTGTAGCCGGTACTGACCGGTGAATATTCATTGGCTCATTGGGGAAAAAAATGTAAGCAGTAGTTTTCAGAACCAAGGATAACCGATCGGTAATGTTAAATGTTCGCCGAGCTTCACAGCCGTGTATCTCTGGCTTCTTAAAAGTTGTCTCCACTCCTTCTCCCCTCCTCTCCCCCCCTCTTTTAAAGGACTTACGTGACCCTTCCCGTACACTGTGCTTTCACTGTCTTAATTACAGCGCCAACCTTCCTGTTCATCGCAGTGTGTGTCTGTGCCACATTGGCTTTGCATCGTGTGAATTTCACTCAGACAGCACTCCCTGTTACCACCTGCATAACGGGCTGGTGAAGGAAGCGATGACAGTCGCTGGCAGTCGCCTGAAAAATTGCCTAAGTGGGACAGGCCCATTAGATAAAGCCCCACATAAAATCGTTGTCAACAAAACTGAGGCTTGTGGAATGTCAGCTTGGATTAACTGAAATTATGATAAATGTTTATCATGACTGGTCTTCTCCCAAGGTTCAGCACAACTGTTATTGTTTTCATATAATTTGTTCAGATACTGGAGATTTTGGAGAGGGTATAAAGCAGATTTATCAGTGTGATTACTAACATGCAAACTTTGACAATCAGTTGAGGTCAGTGAAAAATATTATTTTCCTTGGAGCAAAGGAGACTGATGGTGATCATCAAATGCAGATAAAGAAAAGCTTTTCCCATTAGTTGGTTGAAAAACGGCCACAAAAGGGATCAAGGTGCAATGGGAATTTGAAAAAACATTTTTTTTATGCAGCAAGTGGTGATGGCCTGGGAATTGCTGTCTCTGAGGGGTGGGTGCAAAGATTATCAAAGATTCAAAAATAAATTAGTTAACCCAATTAGGGAATTAAACTTCCACAGCTGTGCAATAAAGTGAGGGCATAGAATGGCTGGGTTAGTCTAAAGTGAAGCTAAATTGAGTTACAAGAGGCTGAAGATGTTGGAATCTGGAGCAAAAAACAAACTCAGCGGGTTGAACCACAGAGGGAAAGAAATGATTTCTATTTCAGGTATTGCTTCAACCTAATGCAGGATCTTAATCTGCATTAAGGACCTATGCCTGATACCTGCCTGTTTCACAGATGCCAGTCTGACTGAAGTCATCCAATTGTTCCAGCCACAGAACGAGGCAAAATGAGTTTATTACCGTTAAGTGGTTCTTGTGGGTCTTAACTCATATATATCTCACTTAATGTGCCTGCTGCTGGAGGAAGAAAATAGCTATTTGCATGTACCATTGAATAAAGACTGAAAACCCACACCACCAGATTCAGGGAGTTTCTTTCCAGCTGTTATCAGGCAATGGATTTATCCTACCACAACCAGAGAGCAGTCCTAAACTATTATCTACCTCTTTTATGACCCTCGGACTATCCTTGATGGGACCTTGCTGGCTTTACCTTGCACTAAACGTTATTTCCTTATCATGTAACTATCACTGTAAATGTCTCAATTATAATCATGTATTGCCTTTCTGCTGACTGGTTAGCACACAACAAAAGCTTTTCACTGTACCCCGGTACACGTGACAATAAACTAAACTGAACTGAACTTGTGTCATCTCACCTCTACCTTTACTGGAAGCACAAGGGCAGGGTAAGTGCAAGGACTTAGTTAGTTGACACGGTTCTCCATAGCGTAGTCTACCGCTCACATATTTCATTCGTTTCCAGAAAGTGTTAATACCTGGAAGTACATTGACTTGCAGTTGTCCCATGAGAACAGCAATGTTCCTGGTTCGAGCCCACAGGCAGTAGTACACCCTGCACTCAGATGCTTGTTATCCTGGTGGTACTTCTAATTAAACAAAAATTGCAGTTGTTTGTAATGCTATCTTTATTCGACACAGCACAACGAACCAAAGATTAGGTGCAGAGAGAACATTTTTCCAATTTTGACATGGGCTGTGGCTGTGGTCTGGGATCCAATGTACATCCACAGTATTATCATCACTGAATCCTCTACAATAAATAATCCACTGATCAGAAAATGAACTGGAACAGTTATTTAGTTAATCCGACTGCAAATGTGGGCCAGAGGCTAGGAGTTCTGCAGTGAGTAATTCAGCTCCTGACTCCCCAAAGCCTGTCCACCATACGCAAGGTTCAAGTCAGCAATGTGATAGAATACTCTCCACTTGCCGAATTCAAGAAGCTTGTCAAGTTACAAGACAAAGCAGCCTTTTTGATAGGCACCCCAACCACAACCATTCACACACTCCATCACTGACACATAGCAAACTAATTTGAGTGAGTAATGTATGGTTTGGTTGCATTTTTCCAACTTTCAGTGAGATCCGGGATCACTGGAAATCTTAACGTCCCAACTATTCTGATGCCTCTTACTCCTTTGTCCCTTTCTTAGCTCTAATGCTGCCACAAAATGTGTCTTAAAATGACGCACTGCAGAAAGAAACAACTAATACATAGAAGTCTCATTTTTATTTACTTACAATTTCACAATCACTTTATAAACCAGAACAACACACAATTCAGAACATGACTATAAAGTAACAAAGTATTTCCTTTTACATCTAAATAACCAAATATTTGCAACATCAGAAAAATATATTTTCGCGATATACATAAACGGCACTCATAATTCTGAGCATTACAACAGTATTGTCAATCATGTTACATAGCACAAATTGATTATGTAACCCTTTACTATAATTAAGAGGAATATTTAAATATATGAATATGCTACATTATTTAACAGGAAATAAAATACTTGAAAGTTTGCTGATTATTTTCATTTTCAAAATTACAGTTCAATATATCTGGAATAGGAAGTTATAGAGTTGAGAATTTGAGACTGATACAAAATGTTGCTTTACATAGTGGGTGGAAATGTTGATTTCCCTCCTGGCTTATGATTGAAGTTTACAAAATAGTTCCTGATAAATGTTATGTCCATTTTGTTCAAGCTTTACTATCGATGCTGTTTGAAGAATAGACTTTGTTTTGCTGATTCAGACTAGATTTTATTTTGGCAAAGTCTGATATATTGTTTGAATCTCTATTCATGAATGCTCACAGGTATTTTAATGCAGATTATAGGTGTGTGATTATAGGAGTTGGTAAGATCTTCTGAAAATTATTTTGTTTTAATGTAGTGTTTTTATTTGAGTATTTTCGTAGGTGCTCCCTAGTATATGTTTTAGCTGTTTGTAGATTGAATTGATTGAAAGATACAGCATGGAAACTGGTCCTTAGGCACACTGAGTCAACATCAACCATTAATCACCCATTCACACTCGTTCAATGTTATCTCACTTTCACATGCACTCCCACCACACCAGGGGCAATTAACAAAGGCCAATTAATCTACAAGCCCGCACGTCTTTGTGATTTGGGATAAAACCGGCATACCCAGAGGAAACCCACTCGATCACAGGGTGAATGTGCAAACGGCACCTGAGGTCGGGATTGAACCCAGATCACAATCTGCCAGCTTCTTAAAAGCTGAACAAAAAAAAACAAATTAATCCTTCATTCTTAATAATATTTATCAAAATTCAGAGTCACTTTAAAGCTTTTAACAACTGGGAATTTGCCAGATGCAAATGCTATCAAGGACCAGAGGTGACCAGTCAATGTACCAGTAAGACGGAGGAAATTGGAGAAGTCACTGGAAGTGTCTTGGGAGCAGTCAGGGTTACCGTCGAAGAATTACCGAAGGTAGTGTCGTGTTTGAAGGTGGACAAATTTCCAGGGACTGATCAGATATATCCTAGGACATTGCGGGAAATGAGAGAAGAAATTGCGGGAGCCCTGGTTGAAATTTACGAGTTGTCCTTAAATACAGGAGAGGTGCCAGAGGATCGGAGGGTGGCAAATGTTGTGCCTCTTTTCAAGAAGGGCTGCAAGGAAAATGTTGGGAACTATAGGCCGGTGAGCTTAACATCTGTAGTTGGAAGTTACTGGAGAGTATTCTGAGGGATAGGACATACAGGCATTTTAATGGGCAAGGGCTGGTTCTGGATAGTCAGGTTGTGTCTCACAATTCTGATTGATTTTCTTGAAGACGTGACCAAAAAGGTTGATGAAGGCAGAGCTGTAGATGTTGTGTACATGGACTTCAGTAAGGCATTTGACAAGGATCCACACGGTAGGCTGCTCTGGAAGACTAGATCGTATGGGATCCAAGGAGAGATAGTTGAATGGATAGCAAGTTGGCACCATGGAAAGAAGCAGAGGTTGATGGTGGAAGGTTGCTTCTCAGACTGGAGGACTGTGACTAGTGGTGTGCCTCAGAGTTCGGTGCTGGGCCTGTTACTGTTTATCATCTACATCAATGATTTGGATGAGAACAAACAGGGAAAGATTAGCAAGTTTGCTGATGATACAAAAGTTAGTGGTTTTGCAGATAACAAAGATGGTTGTGAAAGATTGCAGCAGGATCATGATCGATTGGCCAGGTGGTTAGAGGAATAGTTGATGGAATTTAATGCAGAAAAGTGAGATGTTGCATTTTGGGTCGTCGAACAAAGGCAGGACCTACACAGTAAATGGTAGTGTTGTAGAGCAGAGGGATCTAGGAGTACAGGTGCATGGTTCCTTGAAGGTCGAGTCGCAGGTAGATAAGGTGGTCAAAAAGGCTTTTGGCACTTTGACCTTCATCAGTCAGAGTATTGAGTATAGAAGTTTGGAGGTCATGTTGCAGTTGTATAAGACGTTGGTGAGACTGCATTTAGACTATTGTGTTCAGTTCTGGGCACCATGTTATAGGAAAGATATTGTCAAGCTTGAAAGGGTTCAGAAAAGATTTATGAGGATGTTGCCAGGACCAGAGGATGTGAGCTATACGGAGAGGTTGAGTAGGCTGGGTCTCTATTCGATGGAGCGCAGCAGGATGAGGGGTGATCTTATAGAGGTATACAAAATCATGAGAGGAATAGATCGGGTAGATGCTCAGAGTCTTTTGCCCAGGGTAGGGGAATTGAGGACCAGAGGACATAGGTTCATGATGAAGGGGAAAAGATTTAATAGGAATCCGAGGGGTAATTTTTTCACACAAAGTGTGGTGGGTGTATGGAACAAATTGCCAGAGGAGGTAGTTGAGGCTCGGTCTATCCCATTGTTTAAGAAACAATTAGACAGCTACATGGATAGGACAGGTTTGGAGGGATATGGACCAAGCGCAGGCAAGTGGGACTAGTGTAGCTGGGACATTGTTGGCCGATGTGGGTGAGTTGGGCCGAAGGGCCTGTTTCCACACTGTATCACTCTATGACTCTAAGAAAGTAATCAACACAATCTGTACAAATGGGTTAACTCAGTAATTTTAATAATATGATCACAGCAATTGGAAAATTACATTATTTTCACCCCTGTCGATGGCGTTTTCAGGGCAGAGTTTCCTCACTCCACCATTAAAGGTCTTGTGAGTGCACAGGCCATGCCACTGTAGTCTGCAATGCTGTGGGCCATTAGAATAGGCCATTCACTTGCAGCAGGCAAATAGATGTGGGAAGACCATGGTCACAGACCAGAGGCAATAGGCCTGGCCCAGCAGGTTTTGGGGCATCTTGACGCAGCTGGTAGAGCCACTGCCTCAGAGCACCAGAGACCCGGGTTTGATCCTGACAACCTGTGTGGAGTTTGCACTTTCTACCTGTGACTGCATGGGATTTACTCTGGGTGCTCTGGTTTCCTCCCACATCTCAATGATGTGTGGGTTTGTAGCTTAATTGGCCTCTGTAAAATTCCCCCTAAAGTGTAGAGAGCAGATGTGAAGATGGGATAACATTAAACTGATATGAATAGTAGATCGATGGTCAGTGTGGACTTGGTTGGCCAAAGGACCTGCTTACATGCTGTATCTCTAAACATCACAAACATGTCATTTGCTCTTTGCTTTATATGACATGGCAGCTCCTGAAAAAAACATTGGAATCACATGCACAAGGATTCCAATTATATCAATTGCAGCAATCACTGTAAAATGCCTGCCAAATTAATTTGATGCTCCATTTCCCATGAAATGAGAATGTTAAGTGGAGTACCAATTTAGAATAAATGCTAATTATACAGCTAAGATGGTTAAATGGCAAGTGTGTGTGATTTTGCGCTGAGAATAAGGGTATCAAAATAAAACCCAGTTTTCTGTACAATCTGATGACAATCTCTTATTTATGAACACTAAACGGGTACTCACATCTACTGTAACACTTAATACGATTATGGTTGATATGATTATACTCTTATCTCTGTATTTCAGTTTACCATCAGTGGAATCCATCTAACCCTACCTTGAAAATGTTATGCTTCTACTTCCATTGGGTTTTGAGAGAGTTCCGATGATTCTCAAAATAAATTCCCCTCGTCTGTCTTAAGGGGCCACCCCTCATTTTCAAACAGTGCTGTTTAGAGGAAACATACGCTCCACATCCACCGAAAACTATTACATACTACCAAACGGCCTCATCCACCCAAAAACTAAACTGCAGAAGTAATTTGAGTCAGTGCTATACTTTGGAAGTCATCTCTAACTCCTGACGAGAAAGATGACATTTCCACTCCTAGTCATACTTCTTGGTTGGAGTTCCCTATGTTATCACAAAATGCTGCGGCATTCCGCGTGGCGATCCTTACTCTGCCACTGGTCTGCAATTCCAACTTCAGCCCTGAAGAACAACAAAAGTCTTTGAAGCATCTTTTAAAATTTTCATCAAGAAAAGCATAGAGAACGGGGTTGAGACTGCTGTTGGTGTATCCAAGTGCAACCGAGAAATAATAGCCGGCAGATACTGCTGAAGTGTTTGGCACATTTACCACAGAATCGACCAACAGGAAAATGTGAATGGGAGTCCAGCAGATGATGAAAACTGCAACAACAATGAGAACCATCCGTGTGATTCGGCGCAGATTCCTATCTTTGTCCCTGGAGCCAGATAGCAGTCTCACACTCTTCAGACGCATGATCATCAAGCTGTAGCATACAGAGATGATGAAAATTGGTATGACAAAGCCAAAGATGAACACGCAGATTTTCAGTACTGCGTCCCAGTAATTGTAGTGATTTGGAAACTGCAATGCACATTCAATGCCATCTGTTAAATAACAAAAAATAAAAGGCAGTAGTTATAACTGAATATATATTTTAATAGGTTCAGAACTAATTCATCCAACTATTACATCTCTTCAGTTTATTTAGGGGTAGGAGGGGATTGAGATTCCTTCATTCCAATATAAACAAACATAGCAGGAAAACAGTAGATCAAATTGTACTAAACAGTACTTTTTTGTGACGGTATGTACTTGTACAGTAAAACAGAGTCTCTAAAGCGTTGAACATTAGATTTTCAAGCTCTTACTATTTTAATTTGATTTAATATTTTTTTGTTTGTTTATTAAATTAGAAGTTGATTGGTCACAAAATCAAAACAGGAGTCCATAGATAGACAATAGACAATAGAGAATAGGTGCAGGAGTAGACCATTCGGCCCTTCGAGCCAGCACCGGCATTCAATGTGATCATGGCTGATCATCCCCAATCAGTACCCCGTTCCTGCCTTCCCCCCGTTTTTTAAGAGCCCTATCTAGCTCTCTCTTGAAAGCATCCAGAGAACCTGCCTCCACCGCCCTCTGAGGCAGAGAATTCCACAGACTCACCACTCTCTGTGAGAAAAAGTGTTTCCTCGTCTCCGTTCTAAATGGCTTACTCCTTATTCTTAAACTGTGACCCCTGGTTCTGGACTCCCCCAACATCGGGAACATGTTTCCCGCCTCTAGCGTGTCCAAACCCTTAACAATCTTATATGTTTCAATGAGATACCCTCTCATCCTTCTAAACTCCAGAGTGTACAAGCCCAGCTGCTCCATTCTCTCAGCATATGACAGTCCCGCCATCCAGGGAATTACCCTTGTTAACCTACGCTGCACTCCCTCAATAGCAAGAATGTCCTTCCTCAAATTAGGGGACCAAAACTGCACTCAATACTCCAGGTGTGGTCTCACTAGGGCTCTGTACAACATCAGAAGGATAAAATTGCTCATAAATGTGGCTTAATTTTTAATTTTTAATTTTTAATTAATATGCATACCGGCACTTTTTTGTCTAGAAAAAAAGCAATTGTACGAAATAGAAGAAGAAGGGTCTCGACCTGAAATGTTGCCTATTCCTTCACTCCATATTTGCTGCCTCACCCACTGAGTTTCTCCAGTATTTTTGTCTACCTTGTACTAAATACAATGTCCATTTAACTAATAATCCAATAAATTAGGAAATTGATGGGAAATTAATACATATCCAGCAAGGGGACAGTATATTCGCTTTAGCAACTGTTAAATTTCATTGTAAATTTTCAGAGTAATCTTCAATTAAAAAAAATTTGATCTGATCTTTGGTTAATGGGAATTCAAACTGAGGTGTAGTTTCATAAGGCTTTTGGAAATTGTTTATCATTACTATTGATATTGATATAATTACTCAGCCTTTTAGCATTTGGTAACAGGTTTCAACTAAGGCTAATTAGAATGTAAATCCTTCCCTGCAGAACAGTTTCAAAGTGTTTTTGGAGAACACATGGAAACATTTGGAAAACTATCTTCAGAAACATTACATCAGATGTTATTAAAAAAATAACAAATTACAGCAATAGTTCTGTTTCTTTCCTCACACTTTCATTTCTTCAACTAAATTAAATGACATTTACTTGGAAATTGAAAATGATATACACCATCTATTTATGATTTATTAATGATTGTTCAATCCTCATGTTTCAGTTCTTGTTACCAAAGAGGAGATTGGAATTTACATATCAGTCAAGAGAAGTGACTAAAAGTCAGAGATATCTAAATGTATCTGGTTATGATCTCACTTTTTCCTCTTTAGAGATGAATCATAAGATTTAAACTTTTACACGACTAAAAATGTTCATTAATTTCCTGTTTACCTACCCATCATTAATTCAATCCTCCTTTACCCATTCTACCAGCAAGTGAGCTGGGAGCATACTGCATAGTTCTCTTTTTTCATTAATATGAATTAAATGACAAAATATACAGTTTTTTACATTGCTTATAATTGACATGTTCATTAAAACTAGATAAATAGAGGGGAAAGTATCCTTTTTCGATTTTTGATGCATTATCAGAGAGGATTTGTGCCTTCTATCTCCAATATACAACATTGGTGTTCAAACCTCTAAAGAAAATATATTTTTTTTAAATTACACTTCAATTGCTCATTCAGCAATAATAATAAAAAATTATAGCATGTAACATATCCAAAATATATATATATATATTAAGGCTTTAACAATCCTTGACCAAGATAGTCACAGATAAATAAATTACTTAACTCAATTATAAATGCCTTTTGCATACATCCTCCTTTGGCTTGAAATTAAACTGAGAATTATTAATACTCTCAATTTTAAATTTGAGAAAAATCAAGTTTTAAGAAATTACCTCTATTTAAAGGGATAAAATGTAATGCTGAACATCATAAGAGATGGATGCTTCTTGTTACACCACATGTGCTATGATGATGAAGGCACACAGACTGTAGCAAAATGATGTCTCCACAACTGATCTGAAGAAAGTACTTATAACAGCCTGTCATACAATTATCCTATTCCTGATTTTCATTTTGATTGCACTTAAAAATGATGAGCAATTTTTTGTCATCCAGTATTCAAAGATATTAATTCAATCTACCACTGAGTGAACAGTCTTAAGAGATAGTCATTGAGTCCCAGTCATACAGCATGGAAACAGGCACTTTGGCCCAAGTAACCCATGTCGATCAAGATGGCTCATGTACACTATCCTATCTATGTACCTGTCTAAATGTTTTTTAAATGTTGCGATAATACCTGCCTCAATTACCGCCTCTGGCAGCTCATTCCATACACCCACTACCTTTGTATAAATAAAGATCATTCTATTTCTCACCCACATCCATGAAATGTATATGAAAACACAAGTTAGTTTTGCATCTATGCTTTTGATACCCAGCTGTGCCTGCATCACCTCTCTAACTTGGAACTTCCCATTTACAAATCCAATATTGTCAATTTGCACTCCTGTGCCATCCCACTTCCCTTTACTGCTAAGCGACAGCATATCCATGCCCAAGACCCCATCATCATTCAGATGACAGGGTCATGTGCATTTGTATTCTATACAGCCACTTAGTGGACAATTTCTCCCCTCACAATGAAATGGCTTGAGAAAACTTTGACTCCCAACTAAGCCACACTCATTCGCTTAGCCAGCTGTCAAACCTGCCAAAAATCATACATTTTTTTGAATGTGTGAAATAATCCAAACAAAGCTATGAGACATCAATGAGCAAGGCATTCAAGAATATTCAATTCTTAAATTAAGTGACCTTAGCTAAATGTTTTTATTTGCTTAAAAATTGTTAAACTGCTTTAGCTTTTGCTGTTAACAAATATGATATATTTTAATTGTTTCATAAGTTAATAAGAATGTATGAACTTATGAAACAATTAAAATATATCACATTTGTTAACAGCAAAAGCTAAAGTACATAAATCATTTTAAATAATTAAAAACGTTTAGCTAAGCTCACTTGATTTAAGAATTAAAATTCTCAAATGCCTGGCTATTTTGATGACATACCTCTTCATTCAAATTGATTCATTCTAGTGCAGGTCTAACATGAAGTGGATGAAGCAGGCAGATTTCCCATTCCAACTGCTCATAAATTGCTGCATATTCAAGCTCACATCTCTGTGAGCATTTCCCCACAAGAAGCAGCCCTTTGGTCCCAATGATATTCTCTACGTCCTTTCCATTGAATTTATCCTCCTACTTTCCCATCAATGGAGAGCAAAGCAGGCAGCCCAGAACTGTTATGCACTGCTTAATCCTGAACCGAACCGTATCCTTTCTATTGTCAGTATCAACTGCTTTGGCATCTGTAATATTGTTATATCCCATACTTCATCCATGATTTTATGACCCTGACATAATTATTTCAAACTTCTGATTATTTTCATGTCTTAAAAAGCTTGAGACAATGCAAATATCTCCTGTTTACACCGTAGTTTACAATGGCCCATTCAGATCTGTGCTCTTTGGTGGGCAGTTAAGGCACTCTTTAAATTTTTTTTAAACTTTAGATTTAAATCCAAGCATGGCCTTGTACACCTGCCCAATTCTATACCCTCCCGAACAATCAGGAATGATTGCAATCAGCAAATAAAAATAAATGGTTACAAAACAGAAAACCTAGAAATACTCAGCAGGTCAGGCGGCAAGCGTGTGGCATGAGGTTAATCTTATTCATTTGGTTCGTGACCTTTCACCAGAATTTGGAAAAATCAGAGTAAGAAGTTTTCAATGGCAGAAAATATGGAAAGGAAAGCAAAAAAGATAAAAGAAAAGCAACTTTTTCTACTTTCTACTAAGGTAAAGAGACACTAACACTCACTTTCACTCAAAGCAGGCAAATCTTGGTCGAGGGGAAATAGGCCAGGTGAGAGTTTAATGCAACATTCTAGAGTGACCAGAGTCAAGGTCAGAGCCATCAGAAGATCTTGACAGTAGTTGGTTGTAATTCCCTCCTCTAGCAACAAGCATTTCCACACAATGGAGCAGATCAGAAGAAAATATCCTGCACCTATTGTCTATTGTCAGCAAATATAGATCTATTGTAAACCAGACAGTTAAATAGCTGAAGCAAGGATTCATTCTATCAATAATATAATCTATGCAAATGGAGAGCAAAGCAGATGTTAATGCTTTTTTTATATGGGCTTCCTGGTGCTATGTTGGTGGAGGTGGCAGGGGAATGGATAGGGTCTGTTGGCTTCCATTGAGGATCATGGCTTTGCAGGTTTCTCAGGAGGTGTTTCTCTATCAGAGAACTCTTATATCTATGAATATTTATCCTCCTCTGCACAGCTGGAGTATGAGGCAGTGGTCACAGGCCAGATACCCCCCTCCCCCCCCCCCCCACCCTCCAACTCATTTCACAGTAGCCTTTGTCTTTCTCTTGGTCTTCTTCTCCTGAATCTCTTCCGACTCTCAAGTTGTGGGTCTTCTTGTTGTTTTTCCTCAGGCATCCACTACTATTATCAGTTTGCAAGATAGTGCAGCAAAAGGAGGTCTGTTGGCATTTACTGTAAGGTGCCTCTGACAGATGCAAGCCACAAAATCACATCTTCAGACATTAATGGTGTTCTCCATAACAGTCCTGTTACCTGCACAAATTTCGAAAAATACTTGCAAGCAATTGTAAGATCTGAAACTATCCATTCATTTTCCCTGTGTCCGCAAGATGTGATTTTAGTTACCCAAAAAAGCGTTAAAATAGTTCAATTTACCACAACACTTCTACGATGGTTAATGTGCGATGCTTTGATGCATGCACAAACATGAGTACTTGATAATGATTAAAAATCAAGTGTATGAATATGGCTGATGGACAGAAATGTCCAGTGAAATTTCACCTATCAATGGGCGATTTTTCAGCAGACTGCTGGCGAATGTCAAGTTGCTGGCAGTCGCCTGAAAAAACAGCAACTGGAACGGTGACTGTCATAGTGGAACACACAAACACATCGCTTCCTTCATCAGTCCATTATGCAGGTGGGGGACAGGGCAAGCGGGGGGAGCGCTGTCTAAAAAATTCACACGGTGCAAAGCCAAGGTGAAACAGACACACACCGTGATGAACAGGAAGGTTGGCGCTGTAAAAAGACGGCTAAAACACAGTGTACGGTAAGTCATTTAAAAGAGGGGGGGCGGAGAGGGGGAGAAGGAGTGGAGACAACTTTTAGGAAGCCAGAGAACCTTCAACCTCCTAGCAACCCATTAGGACCTCCTGGCCCATCTACGGCTCGAGTATTCTCGCTACTCTCCATGGCGGCTTCAATCTAGTCGCCGCTAATTTTTCAACATGTTGAAAAATTCACGGTGGCCATAATGAGGCCGCGACCAGTTCCCAAAATGTGGAAACTCCTCACGACCATGAAGACGACCCCCCGGCAACCATCCGCGAACATGTGGCAACCATGTGGCGACTGCATAGTCCCCTGCAGTCACCTAAAAAGTCGCCTAAGTGGAACAGGCGTATAACAATCATGAACACAATCTACTCCAGATATAATAGAATTTTGTGCCCTTGGTAACTAAAAAAAAGCTGATACATATTGCAATTTCTAGATAACATTAGTTTCTCTACAGAAAAATATAAATAATATGATGGAACTCTGGTTAGAGAAATGGTGTCCAATGGTAAATGGGAGTACATCTCTTCTTATCATTCCACTGAGCTCCTGTGAAACAATTTACGAAAATGATCCTCACTTAGATCTAAGTTTGATAACAATTCACAGCCAAGAAATAAAAGTTGAATTCCACGATTCACTGTGTTACTTGTCAATTGAGTTTTTTTTAAAAACTTATTGTTGCAATGCAGCAGGTACATTATTTATGTAATGTAAAGCTCCCACAAAAAGCAATGAAATAATGACAAAATAATGCTTTTGCCATTGAAAGATACATTTTCATGAAGATTCCTTTGCACCTCTTCAAAATCAAATTATCAAATTTTTACATTCACATATGTCTCAATTTTTCTGCTCAAGTCTCTGGGATTGTGTAATAGAATATCAAACATGGTGACTTTCTTGGATACATTTTGAACAATGCTAGATTTGCCTCACTGGCAGAGGTTACTGCACCACCCTACAATGAAGCAGGTTCAAGCGCATTCTAGAGTCCCCAGCACACAAACTATATAGCACTCTACGAGAATACTGCAGCATCAGATAGGCAGGTTTACAGTTGAGATATTGAACCAAAGCCCTATTTGTTCAGGTGGATGTAAAAGTTGCTTTGGGCAATGTCCAAAAAATGAATAAAACCAAAATTCATTATTAATTTAAATAGATGTTCTGATTATTCATTCTGTTGCCATCTGTGGGATCTGCAAATTGGCTTCCTTCTATCAAACCTAACAACTGGGACCACACTTCAAAAGTACTTTATTGCCTTTAAAATACTCTAAAATGATCAGAGACAGTGAATGACACAATACAACTCCAAATTGTTAATAAATAAACTCTATAAATTGAAGTGAAATGTCACTTGGGCTGCTACATTTGCTTTTTATTTGTTCAAAACATGAATCAATGATTTACTCTTCATAAAAAACATGTCAGTCAACAAAAATATTTGGAAGAACTTTCATTTGGGAAAAATTAAGCTAGCTGCAATAGACATCAGACTTTGTTAATACTTTGTAACAAATTAACTTTGCTTTGATTACAGTTTTTATACTCACCATTACTTATCTTTGTGGCCCCCAGCACTATAACGGGTACACCAATAACAGAGGCAATGAGCCAGATGCAAACATTTACTATTTTGGCATTTAAAGGAGTGCGGAAATCTAATGCCTTCACTGGATGGCACACAGCTATATATCGATCAATACTCATCATGGTCAACGTGAAGATGCTTGTGAACATGTTGTAATAATCAATGGAGGCTACTATTTTACACAGCACATCGCCAAAAGGCCATGACCCCATTAAATAGTAAGCACTCTGGAATGGCATTGTGCTTGTGGTAAGAGCATCTGCTGCAGCAAGATTGAAAATGTAGATATTTGTGGCAGTCTTCATCTTGGTGTGTCTGAAAAATAAATATATAGGGCAGTCTTAATTAATTTCTCTAATCATAGCTCATGCAAAATAAGTGGTTCAATCAGTTCTAATGATTAAGTTAGTTAAGTACAATTCATTATAGTTAATACAAACAAACTTGCCCATAACAAAGTTCTTCTTGACAGACATGAAAAGCTGGAATAACTCAGCAGGGCAGGCATCATCTCTGGAGAAAAGGAATAGGTGACGTTTCAGGTCCAGACCCTTCTTCAGACTCGGGTGTCGACCCGAAACGTCACCTATTCCTTCTCTCCAGAGATGCTGCCTGGCCTGCTGTGTTACTCCAGCTTTTTGCATCTGTCTTCAGTTTAAACCAGCATCTGCAGTTCCTGCCTTTACAAAGTTCTTCTTATCAAGCATTCTGCTAAATCAAACTTCACCTCAGATTGAAATGAGAGTTTTTTAATAGTTAATGTTCTTATGGTGAAGAGTTTGAAATATCCCTTTCAATGGTGCAAGCATTATTGCAATTTTAGATCTAATTTGGTCAAAGAATAATACCTGCCTGCCATTTTTTTTTTAGTCTTTGGTTATCTGTGAAATAACACCATTCGTCGCATTACTCAGCAGAGTTGCAATTGAGGAACCAAGTGGGGTGGTAGAAAGAAACAGTCAGCAATATAGTGGTTCATTTTCATGAAGTGTATTACCAAAGGATAGTATGTGTTCAAGGGCAAAGAGGCAAGCATGAGCCTGGAGACATGCCAGGTATGACTGAGCAGGGCGGTAGGATAGATGCTCACCGTCAATAAAGAAGAGAAACTGATAACACCAGAAACGCTAGGAAAGGAAGCTAGAAGCAGAAGAATGAAGCTTGGCCATAAAGGAGTAAGTATGGAGACAAATGTCAAGAGAGGTCAAGAATTTCATGTTCTCAGTTCAAACCATTATCATTGGTGATTTTTAGCAAGAACTGCCTGTGAATTTGGAATGAAATGGAAAGCACATTGTAAAAAAATCAAAGCATGAATGATGATAGAATTGAAAGAGGAGTAGAATGCAACAACAATTTTTTTTGGAGTTTAGAGAGAAAAGTGGCAGGGGAAATAAGATGTTTCTCTTAATATATATATTCCTGTAATGTGAAACCCATACTTCCACATTAGCTCCAAGGCCAGAGTAATATTCTTTTGAACAAAAGATTATTAGCTTCAACCACTTTACTATATTTTACGCATGACCCAAATGTACTTAGGCATTCGCCAGGGGGATTTGAAATTGTTAATTTTTCAAGAGGAATGATCTGTAATCCCAAGCACCGCACAGTCTTTTTGCTTTAAATGTATCCAAAAGTACATTGCAGAATCTTACCATTTAATGTGGTATTCTATTGCACACCATGATGGTCGTGCAGGCACAATGTTGAGGACCACAGGTCATTTACCAGAAGATAGGTATCACTCTAGGCTCGTGACTGATCAATGGCTATTTCCAACTTCTATTTCCAAGCTCTTTAATTGGATGGAACCCACTTTATGGAGCAGTGGCAGAGATCCCACCACATATTTGCAGCTCTCACAGTAGTTACTACATAAATAAAATGTAGTCAATGCCAAAGGCATCAGAATTTTGTAGGAAATTATTATCTTTTAATATATTAAGAAAGTACATTTTAACCTTCAGGAGCTTGCGATGTTAATGTTGTCAACTAAAGGTGATAGGGAAACCGGGATTAATTACAATTCTTCCAGCACAATTAGTTCAACATTAAGGCAATTAACATTCGGATTATATCTATACAAAAGGAAAATTCAAAATTAAGTTCAATTGCTTGGTATTTTATTAGAATTCTACAGTCACGACGTGCTGATTCATTTTCAAATAGATATTTGTAAAAGGATAAGAAATAGGAGTAGAAGTAGGTGCAGGCCATTCAGTTCTTGGAGCTAGCTATGACATTCAATAAGTTTGTGGCTGATTTGATCTAAGCCTCAGCTCTACTTTCCTGCTGGTTCCCCATATATATTGATTTCCTCTTGTCTGATCATCAGCCAGACCAGACTGATTTGTTGACTAGACAGCTATCTGATTCATTGGCCTGGACATGTAAAGTCTATCTCAGTGAATCAGAGAGAAAAATTAGAGCTAATGGGAAGGAAAATTATTGACAGGGTATTCATCAACAAAAAACTGCCAATGCTTGAATCTTGAGCAAAACACAAAAGGGCTGGAGGAACTCAACCGGTCAGGCAATATCTGGGGAGAGAATGGACTAATGATGTCTGAAGAAGGATTCTGACCCCAACGTGGTCTGTCCATTCACTCCATAGATGCTGCCTGACCCACGGATATCCCCTAACAGATTGCGTTTTATTTATCATTATAAGTTCACACATTTCAAAAGTTTATGTGTTTTTCTTGGGATGCTATGGTTCTACATTGTTTTAAATTATGAATTCATTGTAAGTCCTGAAATTTCTTACCTAATTTGAATGAAAATAAAACCTTTGGGAAAGAGAAACTTCTCTGGATGCTATCACTAAATACACAGGAGAATATCCATTGCTAAGTTGGACAGACTTGGATTGTTTTCTACGGTACGCAGCAGGCTGTAAGGATACCTGATGGAGGTATATAAAATTATACAAGACATAGATAAGGTAGAAAGTCAGAACACGTTTCCAAGGATGGAATAATCAAACTAGAGGGCATAGCTCTAAGGTGAGATTTAAAGTTTAAAGGAGATGCTCATGCAATTTATTTACACAGAGGGTGGTGAGGGCCTGGAATGTGCTGCCAGGGTTGGTGGTTGAGGCAGATATGATAGTGACATTTAAGGTGCTTTTGGATAGGCATATGGACATGAAGGGAATGGGGGTCATGGATTATGCGCAGGTAAATAAGAGATGGTCTTGGCATCATGTTTGCACAGACATTGTGGGCTCAAGAACCTGTTCTTGTGCCGCACTGTTCTAGGTTTCATGTTCTAAGTTGTGGTTGCTTTCCAGGAAAAGGATTCTAGCCACTTCAATGTAATTTGATGTTCCCACATTTATTTACCACTGGTGCCCTAAGATGACTTTTGCCCTCTTAATCGAATGATAGAAAATATACTTTGGTCTCTGAATGAGACACATTGTAAAAAATAGACAAAGTGTTATTTGAAAAAATAAACACTGGCATTGCCCTTTTCACTTATGAACTACAATAAATTCACCCAGCGCTGAAATGTCTTCCTGTAAAGTCTTTCTAATTAGTGGATTATCTAATATAAATAATATTGTGAGAATGTGATTTTATTTTGCTATGTTAATATTATTTACAAATAACTGACCCTTGAGATGGCAATGGACCTGAGGAAGAAATGCAGGTCCTTACTTTGTGAGATAATGTTAAGATTTTGCTTCATAATTAGTTTAGTTTAGTTTAGTTTAGAAATACAGGCTCTTTGGCCCACCGAGTTCATGCTGAGCAGCGATCACCTGTATACTAGTTCTATCCTACGACTAATTACACTATCCAATTAATCTTCAAACCTGCATGTCATTGTAATGTGGGATCTTCTTCCTTCGTGTCCTTATGCAATATAGTGGCTCACCACTGCTGTACACATCGTTGCGCTATTGGAATGTTAAGTGCAAGGTCTGCAGTAGTAAATGGATTATCCAGCAATGGGCATTGCAGTAGGTGTTGCATTGTCTGGGTCTGTGTGCCACAGTCACAGGTTGTTGTACCCTCGATGTAGCCCCATTTGTGCATTGTCATCCTTGACCGCCCGACCCCGGTTCGCAGTCGGTTGAGACATCTCCGGTTCAGCCAGTGTTCATCAGCACCTGGTGGTAAGCGCTCCACTGCTGGTATGCCCATCTTGGTGGATATAGGGACAGTGGCTAGGTAGACTGGGTTTGGGCAATGTATTAGTGGGAGACCAGACCATGTGACATGTAGTTGATAGTTAGCTTCCTGGTTCCTCAGGTGCAACGTGCAGACCTGTGTTTTCGATGGGTTGGCACGCAGCTGGTTTTCCTCATAGTATGAAGATAAACCGGTGAATGCCTCTGTCAGCAGTCTCAACATCTTGGAACTGTGTACCCTGTGCTGTTATATAGAGATCATCAGCATAGATGAAACGCTTAGTTGGCTGGTCATTGGTGTAGATGTTGTATAGGATCGGTGCCAGAACACTTCCTTGAGGGAGGCCGTTCTTCTGTCGTCGCCATCTGCTACGTTTCCCTCCTTTCTCGACAAAGAACCTTTGATTTTGGAGCATTGTTTGTATTAGCTCGGTTAGATGCAGATCTTTTGTCTTCTCAAGAATCCTGTAGTCGTCTGTGGTTGATAGTGTTGTATGCTGCTGACAAATCGACAAACACTGCTCCCGTGATTTGCCCTTGTTCTAAGCCATCTTCGATATGTTGCGTTAGGTTGAGGAGCTGGCTTGTTGTGGACTTGCCAGCTAATGTGGGATAAAACCAGAGCATCCAGAGGAAAACCACATGGTCACAGGGAGAACGTACAAATTCCCTACAGACAGCAACCGTAGCTAGGATCGAATCCAGGGTCTTTGGAGCTGTAAGGCAGCATCTGCGCCACTGTATTGCCCTAAACATGGTACAGGTGCTGGGAATTGCACAGGTGCTTGAGAATAATATTGATTATTTAGATACCTAATTTTCCAGCTACTGTCCTTCAAAACATTTATGAGTGTTCTGGCTCAGCTCTTTTTGAATCTTTGGCATCTATGGCATCTTTTAAATATATGGACCTCAGAATATGGAATGGAGGAAATAGATTCAAACACAATCAGCTGGAAGCAAGAGTAAGGTGGAGCATGATAAAGATTGGAGATGTTGGTGGGGGTGGGTTGTTCCCACTCTTTACCTTCTGCCATTCAACCAATCTTCTATCCATGCTAGTATCTTAGTTCTATCTTGTTTAGCAGCCTGTACATGCAACACCTTATCAAGGGCCTCATGCACCTGCTGCCCTGCCCTTCTTGGTGGTATAAAGGTCACAGACTTGTGAGGTGCTGTTAGAGTGGTATTGGTGAATATGCACTGCTGATGTTGGTGAATATGCAGTGCATTTTGTACATGGCACACATTGGAGTCATAGTACACTGGTAGCAGAGGGAATGTTTACGCAGTGGGATGGATTGGATGTCAGTCAATAATGATGGAAAGATTTGGGTCGGTGAAGAAACGATTCACATACGTGAGGGTGCCTATACATGGGACCTGCTCTTCTAACAGTATTCATCAGCTCGTGGGTTGAAGGTGTACCCCAGAATGTTGGTTGTGAAGCACTTGGCAATAATGAAACACTACCCCTTGTTTGATTTGGTCATTGCTTGTCATTTTCATGGCAGAAACGTTATTTGCCAAGAATTTACTGCTTTATTTTCAGTGGAATTTTGATCAGAACTGTGCAACCATCAGGAAATGATAGGGGCAACTGATAGACCTGGGATACTGATCTGAAAACCTCCTGCAGCATTAACCTGAGACTGGGATGATTGAACTTTAATGACCATCTTCATTTGTGCAAACAGTGTATTATTATCCCTGGATATTCACCGCCTTTGATTTTGCCGGAGCTCATTGAAGTTTATACTCATTCACATTTTGCTTTGATGTCAAGGGCAGTCACTCTCGCCTCCTCTCCAATATATAGCTCTTTGATCGACATTTTGACCGAGCCTGTGATGGTCTGGAGTAGGGTGGCCCTGGCAAAATCCAAAACTCAGCACCATTGAGCATGATGTTGGTGAATATGCACTGCTGATGTTGGTGAATATGCATTGCTGATGTTGATTGAATATGCACTGCTGATGTTGGTGAATATGCACTGGTGATGTTGGTGAATATGCACTGCTGATGTTGATTGAATATGCACTGCTGATGTTGGTGAATATGCACTGCTGATGTTGGTGAATATGCACTGCTGATGTTGATTGAATATGCACTGCTGATGTCATTTTGTTGATTGAGGGATTGGATTTGTCCTGCTTGTTATGAGCAGGACATAATGATGGTTTGATGCTAGCATTGTAACTGTACCGTAAATGTACAGGAACAACTGCTGGCCATGCACCAGCAACAAGAGCCTGACCTTCACTGGAAAGAATTTGGCATTTTCCCATCAAGTTTTTCTTTAGAACTGAAAATAATTTATTTTTTTCCCCAGCTGAATAAAAGACTACTGTAGGATTTTGATAAACAGCTTCCTACTGCAGTTTTCCCAATCATAGTTCTATGCTTCAAGTGAAAACACTGATGACAATATTCAAAGGCCACCTCGTGAATTATGTTTATTCAATTTTATGAAGGGTGCATTTATCGCTTTTCAATTTTACAACATCATACTTTGGATTTCTTGAATTTCCAAAATGAAGTCACAAACAGTAGACAGATGTTTCAAAAGGAGTTCACTAATTAAATTGTCTTTTCACTTTTAGTCGGTTTGCCTGATTGGTTGTTTAGTGTCACTCACCTTTTGCCTTCTTCCAGCTGTTTATTTCTGCTACTGATGCATATATTCCCTGTTTATCATCTCTTCATGCATCTGTTTTACTGGGAACCAACCAACCATATGATTGATAATGTATATGGGACTTGTTAAAGGAAGTATATAAAATACACCAGAAGGCAACAGCGTCAATACAATTAATCAACAACTTTAAAAATAGCACAGACTAAAAATATATCCTCTAATTATTGAAAATATACGGGTAGTTGCCACTCATCCCACCTACCCTGAAGACAAAGAGAATGCCGCCCATATAAATAGTTGGTATAGAAGTGTATACTGCTTAAATTAAACTCCAGAAATCAATGTTGGTAAGAGGCTTCACTCTCTAAAGACTGCTATTAACTGCGAGAAAGGGTTGTGAAGTCAATAGTCATGTCACAAGTGATAGGAGTAGAATTAGGCCATTTGGCCCATCTCTTTTTGGAAGGAGATGAGGAGAAATTTATTTAGTCAGAGGGTGGTGAATCTGTGGAATTCTTTGCCACAGAATTGTGTGCAGAGGCCAAATCAGTGGATATTTCTAAGGCAGAGATAGATAGATTTTGTATTAGTACAGGTGTCAGAGGTTATGGGGAGAACGCAGGAGAATGGGTTTAGGAGGGAGAGATAGATCCGCCATGATTGAATGGTGGAGTAGACTTGATGGGCCGAATGGCCTAATTCTACTCCTATCACATGACCTTATGACCATCAATAGTGACCATTCCACCTACCTGGTTAGCCAAAAATCAGATTTTTCAGAACTTTCTTAAATGGACCCACAAAGAACCAGGCAATGGGAAACCACTTAATTGGAGCTTGCCAGTGGGGAAGACAAGTCTCTTTGTACTGTGGAGATACAAGGAGTATTGAAATAGGAGATGGGTGTGGGAGGAAGTGTCGGGGGGAGGGGGGGGGGCAGGAGTGTGTGTGTGCAGACAGAAGGAACTGCAGGTGTTGGAATCTTGAGCAAAACACAACATGTTGGAGTAACTCAGCGAGTCAGGCAGCATCTGAGCAGGGAAATGGATCGCCTATCCATTCCCTCTTCAGATGCGACCTGACCCCTGGAGTTACTCCAGCACTTTGTGGAATGTGTGCGTGGATGTGTGTTGACCATCGGTTGTAATGTTTTTTCATAAAGACAAAAGGTGCCATTATTTTGTGTACCGGTGGGGGCATCATAATCGTCTGTACTTGAAAACTCTTACCTGAAACAAGTGCGATCATCGTCCAGTTACAGTCCTGTACGGAAATTGCAACAGACAGCCTTGCCTTTCCACAGTGGTGCCCCTCAACATCATTTTAACACAGATCTCCCAGGTTTGGGAAAGCTTAAAACCTGACAGCAGTTGAAATAACCCCTATCACGTTTGTTATTAGTTATTAGATAGTTATTAGTTGAACATCTGCACTAGGAATTTGGATTGCTGGGATATTGAGTGGATATTTATATTTTAAAAAACACGATAACCATGTTTCAACATAATTGAGAAGTTAGTCTTCATGGTAGTGAACAGGTTTGTACATGCAGCACTACATATTCCTTTATACAAAAACTTGCATGCTGCCAATTTTATAGCATCAAACATAAAATAGATTTACTTCACTTGTCAACTCCTGATGTAAATTAACACATCTTCAATTAAAACAGATAATGTTTCAGACATTGTATTTTAAGCACCTCTGCGGGAGAAATACAATTTATGTCGGTATTCCAAATCGATAGGCTTTCTTCAGATGTTGCCTAACGCTGAGTCCTTCAAACATTTTCTGTTTCAAGCTTTGTGGAAAGTACAGGCGTCTCTTTAATCCACTTTCAACTCTCCCCATTCAAAACGAATGATGTTCTTACTGCAGTGTCAATATCGATCTTAAGTAATGTGTAGGAAGGAACTGCAGATGCTGGTTTAAACCGAAGATAGACACAAAAAGCTGGAGTAACTGCGGAACAGGCAGCATCTCTGGAGAGAGGGAAGGAAGAGGTGACGTTGCGGGTCTGAAGAAAGGTGTCGACCCGAAACGTCACCCATTTCTTCTCTCCAGAGATGCTGATTTACTCCAGCTTTTTGTGTCTATCTTAAGTTATGTATGAACGTCTCATTAGAAAAATAAATGTGTGACAACATTTGGATTAATCCGTCAGTGCACACGAACTACCGGTTTCGGCCATCTGAAGGCAATACAATTCTAACACAAGCCGTTGGTTGGCGTGGTTACATTAAAAATGCATAATTTTAATATTGCCCTAACCCTGTGGAGTCATTTTAACATTCTGACCTTTTTTGCTAATGATAAAGTAAGTATCAAAGTTGCTGTAAACGCAATATTCCGCGACAATAACGCTTGTACCATACATTCTGTTACCAGCCATCCATATCCAACCTCACAAAAGCCATACTTTTGACTATTGTTTATTTTACATCGAAGCTTTTCCATTAAACCGTGTCCCTGTCGGTATTTTACCAGCACTTAGCAGTTATTATGTCTCTAGTTTTAGATCTTGACTCCATTTATCTTCTCCAATCTATTTCAGCAACTTACTTGCAAACTACGGAAATGCTACCAGAAACGGAGAAACGAAAGAAAGCCCCCTTACCTGATGATCATGTACATAACCAGACAGTTGCCCACTAAACCCACTACAAAAACCACTGAGTAGACAGCGGTGATGATGATTTGGATTAGTGTGCCCACGGTGTCCTCCCTGTGAAAGTCAAAGAAGTCGGTGTTGTTTTCCCAATAGGAGGACATGTTTGGGAAAGTGCTGTTTTGGAATAACGCCGGGCTGCATTCCTTCGAGGAGTGTAACATGCACTTAGAACCCATGTCTTCCCTTGCGATTACCACTGCGGTACCCATAGTCGAATCTGTAAACAAAAATAAGTAGAAACAAACTAACAAGGAGAATGGGGCAATTAGAATTAGAACAAAGAAAAACAAGCAACATTCATCAGTGAATAAACAAGCTTAAGTGAACAAAAGGTGCAGATCACAAATATATGATTAGCCCACGGGAAATGAAGCAAACTTATGCCCGACTGACAAGTCTTACCAAGTGATTGAAGAAATGAGAGCGGGAGCTTTAACACTGCGGAGAGAAGCCTATTACATTCTGAACTTTGGATGGATGCAGATGAGATGTGAAGGGCAAGATATCCTTGCTGCAAAATGGGACAACTGGTAGCGTGTTCTCAGCACATCCTCTGTGCCCGCTACCACTCGGATGCAGCAGCTGAAATCCAACGTGACATCGGCTCGGTGACGCTCATTAATGGACGTGGATCTCTGGGGGCGGTTATTTGAGACGAGGAGTTTGGTTTATCTTCTGCGAAACCGCACTTTTACTTCACCGATCGTCGCTTTCTCGCAGCTTGCCAAAATGAAGCGTTTTAATTAATGCACTTCAAGTATTTATTTCATGATGAAACATGCATTTCATCAGTCGATACATGCACTTATCGTTCGCCGCGGCAGTGATCATTCAATGGACTTCAGCATCCTCGGACTGCATTTAACAGTTTATTTCTTCCTCTATTTTATTACTAACCTCCCAAAACCTGATTTTTAACAAAAACAAAAAAATCAAACATTACGTTTAAACGAGAACACGCGTGGCTAACATTGATGTATTTGAATTAGATTTGAATTAGTCTGAAGAAGGTTTTCGGACCGAAACGTTGCCTATTTCCTTCGCTCCATAGATGCTGCCTCACCCGCTGAGTTTCTCCAGCATTTTTGCCTACCATTGATGTATTTGATTTGTTGTCTGTTTTATTTCCCTGATCTATTATTGTTACAATATTACACTTTCAAATCCCTATGAATTTCCCCCCAAAGAAAACAATTCGTTGCCTTAGTAATGAATGCAACAGAAATAGGCATAGATATGGGCACGATGCGGCTTTAATAGTACGCAATCCTCTGAAAAAGGCCATTTACGATGTTATCAGAAATGTTTAAGCTCCTGATTGTACGTGGAAGTCCAGGAAAATTAATACATAAACATTAATAATAACTAATACATAAACAGTGTTTGCCTTCCTCTCACCTCAACTGACCTAACACTATTTTCCAAAGGCGTCTGTGTTCACAATTATGAAGCAGAGGGATGATTGACACATTTTAACGTCCCTTGAAATATTGTAGCAAGTAATTAAAGAAACGCCTGCAGATAGCTAATGGTTCGTTTCAGATATGAGTCCAAAAAAATCCCAGTGAATGTTTGAGACAGGACTGGTGTTTATAGAAACATAGAAACATAGAAATTAAGTGCAGGAGTAGGCCATTCGGCCCTTCGAGCCTGCACCGCCATTCAATATGATCATGGCTGATCATCCAACTCAGTATCCCGTACCTGCCTTCTCTCCATACCCTCTGATCCCTTTAGCCACAAGGGCCACATCTAGCTCCCTCTTAAATATAGCCAATGAACTGGCCTCGACTACCCTCTGTGGCAGAGAGTTCCAGAGATTCACCACTCTCTGTGTGAAAAAAGTTCTTCTCATCTCGGTTTTAAAGGATTTCCCCCTTATCCTTAAGCTGTGACCCCTTGTCCTGGACTTCCCCAACATCGGGAGCAATCTTCCTGCATCTAGCCCGTCCAACCCCTTAAGAATTTTGTAAGTTTCTATAAGATCCCCTCTCAATCTCCTAAATTCTAGAGAGTATAAACCAAGTCTATCCAGTCTTTCTTCATAAGACAGTCCTGACATCCCAGGAATCAGTCTGGTGAACCTTCTCTGCACTCCCTCTATGGCAATAATGTCCTTCCTCAGATTTGGAGACCAAAACTGTAACAGTTTTGACAGTAACAAAGTCTGAGTAATGCTCAGCAAGGCTTTGCATCTAATGCATGCAAAAACACATATTCCACTCCCTTGCTACACCTTTGCCAAAGAATAGCAGTGGAACATGGTCATCGGGCAATGGCAGATAGTCAACAGTCCATACTATAATCCATCGGACAATACACCCAAAGAAGAGGGCAGCATTGTGACGCAACAGGTAGAGACCAGAAACCTGGGTTCGATCCTGACCTCGGGTGCTGTCTGTGTGGAATTTGCACCTTCTCCCTGTGACATTGTGGGCTTCCTCCAGATGCTCCCTTTTCCTCCCACATCACAAAGATGTGTGGGGTTGTAGGTTAATTGGACTCTGTAAGTTGGCCCTAGTATGCAGAAAGTGGATGAGAAAGTCCAATAACATAGGACTAATGTGAATGGGTGATCGGTGGTCGGCATGGTGGGCCGAAGAGCCTGTTTCCATGCTATATCTCTAAACTAAACTAAACAAAACACAAAATGCATTACACCGAGAAAAACTGCCAAAATGTGACTGCGTTGCTGCATTACTATCATTCTTGACTGTCAACCTGCTATGTTTGCTATTGGGGCTTCATTCCAAAGTCTTAAATCAGTTCTATAAATCCTTTGCATCTTTATAGTACTTAAATTGCGCCAATTTTGGAGTATTATGTGCAGTTCCTGTTGTCCCATTACAGGAAAGATGTGGAGGTTGTAGATAGGATGCAAGAGAAGTTTAATAGGATGTGGCTTGGATTAGAGGGCATAAAGATAGGTTGAATAAACCTGGATTGTTGGCTCTGCAGCATCGGAGGCTGAGGCCTGAAAATATACAATTATGAGAGGCACAAATAGGGTAAAAAGTCAGAACTTTTTTCCAGGGGTGGAAATGTAAAAAACTAAAGGTGCAACCGTTAAAGGAAATGTGTGGGTCAATTTTTTTACATAGAGTGTGGGGGTTGCCTTGAACACTCTGTTCAGGTTGGTGGTGGCCAGATATCATAGTGGCATTTAAGGGACTTTTAGTTAAGCACATGGATATGCAGGGAATGGAGGGATATGGCCCACATGCATGGAAAGGACTCTAGTTTAACTTGGCATCATGTTCATCACAGACAATGTGGACTGATGGTCCAGTTCCTGTACTGTCTTTTTCAATGTGTAGGAAGGAACTGCAGATGCTGGTATACACCGCAGACATAAAATGCTGGAGTAACTCAGTGGGTCAGGCAGAATCTCTGGAGAAAAAGAATAGGTGACATTTCAGGTCAATAGACAATAAACAATAGGTGCAGGAGTAGGCCATTCGGCCCTTCGAGCCAGCACCACCATTCATTATGATCATGGCTGATCATCCACAATCAGTACCCCGTTCCTGCCTTCTCCCCATTTCCACTGACTCCGCTATCTTTAAAAGCTCTATCTAACTCTCTCTTGAAAACATCCAGAGAATTGGCCTTCACTGCCTTCTGAGGCAGAGAATTCCATAGATTCACAACCCTCTGTGTGAAAAGGTTTTTCCTAATATCTGTTCTAAATGGCTTACCCCTTATTCTTAAACTGTGGCTCCTGGTTCTGGACTCCCCCAACACAGGGAACATGTGTCCTGCCTCTATCGTGTTCAATCCCTTAATAAGCTTATATGTTTCAATAAGATCTCATCCTTCTAAATTCCAGAGTATACAAGCCCAGCTACTTCATTCTATAAACATATGACAGTCCCGCCATACCGGGAATTAACCTTGTGAACCTACGCTGCACTCCCTCAATAGCAAGAATGTCCTTCCTCAAATTTGGAGACCAAAACTGCACACAATACTCCAGGTGTTGTCTCACTCGGGTCCTGTACAACTGCAGAAGGACCTCTTTGCTCCCATACTCAACTCCTCTTGTTATGAAGGCCAACATTCCATTCGCTTTCTTCACTGCCTGCTGTACCTGCATGCTTACTCTCAGTGACTGATGAACAAGGACCCCCAGATCTTGTTGTACTTTGCCTTTTCCCAACTTTAAACCATTCAGATAATAATCTGCCTTCCTGTTTTTGCTACCAAAGTGGATAACCTCACATTTATCCACATTAAACTGCATCTGCCATGCCTCTGCCCACTCACCCAACCTGTCCAAGTCACCCTGCATCCTCATAGCATCATCCTCACAGTTCACACAGCCACCCAGTTTTGTGTCATCTGCAAATTTGCTAATATTGCTTTTAATCCCTTCATCTTAATCATTAATGTATTCTGAAGACCCTTGTTCAGACCGAGAGTCTCAGACTCTGTCTGAAGAAGGGTCTCGACCCGAAACATCACCTGTTCCTTTTCTCCAGAGATGAGTTACTCCAGCATTTTGTTTCTCTAATTTGCTATGTTATATGTCCTATGTTTGTGATCTTGTGCATCTGCTTTCATGGGAGGCTCACATGAGTTTACATAGGGAATGATAGCAAAGTGGCTAAGTTATTGGCCAGGTCTGATTGTGAATGATCAGCCATGATCACATTGAATGGTGGTGCTGGCTCGAAGGGCCGAATGGCCTACTCCTGCACCTATTGTCTATTATCTATTGTCTATTTTCTCCAAATCCTTGGACCAATGATCTGGGGACATGCATTGAAACTCACCACTGCAACTAGAGAATGTAATTATATGCAATTAAATAAATCATGAATTGAGGAATTAGGGCCATTAAAGGTAAACATGAAACAACCAAACCATAATAAAAACCAAAGGTACACAAAAATGCTGGAGAAACTCAACGGGTGCAGCAGCATCTATGGAGCGAAGGAAATGGGCAACGTTAATAATAAAAAGCATGAGATTCAGAATATGAAACAAACATGAACAAGTGACGCAATCTACCAACCAGAATGGCCTTTGAGTGGCTCCATACTCACTAATGTGCTTGACTATTAATGACCTCTTCAGTTCCAGCAGATAAAGATGAATTATAACCACTGTCCCCACTAGCAATTTTCACATCTCATGAATTCTTTTTTTTTTAACTGAAAGGATTAGCACAGTTACTTATAAAGGGTTACTGCAGCAGGTCACAGGAACACAACTTAGATGTATTATAGGAACATAAGTGACTGCAGATGCTGGAATCTGGAGCAAAATAAACAGCATCCAGCAGGGAAGACACTAATTGGTGTTATTTACAGACCCCCAAATAGTAGCCCGGATGTAGGGTGTAAGTTGCAGCAGGAGTTAAAACTGGCATGTAACAAAGGTAATGCCACTGCGGTGATGGGGGATTTCAATATGCAGGTAGACTGGGAAAATCAGGTTGGTTCAGGGCCCCAAGAAAGAGAGTTTGTAGAATGCCTCCGAGATGGATTCTTAGAGCAGCTTGTAATGGAGCCGACCAGAGAAACGGCAATTCTGGATTTAGTTTTGTCCAATGAACCAGATATGATAAGAGAACTCAAGGTAAAGGAACCGCTTGGAGGTAGTGATCATAATATGATTAGTTTTAATCTGTAATTTGAGAAGGAGAACGTTAAATCGGAAGTGGCAGTGATATAGTTGAACAAAGGGATGAGGCATGAGAGGGGAGCTGGCCAAAGTAGACTGGAAAGGGATCCTAGCAGGAATGACGGTGGAACAGCAATGGCAGGAATTTCTGGGCATAATCCGGGAGACGCAGGATCATTTCATTCCAAAAAGGAAGAAAGATTCTAAGGGGAGTAGGAGGCAACCATGGCTGACAATAGAAGTTCGGTATAGAATAAAACTAAAAGAAAAGATGTATAACACAGCAAAGAGTAGCCGGAAGCCAGAGGATTGGGAAACTTTCATAGGACAACAGAAGGAAACAAAACGGGCAATACGGGCTGAAAAGATGAAGTACTAGGGGAAGCTGGCCAGGAATATAAAGAAGGACAGTAAAAGCTTCTTTAGATATGTTAAGGGAAAAAGAGTAGCAAAGTCAAATGTGGGTCCCTTGAAGGCAGACATGGGTGAAATTATTATGGGCAACAAGGTAATGGCAGAAGAGTTGAATAGGTACTTCGGATCTGTCTTCATTAAGGAAGACACAAACAATCTCCCAGATGTACTGGAGGACAGAGAATCTAAGGGGGTAGAGGAACTGAAAGAAATTTTCATTAGGCGAGAAATAGTATTGGGTAGGCTAATGGGACTGAAGGATGATAAATACCCTGGGCCTGATGGGCTGCATCCCAGGGTCCTCAGGGAGGTGGCTCTAGAAATAGTGGATGCATTGGTGATCATTTTCCAATGTTAAATAGATTCAGGATCAGTTCCTGTGGATTGGAGGATAGCTAATGTTATCCCACTTTTCAAGAAAGGAGCGAGAGAGAAAACAGGGAATTACAGACCAGTTAGCCTGACTTTGGTGGTGGGAAAGATGCTGAAGTCAATTATTAAAGAGGTAATAATGGGGCATTTGGATAGCAGTAAAAGGATTAGTCCAAGTCAACATGGATTTATGAAAGGGAAATCATGCTTGACTAATCTTCTGGAATTGACTAATCTTCTGGATTTTTTTGAGGATGTGACAAGTAAAATGGATGAAGGGTGCCAGTGGATGTAGTGTATCTAGACTTTCAGAAAGCCTTTGATAAGGTCCCACACGGGAGACTGGTGACTAAAATTAGAGCACATGGTATTGGGGGTAGGGTGTTGACATGGATAGAAAATTGGTTGGCAAACCGGAAGCAAAGAGTAGGAGTGAACGGGTCCTTTTCAGAATGGCAGGCTGTGGCGAGTGGAGTGCCGCAAGGCTCGGTGTTGGGGCCGCAACTGTTTACCATATATATTAATGATTTGGAAGAGGGCATTAGGAGCAACACTAGCAAGTTTGCGGATGACACAAAGCTGGGTGGCAGTGTGAACTGTGAAGAGGATGTTAGGAGGTTGCAGGGTGAACTGGACAGGTTGGGTGAGTGGGCAGATGCGTGGCAGATGCAGTATAATATAGATAAATGTGAGGTTATCCACTTTGGCGACAAAAACAAGGGGGCAGATTATTATCACAATGGGGTTAGATTAGGTAAGGGGGGGGTACAGCGAGACCTGGGTGTCCTTGTTCACCAGTCACTGAAAGTTGGTGTGCAGGTACAGCAAGCAGTGAAGAAAGCCATTCCAGTCTCCACACAGAAACATATAAAATTATAAAAGGACTGGACAAGCTTGAACAGGAAAAATGTTCCCAATGTTGGGCGAGTCCAGAACCAGGGGCCACAGTCTTAGAATAAAGGGGAGGTCATTTAAGACTAGGTGTGAAAATATATGTTAAATTGTCAATTGTCCCTGGTGTGTGTAGGATTGTGCTAGTGTGCAGGGATCGCTGGTCGGCGCGGACTCAGTGGGCCGAATGACCTGCTTCAATGCTGTATCTTTAAACTAAGCTAAACTATGTGATGCAAATTTAGAATATTTGAAGCAACCAATTCTCTTTTATGGTAGCATCTTACTTTCTGTATTTTACCATTTGAAATGTTATGTTGCAGCTTTAATTCTCTCCTCTGTAGTAACACCTGGGCTTACATTTTCTTCTATAAGTCAAGAGTCAAAAATGTATTCCCCTTTTCATAATAGTATTGAAAATCTTCAACCACATGCGAGATCAGCATCAGTATAGCCGACCAAAATATTGACCATTGTATTGAATATCCAGATGATCTAATGCTGGATTTCGTGATAGAACACCTATCACAAGTTATTTATTCAGAAACATTCAGTACATGAGGTAGTTCTTACAACTTGATTTTGAATCTAAAAGAAGCTTGAGTCTAAACTAATCATTGGTATAAGTTTATTGAAAATTGCTTCTTCTACAGTATCACACTTTTATGTTTGAAATCATTTAATGCTATTTCACCATTCTACCAGATGTACTGACCTTTGCTTATTTTCCCTTCACTCATTCCTCAGAGGATATAATCATTTTCTTTATTGGATTCTTCATATATTTTGCACAGAGGATGAAAACTACAAACATGGAGAGAACTGTCATGAGGTGCCATAGGAAATATTTTCTCACCAAATGCTGGACACAAAATGCTGGAGTAACTCGGTGGGACAGGCAGCGTCTCTGGAGAGAAGGAATGGGTGACGTTTTGGGTCGAGACCCTTCTTCAAACATTGCCCCACCATCAGAATATATTTTCACACCCACATATAAATAAAATTAAAAAATTAAAGTAAATGTAGTGTTTCCACATATGAACAGATTACCTTCACCTTAGTCTCTGTAATTTTGGTCTATAGAAATGTCACAGCTGTTTTAACTTGTACTCAACAGGAACATTAAAGGTTACCTCTGATGTCAGTTTCAACTTTAGCCATAAATGCGTAAAACAAGTGGCAAGGGTTTCTGGAACTGCTCAGTATATTATCTTATCATGAATATTCATCAGCTACATAACATGACATTGCACTTGAACTACCTGACAGAATTCACCATATGTGCCCCTCTTCACCATGCCAATAACTCGCCGCTTTCAAATCACCAAAATCGCAGTGAGATACAGAATACAATCTCTATATACTGCAAGCAATGCAGTTTTTTCTGTAAATTATCACAATTCGTGCACCTTAATGAAATTGCATTATCTTTGCTGCAGAATGAGAATGAGAAGTGGTTAAATCTGTTTCCTGATTATTCCTGGCAGCAGAAGATAACGACACGGGTTTAGATTTCCATAACATCAGCTGAAAACTGTAGGATTGAGCAACATGATGCCATCCGAATAATAATTTAAAATATCATGAAAGATTACTGCAGGCTCTTCAATCAGGAAGAGGTTTTCAGTGTGGCAGAATCTATGCACACATTCTGTAGGAGGAATAAGGGTGGCAGGTATTCAAGCAGAAGAGGGCAATTCAGGAAGTTTTCAGATGGCAACCGGATCTACAGTATGTCAGCTAATTTGGCACAGTTTTCTGTGTTGCCCTTAAATGGTAAGCCTTAGCAATTTCTGATGAACATGTGAATGCCTTTTACATTAGTTTTACCATCTGTCTGTCTCAGAGCCAAATCACTTGACGCGATACCAATGGAACAAATCGTGTGGGCAATCGGGACAACTCAGATAGTAACTTGCAGATTTTTGCTTTTTAAGGCACGTGTATGCTCACTAGGAACTGCCAAGGAAGATGGTGCCAAGGCAATATGGTGCCAAGGAAGACTCTTTGTGTCACTTTAAGCATAGGGGCTGTGTCAACATATCACTGCAATGCCTCCATATTTTAAGACCAAAATATAATTGCGCCTTATCATTTTTTCTTTGAAACTTTGGTACCTGCAATTTTTTACTCTTTCCTGCGAGTAAATAAAATCTGAAGAATGAGAAGCTGCATTTACAAAGTCATTAATGATCTATGAAACTTGGTTAAAAAGCCACAGATGTGGACTAAGTACCGACGTGTAAAAAAGGATCCCTGCCCAAATTCCTGTCCTCGTATGATCATTCTATTCTGGTTGTTTCTCAAGAATTCGAGCTTCTAAGTATAAACTACCTGATATCAATTCCATATGTAGAGACTGATCAGAGATGATGATTGTCTCAATTTTGATCAAAGCTATCCATGTTTGAAGGCTCTCAGAGATCTCACTCAAGGTCTTTAGTTTTTTTAGCAACATCTTTTCTGATTGAGCATTGATTTTCTTTCAAGGCAAGTAATGCATTAAAATAATGGTGCTCATTTTCATTCACTGTCATCAGCTATTAAATAATTAATATTTCAAATTGTTTACAGATTCTCTCTCAATTATCTTTCGTTTGTAGGATATTACCATCTCAACAAATCCTTTGCTAAATTTGTGACACCAACATTTAATTTTACTTCGGAGTCACGTGAGTGACTACGTGAAGAAGACCCGTCAGGGCGCATGCGCGTCATTACGTCTGACGCTTTGGCGTGAACGGCAGCAGGAAGAGGAGCTCCTCCTGCAGGTGAGTAGTTTAGAAGCTCCACCAAAGTCGGGGAGAATTTGGAGGAGTTAGTAAAAAGTAGAAAAATTGTTGCTGTGTTTTGTCCCCACAATACAGGAACAAGGGAAAAATCAACAAGGTGCAGGCGTGCTACGGACAAGGGGAGAGAGAGCTGCGGGAGCGCAGTCTCTGAAAGGCAGCCTGTCACTTCTGGGGAGTCGCAAGCCGGTAGCGGTGCGGCGACAGACTTGGCACTCCCAAGTGCCCAGCCGGGTACACAGCCAACGCCAGTCAGGCGGAAGGCAAAAGCCAAGTCTGTCAGGCCCATTGACTCTGCAGAGTCAGGCCAGGAAGAGTCCCGTCCGGGACAGGATACCATGCCCCAGCGGTTATCCAAAAGGAGCAGCTCATACAGGGGCTGCTCCACAAAGCCACAGTCCAGGAGGAGTTGTGTGGGCGGGAGGCCGTGGGGAAGGCTCCGCCGGCAGTGCCTAGTGAATGAATGAATGAATGCTATTTATTGTCATTCAAACCTAGGCTTGAACGAAATATCATTACTACAGTTTTTTACATTACAAAAAAACAGCCAAGACCCACACTTAACACAGTTTACATAAACATCCATCATAGTAGAGGCCTGCTTCACAAAGCCACACTCCAGGAGGCGTTGTGTGGGCGGGAAGCCGTGGGGAAGGCTCCGCCGGCAGTGCCTAGTAGAGGCCTGCTTGAAAGCACCCTCTTTGCAAGAGGTGAGTGCAGAAGGGCAGATACGCTCTGACCCTGAGTCCGACGACGACTTCCAAAGGGAGGGCAAGCAGCTGCCAGAGCTGACACCGTGTGCAGCACAGTTTGCCATGTCGTCGGACGCTGGTGAGCCTCTGGGTGAGGAACTTGCCACCAGCATGAATTACCAAGTCTCACATCAGCTACAGGAGCTGACAATGGATGAGACAGTAAGGAAGCATGAAGCCCCAATCAACTGTGGCCTGTTACAAATTCCTGTTGGGAACAGGAAGATTTGGGGCAAGATGGGCATACAAATGAGAGCCCAGGAGGAGGTGAAGCTCCAGCATATTTTAAAGTTGCTGGCATCTGGCATTACGAGCTTTGATAGGATGGTGGATGGAGAGGCCATGACAAAATTACAACAAAAGGTGCTGGCGCTATTGTGGAGTGCCCACTTTGAGATCAACTGCCTCCGAAAAACTGCGATTAGACCAACCATCAATCCTAAATATGCTTCACTCTGCCAGCCTGGCACAGTGCAACCGGCAAATCTATTGTTTGGTGAGGATTTCGCAAAGCAGGTGAAGGAGCTGGAGGAGGAGGCCAAGACGGTGGGCTTGATTAAGCAGCCAGCAGCCACATATCCACCGAAGCGGAAGTATCCCTATAAGCGAGGAGACTGGTCCGGGCAAGGGACGAGTCGAGCTACAATGCAGCGCAGTTGGCGTTCGGCTGTAGCAGCGCCAGGGAAGGTGAGATAGCCAGCTCGAGGCCGGGGAAGTATGCCAGGTGGTAAGGAGGTAAGTGGGTCTGGTTCTCATGTAGACAGATCTAATGTGATACAATTAAATGTTTACCTCAGATATGTTTATACTGAAGGTTATTGAAGGGTTTCGAATAAAGCTTAATGCAAATTCTTATTTACCCATGCAACATGTTCCAAAAAGGAGTTTGACTTCAGTATCACTGAACAATTGGAAGTTCAGGTGGAACTTGCAAGCTTATGTAATAAAGGTGTAATTGCTAAGGCAGTTTACCAAAGCCACCAGTTTGTGTCCAATATCTTTCCCAGACCAAAAAAGGATGGGGGGGATGCAGAATTATACTGGACCTGAATAGTCTTAACCCTTTTGTACGGTATAGACATTTAAAGATGGAAACGTTTGTGAAGGAGATCTTAAAGATGCGGAATCAGTGTCTGTTCATTTGCAGGATAGAAGATTTAAAATTCAGCTGGATGGGGCAATTATGGCAATACAATGCACTGCCAAATGGTTTGTCTTCAGCTCCTAGAGTGATTACAAAGTTGTTAAAACCTATTCTAGGCATGATGAGAAGTCAAGGGCGTGTGCTCATGGCTTAGCTAGATAATATCTTGATTGTAGGACCATCAAAGGAAACAGCTGAAGCATCAGTGGCAGTTGGTAAAAACCACTTTAAAAAAATTGGGCTTCATAAGCTATCCAGAAAAATCTAAATTAATACCTGTGACACAAATTGACTATTTGGGTTTCACAATAGACTCAATCAACATGATTGTGACCTTGCTGAGGCAAGAAAGGGTAGAGCTAATTGAGAGCTGTATCAAGTTAATTGCTGACACACAGCCTTCAATTAGCCAGGTGACTATTCTGCTGGGGAAATTGGTGGGAGCATTTCCAGCAGTTCAATAGTGGCCACTTTATTATCTACAATTACAAAGGTCAAAGGAACAAGCACTGAGGATACATTAGGGTCATTATAATAGGCCTATGCTTCTATCAATAGAGGCTGTTGCTGATGTACAATGGTGGATTCAGCATGTGTGCACTAGTAGTTCCAAAGTGTTATTGGACCAAGCTTCCATGATTTTGCAGACAGATGTCAGAGCACTTGGGTAGGGTGCTACTGATACAAGATACAGCTGTGGAGACAGATGGACATTGCTTCTGCAAACATGGGGAATTAACCAGGAGTATTTTATGGACTCAAGTCTTATGGCACTAACAAAACTAGTTTGCATGTGCAGTGCCAAATAGACAACACTACAGCAGTTGCTTATATGAATCACATGGGTGGAATCAAATCGTTATCATGTGACAGGTTGGCAAATACAAATTGGACCTGGAGTATGGATAGAAATATTTGCATTGGAGCTATCTATCTGCCAGGGAAACTTAATGTAGTAGCAGATGCCAGGTCATGAAAATTCCAGTGATAATACACAGTGGATGTTGAACCAGGATGTGTTCAAGAACATAGTACTTCTATATGGAATGCCAAAATATGTTTCATGGGAACCAGATCCAGGGGCAGTCGCAATTGATGTTTTTCACTAAATTGGGATGATATGTTCGTGTACATTTTCCCACCATTCTGCCTCATAGGTCGGTGTTTGGAAGAAAAAAAAAATCAAGCAGGATGCCGCTTGAGGGGTTTTGGTGATACCAAATTGCCCGATTCAACCATGGTTCCCTTTGATGTTACAGATAGTGATCCAACCTCCTTTGCTGATTCCAAACAGTAGGAATTCGGTGGAGCATCCAGTAACGCGTTAAGTTCATCCGTTATGTGATCGTATTGATCTGTTAATTTGGAGGTTTTAAGAATGCCTTACATTGGTCGAGGACTTTCTAGGCGAACGGTGGATATGCTCACTGCAGCCTGGAGAAAGAGTACTCAAAAGCAGTATATGACTTATGTAAAAAAAATGGGAACAATATTGTGTTCAAAAGAATATTCAATATGATACTGTAGTTATTGGAAATGTGTTAGAGTTTATCTACACTTTATTATGATGAGGGTCTTAGCTATAGTGCTATCAATACAGCTAGAAGTGCTTTGTCGGCATATCTTGTAATAGGTACACGGACACAAAGTATAGGTTCTCACCCTCTCATATCTAGGTTGATGAAAGGAATCTTTAATTCCAAACCGCCTAAGCCTGGGTATATGGTAATCTGCGATGTAAGCGTTGTTCTTAACATGCTTCGTCATTGGGTCCCTGTCACGTCTATAACTTTGTTAAAATTAACCATGAAATTGGCTATGCTAATGGCATTGGTGTCAGCACAGAGAGTGCAGACTTTGCAAAAACTTCAGTTAGATAGAATGGAAGTGACTACAGAGAATGTTATGTTTTATATTTGTGACCTGCTCAAACAAAGCAGGCCAGGTGTGACAGGATTTAAGATTGTGTTCTCAGCATATCCTACAGATCCATGTTTATGTGTAAGGACACATTTCTTACATTACATTGAAGCCACAAGGGCTTTAAGACAAGTAGAAACAGGATTATTTGTCAGTTACAAGAAGCCAACATAAAAGAGTGGCAGTTCAGACTATCTCAAGGTGGTTAAAGTAAGAGTTGGTTCAGGCAGGAATTAACATTTATGTGTTTACATCTCATTTCACTAGCGCAGTAGCAACATCCGCGGCCAGGGCGATGGACGTTCCCATCGACCATATATTAAAAGCCGCAGGTTGGAAAAATGAACTTGTGTTTTCAGCAATACTATCATCGGCCGATTGCCGATGGAGGGCTGTTTGCCAACTCAATATTGAGTGCTGTTGCTATTGTTTAACTTCTGTTTTCAATACTGTTTAATTCTGTTTCGTTTGTTGCCCCTAAATTAAGATGGTTTATTGTTTGTTTTATGACCAAAAATAAAACTGTTTTTTTTTTTTGCATGATATTCAATGTCATGTTTACAGCATTATTGATGATACTCAGAGTCAATCGATGCAGTGAGAAGCCGGGATTTTGATCTGCGGCATAAAAATCACAGAGCTTTGAAATCTTCACGTAGTCACTCACGTGACTCCGAAGTAAAATAGTAAGATTAAACGAGAACTTACCAGTTTGAAGTTTGATCTTTATTTTATGAGGAGTTACGTTGGTGATTACGTGCCCGCCACGCCCAACCCTCTCTCATAGAAAAAAAGTCATAATGGTAGTTCTCATGTTGATCATCTTAATATGTTACTTCAATTATTGTGTTGTCTGTGATTTCATACCGCTGCTTTGAAGATTGACGCGCATGCGCCCTGACGGGCGTTCACGTAATCACCAAAGTAACTCCTCATAAAATAAAGATCAAACTTCAAACTGGTAAGTTCTCGTTTAATCTTACTATTAATCCCCAAAAATATTGTCTGTCCATTTGCTGTCTGCTGTCTACCTTGCTGAGTGTCTCCAGCTGTTTGTTTTTGGCTCAAGACTCCAGCAACTACAGTCTCTGATGTCTCCATCTGCTTCTCAGTGAAACATAAATCCAGCCAAGACTGAAAATTGTAAAAGGTTATAGACTTGTTGGTTCAGCTAATTTGAAGCATTCATGTGCAGAACGCACATATTATATTCACATTAAACAAATACAATTACTCTTTCATCTGTTGCATAGCGAGCAAAAAGCAATAGATGTATTGGTACATTGACAAATTATCCAAAGATGTGCTACAATCCTGGTACTATGTGCTTGTAGTTATTTCCATTCACTGCATTCCAAGCAACAGAATCCATGTTTAGATATAAAATACTGGAGTAACTGAGTGGGACAGGCGGCATCTCTGGAGCTGCTGCCTATCCCGCTGAGTTACTCCAGCATTTTGTGTCTATCTTCGGTTTAAACCAGCATCTGCAGTTCCTTCCTACACAGAATCCAAGTTTAAATCTCTATTCATTAAAGTTAAGTCATGCTGACATCTTTTCTCCCCACTTAATGCACTTGTCAGTGGAAGAAATTCATATGAAATGCAGACACCACGTGGAGTGTTTTAGTTTGCTAAATTGCAATATATTGTATCTCAGATATTTTAACAGGGAAATTGAGAAGAGTATAGCACAATTGCATGGAGGCACACTTTGAAACCAAAATTATATAATTTCATATTTAGAAAAATCAATGTTGACATTTCACTGAAATAAGAACAGTGAGCTGGTGATCTTGGAGCTGATAGTCATGAAGACAATAACATTAATGTAAAAAAACAATGATGCAGAATTGTCACCGCAGTAAGCAAGTTCCAGCAAACAGTTTGTGTTCATATTTCCACGAATGCTAGAAAGAACGTAGACAAAAGAGTTTAAAAAATTGAGAAAAAATGTTCGAATGCAATCAGACAAAAAGATTTGTTTCAGAAACAGATCCTTACTGCAAGCATGTAGTGAAGAGATGTGAGATGGTCCTAGATGGCGACCAACCCAGGCAACTCTTTGTGTGCTCATCACAGACGTGGATCTGCAATCATGCATTACAATCATTCCACTCTTTTAAATCGCTACTCCTACGGCAACATTTCTGACCCTCATTAAATCGTGTTATTCCCTTTATCATGTGTGTATATGTACACGGTGGATGGCTCGATTGTAATCATGTGGTGATTAATCATGGGCCCTTGTGACACCACACCTGGAGTATTGTGTGCAGTTGGGTCTCCTAATTTGAGGAAGGACATTTTTGCTATTGAGGGAGTGCAGCATAGGTTAATTCCTGGAATGGCAGGACTGACACGATGAAAGAATGTATTGACTGGGCTTGTATTCACTGCAATTTAGAAGGATGAGAGGGGATCATATAGAAACATATAAAATTCTTAAGGGATTGGACACGCTAGATGCAGGAAAACTGTTCCTGGTGTTGGGGGAGTCCAGAACTAGGGATCACAGTGTAAAAATAAGGGGTAGGCCATTTAGGACTGATTTGAGGAAAAACTTTTTCACCCAGAGAGTTGCGAATCTGTGGAATTCTCTGCCACAGAAGGCAGTGGATGCCAATTCACTGACTGTTTTCAAGATAGAGTTAGATATAGCTCTTTGGGCTAACGGAATCAAGGAATATGCGGAGAAGGCAGGAACGGGGTACTAATTTTGGATGATCAGCCATGGTCATATTGATTGGCAGCCCTGGCTCGATGGGCCGAACGGCCTAATAGAAACATAGAAACATAGAAAACAGGTGCAGGAGGAGGCCATTCGGCCCTTCGAGCTAGCACCGCCATTCATTGTGATCATGGCTGGTCGTCCCCTATCAATAACCCATGCCTGCCTTCTCCCCATATCCCTTGACTCCACTAGCCCCTAGAGCTCTATCTAACTCTCTCTTAAATCCATCCAGTGACTTGGCCTCCACTGCCCTCTGTGGCAGGGAATTCCATAAATTCACAACCACTGGGTGAAAACGTTTTTTCTCACCTCAGTCCTAAATGACCTCCCCTTTATTCTAAGACTGTGGCCCCTGGTTCTGGACTCACCCAAAATTGGAAACATTTTTTCTGCATCTAGCTTGTCCAGTCCTTTTATAATTTTATATGTTTCTATAAGATTCCCCCCTCATCCTTCTAAACTCCATTGAATACAAGCCTAGTCTTTTCAATCTTTCCTCATATGACAGTCCCGCCATCCCAGGGATCAATCTCGTGAACCAACGCTGCACTGCCTCAATCACAAGGATGTCCTTCCTCAAATTAGGAGACCAAAACTGTACACAATACTCCAGATGTGGTCTCACCAGAGCCCTATACAACTGCAGAAGAACCTCTTTACTCCTATACTGAAATCCTCTTGTTATGAAGGCCAACATTCCATTAGCTTTCTTCACTGCCTGCTGTACCTGTAAGGCAACTTTCAGTGACCGGTGTACAAGGACGCCCAGGTCTCGCTGCACCTCCCCCTTACCTAACGTAACCCCATTGAGATAATAATGGGGTTACTCCTGCACATATTTTCTATGTTTCTATGTATTGTCTTTCCACTGACTGGTTAGCATGCTACAAAAGCTTTTCATCGTACTTCTGTATACGTGCCAATAAATTAAATTCAAACTGAAACTATAATCTTCATTGTGCTCAACAGTATATAAAAACTGAAACTTCCTCCTGGTTTAGGCATGCAAAATACAACATTGGTGACAAGAAAGTGGTAAAAGGTGAAATATATAGTCCTGAATCAGTAGCCTTTTGTGGTCTGCTAATCATCCTCTTCTGTGAAATATCTACGTGAGCCGTTGGAGAGATCGCAGAGGGAGGAGCTACACCCGAGCAGTAGGACTTAAAAAGGAGCGCGGGGCTTGTTTCTTACAGAGGCCCAAGAGCCGTTGGAGAGATCGCAGAGGGAGGAGCTACACCCGAGCGGTAGGATTTAAAAAGGAGCGCGGGGCTTGTTCCTTACAGAGGCCCAAGAGCCGTTGGAGAGATCGCAGAGGGAGGAGCTACACCCGAGCGGTAGGACTTAAAAAGGAGCGCGGGGCTTCTTCCTTACAGAGGCCCAAGAGCCGTTGGAGAGATCGCAGAGGGAGGAGCTACACCCGAGCGGTAGGACTTAAAAAGGAGCGCGGGGCTTGTTCCTTACAGAGGCCCAAGAGCCGTTGGAGAGATCGCAGAGGGAGGAGCTACACCCGAGCGGTAGGATTTAAAAAGGAGCGCAGGGCTTTTTCCTTACAGAGGCCCAAGAGCCGTTGGAGAGATCGCAGAGGGAGGAGCTACACCCGAGCGGTAGGAGTTAAAAAGGAGCGCGGGGCTTGTTCCTTACAGAGGCCCAAGAGCCGTTGGAGAGATCGCAGAGGGAGGAGCTACACCCGAGCGGTAGGAGTTAAAAAGGAGCCTAAATCTGTAACGCTCCAAGTTCCACTTCAAAAACAAGTGGGTTTGAGGAAGCCGCTGATTGGTGGACGCAGACAAGAGGGAGCAGCTGATTGGGAGTCAGATCCCTGCTGATTGTACTGTATTGTAGCAGTTTGTTTTATATTCTATCCAGGGTAAGGGGAGTATGAGGGCCAGGGCAGTTTACTGTTCTGGATGTCAGATGTGGGAAGTCATGGAGTCTGATAGCCCTCCAGACGTCCACATCTGCGCCAGGTGTATCGAGATGGGGCTCCTAATGGACCGTATTAGGAACCTGGAGCAGCAGCTCGATGACCTCAGTCTGGTCAGGGAGAGCGAGGAAGTCATTGAGAGGAGTTACAGGGATGTGGTCACTCCAACACCACAGGAGGCAGGCAAGTGGATCACGGTTGGGAGAGGCAAGGGGCACAGGCAGGGACTAGAGAGTACCCCGGTGGCTGTACACCTTGACAATAAGTACTCCTGTTTGAGCACTGTTGGGGTGGACAGCCTACCTGGGGGTAGCGACAGCGGCCGGGCCTCCGGTATAGAGACCGGTCCTGTTGCTCAGAAGGGTAAGGAAAAGAGGAGGGCAATATTAATAGGGGACTCTATAGTTAGGGGGTCAGACAGGCGATTCTGTGGACGCAGTCGGGAGACCCGGATGGTAGTTTGCCTCCCTGGTGCCAGGGTCTGTGATGTGTCTCAACGTGTCCAAGACATCCTGAAAGGGCAGGGAGAGGAGCCCGAAGTCGTGATACATATAGGTACCAATGACATAGGTAAAAAAAGAGAAGAGGTCCTGAAAGGAGAATTTAGGGAGTTAGGAGGGGAGTTAAAGAGAAGGACAGCAAAGGTAACAATCTCGGGATTACTGCCTGTGCCACGCGACAGTGAGAGTAGGAATGGAGTGAGGTGGAGGATAAATGCGTGGCTGAAGGACTGGTGCAGAAGGCAGGGATTCAAATTTCTGGATCATTGGGACCTCTTTTGTGGAAGGTTCGACCTGTACAAAAAGGATGGGTTGCACTTGAACCTGAGGGGGACCGATATCCTGGCGGGGAGATCTGCAAAGGCTACTGGGGAGACTTTAAACTAGAATGGTTGGGGGGAGGGACTCAAATAGAGAATGCTATTAGACAGTGTGTGAGGCAGGAGGCAGAGAAGGAAAGCACTCAGACCCAACATGTAGGGGGGAAAGAAGAAAACAATAATAAACAGAGAATAAGAGGTGGTGGGGTTCTTAAATGGGTGAGCAGAGAAACAGAGGGGTGCAAAATGCGAGCGGAAGCAATAGGTAGCAAGGTGAAAAGTAAAAGTGGCAGGCAGACAAATCCAGGGCAAAAATCAAAAAGAGCCACTTTCCAACATAATTGTATAAGGGGTAAGAGCGTTGTAAAAACAATCCTGAAGGCTTTGTGTCTCAATGCAAGGAGCATTCGTAATAAGGTCGATGAGTTGAACGTGCAGATAGCAATTAATGATTATGATATAGTTGGGATCACGGAGACATGGCTCCAGGGTGACCAAGGCTGGGAGCTGAACATCCAGGGATATTCAATATTCAGGAGGGATAGAGAGAAAGGAAAAGGAGGTGGGGTAGCGTTGCTGGTTAGAGAGGAGATTAACGCAGTGGAAAGGAAGGACATTAGCTTGGAGGATGTGGAATCGGTATGGGTAGAGCTACGAAACACTAAGGGGCAGAAAACGCTGGTGGGTGTTGTGTACAGGCCACCTAGCAGTAGTAGTGAAGTTGGGGATGGCATCAAACAGGAAATTAGAAATGCGTGCAACAAAGGCAAAACAGTTATAATGGGTGACTTCAATCTACATATAGATTGGGTGAATCAAATTGGCAGGGGTGCTGAGGAAGAGGATTTCTTGGAATGTATGAGGGATAGTTATCTAAACCAACATGTAGAGGAACGAACGAGAGAGCAGGCTATTCTAGACTGGGTATTGAGTAATGAGGAAGGGTTAGTTAGCAGACTTGTTGTGCGTGCCCCCTTGGGCAAGAGTGACCATAATATGGTTGAGTTCTTCATTAGGATGGAGAGTGACATTGTTAATTCAGAAACAACGGTTCTGAACTTAAAGAAAGGTAACTTTGAGGGTATGAGACGTGAATTGGCCAAGATTGACTGGCAATTAGTTCTAAAAGGGTTGACGGTGGATATGCAATGGAAGGCATTTAAAGACTGCATGGATGAACTACAAAAAATGTTCATCCCAGTTTGGCAAAAGAATAAATCAGGGAAGGTAGTGCATCCGTGGATAACAAGGGAAATCAGGGATAGTATCAAAGCAAAAGATGATGCGTACAAATTAGCCAAAAAAAGCAGCATACCAGAGGACTGGGAGAAATTCAGAGACCAGCAGAGGAGGACAAAGGGCTTAATTAGGAAAGGGAAAATAGATTATGAAAGGAAACTGGCAGGGAACATAAAAACTGACTGCAAAAGTGTTTATAGATATGTGAAGAGAAAGAGATTAGTTAAAACAAATGTAGGTCCCTTGCAGTCAGAAACAGGTGAATTGATCATGGGGAACAAGGATATGGCGGACCAATTGAATAACTACTTTGGTTCCGTCTTCACTGAGGAAGACATAAATAATCTGCCGGAAATAGCAGGGGGCCGCGGGGCAAAGGAGATGGAGGAACTGAGTGAAATCCAGGTTAGTCGGGAAGTGGTGTTGGGTAAATTGAATGGATTAAAGGCCGATAAATCACCAGGGCCAGATAGGCTGCATCCCAGAGTACTTAAGGAAGTAGCTCCAGAAATAGTGTATGCATTAGTGATAATTTTTCAAAACTCTTTAGATTCTGGAGTAGTTCCTGAGGATTGGAGGGTAGCAAACGTAACCCCACTTTTTAAGAAGGGAGGGAGAGAGAAAACTGGGAATTACAGACCAGTTAGTCTAACAGCGGTAGTGGGGAAACTGCTAGAGTCAGTTATTAAAGATGGGAGAGCAGCACATTTGGAAAGTGGTGAAATCATTGGACAAAGTCAGCATGGATTTACGAAAGGTAAATCGTGTCTGACGAATCTTATAGAATTTTTCGAGGATGTAACTAGTAGAGTGGATAGGGGAGAACCAGTGGATGTGTTGTATCTGGACTTTCAGAAGGCTTTCGACAAGGTACCACATAAGAGATTAGGATACAAACTTAAATCACACGGTATTGGGGGTTCAGTATTGATGTGGATAGAGAACTGGCTGGCAAACAGGAAGCAAAGAGTAGGAGTAAACGGATCCTTTTCACAATGGCAGGCAGTGACTAGTGGGGTACCGCAAGGCTCAGTGCTGGGACCCCAGCTATTTACAATTTATATTAATGATCTGGACGAGGGAATTGAAAGCAACATCTCCAAGTTTGCGGATGACACTAAGCTGGGGGGCAGTGTTAGCTGTGAGGAGGATGCTAGGAGACTGCAAGGTGACTTGGATAGGCTGGGTGAGTGGGCAAATGTTTGGCAGATGCAGTATAATGTGGATAAATGTGAGGTTATCCACTTTGGTGGCAAAAACGGGAAGGCAGACTATTATCTAAATGGTGGCCGATTAGGAAATGGGGAGATGCAGCGAGACCTGGGTGTCATGGTACACCAGTCATTGAAAGTAGGCATGCAGGTGCAGCAGGCAGTGAAGAAAGCGAATGGTATGTTGGCCTTCATAGCAAGAGGATTTGAGTATAGGAGCAGGGAGGTTCTACTGCAGTTGTACAGGGTCTTGGTGAGACCACACCTGGAGTATTGCGTACAGTTTTGGTCTCCAAATCTGAGGAAGGACATTATAGCCATAGAGGGAGTGCAGAGAAGGTTCACCAGACTGATTCCTGGGATGTCAGGACTTTCACATGAAGAAAGACTGGATAGACTTGGCTTATACTCGCTAGAATTTAGGAGATTGAGAGGGGATCTTATAGAAACGTACAAAATTCTTATGGGGTTGGACAGGCTAGATGCAGGAAGATTGTTCCCGATGTTGGGGAAGTCCAGGACAAGGGGTCACAGCTTAAGGATAAGGGGGAAATCCTTTAATACCGAGATGAGGAAATTTTTTTTCACACAGAGAGTGGTGAATCTCTGGAACTCTCTGCCACAGAGGGTAGTTGAGGCCAGTTCATTGGCTATATTTAAGAGGGAGTTAGATGTGGCCCTTGTGGCTAAAGGGATCAGGGGGTATGGAGAGAAGGCAGGTACGGGATACTGAGTTGGATGATCAGCCATGATCATATTGAATGGCGGTGCAGGCTCGAAGGGCCGAATGGCCTACTCCTGCACCTATTTTCTATGTATCTATGTAACACAGGCTACCATTTGCCATCATCTGTTTCTTACCATCCATTTGGCATTTCCTTAGAATCCAGGATGATATACCTCTTCCTCGAGTTCCGAGCTGGCTGGTGAAACCAATGTGATGGGTATTGATAGTGTGGGCGGAATGAGAAAGGGAACCAAAGCATGATAATGGGAAATTATGTTTACCTGCAGTTAAAAAATTCAATGCTCATTGCAGAAGGTTGCAAATTGCCGAGGCAGAAGATACAATGTTGCTCTTCTAGTTTAGCATTGGGCCTCACCATGGCTTCACTGCAGAGGTTAATGGTCAAGGGTTGCTTTTCCGATTGGAAGTCTTTACCATTGGTGTTCTACAGGGATTGATGCTAAGACTCTGATTCTTTGTTCTATACATTAATGAACTGGATGTAATTGCAGCAGGTTTTCAAATTGGTGGTGTTGATAGTAACAAGGGTCTTTCATCTACTATACAATATTAATGAGCTGGTAAGATCGACAGAGCAATGATAGATGGAAATTATCGTGACAATTGTGAAATAAGGCATATTGGGAGAACTAACAAGGCTATGTAAGATCATTGGTAGCAGAGAGTAACCTTGGGATCAAAGGATCCCTAAAATAGGCAGCATAGGTAGATAGATGGGTGTTTAAGAAGACACTATGGGATATTTGCCTTCATCAGCCAGGGCATAGAATGCAAAGACAGGGAGGTTATAGCACAACCAAACAAACCCATTAGTGTTTAGTTTTAGTTTTAGTTTTAGAGATACAGTGCGGAAACAGGCCCCTCGGCCCACCGAGTCCACGCCGACTAGCGATCCCTGAACATTAACACACACTAGGATGAATTTACATTTTTTATACAAAACCAATTAACCCACAAGCCTGTTGGTCTTTTGAGTGTGGGAATAAACTGAAGATCTCGGAGAAAACCCACGCGGTCATGGTGAGAACGTGCAAACTCCATACAGACAGCAGGCGACACAGTGGCGCAGCGGTAGAGATGCTGCCTTACAGCGCTTGCAGTGCCGGACACAGGTTCGATCCTGACTACGGATGCCATTTGTATGGAGTTTGTAAGTTCTCCCCGTGACCTGCATGGGTTTTCTCCGAGATCTTCGGTTTATTTCCACACTCAAAAGACCTACAGGCTGATCATCCATAATCAGTACCTCATTCCTGCCTTCTCCCAATATCCCTTGACTCCGCTATCTTTAAGAGCTCTATCTAACTCTCTCTTGAAAACCTCCAGAGAATCAGCCTCCACTGCCTTCTGAGGCAGAGAATTCCAGATTCACAATTCTCCGTGTGAAAACGTCTTTCCACATCTCCGTTCTAAATGGCCTACCCCTTATTCTTAAACTGTGGCCCCTGGTTGTCGACTCTCCCAGCATTGGAAATATGTTTGATTTGATTTGATTTGATTTGATTTAATTTATTGTCATTGTCTTCAATGAAGAGACAACAAAATTCTTTTTCCCTTACTGTCATACAAAAAAATTAAATTAAATTAAAAAAAAACACAAAACACAGAACACAGTAGTCCACAACACACACATCCCCACAGCAGCACCAAAGTTCCTCACTGTGAGGGAAGGAACCAAAGTCCAGTCAACCTCCTCACTGATGTTCCCCAATGTTCACCTGTGGTCGTGGCCTCCCGAGCACCCCGTAGTCGCCGCTACGGGCAGCCCGATGTTCAGGCCCTCTCGCCGGGAACCTCTTGTCGGCCACCTTCCACCGGAGTCTGTGGTTCCCGATGTGCACAGGCCGCGCTGGGCGGAGATTCACGTTGGCGACCCAAGGCAAAGGGTCCCAGGACTCCGCGATGTTGAGGTCAGCGCCACCCGTGTTGGGAGCTCTGCACCCACAGCTCCGCGATGTTGGAGCAGCGGCCCAACACTTCGGAGCTCCAAGCGGCGATCCCAGGAAGGCCTCGCCCGCTCCGCGATGTTTCCAGCACCTCGCCGCCGCTGCTGAAGCTCTGGTCCAGTCCGGCAGGAAAGGCCGCGCCAATCCAGTTGGTAGGCCGCGAGGGGGGGGGCAAGGACGCGACTCGGATAATAGCCGCATCCTCGCCAGGAAGCGACTGAAGGACGGTTTCCCCCCTTACCCTACCCGCTTCCCCCCACATAAAATACTGAAAAAAAATACTGAAAAAAAACTAAAAGACACACTCTAAACATAACAAAATAAAAAAGACAGCCAGACCGTGGGCGGAGGCAGCTAACAACAGCGCCACCGGATGCCCAACAGTCTTTCCACATCTCCGTTCTAAATGGCCTACCCCTTCAACAGCACCTCGGTCTCCCTTCCTGAGCTCAGCCACCCACTACTCCTCACCTCACCTACGCTCACTTCTCCTCACCTACACACCTACACCTCGATTAATCCCCTCGCCTCACTAAACCTCTCGCCTCGACAATACCTCATGACCAAACTTCTCCTCACACCGAAACCTCGCCCCCGATTTGCAAAATAGTTAGAATAGATAGAACTAAAAGAGTCCTATTCAGCTGAATTGAATATATGTTACGAAAGCAGAGATACTGACTGAGATTCTTAAGAAATTATATTGATAAATAATACTGTAAGTATATAGCAAGTGTTGCAATCTCAGGATGTCCATATAACCATATAACCATTACAGCACGGAAACAGGCCATCTCGGCCCTTCAAGTCCGTGCCGAACACTTTTATTTTTTATTTTTTTTAATTTACTTCCCCCTAGTCCCATCTACCTGCACTCAGACCATAACCCTCCATTCCTGTCCCGTCCATATACCCATCCAATCTATTTTTAAAGGATAAAATCGAACCTGCCTCCACCACTTCCACTGGAAGCACATTCCACACAGCTACCACTCTCTGAGTAAAGAAGTTCCCCCTAATGTTACCCCTAAACTTCTGTCCCTTAATTCTCAAGTCATGTCCCCTTGTTAGAATCTTCCCTACTCTCAATGGGAAAAGCTTATCCACGTCAACTCTGTCAAACCCGCTCATAATTTTAAAGACCTCTATCAAGTCCCCTCTTAACCTTCTGCGCTCCAAAGAATAAAGACCTAACTTGTTCAACCTTTCTCTGTAACATAGTTGCTGAAACCCAGGCAACATTCTAGTAAATCTCCTCTGTACTCTCTCTATTTTGTTGACATCCTTCCTATAATTAGGCGACCAAAATTGTACTCCATACTCCAGAATTGGCCTCACCAATGCCTTGTACAATTTTAACATTACATCCCAACTTCTATATTCAATGCTCTGATTTATAAAGGCCAGCACACCAAAAGCTTTCTTTACCACCCTATCTACATGAGATTCCACCTTCAGGGAACTATGCACAGTTATTCCTAGATCCCTCTGTTCAACTGCATTCCTCAATTCGCTACCATTTACCATGTACGTCCTATTTTGATTTGTCCTGCCGAGATGTAGCACCTCACATTTATCAGCATTAAACTCCATCTGCCATCTTTCAGCCCACTCTTCCAAATGGCCTAAATCTCTCTGTAGACTTTGAAAATCTACTTCATTATCCACAGCACCACCTATCTTAGTATCATCTGCATACTTACTAATCCAATTTTCCACAGCATCATCCAGATCATTGATGTACATGACAAACAACAGCGGACCCAACACAGACCCCTGAGGCACCCCACTAGTCACCGGCCTCCAACCTGACAAACAGCCATCCACCATTACTCTCTGGCATCTCCCATTCAGCCACTGTTGAATCCATCTTGCTACTCCACCATTAATACCCAACAATTGAATCTTCTTAACCAACCTTCCATGAGGAACCTTGTCAAAGGCCTTACTGAAGTCCATATAGACAACATCCACTGCTTTACCCTCATCAATTTCCCTAGTAACCTCTTCGAAAAATTCAAGAAGATTAGTCAAACATGACCTTCCAGGCACAAATCCATGTTGACTGTTCCTAATCAGACCCTGCTTATCCAGATGCTTATATATATTATCTCTAAGTATCATTTCCATTAATTTGCCCACCACTGACGTCAAACTAACAGGTCTATAATTGCTAGGTTTACTCTTAGAACCCTTTTTAAACAACGGAACAACATGCGCAGTACGCCAATCCTCCGGCACTATTCCCGTTTCTAATGACATTTGAAATATTTCTGTCATAGCCCCTGCTATTTCTACACTAACTTCCCTCAATGTCCTAGGGAATATCCTGTCAGGACCTGGAGACTTATCCGTTTTCATATTTTTCAAAAGTGTCCGCACCTCCTCTTCTTTGAATCTCATAGTTTGTATTGCTACTCTGCTTGTTTCCCTTACCTCACATAATTCCATATCCTTCTCTTTGGTGAATACCGAAGAAAAGAATTTGTTCAATATCTCCCCCATCTCTTTTGGCTCTGCAGATAGCTGTCCACTCTGACTCTCTAATGGACCAATTTTATTCCTTGTTATCCTTTTGCTATTAATATAGCTGTAGAAACCCTTTGGATTTACTTTCACCTTACTTGCCAAAGCAACCTCATATCTTCTTTTAGCTTTTCTAATTTCTTTCTTAATATTCTTTTTACATTCTTTATACTCCTCAAGCACCTCATTTACTCCATGCTGCCTATAATTATTGTAGATCTCTCTCTTTTTCTGAACCGTGTCCAATTTCCCTTGAAAACCATGGCTCTTTCCAATTTTTACTATTTCCTTTCAACCAAACAGGGACATAAAGATTCTGTACTCTTAAAATGTCACCTTTAAATGTCCTCCATTTCTCTTCTACATCCTTCCCATAAAACAACATGTCCCAATTCACTCCTTTTAAATCCTTTCGCATCTCCTCAAAGTTAGCCTTTCTCCAATCAAAAATCTCAACCCTAGGTCCAGTTCTGACCCTCTCCATAATTATATTGAAACTAATGGTATTGTGATCACTGGACCCGAAGTGCTCCCCGACGCATACCTCCGCCACCTGCCCTGTCTCATGTCCTATTGCTGTTTCACAATATGTATGTTGAAGTGCAGCATATAAACAGCAGCTGATCTGTGGAGATCAAATCGCCATTAGATCGATCAATTGATAGATTGATAGAAAGATAGTGCATGGAAACAGGCCCTTTCGCCCACCAAGTCCATGCCACCCATTCACACTGGGTTTATGTTACCCCCACTTTCACATCCACTTCCTACACACTAGGGGCAATTTTCAAGGCAAATTAAACTGCCAACCCCCACATCTTTCGGATGTGGAAGAAAATAAGAGCACCAGAAGAAAACCCACACAGCCACAGGAAGAATGTGCAAACTCCACAAAAACAGCACCCGGGGTTAGGATTGAACTTAGGTCACTGGCACTGTGAAGAAGCAGCTTGACCAGCTGTGATGCTGACCTAGGAGCTGCGTGAGGAGTTTGCACATTCTCCCTGTGACTGCTTGGGTTTCCTCCGGGTGCTCCGGTTTCTTCCTTGTATCACAGATTCCTGCAGGAATTGTAAAAGATCCCAACGTGCAAAGCACTGTAACTGAGCTGAACAAAATCATACCCTATTAACAAACCCTATTCTCGGCTAGCATTCAGGACGGTCCTTGGTTATATTGGCCCCACATGGCCTTGGCTGTACCAAAGTAACCACACTTGTGAAGTCTGGCAGATGGAGCTTCCATGCTCCTGCCACCCTCCATATGTTCTTTTGGCTGAGATTTCCACTGGACCTCGTTAATTGAATGATTGATACTTTACTATTACATGTGACATGTCACGGTGCAATTCTTTGTTTTGCATACCATACACAAGGTATGCAAAGAGTCTAGGTTGCCGACAAAGTAGCAAGGCATTAATTACAGTCCCCAATGGTCGATCTTTGTTCTCGGCAGCTTCCCCATACCGAGTCCCTCTTTGTTCTCAGCGCCCCCCCCCCCCCCCCCATGTCGTGTCTCCCTTTGTTCTCGACGACACGTCCTTGTCCGACCACCCAGCACGGCCCTGTTCGACCTGCAGTACTCATCGGGGACCCATCCTCGGCAGACCACTGGCAATCACTGCGGGCCCGTCAAACCTCCGGCACTCACCACGGGCCCCATCCTTCAGTTTGTGAGGATCCATAGTCTATCGTTACTCCCAACTTAATATTTCAGGGTTCGGAACAAGCAACAAAAATTAAATCTGAATAACCACGCAAACCAAGGATACACATGGGTGAAGGGGAACGGGAGAACTAAGTCAAACTGGGCATGGACTGAGTGGGATTCATTAAATATCCATGAGTCAGTTTAATAAATTATGTATTATTTCTGCCTACAAGAATATAATCGGAAAGCGCAATTTAATATTCCCTCTGACATCCTGAACTGAATAATGATGGTGGGTGCAAACCTTCGACGCCAATAATAAAAGTGAATTTGATATAATAAAGCTTTTGCCTCGGCTAAAAATAATTGTCACATTTTCATTAATGGCAAGTAATATCTTTTTATTTTGAATGAATTCAGAAACTAAAATCAAAACTTATTTAAATACTTACACCTAAATAGTTTCTTTTTAGCATAATCTATTCCATTGGTATGATTCTGTGTATAAATCTGGAGATAAATGGAGAAACTAGATCATGTAGTGGTTCTCCAAGCACAGGCAGAGGAGTTGAATTTACCACAGCTAGAGGATAATTGTGAGGAGAACAAGCGGCGCAGTGGCGCCAGAGCACCAGAGGCGTAACAGCACCAGAGACATAGGGTCGATCCTGACCCCGGGTGCTGTGTGTGTGAAGTTTGCACATTCTCCCTGTTACTGCGTGCGTTTACTCCAACATCCAAAACATCTGTGAGGTTTTAGGTTAATTGAACTCTGTAAAATTGCCACCACTATGTAGGGATTGGAAGAGAAAGGGGGATAACAAAGAACTAGTGTGGTCGGCTTTGACTCGATGGGCCGAAGGGCCTATTTCCATGCTGTATCTCGAAACTAATCTAAACTAAACTATGTAAAGTAGTTTCTTGAGTGTGGCTTCAGGCTCGAATATTTTGTTATTGTCCCAATACAGGCAAATTGTTCCTCACCATCCAGCATTATCTTTGGAAGTCTTGCCTGAATTTGCATTTGCAGTTTTAAATAATGATCTAAATTACAAAAGGCCAGAAAATAAAGTGTTATTAGCATTTGGGTTTACATGAGATCTACATGAATTAAAACTAAAAAATTGATCTATGTTGAAAGACAAAATAATCCCATGAATTTATACTGTCCATCAACACAGATTAAATTCGGCCTTTTATTCCCCATGCTAACTCAATTTTATTCCCAATATTAAGGGGAAATGACTAGCGTAACTAGATACATACAAATCAATGAAACTATAGGCGGTATCAGCAGATTTGAAATAGACTAATGTGATATTCATCTCAAAGAGGATGATAAATCTAATGTAAGTACCTAAATATTTACCAGTTTTATACAATCACATTAAATGATGAAATCAGCAATTGGAAGTGAGATTATCTACAGACATCCTATCAAGCCTCACTGAACACATTTTTAAGCATTAAAAGTCCAGTGTGACTAATGCTGTTGACTCATTTCAGTCTATGAATACTCAACCAACTACGGCAAGTAATGGCAAACCATACAACATATTGATAAATACAGGAGAACCTACATTATCCAAAGAGTGGTTAAAAGATGGAATATGTAGTTGTGGAATAAAGTGACATTGAGACATGTAGTAGATATTAGGGAACCAGGTAAGATTCACTGATACTGGGATTTCAGATACACAGTATCAGTCTGTGATTCGGTGGGCGGCGCGACTTTCGTCTGCAGCGGCCTCTGCAGTCCGTCTGTCTTTTTATTATTTTTGTCTCGTTTTTATGTAGTTTTTTATTTATTTTTTTGTCGGGGTATGTGTGTGGGGGGGGGGGGGGTGGGGGTGGGGGTGGGGGGGGGAAACTTTGAAATCTTTCCGCTGCACGGGAGACCCGACCTTTTCTTAGTCGGGTCTCCGTTGTCGTTGGGGCTGGGCAACGTGGAGTGGCCTCCAGCAGGAACGACCTGGGGCTCCAGTTGTGGAGCTGCGGACTACTCACCGTCGCGGGGCTGGCCGAGTCCGGAGCGGGTGGAGCTGCGGTGGAGCGCTGCTGCTACCCGACCGCCGGAGATTCGAAGGCTACAACCGCGGGTCTGGCGGACGGCAACACCGTAAGCCCGCGGGTCCCTGGTGGGAGACCGCTTTTCGGGGCTTCCGCAGCGGCGACTTCTCCCGCCCGAGTTGCGGGGTTGAAGCGCACCTGGAGCGGGGCTTTATCCCCCCGCGCGGCTTGGAATGGCCACCGGACTTTGCGGGCGCCCGCCGGGGCTCTAACACCAAGACCCGGTGCGCGACCTTGCATCACCCGGCGTGGCTTTAATGGCTGCGGGACAATCACCATCGCCCGCCGGGGGCTTTGACTTTGACTCTGACATCGGGGGGGGGGGGGGGGAGTGCAGTGGAGAGATACGTTTTTTTGCCTTCCATCACAATGTTGTGATGGATGTATGTGTAAATTGTGTTGTGTCTCGGGTCTTCTTCGTTTTGTATTGTATGGCTGCAGAAACGACATTTCGTTTGGACCTCAAGGGGTCCAAATGACAAATTTGTCCAAAAGACAAATAAAATTGAATTGAATTGAATTGACTTGAATTGAATATCATTTGAGTCAAATGGATCACTTCTGTACTGCAAGTTCTACACAATCTTTTAAAGGTTGGTTCCTGACACAATGGAGATGATTGAATAGATCTCCTGTCAATAAAGTCTGCATTGCTATAAATTACTGGAATTGAATTGAAGTACTTTACAATTTTTAAAAGATTATCCCATTTTTACTGGGAGAAGTTGCTGTTTTACAGTCTTCTGTACTCTTTTTATCAACCACTTTCTGAGTAAATTGCTTTTACAATAGACTGTTTGCCAAGCCACATGCTCCATCCTACCAGTTCATTAGCTGAGTTAATGTTGGCAATAATTACTTTGTTTTGCAAAATAATCTCCCAAAGAATTCTCACACAATGATACTAATTATTTCCCCCTTATAAATCTCTAAACTACTCTGTTCTGGTCTTCAAATAAAATCAATAAGCTTTTGAAATAATCAGATATTACTAAACTAATCTTACAGTAAAGCAGCCTGAAGGTGCTTGGGGTGAAAGCACATTTTTAATGACGTATTTAACAAATTCACAAGCCTTCAAGAGCTATTTTTATGTGTATGAATTGCGATTCACATATAAATCAATATTTCAAAACCTGATTTATTTTATAATAAAAAACAGCTATTTACGACAATTCAACTTTTACCTTCATCTTATGTAATCTATATTTCATGCTATGTAAAATACTTCAAATATCAATGAAATTTTGTTTTTTTATGTTTCTGAGGTGCTGTGGGAATTGTTTGACATGATTAACCATTCTGCTCGCTAATGATTGCACTACTGCCGATTGCCAAGCATTATAAAAGAGGATTCCGACATCACCAGGATGATGGTGAGCTTTCTTCAATGTGAGTGGAGGGTACTTTTATTTTGCTGGGTATCACAAAATTCTGTCCAAAGGTTGTTTAATAGAGTGGAAATGTATGGATAGGGATGAATTATCCTATGCAGCTGTGCTTTTCCAAGGGAGAAGTGGGAAATCTAAAAGTTACTTATCTATCTGTTCGGCGGCATTTAAAGTCATGATTTGAATTTCAAGCCTGAAGTCAATTAATCATCAGAAGATAGGAACTTAGGATAGGAATAAGTAACTTAGGACATGATCACACAACAGCAGTTAAAGGGCCAAACCAAGGATGTAATGGGTTTTGGTATTAGAAGCAAAGGAGTTTGAACTTCGACAGCAGATTCAGAAGAAAATGCTAAATGTTGAGAATGAAGTTCTAGAGTGAATGGCGACTCAGCATCCCCGGCCTTCTATGTGGCACAACTAGAGAGCAGTCCTGAACTACTTTCTACCTCATCGGTGACCTTTGGACTATCCTTGATCGTACTTTGCTGGCTTTAGCTTTCACTAGATGTTATTCCCTTATCATGTCTCTATACATTGTATTGTATGCCATTGACTGGATAGCATGCAACAAAAAAGCTTTCACTGTACACTGTTTTCCTCGGTGCATGTGACAAGAAACTAAACTGTAAACCGTAATAATATAATCCAACACTCAGTTACATTAACATAATTTCACTAACAAATGAAGTAACATCATCGTCATTTAAGTTGGAGCTCGCCAGAGTTTATTTATATCTTTTCCCTCTGCTTAGCCCTTCGCACATTCAGCAGGAAAGCTTTGGACTTGTGAATGACGATTCTTCAAAGCTAATTCCACCTGAGGTTGCACTGCACCAGGACTCTTGAAGTTTGTGTTTCATTTCAATGGGACCATTCAGCTAATTGGGTTCAGACCTGATGGCTCAGACTTTGGAAGTGAACACGACCTGAGATTGTTGGCAGAACAGTTCAGCAAGTACAGTGGGTGTGTATAACTCAGCCCTCTACTGAGAGGGCTCAGCCCTCAGCATTAAGTAGCCCCCACTAAAGAGAGAAACCTTTGAAACACATCAGAAAATGTTTAATGCACATTATGATGGCAGCCTGCATAATAACATGTGCTTCTTTTCAAGGCCATAAAGAAGCCAAGATTGAAAAAAATAGGCCTCAATTTCAGTGGCACCTTCCACATCATCACAGACTGCAATCTATGCTGGCTTTGTCATTGGCTTCCAGTCCAGCAGCCGCATCTACGTGGTGATGTGGAAGCAGGCCACCCAAACCTACTGGGAGGAGAAGCTGTCCAAACCCACGGATACGCTAGTGTCTAGATCAAGGTGGTGAACCCCACCACGGGCCGATAGAGGGGAGAACCTTTGCAAAGATCTACGAAGAGACTGGCAACACCCACTGACAGGTGCAAACTTTATGGCACAACCCCAATATCGGCTGAAAGGATTACACCACCTACAGGTGGCACCTGATCCATTGACCCTAAACAGTGAGAACTGGTTGCCATACCATTGGTTTGATGGACTTTGGGGTACTATTGAACTGGTAACCATATCTTTGGTTTGGTGGACTTTGGGGTACTGTGATACATTATGGCTCTATTATTATGCTAATCATTGCTCTAATACTTGCGACCATTGTGTGTACCTACCGAGGACTGTGAATGTTATCATGTTTTATAAAAAGGAGGGAATGAAAGAACTAATAGTCAAATCTAAAATGGAGTAATTCTTCTACAAAAGCATGGTCTAAAAGAATGGCTCGGTGCCAAGTCTGAATGACTTTGTAAATTATATGGAACACAATATGGAGGACAGGTTGTCTTTTCAATAAAGACATTAAGATGGCAGCCTGCATAATAACATGTGCTTCTTTTCAAGGCCATAAAGAAGCCAAGATTGAAAAAAATAGCTGATGCTCCAGAGATAAGTAATAACTTGTTATTGGTTGAGCTTGATTTTGACACAGCTTTCCTATATTCTGAAAGGCTGCAGAATCTTGCCTTGCCTTATTCAGACTTGGTAGGAGTGTTTTACTGATAAGAAAAATGTATACTTGTGCTAACTTTCCTTTGTTCTGTGAGTGGAGCCCGAGAAGCACTGAGCAACGTTTGTGCTCATTGTAGATCTTTGCCACTCCCTTCTGACGAATCAATTAAAGATTGCCATGGTTTACCTTTAACAGTTTTGTTGCTATCTGCTTTTTAAGAAATGAACTTTGACAGTACCACAACGATATTGATGGACTGAATGCTCTATTTCTGACTACAGTAATTGACAATTTTAATACATACATGACATTTTGATTGAAAATTTAATGGATCATCTCTAGACATAGGCTTGTTAATTTTATCACTCCAGACAAGAGAAAAATAAAGTCCCATTGGATTGTGGCTGCAGTCATTTATCACAGGTTTATTTTCAGGGACCTGTACTGCTCTTTAAAATAAGGAATGCAATGATTTCAGCATGTTGTTCACGATGCAGTTTGGTCACCATTCCAAATTACAAATACCAAATGCAGTGATCACCATCAGCTGCTAATAAAGGCCTGTATCTCACACCGAATGCATCTGCATTCGTGAAATTGGATGCATTTATCATGTCACTTTGAGATCTATGTACAGTACATCTGTAGCACTGGAGCTAGCCTCTTGGCGTAACCATGAGATTAATGCCTTTGCATAGTGCTTCTGGCACAGAGCACATAAAGCAAGGGATGTCTAGTCACTGCAAAGCTACACTGTCATTGAGTAGAGATGGTTAATTAGCACAGAACTGGTGGCACAGAGGACAGCTCCTTTTTCCATCCTGTATCTCTCTTTTTGACTCAAAAGAGAGAGAGATATAGAACAATATGGTGGTTTGACATGATAACATGATAAGGTCACAAGGTCGTAAGTGAAAGGAGCAGAATTAGGCCATCTGGCCCATCAAGTGCACTCCCCATTCAATCAAGGCTGATCCATTTCTCCCTCCTAATCCCGTTCTCCTGCCTTCGCCTCATAACCCTGACACCCGTACAAATCAAGAATCTATCTATCTCTGCCTTTAAAATACTCATAAATGAGTAGATATATTTTGATTAATGCTTCTGATCATAATTGTGTTAATTAGTTTATCAGTCTTATCATGTCCCCAAATAGTACATCTCATTAGAAACTGTTGCTCTTTCAATTATTTTACCCCACTGATTATGCTTAATAGCTTAGATAATCATCTAAAATAAAGATACAAGAAACTGAGGAAAGGTTTAGATATGGGCCAAACGTGGGCAGGTGGGACTAGCGAAGATGGGGCATCATAGTCGGCATGGGCAAGATGGGCCCAAAGGCCTGTTTCCATGCTGTATGACTCTGTGATTAACTAAATGCTCAGCATATTAAAATGTCGAGCATAGATTATCTTACAGTTTAGCATAATAGCCAGTTCAGAGGAGTCAGTGGCATGTTAGTGAGACTAAATGTTTACTTTAGTTTAGAGATACAGTGTGGAAACAGGTCCTTCTGCCCACCGAGTCCATGCCGAACAACGATCACCCATACACTAATTCTGTCCTAAACAATTGGGAGTTAGGAGGAAACCAGAGCACATGGAGGGAACCCACGCGGTCACAGGGAGAACTTACAAACTCTGTACAGGCAGCACCTGTAATCACGATCAAAACCAGGTCTCTGGCACTGTGAGACAGCATCTCTACCACTCTGCCACTGTGCTGCACTGAGACTAAATGATTTCCTAACAAACCATGTGCTGCTCTAAACTCCATTCCCAAACTTAAATTCAAAACACAGATTTCATATTTTGCCTCAGCTGAGATAGAAACATAGAAACATAGAAAACATAGGTGCAGGAGTAGGCCATTCGGCCCTTTGAGCCAGCACCGCTCAAGGGCCTGTTCCACGGGCAGGCGATTCCATGCGGCAAGCGCGACCTCCCCGGAAGCGGGTGCCGTGCGGAGGCCGAGTGATCACCATACGGCCTGTCCCACGGGCATGCGCATTCCATGCGGCGAGCGCGACCTTACCGGAAGCGGGTGCCGCGCGGAGGCCGAGTGATCACCGTATCGCCTGTCCCACGGGCATGCGCTTCCATGCGGCGAGCGCGACCTTACCGGAAGCGGGGGGTGAGCGGACGTCCAGTTCGAGCAAAGTCCGTTGGAAGCTCGAGCGTTTTTTATGTAGGTGAACACGGGTAGGTGATGTTTCGGGTCGAGACCCTTCCTCAGACCATAGAAGACTGCAGAAGACTTCAGTCCGAAGAAGGTGTCTCGACCCGAAATATCACCTATTCCTTTTCTCCAGAGATGCTGTCAAACCCGCTGAGTTACTGCAGCTTTTTGTGTCTATCTAAGATTAATTCCAAAATAGCTGAGCAACTACTGAGTTCAAAGGCAAGAGGAAGAGGCTGGGCAGGCTGGGACTTCTTTGGTGTAACTGGGCATCTGCAGTTCCTTCCTTCACAACAATTCCAGAGTTGACGGAGACGGTGCACGCGGCGTCGAGGCGGCAGCGGGGCGGCAGGCCATTGCCGCGCGGAATTTTTGAACGGTGTGGATTTTTCGGAGCCCCGCATGGTGTCGGGACCAACTACATACGGCTCCGGCGATCTACGTGGGACCGACCCCGCGACCTCCGCGCGGTACCCACGCGGCTCCTGCTTCCTGTTAGGTCGCGCTTGCCGCATGGAATCGCCTGCCCATGGGACAGGCCCTTAACTCTCTCTTGAAAACATCCAGTGAATTGGCCTCCACTGTCTTCTGTGGCAGAGAATTCCACAGATTCAGAACTGGTTGAAAACATTTTCCTCATCTCAGTCCTACAGTAAATTGCCTACCCCTTATTCATAAACTGTGACCCCTGGTTCTGGACTCCCCCAACATCGGTAATTTTTTTTCTTGCATCTAGCCTGTCCAATCCCTTAAGAATTTTGCGTGTTTCTATAAGATCCCCTCATATCCTTCTAAACTCCAGTGATTCATCGACCCATCCTTTCATCATATGTCAGTCCCGCCATCCCGGAATTAACCCGGTGAACATAACCTGCACTCCTTCAATGCAAAAATGTCCTTCCTCAAATTAGGAGATCAAAATTGCACACAATAATCCAGGTGCGGTCTCACCAACTGCAGTAGGACTTCCTTGCTTCTAAACTCAAATCCTCTCGCATTGAAGGCCAACATACCATTATCTTTCTTCACTGCCTGGTGTACCTGCATGCTTACTTTCAGTGATTGATGTACAAGCACACCCAGGTCCCGTTGCATCTCCCCTTATCTGACACCATTCAGATCTGCCTTCCTGTTCTTGCCACCAAAGTGGATAACCTCATATTTATCCACATTATACTACATCTGCCATGCATCTGCCCACTCACCCAACCTATCCATCACAGCATCTTCATCGTAGCCCAGCTTTGTGTCATCCGCAAACTTGAAGATGTCACATTTTATTCACTTGTGAATATCGTTAATATACAGTGTAAATAACTGGGTCCGAGCACCGAGCCTTGCGGCACCCCACTAGTCACTGCCTGCTATTCTGAAAAGGACCCGTTAATTCCTACTCTTTGCTTCCTGTCTGCCAGCCACTTCTCTATCCATGTCAATACCCTATCCCCAATACTATGTGCTCTAATTTTGCACACTAATCTCTTGTATGCGGCCTTGTCAAAGGCTTTTTGAAAGTCCTGATACACCATCCACATCCATTGGCACTCCCTTATCCATTCTACTAGGGGTGGGAGCTTGCAACCTTCACATGGTCCACCCTGTTTCAACGAATGCAATAAACCTCTTGTGCACAATCAAATAAGATTAAATAGAACAAGTTGTCCTACAATTTTAGGCTGTGCACGCCATATGCAAGAAGAAGAAGATCCATTATACTTGTAGCATCCTCAACAAAATCCAGAAGATTAGTCAAGCATGATTTCCCATTCATACATCCATGCTGACTTTGACCAATCCTGTCACTGCTTTCCAAATGCGCTGCTATAACATCTTTAACAATTGACTCAAGCATCTTCCCCACTACTGATGTAAGGCTAACTGGTCTATAATTCCCCATTTTCTCTCTCCCTCCTTCCTTAAAAAGTGGAGTTACATTGACTACCCTCCAGTCCACAGGAACTGATCCAGAGTTGAGAGAACATTGGAAAATGATCACCAATGCATCCACGATTTCTAGGGCCACCTCCTTGAGTACTCTTGGATGCGATCCATGCGGTCTTTAAATCTTTGCTCTGGTATTTTATTTCATTCCCATGTTTAAAGTATAATATTTTATTCTTAATGTTTTAATGTTTAATGTTTTATTCTTAATAGTTTACTGTATGTCTTGATGTTACTTACGAGCAGAGCACCAAGGCAAATTCCTTGTATGTGTACATACTTGGCCAATAAACTTATTCATTCGTTCATTCAGACCATCAGGCCCTGGGGATTTATCTGCCTTCTGTCCCAACAGTTTATCTAACACCATTTCCTGATTAATGTAGAGTCCCTTCAGTTCCTCCCTCCCACTTGATCCTCGGTCCCCTAGTATTTCTGGGAGATTGTTTGTGTCTTCCTTAGTGAAGACAGAACCAAAGTACTCATTTAACTGTTCTGCCATTTCCTTGTTTCCCATTATAAATTCACCTGTCTCTGATTGTAAGGGACCTACATTTGTCTTCACTAATCTTTTCCTTTTTACATGTCTAAAGAAGATTTTAGAGTTAGTTTTTATATCCCCACAAGCTTTCTTTCATGCTCATTTTTCCTTCTCTTAAATATCCCCTTTGTCTTCCTCTGTTGAGTTCTAAATTTCTCTCAGTCCTCCAGTTTGCTGCTTTCTATAGCCAATTTTATGCCTTTTCCTTGGATTATTATCCCTGATTTCCCTCGTTAGTCACGGTTGAACCACCTTCCCCATTTTATTTTTTCGCCAGACAGGGATGAACAATTTTTGGAGTTTATCCATGCGGTCTCTAAATCTTTGCCATTGCATCTCCACCATCAACCCTTTAAGTATAATTTTCCAGTCTATCCCAGCCAATTCCCGTCTCATACCTTCAAATTCTCCTTTCTTTAAGATCAGAACCCTAGACTCTGAATTAACTGTGTCACTCTCCATCCTAATGTAGAATTCCACCATGTCATGGACACTGTTGCCCAAGGGGCTCTGCACAGCAACATCTGACCAGTTGCTGAATCTGTGTCTTGATATTCCAAGTATGAGGCATAAAAACAACTCCAGACTGGCTTCAAGGGTTAAGTTTCTGCATTGAGTGCCTTGGATCTGTTTATCCTTCTAAACAAAAAACATACATTAGACCGATGACAATACAGGGACATTTATCTACATGAGTAAGAGAGAAAATACTGGAAAAAATAACAGAATCTGATGAAGGGTCGTGCTTGAAGCTGTATACTTGCATTATTTATGTTCATGTAGGCTGTATATTCCCAATAATGCATTGGTTTGTTTCAGATTTTAATGATCAGTTTTCTTCTTATATCAATGGTTCCCCAGAGCTGCTTGAGACCATTTCTTGTTTACAATCCTTCTCCTTGGCATTGTTAATGTTTTGTGTTGGGTCGTATTATTGACTTCAGTACTTTGAAGCTGCTGACCAGAATGCCTAACATATTCTATTCTGGTTATGCAGAAATCTGTTCTATGGTTTTTGAAATATCTCATTCAAATACTTAGGAGAGGAGATGGGGGTTGGTGGTTAGGAAGTGAATTACATTTATGCAGGGGTCAAGGGTTGTCAAGTGAGGAGGGCAGGTTTTTATAGGAAGGGATAGTCTCCAGGGAAAGGATCTGCAATAACATCTAGCAGTAACTTTTAGTATGTTGGGAAGTCAGCAATTTGTGGGAACAGTATCAAAAAGCAAGGTGTCATGGACACAAATGTTTGGAAAGGTGAAAAGGCAGAAATAATCACTGACAATTAAGTCTATAAACTCATTGCACTTGCTGCTGGAGATGCATGTTGAAAAATGGACTTAAGTTAGATGCACAATGAAGTATGATCCTGGAGCAGTGACCAGTTTTAGTAGGAGAAATGAAGGTCTAACTGCCATGAATGGTTATAGCATTTGTGCAGTTAAATATTTAACTATTTTCAATGGGAATAGTTCTAAAGGAATTGGGGACAGAAATCTCTCTCAAGACTGGCTTGCAGATTTATGTGAAGATGGCTTCTCCAAATCTGCTTGTATTTGTAGGTCTCATAGGATGTACCAACCACAGTAAGTGGCTGTACCCTTTGTTTATGGTCTCCCAGCTGCTGAATCAAGCCCTCAAGATCGCAGCCGAAGAACTGGCTCCAGTTTTGCAGTTCATTTTCCAACAATCGCTTGACTCAGGTGATGTTCCGCTGGATTGGAGGAAGGCTAACATCACTCCTCTCTTTAAGAAAGGTTCAACCACCAACCCAGCGAATTATCGTCCTGTTTCATTAACAAGTACTTGCTGCAAATTACTGGAGCATGTAATTGATAGTAATCTGATGCGACACGTGAGCAAACATAATATTCTTGCTGACAACCAACATGCATTTAGGAGGCATAGATCATGTGAGTCTCAGCTTATCCTGACGACAAATGACCTGGCCAAGCACCTTGATGGTAATGTCATCACGGATTAAGTAGTGCTGGACTTTTCTAAAGCATTTGATGTCATCCCACACCAGAGACTGCTTCGGAAGCTTGACTTCTATGGTATTCGTTCCAACACGAAACGATGGATTTCCAGTTTCCTGACAAAACATCTTCAGCGTGTGTGTGTGAACGGAAAGAGCTCCAATTGGCATCCAGTGTTGAGTGGTACACCTCAGGGCACAGTACTTGGCCCACATCTGTTTTTGCTTTACATAAACGACATCCATGAAAAAGTCGCAAGCACGACCAGACTATTCGCTGATGATTGTTTGCTGTACCGTCCAATTAAGTCAGCTGATGATGAAGATGCTCTCCAAAAGGACCTCGATACAATGGTTGAGTGGTCACACCAATGGGGCATGCAGTTCAACCCTTCCAAATGTGAAACCATGCGTGTCACCAGAAAGAGGAATCCAGGCAAAACATCGTACAATATACTTGGTACCACCCTTGAAGAATCCAAACAAACCAAGTATCTTGGCATCAAATTGCAGAATGATCTGCGTTGGAATGGTCAGACTCATCATGCAACGGTGAAAGCAACAGGTGTCCTAAATTTTCTTAGGCGCAACTTTCATCATTGTTCAACTTCTGTCAAGGAGAAGCTATACTTCACCCTCGTTAGACCTCATTTGGACTACGCAGTTGCAGCATGGGACCCATACACAAACAAAAACATTTCTTCCATCGAACGTGTCCAAAGACAGGCAGCTCGATTTGTTACTAACACCTATGAGAGAGAAGCGAGTGTTACCAAACTTCTGAATTCTCTGGGGTGGAACCCTCTCCAAGACAGACGTGAAGCTCACCGTTTGACCTGTTTTTATAAAATGTTAAATGGTCAGCTCGACATAGATTACAAGACCTACACCAAACCCAAACCAATTAGGAGCAGACGAGGACATTCGATCCAATTTGAGATTCCAGCTACCAAGACAGATGTGTACAGCAATTCATTCTTCCCCCGCACAATTAAAGCATGGAATAATCTTCACCCTACCATAGTTACCCAACCAGATGCAACTAAATTTAAGGTAGCTCTTTCTTCCCAAAAACTCTTTCTGGCTTAAGTCCTCCCTCCACCACCTCCAGTTTAAATTCCATTTGGAATATTTTGGAGGACCAAGAAACCAAGAACCAAGAACGCAATGGTATTTGATGGTGCATGACCACCAAGTTAGTCAAATACACACAGGAGGATGCAAGCATTTCTGCACAAAAGGATTACAATCAAAAAGTCATAGATTGTGAAAACAGGTCCTTCAGCCTAAATTGCCCATGCCAACCAACATGCCCCATCTACACTAGTCTCACCTGCCTGCGTTTTGCCGATTTCCTTTTAAGCCTATCCTATCCATGCACCTGTACCTATGCCGCGGATCACAATATACAGCCATTTTATTGTTTCTTGATGCCATGGTGTGCAAAATATTATGTTGATGAAAACTTCCATTTTCCAGGCCCCCACTACCTCATCTTTATTATGGATGTCCAGTCAATCTACACCTCCATCCTCCACCAGGAAGGTCTTAAAGGTCTTCAATTCTTCCACGACCGCAGAACCTGCCACTTTCCATCTACTAACACTCTCCTCGTCCTAGCAGAGCTGGTCCTTAGCCTTACCAACCTCCTTCGACTCCTCCCACTTCCTCCAAATCCAAGGCGTAACTATGGGCACTCACATGGGCCCCAGCTATGATTGCCTCTTTGTAGCGTACGTCAAACAATCACTGTTCCAGGCGTACATTGGCCATATCCCCGAACTCTAACTCCACTACATTGACGACTGCATCAGTGCTTCCTCCTGCACCCATGCAGAACTCACTGAATTCATCAACTTCATGACTAAAGTCCATCCTGCACTCAAATTTACTTGGACCATCTCTGACATCTCCCTACCGTTTCTAGATTTCACCGTCTCCATTACAGGAGACAGACTATCGACTGACATCTATCACAAACCTACTGACTCCCATAACTATATAGACTACACTTCTTCCCACCCTGCTTCCTGTAAAGACTCTATCCCCTACTCACAATTCCTCCGTCTACGCCGCATCTGCGCGCAGGATGAGGTTTTCCATACCAGGACATCGAAGATGTCTTCATTCGTTCGGGAACCGGGGTTCCCCTGTTCCATTATAGATGAGGCTCTCACTAGGGTCTCTTCGATATCCCGCAGCTCCGCTCTTGCTCCCCCTCCCCCCATTTGTAACAAGGACAGAGTCCCCCTTGTCCTCACCTTCAACTCCATCAGCCATCGCATACAGCACATAATCATCCAACATTTTTCCCACCTACAACAGGATCTCACTACTAGCCACATCTACCCATCTCCACCCATTTCTGCTTTCCGCAGACACCATTCCCTCCACAACTCCCTGGTCAACTCGTCCCTTCCCACCCAAACCACCCCCTCCCCAGGTATTTTCCCCTGCAACCGCAGGAGATACAACACCTGTCCCTTTACCTCCCCTCTCGACTCCATCCAAGGACCCCAACAGCCTTTTCAGGTGAGGCAGAGGTTCACTTGCATCTCCTCCAACTTCACTACTGTATCCGCTGTTCCAGGTGTTGACTCCTATATATCGGCGAGACCAAGCACAGGCTCGGCGATCATTTTGCTGAACACCTCCGCTCAGTCCTAAACCTACCTGATATCCCGGTTGCTCAGCACTTTAACTCTCCCTCCCATTCCCAATCTGACCTTTCTGTTTTGGGCCTCCTCCATTGCCAGAGTAAGACCCAGCACAAATGGGAGCAACAGCACCTCATATTTCGCTTGGATAGCTTACACCCCAGCGGTATGAACATTTACTTCTCTAACTTCAAGCAGCCCTTGCTGATCCTCTCTCTCTATTCTCTCCCCCTTCCCAGTTCTCCCACCAGTCTTACTGTCTCCAACTACATTTTATCTCTGTACCGCCCACTACCCTGACATCAGTCTGAAGAAAGGTCTCAACCCGAAACGTCACCCATTCCTTCTCTCCAGAGAAGATGCCTGTCCTGCTGAGTTACCAGCATTTTGTGTCTACCATATGTTGATGAAGAGATGGACTTTCTTCATTCCTGGCATCCATCCTTATATATTTAGACCGCTTTGATGAGATTTGGAGTCAAGTGGTCCTAATGTCATAAATTCTGCATCAAAGTACAGCTTATTAGTGAGTCTGAAGAAGGGTCTCGACACAAATCGTCACCCATTCCTTCTATCAAGAGATGCTGCGTGGCCCGCTGAGTTTCTCCAACATTTTGCATTGGGCTTCACCTTGGCAGTGGTGAAGTCTAAGAATGAAGAAGGATGAGGATAAAGAAGTGGGAATGGGAAGGGGAGTTGAAATGGCATGCAACCAGGAAATTTAGTTTTTAATTGCAGCGTAGAAACAAGCCCATTGTCCCACCAAGTCTGCACCGACCAGCAATCACTCTGTACAGTGAAATTATCCTACACATGAGGGATAATTTTTCACAACTTAACCTACAAATCTGTGTCTTTGGAGTGTGGGAGAAAGCCTAAGCACCTGGAGAAAACCGACATGGTCACAGGGAGAACGTACAAACTACGTATAGACAGCATCCATAAGCAGGATTAAACTAATGTCTCTGGCGCTGTAAAGGGCCTGTCCCACTTAGGCAACTTGTTAGGCGACTGTGATAGTCATAGCAGGTCACCGAAAAGCTGACCCCCCTACGACACTCATTGGCGTCAAACCCACTCACCGACTGTCGCCGAACATTTTTAAACATTTTGAAAATCCAGCGGCGACCAGAAAGGCGCTACGATTCTTTGAGCGACTGAGGAGACTACTCACGACCACACAGGCGACACCCCGTTGACCATGTGGCGACAGCCTAAGTGGGACAGTGCCACTGTGTCACCCAAATGCTCAGATGATCATTATGGAGAGAGTGCAGGTGCTCTGCAAATGGTCACCTAGTCTGCGCTTAGTCTTGCCAATGTAGAGTAATGCCTTCTAATCAGTGTCTAGAGGTAACAAGTCTTTAACCTTAACAAGGGGTGAAAGATATTATTCACAGTGGTTTCAGCCAGCATTTACTCACCAAAATTAATTGATATTGAGTTAATTACATCAGAACTCTTTGACTCCAAATCTCATCAAATCCTTGGTTTAAACATAAAGGGTGGAATGCCAGAGAAAAAAACTGTCCATTTCATCCTGAACATAAAATACTGTGGCACCCTGAAACAATGTCCACATCTCTGCTGCGATGGTCCGAATATTTAATTTGAAGCTTATTTTGGGGTTATTGTGCATAAAATGAATCGTGTGCATGTAGATCGCTATGGGTTAGGGGTCAATTCCAGCCCAATTGGCAATCATCTGCAAATTGGCCTCAGTACGTCTGTGCATGATTCACCCGAGTATGGTTGGCATTTGTCCCACATCTTTGCATACTTTACGATGCCATTGCTCATGCTGCGCACATTTCCTGTGATGCTAATAGAAATCGGAGCTTCTGGAGAAAAATCTGTGTCTCTGTTGTTAACACTCAAAAAACCCAGGACCGAGTGAGGGAAAAGGATGGCACGTAAAAGCATTAAGCGCGCTTCTCTGTCACATTGAGACCAACTTTGGAGCATCTATCACTGACTGTAGCCTGTTACTTAAGGGCCTGTCCCACTTGGCCATCATTTGTGCGTAATTTACGCGACATCATTTACGCGTCACGACGCACAAACATTACGCGCGCATGGTGCGTGATGACATAGGCAGTGATGCGCGGCCGCACGCGGCGTCGCTGGATTTTGTGATGTACAAAATCTTTGCACGCCATCTGTCTGACGCACAAATGACGGCCAAGTGGGACAGGCCTTCACAGTCATTTGTCATCTGCAAACGAGGACCACAGATCCACTGATTTAATCCCTCTTCCACATTCATAACTCTTCCCTCTTCCACATATCCCTGATAACATGGATGTTAATTAATCAAGTGAATTGTATAGGGAGACCATAGGGAGGAATGGTTGATGGAATTTAATACAGAGAAATGTGAGGTGTTGCATTTTGCAAAGTATATCATGGGCAGGACCTAAACAGTGAATGGTATGGCATTGGGTATGTTGGAGAGCAGAGGGATCTAGGAGTGCAGGTACATAGTTCCTTGAAGGTAGTGTCACAGGCAGGTAGGGTGGTCAAAATGCCTTATGCCACAGTGACCTTCATCACTCAGAGTATTGAGTATAGAAGTTGGGAGGTCATTTTGCAGTTGTATAAGACGTTGGTGAAGCTGCATTTAGAGATTGTGTTCAGTTCTGGGCACCTTCTATAGGAAAGATGTTGTCAAGCTGGAAAAGGTTCAGAGAAGATTTACGAGGATGCTGCCAGGACTTGAGCATCTGAGCGATAGGGAGAGATTGAGCAGACGGGGTCTCTATTCCTTGGAGCACAGAAGGATAAGGGGTTATCTTATTGAGGTGTATAAAATCATGAGAGGAATAGATCAGTTAGAGTCTCTTGCCCAGAATAGGGGAATTGAGAACCAGAGGGCATAGGTTTAAGGTGAATGGGGGATGATATTATAGGAATCAGAGGGTTAAAATTTTCACACAAAGGGTGGTGGATGTATGGAATGAACTGCCGGAGAAGGTACTTGGGACTATCGCAATGTATAAGAAGCAATTAGACAGGTACATGGATAGGAGAGGGATATGGGCCAAATGCAGACAAGTGGGACTAGTGTAAATGAGACATGTTGGTCAGTGTGGGCAAGTTGGGATGAGGGGCCTGTTTCAACACTGTATGACTATGACTATGATCAGATACACAGGAAAATACCACTTTCTCCCTCCTTCATGCCTCCCCACCTCACATTCTCCATTCCCTCCACTTTACTGCTGTAAAATGTCCACCATAGGAGAATTATTTATTTGCTGTTTTGCTTCCCACACACCTAATACACTCTCTTATTCTCTGGAAAAGAACAATCATAATTCTGCCAAAAATATGTGAAAAATGCCTTGGCATTTAGGACACAAATCCATTTAGTAAAACAGGACTTCTGCTGTCCCAATTAGATCCTCTGCACACAGACTGAAGCAGCTGCCGTCTGTGTGCAGAGGATCTAATTGGGACAGCAGAAGTCCTGTTTTACTAAATTGATTTGTGTCCTAAATGCCAAGGCACTTTTCACATATTTTTGGCAGAATTATGATTGTTCTTTTCCAGAGAATAAGAGAGTGTATTAGTCCCATTCAGAGTACTCCATGCGCGACTTCCGGTGGCGTCATGTTAGACTAACAGACGTGCACCTAGCTCCTCTCCCGAAAAACTTCACGACTTATCGTGTAAAACGGGTCCAGAAATCGGGATTGTTTTTAAAAACCTTACCGGAGCTTCTGGTTATCGCGCTGATGACGTCATCGTTAAACGCGATGTTTTAAACGGTGGTTTGAAGCCCTTTAAATGAGTAAACTGTCTCCAGCTGTGAGCCCTCAGAGAGCAGTGAAAAAGCTGTTGAAAGACCAGAAGAAGCCTGAAGCAGAAGTTACTTCTGAAGTTACCTCTGAAGTCTCTGAAGTGGCTGCAGAAATGGATACAAGATCTAAGAAAGACTTTGATGACTTGAAGAAATCAATGAAAAATTTGAAAGATGAGATTTCGGATAATATGAAGGAAGATAAGAAGGAAATGAAGGAAAATAGGATGGAAGATAAGAAGGAAATGAGGGAAAATACGGCAAAAATGATGGAAGGAATGGAGAAGATGATGAAGGATTTAAACGCTGGTAACCAGAAGAATATGATGGATTTACTGGACATTATGAATAAACGAATTGATGAGGTGAAAGATGGACTATCAGAGAAAATGGATAAGATCGATGTAACTACTACGGATAAGTTCACGGTTGTGCTTGAAACAGTAGCTGCAAGTATGCACTCAATTACGGAATTGGAGAAAAACACGGCTCGAGTGGTTGAAGACATGGCGAAATTGAGGCAAGAATATGAGCAAATGAGGCGAGAAAACGAACAAGCTTCACTACAGATGGTGACTCAACTGGAGAAAGTCTCAGCCAAATGCCTGGACCTGGAAGCTCGCTCTAGACGCCAGAATTTGAGAATTCTTGGTGTTTCAGAGGGGGCAGAAGGGGAGCAGGTACGTGAATTTGCCATGGGCTTGTTGAAACAACTGTTGAATCTTTCCAAGGAACCGAAAATCGAAGTGGCTCATCGTGTCCCAAGATTTAAACAAAGATCTGGTGCGGGAAAAGCTTATCCACGACATATTATTGTGAAATTTCGGGATACTGAAGAACTGGAATATGTTATGAGCAAAATCAAATACGGTGTACAACTGCGGATGGACAAGGACACTATTAAGATATTCAGGGACTACCCGTATGAAATTGTGCAAAAAAGAAACAAATTTGATAAGGTTAAAGATCTTTTAAGAGGGAGAGAAGGGATCAGATTTGGGGGGTTTTACCCCGCGAAAATGCGTATTTCCTTTAATGGTCTTGAAAAGTCATTTGTTAAGCCTGAAGACGCATTCAAATATGCCCAAACTATCGTTGAAAAACAGAAATGAAAGGGAGTTTTGGCAGATCTGTACTATTCTAAGCAATGCTTTGTCTGGGGATAGTTACACTGTTATCTTTGGAATGTTGAATCAAGGACATTTTCTGTTCAAAACGTGTAAACAACTGAACAGTTGGAATATAAACCAGAAAATAATTGCTTATCGATTAAAATATTATAACCAATTGTAAGAACTTATCCTATTAACAACTTAACAAGTTATGTAGGTTAGATTAGAATACTAACAAAAACAAAAAGAAAAAATAATGAACTAACATACTAATATGAATTTTTAATAAATTGTAACCTTATCTATAAGTGGGAGGAGGGGATGAGAAACGAGCACCTGGCTTATGTCCAGGGGCACGTCTCGTTAACCCCTTCAACCAACAGTTGATTCTTATTGAAGTCAAAAATATTGGTTTAATAATTAAACTCCGATATATATATATGTTATAAGGAAATATCAGGGTAAAATTGTATTATATATCTGAATGTGAGGCCTCGTTTTAATATTTTAATATGTTATGATTAACTAAGAGAGCGGAGCTATTTGTGTAACAACGCAATGGAAGTCAAAACAAGGTTTTTTCCCACCTACAGGTGGGACACTCGCCACAGTGCCGACTATATTAGACACTGTAGCCTCACTTTTTTAGTTTTTTTTTTACCACATAAAATCACTTGTTTGTGTTTTGTGTTTAGTGATAAGCGTAAAATGGACATACCAGCAAAATTTAATAATTTAAAAACTTCCCCAATACCTAAAGACCTGGGATATGGACGCACCACAAGATTCAAAGGTACTATAATTATTCAAAATGCATGACACCACACAAAAGAACCTAGGAGGAATCTCATTTTGTAGTTGGAATATAAGAGGTATTAACGAACCTATTAAAAGGGGTAAGATACTAGCTCAGCTGAAACTATACAACTCTGACATTACCTTCCTACAAGAAACACACCTAAAACCTCAGGATCAAGTTAGACTGAGGGTGAAATGGATAGGTCAAACATACCATTCTTCATTTACTTCAAAATCTAGAGGCACGTCAATCATCATAAGAAAAGGTATACCATTTAAAGCAAAGAATATTATAACAGATATAGAAGGGAGATACCTAATAGTTAATGGAGAAATCCATGACACTCCACTTACTTTGGTAAATATATATGCCCCTAACTTTGATAACCCCCACTTTTTCAATAAAATTTTCAACATAATTGCAGAGTCAAACTATCAAAATGTTATAATAGGAGGAGACTTTAACTGTGTTTTAGACCCGTACTTAGATAAATCAAGTCAAAAACAGAGAGGGAATATGAAATCGAAAACTGGGGAACTCCTCAATACCTATATAAATAACACTAATATAGCAGATGTTTGGAGAATTGTTAATCCAACTGGCAGGGAATATTCGTTTTACTCAATGGTACATAAGACATACTCACGTATAGACTACTTTCTGCTGGATACAAAATTAATCCCCCAAACATCTAATGCAATATACCATACAAATTCAATTTCAGACCATTCCCCACTAACTTTCTTTTTAAAACTGGAAGGATTGTCTAAGAATAAATCGTTCTGGAGATTTAATTCTCAAATTTTAAAAGATCCACAAGCGAGTATATATTTAAAAGAACAAATGGAGGTCTTTTTTCAAACAAATGATACTTCAGATATATCGCCTACTTTATTTTGGGAATCTTTTAAAGCATACATTAGGGGTATTATAATTTCATATCAAGCTTTTCAAAATAAAAAGAATAAGAATGAACAAAGACAGTTAGAAGAACTTATTAGACAAATGGATATAGATAATGCTAAAGATCCATCAATAGATAAACATAATAAAATAATAATTTTAAAATTTAAATTAAATAAATTATTATCTGCCAAACTTATAAGACTTTTTCAAATTACAAAACAAGAGCACTTTGAATTTGGGGATAAACCGCATAAACTTTTGGCTCGCCAGCTAAAAAAACGAGAAAAGGAACATACTATACCAAAGATCAAATCAGATAAAGGGGAATTATTAACAACACCGAAGGATATTAATAAAAGATTTGCGCAATTTTACGAGAATTTGTATACATCTAAAACGATAATTGATTCCGATAATATCACAAAGTTCTTGGATACCTGTAATCTTCCAAAGTTAGAGCTGAAGGAACAAGAGGAACTGGGTGCACAAATCTCAATTAAGGAATTAGAAGATACAATAAACTCATTAAAGAATGGAAAAACACCAGGCCCTGATGGATTTACTAATGAATTTTATAAAAGCTTTTATGATAAACTAATACCAAGATTACAAAAAATGTACCAATATGCTTTTAAAAAACGAATACTACCTGATACATTAGCGGAATCAACGATTACATTAATACCTAAGAAAAATAAAGATTTAGAAGAACCTGGTTCATATAGAGCTATAGCATTGTTAAACACAGATCAAAAAATATTAGCGAAAACATTAGCTAGAAGATTAAGTAAATACATTAGTAAATTAATAAACCCAGATCAGACAGGGTTTATCCCTAAGAGATACTCTTCTAATAATATGAGACGTCTACTCAACATAATGCACTCACACAAATCTGAAGATCAAGAATTATCAATTATTTCGCTGGATGCTGAAAAAGCATTTGATCAAGTAGAATGGAATTATATGGATAAAGTATTACAAAAATTTCAACTGGGAGAGAATTTTATTTTATGGATTAAGTTACTATATAATAAACCTACAGCTAGAATACTAACTAATAACATATTATCCTCGAAATTTCAACTATCAAGGGGAAATAGACAAGGATGCTCATTATCACCACAGCTGTTTGCTCTCATTATTGAACCGCTAGCAGAAAAAATTAGAATACACCCTGATATTCATGGATATAATACTAAAGACTCATATAATAAAATATCTTTATACGCGGATGATATATTACTGTATATAACAAAACCTCAAATCACTATACCAAATATATTAAATTTAATTGAAGACTTTGGATCTTTTTCTGGATATAGAATAAACTGGAATAAAAGTGAAATTATGTCAATAAAACCGAAAGATTCAACACATCTTTTAAAATTCCCTTTTAAAATAGCTACAGAAAAATTTAAATATTTGGGAATCGAAATTACCAGAACATATCAAGGTATGTTCAGGGCAAATTTTGACCCCCTACTTAATAAATTAAATACACTAATTATATTCTGGAAAACGCTCCCGATGTCTTTAATAGGCCGAATAAACGCAATAAAAATGATCTTTTTACCACAAATTTTATACCTATTTCAATCAATTCCTATATACTTACCTAAGAAGTTTTTTAAAAAACTCGACTCAGATATCACTAATTTTATATGGGACTATAAATCACATAGAATACAAAAAAATCATCTGAATAAACCTAAAGTATTGGGGGGTTTAGCACTACCTAATTTTATGTATTATTATTGGTCAGTAAATATTAAAAACATGATTCAACTGATGGATAACTCCGCCCAGCAAGTAGACTGGATTGTAATGGAGAAAGAGGATTACTCCTCTAGAAACATTGGAGCGATCCTCCTCTCTCCAATGAAACTGAATAACATAAATTATAATAAGAACCCAATTATTCATAGTACAATCCGTATTTGGAAACAAATAAAACAAAATTTAAAATTAAGAAATTTATCACTTTTATTACCTATAGTCAATAACCCTTCGTTTAGTCCTTCTATTATAGATAAAGCTTATACACAATGGGATAGACTAGGAATTAAAACGCTTGGTGACTTGTATGAAACTGGAAAATTACTTTCATTTCAACAATTACAAATAAAATATAAACTCGGAAATAATCAATATTTTAAATATTTTCAAATATGCGACTATTTGAAAAAATATACAAAAGATCATTATAATAACCCAGTAGATGTATTGGACGAGGCAATGCAGATAAAAGCGGAATCAGCAAACTTAATATCATATTTGTATAATATTATTTTAAATGTACAAATACCACCTACGGAGGGTATCAGAAGAGACTGGGAACAAGAGTTAGCTATTAAAATTTCAAAGGAAAGTTGGAATGAATACTTATTAAACGTGCATAAATGCTCGATTAATGTAAGACACACTTTAATACAATTTAAAATTTTACATAGATTATATTATTCGAAAACTAAAATTCATAAAATTTTCCCAAACGTATCATCTATTTGTGATAAATGTCAATCCCAAGAAGCTACTATAGCGCACTCATTCGTCTTCTGTACAAAAATTCAAAAATTTTGGAATGAAATTTTTGAAATCTTTACAAAGTTATTTAAAACAAGACTGATACCCAAAGCAGAATGGATTATCTTCGGAATAACGGAAGATGATCCAGAACTAAATGTGTTTCAAAAGAAATTAATGGATTATGGGTTAATAACTGGAAAAAAGCTAATTCTAAAATTTTGGAAGAAGGCTCCAATACCAACTATAAATATGTGGATTTCAAATATGTTTGAAACATTACACCTAGAAGAGATAAGACTCCTCCTAGCAGGTAAACCAGATCACTTCCACCTGACGTGGTCTGCATTTATAGAATTATTACAAACATAGGGTGCAAAAGTACTTAAAAAAAAAAAAAAAAATTGAGGTCAGGTAAGGGGGGATGATAGTTGAAGAGTTGGTATGTCCTATTTACGTAATACTCAAAAAAAAAATATATATATATATTTTTTTCTTTTTCCTCTTTTTCTCTTTTTTTTCCTAGGGCCTATCTCTTAACTCTTTTTTTTTTAGTTTTTAATTTCGCTCTTATAGGGTCTTCGTCCTTTTTTGTTGTTACATTTTCTACACTTTTCTACACTTTCACTTTTTCCTTCACTTTCTTCTTTCTTTCAATCTTTTCCTTTTCTAGTGTAAAAAAATAAAAAAATAAAGGGAGTACATTAATTGTAAGAAGATACAAATGACGAGTATTAATGTATGTGGTTGTAATGTAATGTACTTCTAATAAATTAAAAAAAAAAGAGTACTCCATGCGCCAAAAGTGTGTAGCCCCAATTTTCATACACTAACCTATACTGGTCGATAACCCATGCTGATTGAAAGAAGCTTACTTGTCTAAATCGTGGTCATGCAATGCCCTGTGAAAACTGCTCCAAGAAGACAATTTATTTCTTGGAGGAAATGCTTTTACACATTTAAGGGTAAGCAAAATCAAATCAAATATGATAGGAAATATTAAATTTCAGATCAAATACAGATGAACATTACATAATTATGAACAAGACTCCTTCACTTATCGGACAAAGTAATGCTGGCTTTGTCTGGAATTGCTGTTTGTGGTTCCTGCACTCAAACATACCTTGCTGGCATGCTGACATACCTTGCTGACAACCTATCTTGCTGGCTCTCCACATTGTGGTCCAAACAATGCCTGGCCTTCAGGTAGTGGAGGGAAAAATCATAACACACCAAAGTTCCCTGAAGAGCGTTAACAGTTTGTTAGTTACAAAAGTTGTCAACAATTGTAATTGTCTTTTAATGTTGCAGACATTTTAGAACATTAAAAAATATTTCATTTAAATTTAATTGTGTTTTTTTAATTTACCTAAGCACACATAGCACTTAAAATACTGTAGGTCCACATTTTCCTTAAGTTATCTTCATTAAAAAATATATAAAGCTATTTTTCATCTTTTCCCTCTCAATCTTTACTCTACGATCCTCATTGAAATGATTGCAATCTGGGATTCTGAGCCAGGACTGATTATGATGCTGGAGTATTGCAGCAAGACTCACCGCTGCTGTTAGACTTCAGATGGAGTTCAGCATTGGGATGAAGTGCAAGATTTAATCTACCAAGTGTGGCAGCAAGATCCAAAATGATGCGCTTCACAGAATGAAAAAGCAAGTCCAAGAATTACTTCAGTCCCAACAGGTTCAATTTAGCCAACTCTAGTCCATTATGTTTTTAAGCATGTGGTACTGCTGAGCTGTATGAACATGTTCATTCTTAACATTGTGGGGTATGTGTGAGTATTCTATCCATATCCCCAAGGTATGCAATTTGTTTCAAGAAAAAACTTCTAGAAATACAACATGGAAACAGGCCCTTCGGCCCACCAAGACCGCACCGACCGGAATATGATTAGGTATACTTGCACTATCCTACACACTAGGGACAATTTACAATTTTTACTGAAGCGAATTAACCTATAAACCTGTATGCTTTTGGAGTGTGGGAGGAAACTAGAGCACAAGGAAAATCTACGTGGTCATGGAGAGAACATACAAACTCCGTACCGACAGCACCCGTAGTCAGGATCGAACTCGAATCTCTGGTGCTGTAAAGCAGCAACTCTACCGCTGCACCACCGTGCTGTCCTGAAGATAATTGTAGGTAATTATAGTGTGCCTTTCTCTCTTGGTTCCCTAATAATATTTATTAGACCACACCATTGGACCTATTGTGAAATTAGTCAAATTGTACGGCGATTAATTGTTTTATGTTTCATAGTTTAATTAGAAAAGAGGAAATGGGAGAAGGTAAAGGAAATGATAGTGACTGCAGTTACATTTTAGTTTAGTTTAGTTTTGTTTAGAGTTACAGTGCACAAAAACAGGCCCTTCGGCCCACTGAGTCTGCATCGACCAGCGATCCTTGCACATTAACACTATCCTACACACACTGCACATTAACACTATCCTTTACACATACACCAAGCCAATTAACCTACAAACCTGTACGTCTTTGAAGTGTGGGAGGAAACTGAAGATCTCGGAGAAAGCCCATGCGGTCATGGGGAGAACGTACAAACTGCGTTGATTTTATCCATTTCTAAAGGCTCAGTACTGGCCGATAACAATGAGAGGTCACTTCTAACAGGAAAGATTGAAAAGAATGGAGACCATTTGTCCCAGAAAGCAGCACACAGGAGGGTGGTTCTGATACAAGTTAACAAAATGATGAAATAGCTGGCTAAGATAGACATAGAAAACTTGTTTACCAATGAGGGATAATATCAGATCCAGGACTACATGATAGTTGCTAATAAAGTTAGTGGTAAATTCATGACAAACTTCTTTATCTAAGATGCGTTGGAAGGAGCTGCAGATGTTGGTTGATAACAAGGATAAACATAAAATGCTGGAGTAACTCAGCGGGTTAGTCAGCAAATCTGGAGAAAATGAATAGGTGTTGTTTCGGATCGGATTGAGTCTGAAGATGGGTTCCGACCCTAAAACGCCATCCTCTTCCTTTTCTCCAGAGATGCTGCCTGACCCACTGAGTTACTCCGGCATTTTGTGTCTATCTTCATTGTCTAAGGATTTAGAATGTTTAACTCAACACTTCAAGGAGTAAAACACAAAGTGCTGGAGTAACTCAGCGGGTCAGGCAGCATCTCTGTAGGATATGGATTGGTGATATTTTGGCTCAGGATCCTTCTTTAGACTTAAGGAGTAGTTGGGTCAACTAACATTTTAGTATATCTTTGAGATGTGACAAATCTGTCCAGAAATTGAATTTCACTGCTTTGTAGTGCAACAAATGTCTACTGGATAAACACTATTACAATTATCCAGTCTGATCCCTGTAAAAAACATGAAATTGGCCAACATCTGGTGCTCTTCCATGTGTGTTCATCCTCTTACGCCATTCGTTGTCCTGCTTGAATCCTGTGCCACAACATGGCATGGCGGTTATGATCACGGTGATGTGCACTGTGCAAAACATCTGCAGTCAGTGAGGGTATGAATAGACATGAGGGTTCAGTTACTCTGAACATTGAAAACTAAAGCTGGCAAATGATGTGATGAAGCCATTGATTTCAGAATGGAAACACTTTGATTGACATCTCAGTGCAGACAATGTGTTCTTGTTTCATTTTTTAAGTGTCCAATGAAGGTCATGCTATCAACCTAGACACTCTAACTTACATTGGCATGGGAGGAAATGGACATTGTGTAATCCTAAAGTCATTAGGTACTCACCTGACATTGGAAAAATATCAGCCATGCTTACATGCTAGCACAATTTCCCAATAAGCATACTTCACCTCAAAATGGCACATTTAAAATTAATTCTTTATGTAATTTGCGCACAGCAAATGGGCACTAATTTGATCATTGACTAACCGTGCTGTTTGCACTGTACGTGATTGATTGATTGATTGGTTGATTGATTGTTGATTGATTGATTGATTGGTTGGTTGGTTGGTTGGATGGTTGGTTGGTTGAAAGATACTGCACAGAGACAGGCCCTCTGATCCACCGCTTCTACACCAACCAGTGATCATCCATTCACACTACTTCCGTGTTATTCCACTTTCTCATTCAATCTTTACACACTAGAGGGCAATTTACAGAGGCCAATTAACCTACAAACCAGCATGTCTTAGGGATGTGGGAGGAACTTAGAGCACTTAAAGGAAACCCACGCTGCCTCAGGGAGAACATACAAACTCCGTACAGACAGCATCCGTAGTCAGGATCTAACCCAGGTGCTGCAAGGCAGCAACTCCACCACTGCGCCATTCTGCTGCCTCGCCATTGAATCATATGGTATGCCTGTTTTGCAGAAATATAATATCATCACAGACATTGAGACTTCCATTTGATTCAGAGTAAGCACATCAGTCCCATTTTCCCACTCCTTATTTCTCTGGAGTCCTGCAAATTATTATCTCTCGACAGCCACTGATGTTTAATAAATGGAAGAAGAAAGCTCATGTGGACAATAAACACATGCAAGTTTACGTTGGACAAAAGGTTTGCAATTGTTCTACAATTGTGAGCAAAAAAACAAACAACAGTGTCCAAATCTTCATAATATACATTCTAGCATTTTTTTTTAAATTACAACCTTGTGTCACATAATCAGATTTTAAAACAGTTACATTTCATGTGATCAAATCTTCAGGAATAACAAGAGTTCAAAATCAATACATCTGCAGGTGAAATTGTTCCATTGTCTCCTTACAAATGACTTGTTTTTTAACTTCCTTAGGACTATAATGTCAGAATTGTGCAAGTGTGTTTTGTGATTTTTACATAAAATCCTCTCAACCCTTGCTTGGAATGCATAATTTGCTAGATGCCTTAATTTTTTTGCTTGATCTTTTATATAAACCTTACTTAAATGTATTTAATAACTAGACTATGTGGGACCCTTCGGGTCCCATGATCACACGGGAGGGCTTGTCCCCAACGCAATATTCCACCTCTCCACCAATTCCAAAATTGGTGGCCAGTGGGGGGGGGGGGGGCTTTCCACAGGGCAAGTATGGACATTGTGGGCCGAATGGATTCTTGGGCTGGCAGCTCAGTCACTCAGGCCTGGTGGGCTGGCAGCTCAATCACTCAGGCCTGGTGGGCTGCCAGCTCAGTCACTCAGGCCTGGTGGGCTGGCAGCTCAGTCACTCAGGCCTGGTGGGCTGGCAACTCAGTCACTCAGGCCTGGTGGGCTGGCAGCTCAGTCACTCAGGCCTGGTGGACTGGCAGCTCAGTCACTCAAGGCTGGTGGGCTGGCAGCTTAGAAACTGCCAGAAATTCTGCCCAAAACAGGTGAGGGACTGTGAGAGAGACGGGGGAGAGGGTGGAGAATCAATTTTAGACATTTTTCATCTTTTTCTGCAGATCACAGCAATGAAGGAGGAAATTCTATCCTGGCCTGGATCTCACATGAAGCCAATGGAGGGAGGGAGAAAAATACTGGGGTGAGGTTTAATACTTGCAGGGAGAATACCTACTGATGGGCCAAAGGAACCCCTCCTGGGCTTGTACAGGCCTGATGGGCCGAAGGGGCTCTTTAAAAAAATCGGAGTGAAATCTCAGTGAAAGGCACTTTTTCTGGACATTTCCTGGCCTGGCCACAGGCCTTTTGGGCCAAAATGCTCCTCATGGGCTAATGCGGGCATTTTGGGCAAAAGGGACTGGTTTCTCAGCTAATGCGGGCCTTGTGGGCCGAAATTAGTGGTTTCAGGCAGGCTGAACAACTCATTTCATTTTATTTCCATTTCAATTTCAAGCACAGGGCAGGCCAAACAACTCATTTCATTTCCATTTCCAATTCCATTTCCATTTCAATTTCAAGCACAGGGCAGGCCAAGCAACTCGTTTCATTTTCATTTCATTTCCATTTCCATTTCCATTTCCATTGCAGTTGCAAACACAGGGCAGGCCAAACAACTCATTTCATTTTCATTTCATTTCATTTCCATTTCCCTTGCAGTTTCAAGCAGAGGGCAGGCCAAACAGACTGCATTTTCATTTCATTTCCATTTCCATTGCAGTTTCAAACACAGGGCAGGCCAAACAGCTCTTTGCATTTTCATTTCATTTCCATTTTCATTGCAGTTTCAAGCACAGGGCAGGCCAAACAGCTCTTTGCATTTTCATTTCATTTCCATTTCCATTGCAGTTTCAAGCACAGGGCATGCCAAACAGCTCATTGCATTTTCATTTCCTTTCCATTTCCATTGCAATTTCAAGCACAAGTCAGGCCAAACAGCTCATTGCATTTTCATTTCATTTCCATTTCCATTGCAGTTTCAAGCACAAGGCAGGCCAAACAGTTCATTGCATTTTCATTTCATTTCCATTTCCATTTCAGTTTCAAGTACAGGGCAGGCCAAACAGCTCATTGCATTTTCATTTCATTTCCATTTCCATTGCAGTTTCGAGCGCAGGGCAGGCCAAGCAGCTCATTGCATTTTCATTTCATTTCCATTTCCATTGCAGTTTCGACCACAGGGCAGGCCAAACATCTCAATGCATTTTCATTTTGTTTCCATTTCCATTGCAGTTTCAAGCACAGGGCAGGTCAAACAATTCATTTCATTTTCAATAAGGGCTAACAAATAATTTATTGCAAGTACATTGCAGACTCACAGTTCAGTTGATTCACAGCTTAGAATCACAGTTGTGGCCTCTCCCTCGCAATCTTCCAGAGTGACTGACTCACGTCCTGCCCCCCACAGAAGGGGCGTTACCTTCATCGTGGTGATTGACAGGCGAGAGCACCAATCAGCTGATCTCAAGATTTTTAAAACACTCATAACTTTTTTATTTTTCATCAATCGGAAAAATCCTCGGGGCTGCCTCAGCGGAGGAGGACTGTGAGTTAGATGGCGAAAAATCATAGCAATACAGGGTAGCATTTTATCTAAAATCAATATACAGCGCAGATAAGAAGTGGTCAAGATGAGACTTTTAGTCATATAGATATATTAAGTAAATTTGCTTAAATCTAGTCATTTATATTAATGTTTAATGGTTGTTGGATATTTTCATTAACATGAGTACACTCGATATTGTTTAATCCTGAGAAATCCCCCATTTCTATTCACCTTTGGACACCATGGCAACCAACACTTTAAAAAAGCTCCAATTATTACTTGCACAAAATGTCCTTCATTCTGCATGACTCTCAGCTGTGCAAAATGTATTAATGTCTCAAACTGCAAGCATTGTTTTCGCACAGTTGCTTGTAAACGTCAATCTAATTTGTTAGAGAGCTTAAAGCAAATGTGTAACATTGTCTAATGCAAACTAGTATGTATCCTCTACATGTGACTCTTAATGCACGTGAAAGACAGGCGACTGGAAGCACAATTTTGATCATCAACATTTAACGTACCATCCCATCATGCGCGTACAAACACACCTGCACACGCACACACACACATGAGAGATAATTAGTTCTAACCCATAAAGATGAACACTGATCACATTGACCTTCGTGGGTACTCCCCTATACAGTTCCTACTCAGTATAGGAATAACTCTGAGGGTAAAACATCATCATTTATTTTCTCTATTTTTCTGGTTATTCTTTGCTCTTACTGACTTTTCTTGCAGGTTCTGTTGGGTGCAGTGGCAAAAGATGATTTGGAGGTAAATGAGGAAGAGCAGGGAAAATATTCTGTCCTTTTATTTGCATTTCAGTTTAGTATATTGTCACGTGTACCGAGGTCCAGTGAAAAACTGTCCTCCTTGACGACAATGATGATTATGATGAGATGAGTAGCACCTGGATCAAGACCCAGTCTCTGTTATTCCACGTCAGTCTATTGAATGTCACCCTAAGTTCCTCTCATATCTGTAGACTTTTGGATACATTCATGAGAAGGATGTAGATTCTAAAGGAGAAGTGGAGAGGAGCATGGGTGCAGGTGAAGCATTTTTTCAGGGCATGCTGTGTAAATTATACAGATGGCTACAAAGTCAGAGATCTCAGTTCTCTTAGAACCCTGGCTGAGAACCAGATCTGTAGTTGTGAGGAATGGAGAGGTGGCACTCAGTACATCTGCAACTTCTGCCTGCACAGCTCATAAAACAACTATTTCCACCTTGATATTACCACAGGCACATCAGTAAAATTAAGTACTAACATTTTTTAAACTCTCAATCAGTTACCCATCTCATTCCGTAGGTCTCACTGTTTAGGCCAAACTATTGTAAAATAGATTACAGAAATTATCTGGTGCCGTTTGGTTTCTCTACCTCACGATGGGTAGATGTGAATAGAGAGAATGCTGCGAAGTTTCCCTTATTTGATTCCTGGAGTAGTGGGTTTGCTGTGTTTGAACATAGAACATCGAACAGTATAGCACAGGAACAGATCCTTCAGCCCACAATGTCTGTGCTGAACATGGTGCCAAGTTGAACTCATTTCATCTGCCTGCACATGATCCATATCCCTCAATTATCTGCCTATCGATGTGAACATGGAACATAGAACAGCTCTGCACAGGAACGGGCCCTTCGGCCCACAATGTATGTGAAAAATATATTGCCTAGTTGAACTGATCTCATCTACCCACACATGGTCCATATCCCTCTATTCCCTTCACTTCTATGTGCCTATGTAAACATTTCTTAACGCCATTTTCATATCTGTCTCCACCACCACCTCTGCAATATTCTATGATGATGGGGGCCTGGAAGATTGCCTTGCACATCTCCATTAAACATTCCCCCTCTCACTTTATAGCTATATCTCTAGTGTTGTACATTTCCATCCTGGGAAAAACATTCTGGCGGTCTACCCTATCTATGCCTTTCGTAAATTTAAATTCTTCCAGCAAGATTCCCCTCGACATCTGACGTTCCAGAAAAAATACAATCCAAGTCTATCCAACCTGTCCCTGGAGATAAAATTTTCTAATCCAGGCAGTATTCTGGTAAACCTCCTCTGCACCCTCTCCCAAGCTTCCACATCTTTCCTGTAATGGGGTGACCTGTATGCAATACTCCAAATGCAGCCAAACCAAAGTCCTATATAGCTGCATCATGATTTTCTGACTCTTATATTCAATGTCCTTAACAATGAAGGAAAGCATACCACTGCCTTCTTTACCACCCTATCCACCTGTGCTGCCAATTTAAGTGAGCCATGAACTTGGCTCCAAGTCTCTCTGCACATCAATTCTGTTAAAGGTCTTACCATTAACTGTATACTTTCTCCTTATATTGCACATCCCAAAGTGCAACACCTCTCACTTGCTCGGATTAAATTTGATCTGCCATCTCTCTGCCAATTTCTGATCTATATCCTGCTGTATCTTCTGACAGCATTCCTCACAGTTGGCAACTCCTCCAATTTTGATGTCATCAGCAAACATACTCACCAAGCCATCTACATTTACATCTAGGTCACTTAGATGAGCCTATTTAAAACCCCTTTTAAAAGCCAGTATTATATCTGCCTCAAACATCACCTCTGACAATGTGTTGCAAGCACCCAGCACACTCTGTATAAAATAAAACTTTCCCCGCACATCTTCTTTATACTTTGCCCCTCGCACCTTAAATATATGCCCCCTCTGCTTTGACATTTCCACCTTGGGAAAATGGTCATGTATGTCTACTCTAACCTATCTATGCTTCTCATAAACTGATTCAGCTAGGTTTAGAGAATGAATCTCATTGAAATGTAGAAAATGCTTAAAGGGCTTGGCAGTGTAGATGTGGGTTCATGTTTTTTGCTGACTGGGATGTTTAGAATCAGGGCTCACAATCACAATTACACAATTGCCTTCTGTAAATTTCCCCTAGTGTGTAGGGTGCAAAATTGGGATAACATAGAACAAGTGCACGTATGATTAATGGTCGACGTGGGCTTGGTGGGCCGTTGGGCCTATTTCTCTGCTGAATCTCTAAGCTAAGCTAAACTAAACAAAGAAGGAAAAAAGAAGGGTTTCGACCTAAAACGTTGCCTATTTTCTTCGCTCCACTGATGCTGCCTCACCCGCTGAGTTTCTCCAGCATTTTTATCTACCTTCGATTTTCCAGCATCTGCAGTTCCTTCTTAAACAAAGAAGGATACGGTTTTAGGTTATAAAAAGCTCAAGAGGTCAAATGTCCACCTCCTCCTTATACTGTGCAAGTAATGTTCAGTGCTGCCTGCTGTGACAATTGTCGACCTTGATATTTATCTTTCATCCTGAATTTGAAAAGAACAGCCAGAATCTGTCACTCGCTCAAGCAGCACAGCATACACATCTTGCAATGTCAAATAGGAATTAAAACAACCAATCTCATTAGCAGCTGCAATGCCTGGATGGGCTTAAGTGGCTCCCGAATTGAACAATATCATAGATGACCCTTTGACTTGAAAGGCTCCAAAGCTCCAACATTTTTTATATCTGTTGTGACATTGATTGAGCCACACGGAGACTGGAACTACAGTCTTTTATGTCTTCAAAAGACAATAACATGTCTTTTATTCAGCACAAGCACACAGGTAGAGGAGACCTAGTGGGAGAATCTCCAGGAAGAATCTCTCTGATCAGAAAGTGCGCTGAGCTTTTATACTCCTTTATGTACAAAGATAACAGCAGGAAATAAAATACAGTGCCACTAGTTATAATTACATAGTTTAACATCAATATTTTTGAGTGTCGACAAATAATTCTACAAAATGACACATTCATAATAGGAGCACAACCTAACCGATGAGACCAGCTCTGAATATTTAAACACATTGTCTGAAGAAGGATTCCGACACAAAATGTTGCTTATCCAGAGATGCTGCCTGACTCACTGAGTTCCACCTGCACTTTGTGCTCTACACAAGATTCAAGCTTCTGTGGGTCCTTGTGCCTACAGTCAAATGCATTTGTTGGAAATCTAGACACACAAGCAGTGCTGGAGTGACACCATCAACAACAGGTCAGGCAGCATCTCTGGAGGACATGGATAGGCAACGTTTTCAGTCAGGGTTCAGGACCCTTCTTCAGATTGTCATTTGTTACCACCATATTGAGGATGACTCTCTGGATACACAAACACCCCAAATATTGATTGAAAGGTACAATCATGATCATGTACTAAGTGGCAAAATACCCATTCTGGACCTTCCCCATCTTATCCTGATGGGTTCAATGTAGTCTGATGTGCGTAGCCATTTATTTATTGGATTCCCCTGTGTGTGATGCAATGGTGTAAACCTTAGGATGTCCCATGCCTAATGGCTGGTTTTACTGCCCTTACACTATTGACTGAAGTCGCATTATTTAACAAATATCTTTAAACAAGTGTCTGTTAAGAAATCATTGTGTGTGTTTCCAAAGTATATCTATTGAGTGAACTGTTGCTGTATAGCCTGCTCTATTCACAGATGCAGTGTTTGGTTATGCAGTTAATTTGAAGACTAATTCTTGTCTGTATTAAAGACTATTCCCCCTCAACTGATGGTAGCTGTTTCCTACCATTAGTATCAGTTTACTATGTTGTGGAATTTTAACTACAAGGAGTGTGCAGGAAGGAACTGCAGATGCTGGTTTGAACCGAAGATAGACACGAAAAGCTGGAGTAACTCAGCGGGTCAGACAGCATCTCTGGAGAAAAGGAATAGGTAACTTTTCTGGTTAAGACTTGAAGTTAGAGAAATCAATATACAAAATGTTGGGTTGTAAGCTGTCCAAGCGAAATATGAGGTGCTGCTCCTCCAATTTGTGTTTGGCCTCACTCTAACAATTTCTCTAACTTCAAATAATCCTTGCATCCCCTCTCTCTCTCTCTCTCTCTCTCTCTCTCTCCCTCTCTCTCTCTCTCTCTCTCTCTCTCTTGTCCCTCCCACTCCAGTCAGATGCTCACCTGGCTCCAAATGTAATAAACACACTTCAAGGACACTGAACATAAATGCTTTGTTTTATTCGTCTGCTATTTATTTACAACCTGGCAACATGTATCCTCTGACCTTTCTGTCTCATAGTAACACGTGATGCATTTAAACATGACGCCAGTTACCATGACATCCCTCCCTTATCAAACAAATAGGATATGCGCATCACCACTTTGTAAACTGAACCTTCCAACACCATTTAGGATATGGCATTCGTTTCATCGATAAAGCATAATTTTCACATGTCAATACATCTCAGTCCTCACGTGTTGTGCCATGAATAATGATATAATATGAGATGTTTGTAGTTCCAGGAATCCCTTGAATTGCCTTTTGAATTTCATATTGGTAAATCTCTGGTGAAGCATGGAATCCGAACAACAACCTCTTATATCAGTATAGTCCACAATGTGTGACAAAAGTAGTTTTTTCCTTGACTCATGGTCTAACTCCAACTGATGATAACTCCACTTTAGGTCCAGCTTTGAAAATGCTTTGCCTGTAGAGAGCTCTTTTAGGACCTCATTGACAGTAGGTGTGGGTTGTCTCTCATGTTATTGCCTCATTTACTCGTATCATGTCCACGTCAAGCATTATCTCTCCGTATGGTTTAGGTGCGAATACAACTGGACTGGCCTATGGCGTCGATTCAACAGGTTCAATGATATCCTGTTCAATGAACTCTTGGATCTTAGCCTCAACCTTTTCTCTTAATCCAAATGAAGTTCTTCTCATTGGTTGTGTTGCAGGCTTAATATTTGGGTCTATCTTCAGTTTGATGATGATCACACAATTTTCTAACACCTTCAAATACTGGCTTGAACTGCTGCTCCTTTAAGTCCGCATATGACTTCAGTGAGTTCATCCTCGTCAACAATGTCAGATGCTCACCTGGATCTGAATGTAATAAACGTACTTCAAGGACACTGAACATAAATGCTTTGTTTTATTCGTTTGCCATTACTTTACATCCTGGCAACATGTGTCCTCTGACTTTTCTGACATAGTAATACTTGATAGATTTAAATATGACTTCAATAAGCGAGTTCGGAATTTCAACTACACATGCCCAGGTCATAGGATACTCGAGATAAACATTCTTGGCAGCTGAACTGCTGCATGTGTACAGATCCGCGTTTCATCCGTAGTAAGGATCGAACCCGGTTCTCTGGCGCCGCAAGCACTGTTGAATTGCTACTGGAGTTAGATAATATAGAACAAGTGCGAACAGGTGATCTCACTACCGTCCCCGTCCTCTCCCGAGTGTCCCATCCCTGTCTGGGGGTTGCAGGAGATGTCCGGGGTGACGGGACACCGGCCCGGAGCAGTGGCAGCCGCAGGCTTCCAGCCACTACTAATTCCAGTTCAACTCTGCTCCAACACCCACGGAACCCATTCCCCGATGGGCCGGGGACCGTCAGCTGCACCTCTTGCCTTATCCAGTGGCTGTTGGTTAACCCCCTCGGAGAGAGAGAGAGAATGTCCTCCAACACTGCCGGGAGAGGTTCTGCGGAATTCCAGAGGGTGGGTTTGTGAAGTGAGATAGAAATAAGATCGAATTAATGTTCATAAAAGAGTGATGTCTGTCTGCTATTGAGTTGACAACATTTTAGATTAATTCATTGGTAGAATACTTAACAATTTATACACAGTTTATACAGCCAGCGCTTTTTTCGCTTTTCCTTTATCACAAATGACTTTTGACAAATACCATGATTCCTTGCATTTTTTGGAATACCAAATTCACTTATTACTGTGACACCACCCGAGTCATTGTACTAGTTACACTGTCGTCCTAGTAAGTTTAATTGTCTGTAACTCGTTTTCACCTAGGTCTTAGCTTACAATGGTCTGTTTCTTTTTTCATTGTAACTTTTTTGCATATTTTTCATTCATTTGCTCTATATCTCTCCATACCACTGTCTTTATCTTTCATTTCCCTTTCCTCTGACTCGCAGTCTGACGAAGCGTCACGAAATGTCACCATGTCAACTTTTCTCCATAGATGCTGCCTGACCTGTTGTTTAACTACGAAGAGTCCTTTGGAAACATGGTCACATCATAACAACATGAGAGTATGTAACATTTTTCCTCAGATATGAAACACAAGGGTAAAACTGCTATCATGTGGGGTCAGGTGAATATTGCAAAGGTTCTCAACTTGTGCATAATAAAATTAATGGGGGAAAAAAACGACAAAAATTCAGGGAATATGTTACGTTTCACTGGAGTTACATTCATTGTGTGAAAAATCACATCAGTTGATGTTACCAGCAATTTAATGAGTGCAATAGAGTGATCGGACAATATCAGTACAAAATGAAAAAATAATAGTGTTGTTACAACATTGGCTTTTCTTGTTATTTTCCACTAAATGAGCACTGCTATCCAGATGCATATTTATCTTATTGAATTGAAAACCCTTGTGTCCGAATGAATTAAAATTGAGTTATTTTATCTAATGAACCATCGAAACAAGAGGTTAATGCACCCTTTCTGATTGCTGTGACAATTCTCGGTGAAATATTATGGTCTCTCAATGGACCTTGTAAAAATGAATTAGTGCAAGAGTGCCTGAGCCATATGTAAGGAAGTCTCGCACAAGGAATAATAATACTAAGAGAAAAAATTATTATAATTAAATATCTATTAAAAAGTATCTAACAACTATATTATTCTTATTTAATAATCTACAAAAAACCCTGCTGCTCTCAAGTGATTTTATATAAAGAATGCATTATGCGTTTTTCTGCAACTGATGTGTTGTCCAGAGCTTTGCTGTTTCCTTTTCTTTATCGTACATGTTCACTCCCTGTAATGCTTTTAAATCTTGGCTTTGCTTTCTGATTTCCTGTCACTTTTTATTTAATTCTATATTTCATTCCTTATTCTCCTTTTTCTTTTGATGCTGTGCCACAAGAATACAACTGACAGCGGTGTACAATCAGAGGAGACCCCAACAAAGATCCTGAACATGTTGTTCTAAGTTTCTTTCATCACCATGGAAATAGTGAATCCAATTATAGAATTGTTGAATCATAGAATTTATGGCCCAGAAGGAAGCCATTCAGTTTGTGCTGGGTGATAAAGAGCGATCTTGTCAATTTAATTTTTAGTTTTGCAATACAGCGCGAAACAGGCCCTTCGGCTCACCTAGTCCGTGCCCACCAGCGATCCCCGCACATTAACACTATCCTACATACACTAGGGACAATTTACACTTATACCAGGTATACAAACCCAAGCAAATGAACCTACAAACCTGTACGTGTTTGGAGTGTGTGAGGAATCCGAAGATCTCGGTAAAAACCCACGCAGTCACGGGGAGAACGTACAAACTCCGTACAGACAGCACCCGTAGTCGGAATCGAACCTGCGTCTCTGGTGCTGCAAGCGCTATAAATCAGCAACTCTACCTCTGTGCCACCGTGCCTCCCTATTGCATTCTAATTCTCTTGCTGGGAGCCTTGAAAGTTTTTAAGTGCATGTCTTCCGAAATACATAGAGGGCTTCTCCTTCATTCTTTTTGCAATGCGTTCCAGACTCCCCCATTACAAAATATTATCCTCATCCGTTCTAATTCATTTAAATCTTGGCCTGAAATGGTACCTCTGATCATTACCCCAAAGACACTGTCTACCCATGTGAGCTTTGCCAGCACTTTCTGATTTTCAGATTACCAGCATTTGCAGTTTTTGCTTTTTCAATGAAATTTAGTTTGATTTAGGGATACAGCATGGAAACATGCCCTTCCGCCCACTGAATCCATGCCAACCAACGATCACCTGTGTACTAGTTCTATGTGTCCCAGTTTCGCATCCTACAAACTAGGAGCAATTTCCAGAGGTCAACTAACCTACAAATCTGCACATTTTGGAATGTGGTAGGAAACCAGAGCACCCGGACAAAACCCGTGTGATCACAGAACGTACAAATTCTGCACAGACAGCACCCATAGTCAGGATCAAACTTGGGTCTCTGGTGCTGTGAGGCAACAACTCTATCACTCTGCCGCTCTTGATACTCTTTAACACTTGGCTATTAACCTCCCTGCTATGAAGAATATGATCCTCCCCTCCACCTTAGAAACATAGAAACATAGAAATTAGGTGCAGGAGTAGGCCATTCGGCCCTTCGAGCCTGCACCGCCATTCAATATGATCATGGCTGATCATCCAACTCAGTATCCCGTACCTGCCTTCTCTCCATACCCTCTGATCCCTTTAGCCACAAGGGCCACATCTAGCTCCCTCTTAAATATAGCCAATGAACTGGCCTCGACTACCCTCTGTGGCAGAGAGTTCCAGAGATTCACCACTCTCTGTGTGAAAAAAGTTCTTCTCAACTCGGCATTGACATTTATAATTTTATACATCTCAATCAAATCTCCACGCAGACATCTCTGTTTCAAAGTAAACAACTGAGCTTTATTAATCTTTTCTCAAAGATAAAAATTTCCAATCCTGGCAAGTACTCATAAATCCGTTTCTTCCCATTAGGTAGCTATGCATCTAACCTGGTATCTTCCTGTCATTTGCTCATAGTGTCTTAGTATCATAGAGTCATGCAGCACAGAAATAGGCCCTTCAGCCCTATTAGAAGTACACTGTAACCTGCCACTGAGACCTTGACCGTTACAGTTCTTTACACAGTTCTTTCTGTGAGTATCCAACCATGGAATTATAATCTTACATCACCTCTGCCCTTGCACGGTTCATCTTGTCAACTCTGTGAGCTTTTGATGCCTTTGTTATTGTGGACTCCTTATAGAGTTTATTTCCAATGCACAACACAGTGAACCTTTGCCTTTTATTGGCCATTTCTTTCTTTGTTTTTGCTGTTCATGTGCCCAATATTGCAACACCTGCACAAGTTCTATTTTTTGCTCTGTATATCACCACACAACTTCCTGCTGTTAGTTTGGCATTGTGCGCCTTTTCTTCTTCCTCCTTAACAATGAGCTCTTATTACATATTCAGAGTATAAAATGTAATACGTCTCCCACCGTTTTAAATGGTGGGAGATCTTTACGAGAAGGGGATTTTCCTCTCGTTTCAAGAACTACAGGAGAAATATCATTTGAAAGCAAGCAATCTTTTTAGATATCTTCAAATCCGCGATTATGTGAAAACATATACACAAGACTGTTCTCTCATGGGTCCAGATATATTAGACGATTGTTTGAATAGACATGCCGACAAAAGCAAGTTAACATCTTACATTTATAACACTCTTTTAAATGCGCATATTCCATCTTCTGACATCTATAGGCGAGCATGGGAAGACGAGTTGGGTTTATTAATTTCTAAGGATATTTGGGAGGAAAGCCTACTATACATACATTACTGCTCTCTCAATGTCAGGCACTCCCTGATACAATTTAAAAGACTGCATAGGCTTTACTACTCAAAAATTAAATTGAATAAGATCTTCTCAACTGTCTCCCCTCTTTGTGATAAATGCCACCTCCAAGAAGCGACTTTAACCCATTCTTTTGCTTCCTGTATAAAGATACAAAACTTCTGGAGGGGAATATTCGATATCTTCTCTAAAATACTTAAAATTAAACTGGAATCAGATACAAAACTGATAACATTAGGTATGTTAAAGGCCTGTTCTAAGTTAACGATATTTCAAAGATGTTTCCTTGACTACGGCCTAATAACTGCGAAAAAACATACCCAAATTCTGAAAAAAGACAACAGTTCCCACAGTGAAGATGTGGATTACTGACATGTCTGAGACACTACATTAAGAAAACATTAGGCTTGTTTTGGCTGAAAAAACAGATCAATTTTTCAAAGCATGGTCTCCCTTCACTGAATTTCTACAACAACAGAATGGTTGAACACAAATTTAAAACCGATGCTAGGGATGGGTGAGCGGGGGGGAAGGATAGTAGGGTATATCTCCATCTCACAGGAGGAGCCGCCATCTTGGAGGAACGGCTGCTAAACAGCAGCCGTCCGTCAAATTCACTTTTTTCATTAGTTTTAGCTTTTTTTTTTCTTTGTTTGTTTGGGGGATTTTGACTTTTAATGTGGGGGGGTAAGGGGGAAACTATTTCTGGGTCCCTACCTGGTCGGTGAGGCAGCTTTTTCTCCAGGCTGCCTCGTCGACCCGTCCTCGTGGCCTACCAGTGGGCATGGAGCGCCGTTTCCTGACGGGGACCGCCCAGCACCTTCAGCTTCGGTGGCGGCACAGCGCTGGAGCGCGATCGTGGAGCGGAGCAGGCGATGCCTTGCCTGGGTCGCCGCGCTGGATCGACGCGCTGGAGCTCCGGTATGCGGTAACCGCTGACATCAACACCTCCGGGCTGCGGGACTGCGGAGCGACCAGCCGCGGGCGGCGGCGCCGACTCCAACATCGGGAGCCTCGTGGCTCCAAATCAGCGCGGCCCTGTCGGCTTCAGGTGCCATGGACTCCGCTGGGAAACCGGCCGTTCCAGCCCCTGAGAGGACTCTCCCGACGGCCAGGAACATCGGACCTCCGTAGAGGCAACAGTGGCAGCCTCGATGGGCCTGACTCTGGGGAGAACTGGGTTGGGGACTGGACATTGTGCCTTCCCCCACAGTGGTGGTCATTGTGGGGGGATGATTTTGTGTGCTGTGCCTGTTAGTCTGTGTGCAAGATGGCGGTCGGAGGGGAGAGTGGACGCTGGCGCGAATTGGTCGCCGCTTGCTCTCTCCTCAAATTGTATTTCTTATTTTCTTTTTGTGCTTTTGAAATTGAATTCTGTCCTTGATTTGTGTACTGTGGTGTTTTTATATTTAATTTACTCCGATTAAGTGTTTTGTATTTTTGTGATTCTATGCATTGTAAGGTGTCCTTGGGTTTTAGAAAGGCGCCAGTAAATAAAATGAATTATTATTATTATTATCTTCGTTTTTCTTATTTCTCTTCTTTCCTTTCGCACTTCTTTGGTAGTTTAGGGTCTTTTATTTCCTTTCTTTTATTTTCTTCTTTCTCTTCATTCTCTCCTTTCTTCTTTTTTATTTTGATTTAGGTATTAACGTTAAAAATGAAGTTGTACGAAAATTGTATAACTGTCATGTCGATCGCTTTATTCTTGTACAATTGCTTCTAATAAAATTAATTCATTTATATATATTATTTTTCTTTTTTTTTAATTCAAAAAAAAAAAATGTATTACATTAATCAAAACTCCTCTTAATGTAGTTTGCAAACATCAACCAGAAAATTACAACATTGTCAGCCGTATCCACGACAACATACTCCCGCAGTGCTCACCGTTCACGGAAGCCCTTCAAAGTCCCCGTGAACACAGTGCGTTCCCTCTCCAGGGACACAAGGGGACAGACATAAGTCCAGAAGAGGGGGAGGCAGTAAATTCACATCATCTCGAGAGTTATCATGTTCTAATGTTTCAGACATTCTCTCAGTCTGGTGTCAAAGATCCAATCCCAAAAGGAAATCCTTCAAATCAAGCTAAGTTTACCTGACAATTATAATTCCATCAAGAAATTATCAAACTTGTTTCTATCGTTCCTGGTTGCTTATTAAGAAGCAGTCGCTGTGAAAATGTTTCAATTCTAGACAGGTTGCAATGTACTTATAATGCACCCAATGTATTCTCCAAGGTCTCATTTGAGACTGTAGTATGGAACAACAAATGTCTCATTCATCAATCAGAACCAATGAGATAGAATATTACAATATAAACGTTCATTCGATTCTCCCTCTTCTTTCAATGTCACTTTCCTGGAAATCTACCGGTTTTATTTGTCCATTGTATACTATTTCTTCTGAATCAATCAGCTTACTATCTCTTAGCAAACTTATTAGCAGGGCATACACAGTAAATGGTTGAGATCTGAGGAAAGTTCGGGAACAGAGAGACTAAAGGGTCCATGTCCACAGATCCTTGAAAGTGACAACAATGATCAATAGGGTGGAGAAGCAGGCATACGACAAGCTTCCATTCATTGATCGGGGCATGGAATATATGTCTCGACATTTGGTTGCAGCTTTATAAAACTCTAGTGAGGTCATACGGAATACTGTGCACAGTTCTGGTAGGCACATTACATGAAGATTTTTAGTGTGATTGGAGAAATTGCAAAGGAGATTCACCAGTATATTGTCTGGATTGGAGGATATTAGTTGGAAAGCTTGGGTTTGTTTTCTTTGGAGCAAAACCTCTCCCTCAATGTCAGCAAGACAAAGGAGATTGTGTAGGCAGGAACTGCAGATACTGGTTTACACCAAAGATCGACACAAAATGTTGGAGGAACTCAGCGGGACTCAAGGATGAAACATACCACAGTCACTCTCTCTTCTCCCATCTACCCTAAGGCAAGAGGTACAAAAGTTTGAAAAAGCATACTTCCAAATTCAGGGACAGTTTCTTCCCCACTGTTATCAAGAAACTGAACAGCCCTCTCATCAGCTAGAGTGCGATCCTGACCTTGCATCTACCTCTTTGGAGACCTTTAATCAGATAGGACTTTATCTTGAGCAAAATGTACACTGTACACTGTAGAATCTTTGATTTTAATCAGGCATAGTCGTTTCTTTGACTGGATAGCAAGCAAACAAAAGCTTTCCTCCGCTCAGTCTGCCTTAACCTACCTGATCTCCTGGTTGCTCAGCACTGCAACGCCCCCTCCCTTTCCCAATCTGACATTTCTGTTCTGGGCCTCCTCTATCGTCAGGGTGAGGCCCAGCGCAAATTGGAGGAACAGCACCTGGACTTTCAGAAAGCATTTGATAAGGTCCCACATAGGAGATTAGTGGGCAAAATTAGAGCACGTGGTAATGGGGGTAGGGTACTGACATGGATAGAATGGCAGGCAGTGACTAGTGGGGTACCGCAAGATTCGGTGCTGGGACCGCAGCTATTTACAATATACATTGATGATTTAGATGAAGGGATTAAAAGTAACATTAGCAAATTTGCAGATGACACAAAGCTGGGTGGTAGTGTGAAGTGTGAGGATGCTATGAGGATGCAGGGTGACTTGGACAGCTTGGGTGAGTGGGCAGATGCAAGGCAGATGCAGTTTAATGTGGATGAATGTGAGGCTGGACACTTTGGTGGCAAAAACAGGAAGACAGATTATTATCTGAATGGTGTCAAGTTGGGAAAAAGGGAAACAACGAGATCTGGGTGTCCTTATTCATCAGTCACTGAAAGTAAGCATGCAGGTACAACAGGCAGTGAAGAAACCTAATGGCATGTTGGCCTTCATAACAAGAGGAGTTGAGTATAGGAGCAAAGAGGTCCTTCTGCAGTTGTACAGTGCCCTAGTGAGACCACACCTGGAGTATTGTGTGCAGTTTTGGTCTCCAAATTTGAGGAAGGACATTCTTGCTATTGAGGGAGTGCAGCGTAGGTTCACAAGGTTAATTCCCGGGATGGCGGGACTGTCATATGTTGATAGAATGGAGCGACTGGGCAATAAATACTCTGGAATTCGGGATGAGAGGGAATCTTATTGAAACATATAAGATTAGTAAGGGATTGGACACGCTAGAGGCAGGAAACATGTTTCCGATGTTAGGGGAATCCAGAACCTGGGGCCACAGTTTAAGAATAAGGGGTAGGCCATTTAGAATAGAGATGAGGAAAAACTTTTTCACCCAGAGAGTTGTGAATCTGTGGAATTCTCTGCCTCAGAAGGCAGTAGAGGCCAATTTTCTGGATGCTTTCAAGAGAGAGCTAGATAGAGCTCTTAAAGATAGCGGGTGTCAGGGGATATGGCGAGAAGGCAGGAACGGGGGTACTGATTGTGGATGATCAGCCATGAATAAATTGAATGGCGGTGCTGGCTCGAAGGGCCGAATGGCCTACTCCTACTCCCTATTGTCTATTGTCTATTGTCTAAATAAACTAAAAGAAGGCTGATGGGTGATCTGATAGAAGTATATCAGATTATTAGAGGTGCATATAGAGTAGATTGTCAGAATCTATTTCCTGTGGTATGGGTATCTAAACAAGCGGGCATAGGTTTAAAGTGAGAGGAAGGAATATCAAAAGGGATCGAAATGTATTTTTCATAGAGAGTGGTTGATATCTGGAACTTGCTGGCAAAGGATGTGGTGAAATCGGATACAATTACTATGTTTAAGAGATTTATACAGACACTTAAATATGCAAGGCATACTGTGAATGGATTTTGCAAGTGTATTGCGAATGGCATTAGTGAAGAACGTCAAAAGGGTTAACATGTGTTGTCGGGAATTTTGAAAGTTATAAGGAAGATGTGTAGGTTATAATATGGTTGACCCAAGAGCTCACATAATGGAGAAGCATAATGGGAAAAATAGCCAAGAATGTAGTCAGAATAGCTAAAGCTGAAACATTCGGCTGAAAAACAGGCTTTCTTACCTAATGTGGGGGGGGGGGGGGGTGAAGAATAATCCTTTGTAGTTCTGTCTCGGTTCTTATCTGTTGCAATCTTGCGATTACAGCTGTTCTTTTCACTGTGTTTAGCAGGCAAGACTCCCAAAGGTTAACGAATGACCCTTTTTTACGATGGGACCCTATTTAGCGAGTAGAATACATAGGAGAGAGATTTTCAAAACAACAAGAAACGTAAGGTTAAAGTTAACTCTTGGGAAAGACAAAGATGGAAGGATACAGAGACATTGATTACTGCTTTATTTCAACCACAAATATCCATTGTGTCATGAGGATATAAAAATGTTGGTTACTATAGCGTATGAAGCAGTTTAGGCTTGCTCACACTGCTTGCCGATGTACATCGCTAAGGCCTTTAATAAACTGAATTTTCAATAGACTCACGATCTACGAGCTGTTTTATTTTGTGTCTGTGCCTATCTGATATAGGGTACGGAAAAAGTACAAAATTCCCTCCTACAAGATGGATGTGGTTGGTTGAAGGCCCCTTTCTATACTGTACAATTCTATGACTGTATCCATGTGGTGAAGTGAGACCAGGGCAGGTTGAGTAAAGTAATTTTTATTCACAGAAAAATTGGAACTAAAACTTGTGAAACCGCATGCCTGGCTTAGCGATCAAACATAGCTCCTGTCGCTGGAGGAGCGCTGAATCACTGGCTAAAAGCCTGCGAACAAACCCCCTCGGTCACGTGACCGTGCCGGCCAATGACGAGGGTTCTGACTTCCCCACCCCACCACTAGGTGCTGCTACAGGACCACTCCCTCAGAACAAGAGGAAAGGAAACGAGCAGGAATCCAAATCATGCGGCCAGACTGAGTGGAAAGAGGGGCACTGGCATAACAGGTGCAACAGGCACAACAAACGGAACAGGTACAACAGGCGGCACAGTCAGAAAATGCGGAACAGGCACAACAGATGCAACCGGCGAAAGCGGGACGGCCAGCGGACGACCTCTACGCTGGGGTTGGGCCAATGAAATGATCAACTCACGACCCCCAACATCCAAAACAAAAGTTGCGACGCCGGGCCGCAACACCCAGAAAGGACCCTCATAAGGCCGCTGCAGCGGAGTCCAGTGCGAGTCCCTGCGGATGAAAACAAAAAGGCAGTCCTTGAGCGCAGGTGGAACGTAAGAAGATGTAACACCGTGGCGACAGGTCAGAACAAGAGCCAGTCCACCCACTTTCTCCCGAAGTTTGCGCCAGCACAGATGAAGTGGATTGACCAGGCACCCTCAGTGGGGAGTCGTACACCAGTTCCACAGAAGACGTGTCCAAATCCGCCTTAGGGGCGGTGTGGATCTCCAGCCAATCCGGGCCCGTGAGCCACGCTTTCAACGCAGACTTCAAATGCTGGTGAAACCGCTCAACTAAACCATTGGTCTGAGGATGGTACGCAGTCGTATGATGTAGCTGAGCGCCGTACAGCTGAGCCATGGCTGACCAAGGGGAGAGGTGAACTGAGCACCACGGTCTGTAGAGATATCATCAGGAACACCAAAACGCGCCACAAAGTGGGCCGCGAGGGCCCGAGCACAAGTTGCAGCGGAGTTGTCAAGCAGCGGAATGGCCTCGGGCCACCTCGTGAAACGGTCCATGAATGTGCTTGAACCGGTATTGAGGGACAACAAAATCCTGGAGCTGTGCACGTACATGCCGCTGGATCTTGGCAGTCTGGCAGGGAATGCAGGCCCTGGCCCAGGCCCCAGCCTGCTTGCGGAGGCCATGCCAGACGAACTTGGCCGCCATCAACGCAGTAGTCGCCCGGATGGAAGGGTGGGCCAGCCCGTGAATGGAGTCGAACACACGCCGCTGCCAACCCGCATGGACGATGGGCTGAGGCTGCCCGGTGGAGACATCACGCAGGACTGTTGCACCCGCGGGTCCGAGCGGGACATCGGCCAACACCAACCCAGACACAGCAGTACGAAAGGCCATCATCACATCCCCATCTCGTTGCGCAGCAGCCAGCCCAGAATAATCAATGCCCGGGGCCACGGATCCCATTCCACCCACACTACTCATTACTCTTGACAACCAAAAATATTTCTGAAATATTGATCATACATTTGGTGCAAAAATGATCCAAAAATAAGGCTCAGAATGCACCAGAGAGCATCTAAAAGCCTAGAGCTTCCTGGGCCCTTAAGCTTCGTACGGGCCTGAACAGTCAGAGTATAGAAGTGAGATCGACCGATTGACCAAATGATGCCAACACAACAACCTGGCTCTCAACATTACCAAGGCAAACCAAGGAACTGATTGTGGACCTTGGAGGGGGAAGGATGAGGACCCACAATCCTGTTTATATCAATGGGACGATGGTGGAGAGCGTGCATATTTCCGAAGATCTTTCCTGGTCCCAGCACACAGATGCAATTATAAAGAAGGCACATCAGTGCCTCTAGTTCCTGAGAAGATTATGGAGAGTCGGTATGTCAAAGAGGATTCTCTTGAACTTCTACAGGTGCACAGTAGAGAGCATACTGACTGATTGCATCGTGGCCTGGTTCGGCAACTTGAACGTCCAGGAGCAGAAAAGACTGCAAAAAGTTGTGACCACTGTCCAGTCCATCACCGGCTTTGACCTTACCACCATGGAAGGGATCTATCAAAGTTGCTGCCTCAAAAAGGCAGCCAACATCATCAAAGACCAACACCATCATGGCCACACACTTATTTCACCACTGCCATCGGGAAGAAAGTACAGGAGCCTGAAAACTGTAACGTCCAGGTTCAGGAACAGCTCCTTCCCTACAGCCACCAGGCTATTAAACATGACAACAACCTCTAAACTACAACAGACTATTATTATTATTGCACTATATTTGTTTATTTAATGAGTATATGTACATGTGTATGTAAACACACTGAACTTTTTTTCTTCCGTTATGTACTATGTTTACATATTCTGTTGGGCAACAGCAATGAAGAATTTCATTGTCCTATCTGGGACACATGACAATAAAACACTCTTGACTCTTGACATCTTGGTAAGACCGTTAACCATGATATGGCTGCTCCTAGAAGCCAAAGAAAAAGATAGAAGAATCGCTATAGAAGTTTGAATCCTAACATATAGTGCATGTTTCTTTTGTTTTTGATATATATTTAGCTTTTATAGCTCCTTTTAATGTCTATTGGTAATTGCTTTGTTATATACATAGAACAATTAGGGACTGGTGTGTAGGAGCCATTTATGCTTCAGTTAGTTACTGTTAGTATATTATAGCCATATCTGGATATTTCTAGTTGTATCTGTTTTGTATGCTTGTGTGTGGGATTTGATAGGTTGTAAGGCGTGTCTACATCTGAGGATGCTGGCGTAGCCACAGAGATTGGGAGTTTAGTTTAGCCTCGAGGGATGGTGGAGACAACAGTTTTTTACCACAAGACGCCACACTCTCACACAAGACACATGACGAAACAAGACTCGACACGACAGGGATGAAACAGTTAGTAAGAACGAAACGTTGCATTAATTATTTCTTTGTTTTGTACTACTTCAATAAAAGACCAATTAATCAAGAAACACGACTGGAAGATTCGTTTTCGCTATCGACGAGTGCGTAAACCGTATCTCTACCACATCCCGGAGTAGTAATGGCAATTAAAAGTTGGACATTGGAAAGTTAAGAAATTGCCATTACAATATGGATATGCAAGGAATAGAGGGATTCTATGCAGGCTGATAAGAACAGGTCTTGGCATCATGTCCAGCACAGACATTGTGGGCTGAAGGAAATGTTCTTGTGTCGTACTATTTTATGTAATACTTTTGTTACTCCTTTGTTACTGAAGAATTGCAAGTTGCTGAAAGCTGAAGGCTTCCCTTTGTTCAGCCACAGCAGTAATTTGCTCACGGAAGTAATACTCTTGACCAATTGGGACAGTTCATGAATGGAATTTCCCTGTTTGATACGATACGAAACGATAGAACTTTATTTATCCCAGGAGGGAAATCGATCTGCCAACAGTCATAAAAACACAAGATACATGAAACATGAAATTAAAGTGATGAGTAGAAAGGATTGGTGATGTGCAAAGATTTGGGGATAGGAGTGGGAGGAGGGGAGTCGGTCTACCCAATGACAGAAGGGGGAGGAGTTGTACAATTTGATAGCCACAGAAGGGGGAGGAGTTGTGCAGGTTGATAGCCACAGGGAAGAAGGATCTCCTGTGGCATTCTGCACAGCATCTTGGTAGAACCCATCTGTTGCTGAAGGTACTTCTCAGGTTGACTCGTGTATCATGGAGGGGGTGAGCTACATTGTCTAAGATGCTCTGCAGTTTGAGGAGCATCCTCCCCTCCCATGAATCCAACTCCGCTTCCAGGAAGGAGCCAGCCTTCCTGATGAGTTTGTTAATCCTGTTGACGTCTGCCGGCCTTCGCCCTGCTTCCCCAGCACACAACACTGAAGAAGATAGTACTGGCTGTCACCGATTGGGAGAACATCTGCAGCAACTTACTGCAGATGTTGAAGGAACGGAGCCTTCTCAATAAGTACAGCTGTCTCTGTCCCTTCTTGTACAGGGCTTCAGCATTCCTGGGCCAGTCAAGTTTACTGTCCAGGTACACTCCAAGGTATTTGTACTTCTTGGTAAACTGCACATCCACACCATTGATGGTGACAGGGGTGTTCCTCTCCTCCTAAAGTCCACCATTAACTCCTTAGTCTTGTTGGTGTTGAGCGGCAGGTGATTCAGCCAAAACCACTTGACAAAGTCGTTGACTACACCTCTATATTCAGCTTCCCTCCCCTTTCTGATGCAGCCCTCAATTGCAGTCATCCGAAAACTTCTGCAGGTGGCGGGAGTCCGAGTTATATCTGATGTCCGAGGAGTAGATGGTGAACAGGAAGGGAGAAAGGACCGTCCTATTTGGGGCCCTTGTGTTGCTCACCACCATGTCCGAGACACGGTCAATGTGGACATCAAGCTTAACCAGGGTGGCATATTTGCTGTAGATTTTGAACTTCAAGTTGCTCAGAGCAGCGGCATACAAAGTTTCATCTGGATCTGGCTAAGACTGCATGGAAGCAGAACGAAAGATCTTGATTCCATTTTATCTTCACAACAGCTTTTACCAGCACCTGGTCTTCTAGTGATTTTACAAGGAGCAAAATGTAATGTTTTTGTGACGTGATGTATAAGAAGGTGTAGTGGGTGGCAGCGTGGGTGTGTGATCGTTGTAAAGCATAATGTGCCATTCTTAGGTCAGATAAACATATGTATTCAATTGTCCTTTTCAATTTTCCCGATCATGCAAAGCATGACATTTTTATACACATTTTGGAGATGAGGCCCGATTTCACCTTTGTACAGAGATTCCATTATCATCTTCATTAATACGAAGCAAGCATTAATATGAAGATTATCACTTCTGGCATTATCTTTTCCATATGATGATCATGTACTTTAGAAATCTGGAATTTTGAAATTTGCTTCTATTCTGAGGCCAGGTGCCAGCTCTTGGACACCTCATCATACCTACCCCTTGACCATGGCCCCACAGATGAGCACCAGACCATAATCTCGCAGATTGTTTCCGATCTCACCACATCTGGCAATCTCCACTTCATAGCCTCCAACATTAGCGTTGCGCAGCCCCACACTGCCCGCTTCTATCTCCTTCCCAAAATCCACAAACAGGACTGCTTTGGCAGACTTATTGTTTCTGCCTGCTCCTGCCTCACAGTACTCATCTCCAAATACCTTGATTTCATCTTTTCCTCCTTTGTCCAGTACTATCCGACCTACATCCAAGAAACCTGACATGCTTTTCAACTCGTCAATAACTTTCAATTTCTAGGCACCCATTGCCTCATCTTTACCATGAACGTCCAGTCCCTTTACACCTCTATCCCCCATCAGGAAAGTCTCAAAGCCCTCCAGTTCTTCCTTGAACAGAGACCCTATCAATTTCCCTCTACTATCATTCTCTTCCACGTAACGGAACTTGTCCTCATCATCAACAGCTTCTCTTTTGACTCCTCTCACTTTCTCCGTTAAAGGGACCTTTGCATGGGCCCCAGCTATGCCTGCTTTTTTGTCAATTATGTCGAACAGTCCATGTCTTAAAAGTGCACTGGCACCATCCCCCAACTCTTTCTCCGCTACATCGACGACTGCATCACAGCTGCCTCCTGCACGCATGGAGAACTTATTGATTTCAATCATTTTAGCATTAACTTCCACCTTGCCATCAAATTCACCTGGATGATCTGACACCTCCCTCCCTTTTCTTGATCTCTCTACCATCTCAGGGGCCAGACAATCAACTGGCATCCACTAAAAACCTACTGACTCCCAGTTATCTTGACTATATTTCCTCCCACCCTGCCTTTTGCAAAGATGCTATCCCCTACTCTCAATTTCTCTGTCCATGCCGCATCTGCTCCCAAGATGAGGTTTTCCATTCTAGGACACCCGAGATGTCCTCTTTCTTTCGTAATCATGATTTCCTTCCTGCTGTAATGGATGGATTCCTCAATTGCATCTCCTGTCCCGCAGTTCTGCTCTAGCTCCACCTTCCCCCATACAGAACAAGGGTAAAGTTCCCTCACCTTTGACCCCACCAGTCTCTGCATCCAACACATTATCCTCTGACATTTCCGTCACCTCCACCATGATTCCACCATTCACAGCTGTCCATCCCCAACCCTTTCCACCTTCTGCAGAGACCGTTCAATGGAAGTCATGTTTCAGCTTATTTGGACTTTGGTTAGGCCCGCATTTGGGGCATTATGTGCAGTTCTGGTGTCCTTGATGCAAGAATGATGTGAAGACAGCACCTCATCTGCACCCTCCAGAGAGGGTGCAGATGAGGTTTATCAGAATGCTGCCTGGATTGGAGGGTATTAGCTATAAGGAGCGATTGGACAAATGTGGATTGTTTTCTCAGAAACATTAGAGATTGAAGTCCTGTTACAAGTATATGAAATTATGAAATGCATAGATCAGGTCAGCCAGAATCTTTTTCCCAACGTGGAAATTCCAAAGACTTGAGGGCATAGCTTTAAGATGAGAGGGGCAAAATTTAAAACAGATCGGCAGGGCAAGTTTTTAGTTTTACACAGAGTGTTGGGTATCTGGAACACACTGCTAAGGTGTTGGTGGAGAAAGATACAATAGTGGCATTGAAAAGAAAGATACACTAGTGGCACCTGGATATGTAGGGAATGGAGGGATATGGATCACGTGCAGGCAGAGATTAGTTTAACCTGACATATTTTGGGCAGTGTGGACCAAAGGGCTTGTTCTATCTGTATTTGTATTTGCATATGCTGTGATGCATTTGTGCTAAATGCAGCAATATTTGAGTGCATTGAGAATAAGTAAAAATTAAATTTCTAGACAAGCGTGCCTACTTGCTCTTTCTAAACAATGTAGCCAACACTTTGCTGTGCAGCAACCACAACATAGAACAATTCAAAGGCATTTAATAGTCTAATCCAGGAGTCGGCAACCCTGTTTTGCATAGGGGCCGGGACGCATGTCTGTGAGCGGATGGCGGGCCACATCTAACAGGATCCCGCCCCCATCCCGTTCCGGATGGCAGGCATCAAATCACGCGTTCACAGAAGGTAGACAAAAATGCTGGAGAAACTCAGCGGGTGAGGCAGCCTCATGCAATCCTTGCATGTCTCACCCGCTGAGTTTCTCCAGCATTTTTTTGTCTACCTTCGATTTTTCCAACATCTGCAGTTCCTTCTTAAACATGTTCATGGAAGGTGCGTGGCCATGCCGGCGGCTTTGCGCAGGATGCGGTACAGCTAGAGCTCGGCCGCTGCTCGGGGCGCCCGGTCCGCTGCTCGGGGCGCTGATGTTCGGGGCGCTGCTGCTCGGGGCGCTGCTGCTCGAGGTATTTATACTTCTTGGTAAACTGCACATGCACACCATTGATGGAGACAGGGGACAGGGGTGTTCCTCTCCTCCTAAAGTCCACCACCAACTACTTAGTCTTGTCGGTGTTGAGCAGCAGGTGATTCAGCCCACACCACTCAACAAAGTCGTTGACTACACCTCTGTATTCAGCTTCCCTCACCTCACTGATGCAGCCCACAATTGCAGAGTCATCTGAAAACTTCTGCAGGTGGCAGGAGTGCGAGTTATATCTGAAGCCCGAAGTGTAGACGGTAAACAGGAAGGGAGAGAGGACTGTCCCCTGCGGGGCCCGTGTTGCTCACCACCATGTCTGAGACACAGTTCTGTAGCCTGACATATTGTGGTCGTCTAGTCAGGTAGTTGATGATCAAGGACACCAATGGAGCATCCACCCGCATCTTCGTCAGTTTGCTCCCTAGCAGTGCAGGCCGGATGGTGTTAAAAGCACCGGAGAAGTAAAAAAACATGACTCTCACAATGCTTCCCGGCTTATCCAGGTGAGCATAGGAACGATGGAGCAGGTGGATGATGGCGTCCTCAACCCCCATCTTGGTTTGGTGAGCGAACTGCAGGGAGTCCAGGTAGGGTTTAACCAAGGTTCACAGGTGAGCACCAGCCTCTCCAGGGACTTCATAATGTGTGAAGTCAGCACCACCGGTCTGTTGTCATTGGAGGAGCTGAGGCGCGTCCTCTTTGGTACAGGAACCAGGCAGGATGTCTTCCACATCACAGGAACCCTGTCCAGGATCAGGCTGAAGATATGCTGGAGTACTCCGCACAACTGGCTGGCACACGCCTTGAGTAACCTAGGGCTGACACCATAGAGACCTGTGGCTTAGCCTGGGCGGAGTCTGCTCAGCTCCTTCCTCACCTGCTCAGCCTTGATGGTCAGGCGTGACAAAGAAAGGGCAGAGGAAGTGGACGGAGGGATTGAGGGGGAGAGTCTGTCGGGGAGCAGGGGGAAGAGTGGGCAGTGGCACCACCATCAAATCTGTTAAAACACAAGTTTAGCTCATTGGCCCAGTCCTGATTGTTGTTTTTCCTGCCTAGGCCACTGGTCTTCTTGTCGCCTGTAATGCTCTTCTGCTCCACACATCCCTCATGTTGTTCTGCTGAGGTTTCAGCTCCAGCTTCCTCCTGTAGTCATTCTTGCCCTATCTCAGTCTCACCTTCAGGTCTTTCTGCGCCTGTTTCACCTCCTCCCTGTCACTATTCCTGAAGGCCCTCTTCTCCTGATTGTGAAGGGCCTTTATGTCACTGGTGACCCAGGGCTTGTTGTTGGGGAAACAGTGTATAGTCTCCTCAGGGGCAACATTATCCACACAGATCTTTATGTAGCTGGTAACGCAGACCGTAAGTCCATAAATGTCCTCTCCATGGGGACCAGAATGCGTCCCAGTCTGTGACCTCAAAACAGCCCTGTAGAGCATCATAGACCTCCATGTGACCACCTCCTCACTGATCTCATGGTCACAAGCAGCTTCTGGACCATTGGCTTATACCTGGGTAGGAGGTGGTCGGATCTTCCCAGTGGCGGAAAGGCTATGGAACTGTACGCCTCTTTAACATTGGCATACAGCAGGTCCAATGTTTTCATATCCCCGGTGGGACAGTTAACAAACTAAGTGAAAGCGGGTAGGGTCGCGTCCAAAGTCAAGTGGTTGAAATCCCCGAGATTGCAATCAAAGCACTTGGGTGCTGTGTCTGGAGTCTCGCGGTGACTGTATGGATGACGTCACACGTGCGCATCGGGTTGGCAGACGGAGGAATGTAAACAGGAATGGAATGGCGCATGAGAATTCCCTGGGCATATAGTATGGACGGAGACCCATAGACATCAGTTCAATGTCGCTCATTAACCGGGATGTGACCAGGATTGCACCATCTGTTGTAACGAGAATAGCAAGTCCCTCACCTTTATACTTGCCACTCTCTGCAGTCCCTGCCTACCTGAACAGTCTGAAAGCCATCCACACTCGTGTTGAACTCAGGAATGCCCTTGTGGAGCCATGTTAGTGTTGTCCAATGAACCAGATATGATAAGAGGACTCGAGGTAAAGGAACCGCTTGGAGGTAGTGATCATAATATGATTAGTTTTAATCTGCAATTTGAGAAGGAGAACGCTAAATCGGAAGTGGCAGTGATGCAGTTGAACAAAGGGGACTGTGAAGGCATGAGAGGGGAGCTGGCCAAAGTAGACTGGAAAGGGATCCTAGCAGGAATGACGGTGGAACAGCAATGGCAGGAATTTCTGGGCATAATCCGGGAGACACAGGATCATTTCATTCCCAACAAGAAGAAAGATTCTAAGGGGAGTAGGAGGCAACCGTGGCTGACAAGAGAAGTTAGGGATAGAATAAAACTAAAAGAAAATATGTATAACACAGCAAAGAGTAGCCGGAAGCCAGAGGATTGGGAAACTTTCATAGGACAACAGAAGGAAACAAAACGGGAAATACGGGCTGAAAAGATGAAGTACGAGGGGAAGCTGGCCAGGAATATAAAGAAGGACAGTAAAAGCTTCTTTAGATATGTTAAGGGAAAAAGAGTAGCAAAGTCAAATGCGGGCCCCTTGAAGGCAGACACGGGTGAAATTATTATGGGCAACAAGGTAATGGCAGAAGAGTTGAATAGGTACTTCGGATCTGTCTTCACTAAGGAAGACACAAACAATCCCCCAGATGTACTGGAGGACAGAGGATCTAAGGTGGTAGAGGAACTGAAAGAAATTTTCATTAGGCGAGAAATAGTATTGGGTAGGCTAATGGGACTGAAGGATGATAAATCCCCTGGGCCTGATGGTCTGCATCCCAGGGTCCTCAGGGAGGTGGCTCTAGAAATAGTGGACGCATTGGTGATCATTTTCCAATGTTGAATAGATTCAGGATCAGTTCCTATGGATTGGAGGATAGCTAATGTTATCCCACTTTTCAAGAAAGGAGCGAGAGAGAAAACGGGGAATTATAGACCAGTTAGCCTGACTTCGGTGGTGGGAAAGATGCTGGAGTCAATTATTAAAGATGTAATAATGGGGCATTTGGATAGTAGCAAAAAGATTAGTCCAAGTCAACATGGATTTATGAAGATGTGACAAGTAAAATGGATGAACGGGTGCCAGTGGATGTAGTGTATCTAGACTTTCAGAAAGCCTTTGATAAGGTCCCGCATGGGAGACTAGTGACTAAAATTAGAGCACATAGTATTGGGGGTAGTGTGTTGACATGGATAGAAAATTGGTTGGCAGACCGGAAGCAAAGAGTAGGAGTGAACGGGTCCTTTTCAGAATGGCAGGCAGTTGCGAGTGGAGTGCCACAAGGCTCGGTGTTGGGGCCGCAACTGTTTACCATATATATTAATGATTTGGAAGAGGGAATTAGGAGCAACACTAGCAAGTTTGCGGATGACACAAAGCTGGGTGGCAGTGTGAACTGTGAAGAGGATGTTAGGAGGTTGCAGGGTGACCTGGACAGGTTGAGTGAGTGGGCAGATGCGTGGCAGATGCAGTATAATATAGATAAATGTGAGGTTATCCACTTTGGCGGCAAAAGCAAGGGGGCAGATTATTATCTCAATGGGGTTAGGTTAGGTAAGGGGGAGATGCAGCGAGACCTGGGTGTCCTTGTACACCGGTCACTGAAAGTTGCCGTGCAGGTACAGCAGGCAGTGAAGAAAGCTAATGGAATGTTGGCCTTCATAACAAGAGGATTTCAGTATAGGAGTAAAGAGATTCTTCTGCAGTTGTATAGGGCTCTGGTGAGACCACATCTGGAGTATTGTGTACAGTTTTGGTCTCCTAATTTGAGGAAGGACATCCTTGTGATTGAGGCAGTGCAGCGTAGGTTCACGAGATTGATCCCTGGGATGGCGGGACTGTCATATGAGGAAAGATTGAAAAGACTAGGCTTGTGGAGTTTAGAAGGATGAGGGGGCATCTTATAGAAACATATAAAATTATAAAAGGACTGGACAAGCTAGATGCAGGAAAAATGTTCCCAATATTGGGCGAGTCCAGGACCAGGGGTCACAGTCTTAGAATAAAGGGGAGGACATTTAAGACTGAGGTGAGAAAAAACGTTTTCACCCAGAGAGTTGTGATTTTACTTCGGAGTCACGTGAGTGACTACGTGAAGAAGAGCCCGTCCAGCCGCACACGCGTCATATCGTACAGACGCATAGCATGAGTGCCGATGTTTGGAGTGAGCAGAGCTCCTCCAAACCGGTAAGTAAAAAACCTGAAGGTAAGTTTTTACTTATGTTTTTCAGGTGATTTAAAAGACTTGTAGTAATGAAATACAAGTCATAATGAAGAAAATTGTGGAGGTGTACCGCAGAGTGCTCAGACAGACCGCGGGTCTGTGAGTAGCGGGCGCCCTTTAAAGATTTTTTTTAAACGATTACTGTTTAGCGCCATTAGATCGCATAGATAAGAGGTTGCCGTTAAAGAAGTCAGACTGGAAGATCCCCGTTTCAGGTAACTAGTTGGTTATATTTAAAACCTAGTTACAAGGCAATGCAGGGAATGCCTGAGTCAGGTAACTAGTTTGTTATATTTAAAAACCTAGTTGCAGGGCAATGCAGGGAATGCCTGGGGAATGTCCAGGTTAACCGTTTGGTCTAAAGTAGTGCCAGCATATGAAGTGCCTAGGGAAGGTCCGGGTTTAGTGTTGGCCTAGAGAAGGCCAGTGTATGAAGTGCCTGGGGAAGGTCTGTTTTAACATTGTCCCTACAGGGCCAGTGCAGGGAGTGCCTGGTGGATGTCCAGGTTTAGCGTTGGCCTAGAGGAGAGCCAGCGCATGGAGTGCTTTATAAGGTCCGGCTCAATGTTGGCCTAAGGGAGAGCCAGCATAGGAAATATTTGGGAAAGTCCAGTTCAGCGCTGGTCTACAGGTGAGCGGTGAGCAAATGGTTGGTTAAGGTAAGTTGGTCTATAGGAGAGCCAGCGCCAACTATATCTGGAAGTTAGCGTTGGCCTACAGGTGAGCCAGCGCCAGCAGCACCTGAAAGAGGGCTGCATATGATGGGCCTACAGAGAGCCCGCATGGAGAGCAACTGAAGGGTGCTATGCGTAGGCCTATGGGAGAGCCAGCGCTAGATACCTGAAGCAGGATGTAAATTCGCTCCTCCATGAGGAGGATTTTTTCATACAAAGATTCAAGTAAACAAATCATATGAGGACTAGAGCCCAATACAGAGCCATACGACCAGAGTTGGCACAATATATCAAAGTTGTGGTTCCAAAAAGAAGAGGAACCATTGGGAGATAAATAAACTATGTCAATAAAATACTTACTCTCCCAGCAACTCCAGGTTCTAACCAGGTATGAGCTGTCTACAAATATAAACCCGCAGTATTGAGCATGATAAGCAAGTCTCAGCGGGGAGAGGGTATTGATATTACTGGTCAGGCGTTAAGGCTTTTTTTTACCGAAGGTTGGATGGAGAGCATGTGTTTATATCACAATAAGGTTGAATTAGCACTCATGTGTAGTGCGCACTTTCAAATAATTGTTTTATAAAAGTGCTATAAAACCTAATATATACCCTAAGTTTGGGGGCTCTGTACACCATCTAATATTTAAATTGTCTATTAATCTGTTTTTAGAAAGATCTAGCCAAAAAAGATATGATCCTGTGTGATTAACAGATAAAATTAAGGCAGTTTTCCCTACCAATATGTGGTGACTGGGGATAGTAAAGTATCAATTCTGTCTTTCCCATATGTGCGTTATAGGCGCACTCCTCCTGAGATATGTGGAAGTTATAATATTCCACTAAGATCAGGGGATAACAATTGCCATAGGCAAACCCTGAGGAGTAGGTCTTGTTCTGTAAGAAACATATTAAATGTTTTATACTTACAAGTTGGGGAAGATTATATTTCTTGCTAAAAAATGGCAAATTTATATTATACTGTAGTGCGTGGGTCTCTGAATGAAGCACGAAGTCGTAATTCGAGAAGCACTTTTTATTAGGTTCCTCCCAGTTCTAGGGAAGACCAAACGAGAGGAAGATGGCACCCAAACCCCTGCCTTTAAAACCTCCGGCTAAGGGCCGCCTCCGGACTGAACCACTCCTGTGCCGAGGGGTTCGACACTATGATGGCACGACCCTTGGGAGCCGCCACAGGACCCCCCCCCAGAACCAGAGGCACGAAACGCACCGGCGGGCGAACGACCCGGCCGGCCCGCGTGCGGAAGTTAGCCGCTCGTGGGGCTTGCGGAGGAATAGGTGGAGGGACAGGACGAGGGACCGGCGGGAGGACAGGTGGAGTGACAGGCGGAGGGAGCCGTGTAGGGGGGCGCCCTCGAGGCCGAGGTTGGGCAACGAGCACCGGCTGGTCAATGTCCAGGTGTGCCGGCTTCAAACGGTCAATCGACACTGCCTCCGGCCGGCCCCCCATGTCCAGGACAAAAGTCGACTGCCCGTGTTCCAGCACTCGGAACGGGCCCTCGTACGGCCTCTGGAGTGGCGTCCGGTGGGCATCACGGCGCAGGAAGACGTACGGGCAGTCCCTGAGGGCTGATGGCACGTGTGGGCGAAATGTCCCATGGCGGGACGTCGGGATGGGTGCGAGCCTGCCAACCTGCTCGCGAAGGCGCTTTAGGATGGATGAGGGCGTTCCCTGCTGCCCCGGCGCCGACGGCATGAACTCCCTGGGCACCGTGAGTGGCGACCCGTAAACGAGCTCCGCCGATGATGAGGCCAAGCCCTCTTTGGGAGCGGTCCGGATGCCCAGCATCACCCACGGCAACTCGTCCATCCAGTCTGGGCCGGAGAGTCGTGCCTTCAGTGCTGCCTTCAGGTGCCGGTGGAATCTCTCCACCAGACCGTTAGCTTGCGGGTGGTAAGCCGTGGTGTGGTGTAGCCGCACCCCCAGCAAGTGAGCCATGGCTGACCACAGCTCGGAGGTGAACTGTGGCCCCCGGTCTGAGGAGATGTGCGCTGGCACCCCGAAGCGAGCAATCCAGTGCGCGGACAACGCACGAGCACACGTAACCGTTGAAGTATCGGTCAACGGAATGGCCTCCGGCCACCGCGTGAAGCGGTCCACCATTGTCAGAAGGTGGGTGATGCCCCGGGATGGCGGGAGAGGGCCTACAATGTCTATGTGGAGATGGTCGAACCGCCGGTGAGGTAGACCAAACTCCTGGAGAGGCGCACGGACATGGCGCTGGATTTTTGCCGTCTGGCACGGAATGCAGGTGCGAGCCCAATGGCCAACCTGCTTGCGCAGACCATGCCACATGAAACGAGCGGCCACTAGTGCCGTTGTCGCCCGGATTGATGGGTGAGACAGTCCGTGGATCACCTCGAACACCCTCCGGCGCCAGGTGGCAGGGACGATGGGGCGCGCACCGTGCGTGGGCGGGGAAACCGACGGATGGCGTCGACCCTGTCAGGCAGGGGAACCGCGCCTTGCGCAGTCACGCGGTGGCCGAGGAAGTCAATTTCGCTCACCCCAAAACGGCACTTGTCCAGGTTGATGGCCAAACCATGCTCGCTGAGCCGCTGACAGAGCTGCCGAAGGTGAGCGCAGTGTTCCTGTTGCGAGCGGCTGGTCACCAGGATGTCGTCCAGGTACACGAACACGAAATCGAGGCCGCGACAAACCCCGTCCATGAGGCGCTGAAAGGCCTGTGCAGCGTTTTTGAGGCCGAACGGCATCCGAGTAAACTCGTAAAGCCCGAATGGCGTGATGATCGCCGTCTTCGGCACGTCATCCGGGTGAACCGGGATCTGATTATAACCCCGTACCAGATCCACTTTGGAAAATATTGTGGCCCCAGCCAAATGGGCCGTGAAGTCCTGGATGTGGGGTACGGGGTATCGATCCGCTGTTGTTGCAGCGTTCAGCCGTCGGTAATCCCCACAAGGTCGCCAGCCCCCGCTTGACTTGGGGACCATGTGGAGTGGGGACGCCCAAGGGCTGCTCGAAGGGCGGACGATCCCTAAGGCCTCCATCGTGCGGAATTCCCGCCGTGCCAGACACAGTTTATCTGGCGGCAGTCGCCGTGCTCGTGCATGGAGTGGTGGGCCGGTAGTCGGGATATAATGTAACACCCCGTGGCTGGGGGTTGCTGATTGAAACTGCGCATGGAGAATGTCCGGGAACGCAGCCAAGATCCGTGCGAATCGGGAGTCCACGGACGCCAGTGGCCGTCCCACCGGTTGATCCACACGCAACGTGATCGGCTCCATCGTAGTGGCGTTGATCAAACGCTGACGCCCGACGTCCACCATGAGGGAATGCGCCCGGAGGAAATCGGCCCCGAGCAATGGTTGGGAGACATCAGCTATAGTGAACCGCCACGAGAAATGACAGGAGCCGAGCACGATGGGAACCATGCGCAGTCCATATGTGCGGATGGGGCTGCCGTTCGCCGTGGTGAGGACGGGCCCCTGCTTACCGGAACGAATGTCGGCCAGCGAAGGGGGCAGGATGCTGAGCTCCGCTGCAGTATCCACGAGGAAGCGGGTCCCGGAGCGCCGATCCCAGGCGAAAAGACGGTGAATTTGGCCGGCCGCCACGGGGACTATTGGCAGCCGGCCCAGGAGTTTCCCGGGAACATGCACGGCTGGCGGCATTGTCGTGCTGCAGCACCCCAGAGCTGATGGTAGTAGCACCAGTTCCTCATGTTGGTGCTACTTGGAGCTTGCCTGCTCCTGCTGGTGGTGCCTGCAGCCTGCTGACGCTGGACTGCAGGTGCAGTACGCCTCACTGCTGCTGGGGTTGATCGTACGGGCTGTCGGGCTGGAGCTGTCACTCCTTCCACCGCTCCCCCGCCCCACCGGATGAAATCGGGAGCTGCTGGGGTGACGTCATCGGCGTGCCTGCTGACGGCCGGCGCGTTGACGTCATCAGGGCGCGTCGACCTCAGCGCGACCCCGTCTCTGCTGACGCCCAGCGCGCTGACGTCATCAGGGCGCGCCATCCACAGGGCGTCGGCGCGCCTCCCGAGGGCCCGAAGGTCGGCAAACGAGACGTCGGTGAGCTGCAACCGAATGTAGGCCGGCAGCAGATGCAGGTACGTATACTCAAACAACAGGCACGGCGTGTGCCCGTCTAGTAGCGCCACCATCTCCTTTAGGAGGGTAGATGGCCGTCGGTCGCCCAGGCCCCCCATATGCAGGATCCTACTTGCCCGCTCCATCCTACTTAGTCCGTAAATGTGGAGCAGGAGCTCTTTCAGGCCGAGGTATTTATCATCGTTCGGGGGGTCTGCGAGGAAGTCCGTGACCTCTTCAACCGCATCCTGGTCGAGGGCTCCCACCAGGTAATAGAAGCGGGTGGCATCGACCGTGATGCCCCGCAGGTTGAACTGGGCCTCCGCCTGCTGGAACCAGATGAGCGGCCGGGTGGTCCAGAAGTTGGGCAGTTTCACGGAGACTGCGTCCATAGACAGGGCCGGGCCAGCCTGTGAGGAGGTAGGGCTTTGTCCACTCTCCATCATGATGCCAATGGAGCGTCGGGGGTCACCAATGTAGTGCGTGGGTCTCTGAATGAAGCACGAAGTCGTAATTCGAGAAGCACTTTTTATTAGGTTCCTCCCAGTTCTAGGGAAGACCAAACGAGAGGAAGATGGCACCCAAACCCCTGCCTTTAAAGCCTCCGGCTAAGGGCCGCCTCCGGACTGAACCACTCCTGTGCCGAGGGGTTCGACACTATGATGGCACGACCCTTGGGAGCCGCCACAATACTGTACAGTATTGTGGGGTTTAGAATGTAGTTCTACCCATATTTGGTTTCACTTACTAAGGTATTTGAAACCAGACACATATTTTCTCAAAATAAGAGAATATGTAGATTCAGACAAAACATGAATTATTGTGGAAAAGAGATGATTAAGAATTCAGTTCACCATTACCATCAATTAATGCCAAATATGTTATGAGAGCAAATAAGGATGGTGGGTGTAGAATTATTCTAGATCTTAAAAAATGTTAACTCTTTTTTGTACAGTATAAACAGTGGATAACATTTGTTAATGTTATGCAGCCAATTTCACAAATAAGCATTTTACTATGTGACTGTGTATGGTATAATAGATATTTCTATTTTATCTGGTTAAGCCAATTATGGCAATTTAAAGCATTGTATTAATGTTTAGTCTCAGCCGTGAGACTATTTGACAGGTTGTTGGATCTAATATTAGCTTTACTAAGAACTCAGGGCCATTTGGTATGGTCTATTGCCATATTCTGATTGTAGGAAACATTCGGACTACAACAGAACCACGAGTGTTAGAATAAAGCTCACTTTGGAGATTTGTTAACCATCGAGATAAATCTAAAAGTTTCCAAACACAGTTATTGATTATTTGGGTTCCATTATTGTAGATGGTTTATGCATGCAACCAATAATATAGCTACCTCAGTACCACTAACCACGCCTTAGTTATCAAGTATAAGAACTCTATCTCCTGTGTGCTCCTCCCTTGGTTCCAGCATGATGATAGACTGGGTGCAGTCAGTGCTGGAAAGTGTTTAACCTGTCTTATTATTAAACGTTAAGTAAAGCTACAAGTGAGTCAGACTCAGCTCCTTTACATGGTGTTAGCAAGTTAAACGCGCGCCTCCTGTATATCGTGTTTTTTTTCTTTACAAGTGTTGCTTTATCGGAGTTTTGTGATTTTGCTATGGCATCCTCGTGCCGCAAACCCTCGCCCCTGGTCTTTGATGCTGACATAGCTGAACGCTGGGCGACTTTTGAAATGGACTTCACTCATTACATCAATATCGTGCATCGCAACGATCCTGATATTGTTAAAGCTTCTCTCCTACTGAACCTTGCGGGTCCAGATGCCATGAGGAGAGCGCAAGCCTTTGCCTATGATCCCGAGGTCCGGGATGGGAACGACCTGATTCAGGTACCTGCGGAGTCTGCTAACGACCCAGTATGTCTATTGCGAAAATTTGCCGAAATTTGCGACTTGCCCTCTAACCGTATTTTAGAGCGAGCTAAGTTTTTCACGAGAAAGCAACAGCCCGACGAACCTGTTGAATGCTTTATTGCGGATCTGCGCTATCTCGCGCAGCGATGCCGCTTTGAAAACATGACTGACCAGCTAACCAGGGACATTTTAGTGACAGGTATGCTGGATCAGAAACTGCGATCCGAGCTACTGAGGAGGCCGGATCTTACCCTGACAGACGCTATGCATGCATGCAGGTTGGCTGAAGTCGTTGACCCGTTGTTTGGACAAAGGGGCACTGATGGCCAATCGGTCAATTTAACTGGTCTCAACAGACCACGTCCCAAAATAGATAACGCTAAACCCGCGCCGCGGGCAGGTTATGGCCCCGGAGGACGGGTGATTAAAAGGTGCCCTAATTGTAACTACATACATTCAATGCAATCGCAGTGTCCGGCTTATGGTAAAGCATGTAATTTCTGCAAGAGATTGAATCACTTCTCGGCGGTTTGCCGTTCTCGTGGGAACCTGCCACCTGTTCCTAGACAAGTATTAAACAACCTAGCACAAGTTGATAGCAATTTTGGTTCCCAGTCCTCGCTCGACACTGCCCACGACTCTGAGGCAATTAGTTCTCAAGGAGATGCTAGTATATTTACACTCCTACATGCACCTGCTCGCCTCCCCGATCCATCGGTCCTCGTTACCGTCAACAACTGTCCGTTCACAGCTAAACTCGACACGGGGGCGAAAGTCAATGTTATGTCAACAAACCTGTTCTGAAAGATTAGACACAATGAACCACTGACTTCAGACCGTTCGACCTTACGTGCCTATGGGGGCGAAGTACTGAAACCTGTGGGAAAGGCAACTTTTAATTGTGTGCTGTAGAAGTCATCGCGGCCCCTCATGTTTTATGTTCTGGATTCTGATTGTGTGACTCTGTTGGGCAACCAGGCGTGCCAAGACCTGGGACTAGTGTCCTTCGATCGTACTGTCCACGAAATACGTTTGCCAATGGATCCGTTATCCGAGTACCCGGACCTGTTTGATAATGAACTGGGCAAACTGCCCCTTGTCTACAAGATTATCACCGACCCCAAAGTGGTGCCAGTGGTCCGTGCACCACACAGAGTATCTCTCGCTTTAAAGGATAAAGTGGAAGCGATGCTGAAGAGCATGGTTACAATGGGGGTGCTGGAAGCAGTGAGCGAGCCCACCGAGTGGGTCTCCACCATGGTTGCTACCCTGAAAAAGGACAAAAACGAGATACGGGTGTGTATCAACCCCAAAGACCTGAACCTAGCGATCAGGCAGCCACACTACCCCATGAGAACCGTAGAGGACGTCGCAGCTCAGGTCGGTCAGGCTACGGTGTTTTCTGTCCTTGATGCAAAAAGCTCTTTCTGGCAAATACCACTCGATAAGACAACTTTTTCCACTCCTTATGGCAGATTTAAGTTTCTACGAATGCCATTCGGTATTAACTCTGCCAGTGAAGTGTTTCAGCGAACCATGGAACAGCTGTTCGCTGACATGCCTTGCGCCATCATCGTTGATGACATCCTAGTTTATGGGGAGGATGCTACCGAACATGATAAGAACCTCCGCAGAGTCCTGGACCGTGCCCGGCAGATTAACTTAAAACTGAACAAGAATAAATGCCGGTTCCGTGTCTCAGAGGTGCCGTACGTCGGGCACATCTTCACTTCCAAGGGGCTGAAACCCGACCCGCAAAAGACTATCGCTATATCCGAAATGCCAGCCCCAACTGACGTGCTTGGTCTACAACGATTCCTGGGTATGGTCAACTACCTCGGGAAGTTTGTACCGAATCTCAGTGAGCTGAGCTCATCCCTGAGACAACTAACTAAGAAAGGCATCGCCCGATCCTGGTTTCCACAACACCAGCAGGCTTTCGAATATCTGAAGTCTAAGTTGATCAGCACCCCAACACTCAAATTCTTCGACCTGCGCCGTCCCATTGTTGTCATCTGTGATGCCTCTCGTTTTGGACTGGGTGCTGCTTGCCTGCAGCTTTACGGCGACGGCTCCCTGCTACCGGTCTCGTATGCCTCTCGGACCATGACCGACACGGAGCAACGATATGGTCAGATCGAGAAGGAGCTCCTGGCCGTGGTGTTTGCTTGTTCCAAATTCAAAGACTTTCTCTTTGGCTGTAGATTCAGTCGAGACCGACCACCAGCCACTGGTAACCATTCTTAACAAATCCATACATGTTGCCCCTGCCCGATTACAACGTATGATGCTGCAACTCCAGCGTTTTGATTTTGAAATCACATACAAGGGAACGGAGATGCATGTTGCTGACACACTTTCTCGCGCCCCACGGACATCCTGTGACCGCCACCCTTACGAGCAGGAAAACATACTCGTACTTAATGTCAACTTTGTTCCAACCAAGCAGCTACAGAGCCTGATCGAGCACACCGCCGCGGACCCCGCACTGCAGCAGCTGGCTGCCATCATCAAACGCGGGTGGCCCGTCAAACGTACCAATTTGCTATTGGGCGCACAACCGTTCTTCCTGGTCCACGACGAGCTGGTGATCCAGGATGGGGTTATCGTCAAAGGCCACAAAGTTGTGGTCCCAGCCTCTCTATACGATCTATACTACAACGCAGCCCACAGTGGTCATCCTGGAGTCGAGGCCACTGTTTCTCATGCCCAAGGACAGTTCTACTGGCCTGGCATGGCCAACTACATCAGGAACCGGGTGTCCTCCTGTGCCTCCTGCAACAACCTTACCCCACACCAGCAGCGTCAACCTCTTCTGCAGCAGCCGGCGCCTGCCATGCCTTGGACATCGCTGGCTGCTGACATATTCGAATGGCGGGGTAAGCTCTTTCTCGTCCTGGTGGACTCATTCTCCAATTGGTTCGGCATTGACCACCTTCCGTCCGCCACCTCCGGGAGGGTCATTGCAAAGATGCGTCAGCATTTCTCCGACCACGGTGTCCCTGTCCGCTTACAGACCGACAATGGTCCGCAATTCACAAGTGCCGAGTTCAAAGCTTTCGCTGCAAGGTGGAACTTCCATCACTACACCAGCAGCCCGGAGTACCCTCAGAGTAAAGGCCTGGCCGAACGGGCCGTGCGGAGTGCTAAGGGCCTGTTGGAGCAGTCCCGCCTATCAAACAGCGACTTCTACCTGGACTTACTTAACATACGTAACGTTTCACGGGACCCGCTTATGGGTTCCCCTGCCCAACGTCTGATGTCCAGAGTGACTAGACAACCCAAGCCCATCGCCCAGCAGTCCCTGATACCCAAAGTGTTCGATCCTGCCAGTCCAAGGACGGATCGATCATAAACATGAAGTTCAACGGCGTTCCCACGACAGGTCCTGCCGCCCTCTGCTGCCTCTGCTACCCGGGCAGGTCGTTCGGATGCGGACCACCACCGGCTATTCCCGCCTCGCGACGGTGACTGGCGTGGACGACTCTCCAAGATCGTACCTGGTGGATTTCGAAGGGACTACCTACCGACGCAGCCGTCAGCACCTGTTGGCCGTCAACGAGCCAAAGCCTCCTCCTGCGACTCCTTGTGCTCCTCCGTTGTCGTTTCCACCTGCTGCCGCTGATCACCCTGCTGCTCCATGCATGCCCCATTCCCCTAGCTTATTGCGGTCTCCTGTTTCGCTGCCTCCTGGTCTTGGCCGGTCGCTGTCACCTCCTGCACGTCCTTCCCCTCCTGTCTCTCCCGCTCCTGCTCTGGCTGCATCTCCCCCTCCCTTGATTTTCCTGCCTGCCTCCGCTACGGCTTCTCTTCTTTCTGATGGGAGGGGGGAAGGTGCTGTACGTACGCGTTCGGGTCGCATTGTTAAGTCGCCTGTTCGTTACGGCGACTTTGTCTAAATTCGCACGTTTATTGTAATAGCACTATCCTGATTGCCTCCATGTGCATTTGATTCTAAGGGGAAGGATGTAGATGGTTTATGCATGCAACCAATAATATAGCTACCTCAGTACCACTAACCATGCCTTAGTTATCAAGTATAAGAACTTTATCTCCTGTGTGCTCCTCCCTTGGTTCCAGCATGATGATAGACTGGGTGCAGTCAGTGCTGGAAAGTGTTTAACCTGTTTTATTATTAAACATTAAGTAAAGCTACAAGTGAGTCAGACTCAGCTCCTTTACAATTATTAAATGAGAACACATGTTTATGATCCGATTGCGGATTAAGGCTGCATTTAAGTGGAAGTTGTATAAAACTCATTATAGAGCATCAACCATTGTATAAAGGTCATTATAGAGCACTAATCCTCAATTAGGTATTTAATTGGAAGTGGTATTAAGCTCATTACAGAGCACCAACCCTCAATTAGGCAGGAAACAAGCCTATTTTACAAATTTTGCTTATTTTCAGCTGTAGAATTAGACTGCGACATTATCAGAGTTTATAGTAAGCATGGATAGAGGAATGGATAATACAATTTATGGTAAGTTTGCCAGGCCATGTATTTGCCAGTTACAATTATTACTGGAATATTAATGAATCAGGAGTGTCTCAAATGCCTCCAGAGAGATTCTGGTTAAACACCTTCCATTATGCTACACACTAATGGTAGTGCTCTAAGTTGAGGTCATACTTATAAGTATTTTCAGCTGTGGAGGTACATGGAATATGGAGAAAGTACCTTTTGATCCAATAACAAGGGATCATTATGAAAGTTTTAGGAACATTTATGACCTAAAGCTTATTGCTCTTATATGCAAAGTTGCATGTTTAGACATAGATTGAGACTACGGAATAGAACGTATGTCAATCATTCGAGTGGTTTAAGTCAGTATCTTGTAATAGACTGGCTAATGTGATCTGGATCTGGTGTTTACCAGAAATATTTGATTGGCAATCTACCTACGAGGTAGATTCAATATAGTTGAAGACTCAAAAGTCATGTAAATCAATGATAATACAGAATGTATGTTGGATCGTGAGAAATTTAATAAATATTATAGCACGATTGATGACTTGTTTGTATCCAGATTTAACCACCAATTACCTAAATATATGTTATAAAGTCTGATACTGGGGCAGTAGTGGTGGATGTTTCTCGCTGCATTGGGGTAAAATGTTTGTATACATTTTTCCATTTTTTCTCATTTAACAGTATATACAGAAGAGCAAACAGGATTTCGTTTCGGGAGTATTGGTGGTACTAGATTGGATCTACAAAACCATAGTACCCTGAGGTGTTTAAAATGATCACAAAGCCTCTTATGATTTCCAAACAGAATTAATCTGTTTGTGCACTCTATAACTGATGATTCACATCCTTTACATAATCGTATTGGTTGTTGATTTACAGATTTTAAGGAGTGACATTTATCGGAAGAGGACTATCAGATTGTACTGTGGATATTATTGCAATCTGGAGGGATATTACCCAGAAGTAGTACATTTCTTACATAAAGAAATGGGATATGTTTTGTTTAAGCAGAATATTACATATCACACTATAGACATATCAGTAGTGTTATAGTTCTGTAAACTCTTATTTAATTAGCAGTTAAGATATAATGCTATGAATACTGCAAGGAGTACCATTACTGCATATCTATGGAGGAATCAGAATAAAATGTTGTAGGGTTACACCCTTTGGTCTGCAAATTTATGAAAGGATTTTAATTCTAAACCTCTTAGACACAAGTATACAATAATCTGGAATGTAAGAGATATGTTATATTGTTTTTTGTTTATGGACTCATATTACAGTGCTGTCCTTGGCTTGAATTATCATTAAGGAAGTCAAGTTCAGGGGACTGGTTTATGCACAGAGTGCATCTATTGCAGAAAGTAAGAATAGACATGATGGAAAGAGACAAACAGTTACTATTGTGTTCTATGTCTATGAATTGCTTAAACAGAGTAGATGTGGAATCACAGGATGTAAGTTGGGGTTTCAGCATATCCTACGGATCCACGTCTATGTGTGGTATCACATTTACAATGTTAGATTGAAGCTATCAGAACCTTAAAGAGGTTCAGTATGAGTATTTTATTAGCCATAAATAGCTGCATAGGAAAGTGTCGGTTTAAACTATTTTAAAAATGGCTAAAGCATGTGTTGCTTGATGCAGGTATGGATACTGACATTTTAAAATCTTATTTCACCAGGGCACCATCAAGGTTGACGGCCAAGGAATTGGATGTTCTAATAAAACATATCCTCGTGGCTGCAGGCATAAGTGAAAGAATTCACCTATTACCATAAGGAGATTATAATACCTATGGTTATTTGGTGGTGATATTTTTTGGATTTAGTATTAAATATTCCTCTTGTGATAAAGGGGTTACGATTATGGTGATAAATTAACCATTAACTGGTTGCATCCATGTTATGGTTGTGCATTGTTGATTGTTTTACTTATTTAGAGTCAATCAATGCAGTGAGCGCCTGGATTGAATCTACGGCCTGAAATCACAGAGCTTTGAAATCTTCACGTAGTCACTCACGTGACTCTGAAGTAAAATAGTAAGATTAAACAAGAACTTACCAGTTTGAAGTTTGATCTTTATTTTATGAGGAGTTACGTTGAGGGATTAAGTGCCCTCCGCTCCCACCCTCATAAAAGATCGAGCTGGTAGTTCTAGTCTTTATGTATCTTATTATCATACTTCAGTAATTGTCGTCTGTGATTTCACTCTGCTGCTTTGAAGATTGACGCGTGTGTGGCTGGACGGGCTCTTCTTCACGTACTCCCTCAACGTAATTCCTCATAAAATAAAGATCAAACTTCAAACTGGTAAGTTCTCGTTTAATCTTACTAATTTATGGAATTCCCTGCCACAGAGGGCAGTGGAGGCCAAATCACTGGATGGATTTAAGAGAGAGTTAGATAGAGCTCTAGGGGCTAGTGGAGTCAAGGGATATGGGGAGAAGGCAGGCACGGGTTATTGATAGGGGACGATCAGCCATGATCACAATGCACGGCGGTGCTGGCTCGAAGGGCCGAATGGCCTCCTCCTGCACCTATTTTCTATGTCTATGTCATGTCGCCGTGAAACACATCATGCTGCTCTCACGGTACTCCCTCTGGGTACTCACTAGTGCAGCTAGCTTGTCCATCTTGTTAGCCAGCGATCTCACATTCCCCATTGTGATGGAAACAAGTAAGGCTTGTGTCTGCCCCCTCTTGATTTTTAAAATGGATGAAAATGATGTACATTGGGAGAATAATTAAAAATACCCCACTGGTGTCTCTCCGTATTTTGTTTCCCCGATTTCTTGTAAGCAGGTTTCAAAATATGTCCAATATACGAGTGGCTATATTTTAAACGGAATCAAAAATGGACAAACAATGCAAGTTTGCATAATGTACACAGTAGAAACTCTCAAAGTCATAAAGGTGGGGTGCAATTTGAGACAAATTCCTTGATATCAGTCTTGGTGGCGTATACCTGCTCCTAGTTTGGTCAATAATTTAAAAAGTTCAATTGTACTGAAAACCAGCTAACAATGAGTTTCAAATAAGAGCTCTGGAAGCAGAGGTGGTAAAACTTATCCATTATTTTGATTTTAACAGAATATAGTGCACTTATGTTTCTTTGATTTTCAGCAGGCAAAAAAGGATAAATTAATCTAATTGGCCCAATTACATAGCTTCATTTTTTCTTCTTCCAAATAATCTAATTGTAAGATTACCATCTGAACAAATTCCTTCGCACACTACTTAATGTTCAAGTTGTTAATGATAAATAATTCATCTTCCTGGTTGGTTATAAAACAAAAAAATACTTGATGCTTTCAATAGTAGTTTCCAGTTCTTTTTTTAAATGCGCATGTGATTAACCAGCTTGAAATGGTTTATAGGGTTTTAAACATTTACTCATAGAACCGCAAGATTATGTTGTCAATCTAATGATTTCAAGTCCATAGAGGAAAACGATGAATAATTTATTATATTGGAATTTGTGATAATCATCAAGATACAGACAGCACCGACCTTTGATATATGGCAGATAATCTGCTTATATGAAGTGCAGTTACTTTTTACTGAAACGTTGCAAAATCATAACAATGAACTAATTCAAGCAACAAATCTTCAGGTTCCTCAAATCACTTACATTCCTGCCAAATACAGTAACATGTTTTATTTAATCAGGATCTACATACTTTTTTCTAAATAAATTACACTTCTAAGAAATGTAGCATGTTGATGAATGAAAACAGCATTATCCATTAATATATTATATGCTTACTTCAACATATCCAGAGAAACAATTTCTTATAGCCTAAACTACCAAAGAAAGCACACTTTCAGCACACTGCAAAGCTATGCTAACATTCAGCTTCTCGTGGTGACAGTTGGGGGTTGTTCTGACTGAAGTTGTTTTCCAAGATACTCCCTGAAAATAATGGAACAAGATTACTATGTTTTAAAAGAACAAACGGTGTTTGTTAAAATGCAAGCCCATTTATTGCATACCAAAGTGCATTGCTCATTTCCTTGAAAGTACAAGCTAAAAGTAATGAATAATACAAAAATGTACGTTTGAGAAATCCACCTGCGTCAACACAGATTTGTAGCATTACAACATAATGGACTGTCACACTCCATAAGCCTTATTGTTACCTCTCAAAGATTACAAAAACAATTCAACACAATGTGGCAAGTCAGGAAAAAAAGTAATGATTTTCATTTTCTCACAAGTTCTGCAAATCTGGAACCAAAACTAAAACCCGATTTTTAGTGTATATAATAGCTGTAATAAAAAGGTGTGAGAATTGATTTAGGGACAACAATATAATTGTTATTAACAACTTTGCAGCACAGAGGAAGTGAATATATACCCTCCAGTGACCATATCCATTTTAATTGATCATGGAAAAATCTATAGACAATTTAAACACAGAAACTATAAAGTTAAAAGTTTTGCAAAAGTACAAGTGTAACCTAGCTGAAAGAAATTAGCTTCAATGATCTCTGCCCAATCATATCATTATTGCTTTTGAAGCTGTGTAGATCAGGATTAAGTAGGTAGCCCCAATTAAATTTCATAAATTATATTTTTAAGGCAAGAATTAAATGTTATACCCAAAATGCTAACCCGATTTAATATTCTACAATACAACATAATTCAAAAATTCATAGAACGTAGAACAGTGTAGCACAGGAACAACCCCTTCAGCCCATGATGTTTGTGCCAACTATTTCTGTCAATTTGAGCTCTGCACATGGTCCAAATTGCACAATATTTGACCTGCTTATGTCTAAATGTTTCTTAATTGTTGCTATTATATCTGCATTTGCCACTTCCCCTGACAGCTTCCCCTCTCACCCTAAAACTTTGCCCTCTAGTATTTGAGAAATTCCACTTGGGAAAAGAGTGATCCTACCCTTTCTTTGCTTCTATAGTTTCATATACTTCTGCCAAATCTTCCCTTAACCTCAGCGGCTCCAAAGAAAACATTCCAAGTTTGCTCAACCTCTGCTTATAGCTAAATAGACACAAAATGCTGGAGTAACTCAGCGTGTTAGTCAGTATCTCTGGCCTGAAGAAGGATTGCGACCCAAAGCTTGACCTATAGTTAAAATAGTATTTAAATAATTAATTTAAAAGTTTTTGCAGGACTTTGTCAAACAGTTTGCATGTTAAGGTTTTGGACAAATCTTACTCATAACTGCTACTAATGGCAGAACATCAAGAATCTTCGACAAATAGAGATTAAAGTTTGAGAAATAAATGGAATTAGAAGGACAACAAAATGAATGGGTGAACCTAATGCCAAATTAAGCAGATGAAGGGCGGTGGAATTCGGAATGGAAAAGAAAACCAATTTTCTAATAAAATAATTAGTCCACCTTCAAGAGATCCAGCATTGTACCAGTGCCTAAGAATGCCTCTCCAGCCTGCTTGAATGACTACCGACCAGTGGTCCTCACCTCGGTAGTCATGAAATGCTTCAAGAGGTTGATCAAGAACTACATCTGTGCCTTCCTCCCTCGCACCATGGACCCACTGCAGTTCGCATACCATCCAAACAGATCCACGGATGATGCGGTCTCCCAGGTTCTGCACACCACTCTCTCTCACCTTGACAGCCAGAAGGGGGGGGGGGGGCTATGTGAGGATGCTGTTCATTGATTTCAGTTCAGCTTTCAACACCATAGTCCCCACCAGACTGGCTGAGAAGCTGCTGGAACTGGGACTGAACACTCCCCTGTGTGCCTGGGTCCAGGACTTTCTCACTGCCAGGCCCCAGGTGGTCAAGATGGGGAGACATACCTCCAACCCCCTCACCCTGAACACGGGATCCCCAGGGTTGCGTCCTCAGCCCCCTACTGTACTCCCTGTACACACATGACTGTGTGGCCAGGTTCAGCTCCAAATCCATCATCAAGTTTGATGACACTGTGGTGGTGGGCCTGATCTCCGATAATGATTAGAAGGCCTACCTGGAGGAGGTGGCTGACCTGGCAAGGATTACTGGTCTTAATGACTACAGGCAAGGATTACTGGTCTTAATGACTACAGACCTATCGCACTGACCTCTGTAGTCATGAAGACCCTTGAAAGGCTTGTGCTGGCCAGGCTGAAAAATATCACAAACCCCCTGCTGGACCCTCTGCAGTTTGCATATCGGGCCAATAGATCTGTGGATGACACAGTCAACCTGGGCCTGCACTTCATCCTCCAGCACCTAGACCGCCAGGGGACCTATGCGAGGATTTTGTTTGTTGATTTTAGCTCTGCGTTCAACACCATTGTGCCAGAGCTACCACACTCCAAACTTTCCGAGTTGACTGTGCCTGAACCCCTCTGTTGGTGGATCACCAGCTTCCTGACAGACAGGAAGCAGCATGCGAGGTTGGGAAAGCACATCTCGGACCCGCAGACCCTCAGCATAGGAACACCGCAAGGCTGCGTACTCTCCCCTCTCCTCTACTCTCTCTACACCAATGACTGCACCTCCACTGACTCCTCTGTCAAGCTTCTCAAGTTTGCGGATGACACAACCCTGATTGGACTGTTCCAGGATGGGAAGGAATCTGCCTACAGACGGGAAGTGACACAGCTGGCGTCCTGGTGCCATCGCAACAACCTGGAGCTCAATGCTCTTAAGACAGTGGAATTGATTGTAGACTTTAGGAGAGCTCCCCCTCCCCTCACCGCACTCACCATTAACAACACCACAGTCACATCTGTGGAGTCTTTTAAGTTCCTGGGAACCATCATCTCCAAGGACCTTAAGTGGGGGGCTACCATCGACTCCAGTCAAAAAGGCACAACAGAGGATGTACTTCCTGCGGCAGCTGAGGAGCACAGTCTACCACAGGCTATGGTCCAATTTTATGTGGCCATCGTAGAGTCTGTCCTCACCTTCTCCATCATGGTCTGGTTTGGCTCAGCCACCAAGCACGACACCTGGAGGCTGCAGCGAATCGTTTGATCAGCTGAGAACGTTATTGGCTGCAACCTTCCCTCCATTGACGAACTGTACACTGCAAGGGCCAGGAAGCGAGCGGGTAAGATCATCTCTGACCCCTCTCACCCTGGCCACAAACTCTTTGAATCACTTCCCTCTGGAAGGCGACTCCGGACTGTCAAAGCTGCCACAGCCAGACATGAAAACACCTTTTTTCAACAAGTAATAGTTCTACTCAATAACCAAAAATCTGTAGCCTCCGTTTGCACTGGTATTTCATTTAATTCACATGCTTAATCAATAATGTTTTATTATTAATGTTTAATGTTTTATGTATCATTCTTAACTGTCACTGTATGTCATGTTGTCACTTGCGGGCGGAGCAGCAAGGCAAATTCCTTGTATATGAATACTTGGCCAATAAACGTATTCATTCATTCATTCATTCACTCTGGTGTCAGAACAACAGCCTTCTCTTGAATGTCAGTAAAACTAAGGAGCTGATTGTGGACTTTAGAAGGGCACAACAACCAAGGGCGTACACGCCACTGGGGATAAATGGGGCTACTGTGGATAGGGTGAGCAGCTTTAAATACCTGGGAGTCCACATCGCAGAGGATCTGACATGGACAACACACAGTGCCGCACTGGTGAGAAAGGCAAGGCAGCGCCTTGACCACCTCAGGCAGCTGAGGAAATTCAGAGTCTCTCTGAGGATCCTGCAGTCCTTCAACTCTGGTGCTGTAGAAAGCATCCTGTCCGGTAACATCTCGATTTGGGAACAGCTCTGCCCTGGACAGGAAAGCTCTGCAGAGAGTAGTGCGTTCGGCCGAACGCACCATGGGAACTACACTCACCCCCCTGCAGGACCTATACACCAGGAGGTGCAGATCCAGAGCCAGCAAGATAATGAAGGACCCCTACCACCCCAGCAACGGACTGTTCCAGCTGCTACGGTCAGGCAAACACCTCCGCTGTCACGCTGCGAAAACAGAGAGAATGAGACAGAGTTTCTTCCCACAGGCCATCAGGACTGTCAACTCTAATCTCACCAGGGACTAATTTACTGTTGTGTCTTTTAAAAAACCCCGTAAATACTGGTTCTGTTCTGTTGTTTTGCACAATCTCACAGGCATTGCCACTTTCATTTCACTGTACATCTTGTATGTACATGTGACAAATAAAGTTGACGTGACTTGACTTGGAAAAGACTCCACAGTTATAATTGTTTATAGTCTGACTACAGCCAGACATGTTGTTAAGATTAATGGCATTGTTAATTTCAAGATGCAAATTTCTGTGACAGATGTAATGGATAATTAATGTGCAAATACAATAACCATGAAAAGCACAGATGGTTAAGAATGTGATGCGATGTAGTGATCTGTAAATCATGGGGTGATTATTCAACAAAGTGGTGGCCTATTTGCACATTAATTATTGCTTGCCTAAAATTTGGTGTTAATTCTGTTAAATTCTTAATTCACAACATTTGGCAAAACTCAAATCTATAACAACAAGGGGACAATATTTGCCAGATCAACAATGATGAAATGAAGTACAGGTAAGTGATAGAGAACTTTGAGTCATGGTGTCAGTACAATAACCTAGCCCTTAAGGTTGTTGACCTAAAGAAGCAATGGAGAAAACCATGTCCACATTGATGAAAATGCTGTTGAGATTATCGATCCCCTACTCTTAACTCTACCTTATTTGGTTATTCCATTCTGGTTCTTGAATATTTTCTTGTACTGTTTGGATTGCATTACATTCTTGCACCATTCTGCTATTCTGCATTTGTTGTATTTATTGTTCTATGTATTATTACAGTACGTATACTTCTACTCTGAATTTCATGTGAACAAGAATTTGATTGCATTCTGGTGCATATGACAAACTAATCCGAAGAATATATTGTTGGAAATATAACTCATTCAAGAGGAAAATCTCACATCAGAAATTAAAATGTAAAAATTAAGCAGTCAAGACTGAAGTAATTTTCCAAAGGCATCTAAGCATTTTCAATCTAGGCCTCAACTTCTGATAGTCTCCAATAAAATAACTACTTTTAAGATATTGATATGGATTACGATGAATATGCCAAAATGGGGATATTCCAGCAGAGAATCAATGTTGGAATATCAGAGACATAAAGCCCAAATTTTCTGAATTCACACACCTAAAGAGATGTTTTTTTTAATTGTCAGGAAATCATTTGTAATTTGAACAGCTCTAAAGACAACATTGTACATACAAAGATTGAATTATTTCCAATGTGCCATTATTATCTGCAAAGTAAACTTTTCTTGTTTCAATGATGATGTGTCCTGTGCCCAACTGTCCTGAAGGTTACCCCCCCCCACCCCCCCCCCCGATGTTGAGCGTCTACCACTCTCAACAATCAACGAATGTCGTGAAATGCTCCCCACCTATTGGCACAAGGGACTTCTTAACATCTTGTCCTGTGTATTTGATTCTAAATCAGAAAAAATAGTAACAATTGTTGATTGATGGCAGTCTTAAATAATTAATTTTAATTGTTAAACTCATTTTCAGCAAGTGAATTGATATAGATAAGCAAAACCAGATGTCCCCAATTTAAAATCATGAATGTAATTTTTATACTATATATTACAGTACATAAATTAAATGATTTCTGTGTTATAAATATGATTTCCTGCATCACTGCCCTCGTCTCTTCTAATGAATAGAACCAGAAAAGAGCTCCTCTGGTCTCCACCTCCCATCTCAACAATGTACGCATTCAACAGATCTTTCTCCTACCCTCTCCTTTCAACATTTTGAATGGATTGCTCCCTTTGCGACTTGCTGGTTAGCTCTTCTATTCCCAGCAGTTTAACATTTACAGATGACATGCTGGAAAACATCATTAGTAAGATGAGCAGAAATGGTTAAAGTGTCATTTTACGTAAATGAGAAATGATGCAAGTGTAAGAACTTTCACTGCAGGTCCTCCCCAGGATACAAATGACTATCGTATGTACAGCCATATATTAGCAAGACCGGTGGGATGGATTTGCCGACTGCTGCAACCATCTTCTGCCATGTGTAAACTCAGTTCACATATCTGAATAGATGTGTTAATTGAAGGTAGACAAAAATGCTGGAGAAACTCAGCGGGTGAGGCAGCATCTATGGAGCGAAGGAAATAGGTAACGTTTCGGGTCGAAACCCTTCTGAAGAAGGTCTGAAGAAGGGTTTGACCTGAAACGTTACCTATTTCCTTCGCTCCATAGATGCTGCCTCACCCGCTGTGTTTCTCCAGCATTATTGTCCACCTTCGATTTTCCAGCATCTGCAGTTCCTTCTTAAACAGTTGTGTTAATTGCCCTGATTTAACTACAAATTCACTTTGTTTGGCCTATATTTGTAATTAAATATATTGCTGAACAGCCACCTTTCTGGCTTCATGTTATGAAAATTTCTCAGAAATGGAACCCTGCTGTAATTGGGAAGGACCTACATTTGGAGGCACAGAGATTTAGTAATCAATTTAGTAATCAAATTCAGAGGATATTAAAACACACTGGATGGAAAAAGGAATAATGCAATTGTTTTTGAATAATTCAGAAATGTTAGCTGTATGTTTAAGAATGGCACATTGCACATTTATAAAAAATATTCCGAATTTACTGAATATACCGAATACTGGTAAAACTTCCTATAAAAAAAACCTTTTCAGCTTCTTAATCATTTAACAAAAATCCGAGATATGTTCCTCTGTATCATAAGAGAGAAGCATGCTGTTATACCGAAGATTAAATGTGCAAAGTGCATTTTTCCGTCATCATTGGAATCTCATCACAAAACTATCAAGATCTATTGCAAATTATGTATTTTTAGCATAGGTTTTTCAAATGGAGCACACATGTACCAAATGTAATAACACGGAGATAAATACATACCAGTTGTGGACCATCAGTTTCTGTACTGCCAAAAGTGCATTGTACCGAACTTGCTGATCTTCATGATGCATATGGTTCATTACAAGTTGTTTGCCTCCAAGCTGTTCAATTACACTGGGTGGGAAAATAAACATTCACAATGAGTACAGAAGGTTTGCAGGTAGACAAAAATGCTGGAGAAACTCAGCGGGTGAGGCAGCATCTATGCAGCGAAGGAAATAGGTAACGTTTGGGGTCGAAACCCTTCTTCAGACTGAAGAAGGGTTTCAACCCAAAACGTTGCCTATTTCCTTCGCTCCATAGATGCTGCCTCACCCGCTGAGTTTCTCCAGCATTTTTGTCTAGCTTCGATTTTCCAGCATCTGCAGTTCCTTCTTAAACAGAAGGTTTGCAATTTATTTTTGAAAACTTGACAATTACTTGTTGCAATTATACTCAAGATTGACAAGTAGAATAAAAACTGAAATAAAAGTACTATAATGCTGCTCAAGATGCCAAGGCACATCTAATCAACAAGTTATTTTGCAGTATAATCGCTGGATTATAAACAAACACAACATCCAAATGCTACACAATGAACGATGTAAATGTTAAATTAATCTGCTTTGATCATGTTGGCTGTGAGCAATGACTCCTGACCCGGGGAATTGTAGAGTTGTTGTTCTTTAAGAAAGTGCCAGGTGACACTATTTGGAGTAAGAGCTTTGGTTTAATATCTCATTCAAAGGACAACACTTCTAATAATCCAACACTAACACCCTGCTCTAAAATTCACATTCTGAATTAAGCTTGAAATTGCAAGTTACTGACCCACAAATCAGAGGTCTACTATTGAGGTAAAATGACACTGGAGAGCAGAAGAGAATGGAAACAAAATACTATTCTTAAAGGTGTGGATAAACAAATCAAATCTTGACAAGTTCTCCACCTTGTCCCATTATTTTATCTCTTATTTTATACACATATTTATAAACACCTGAAATCCACTATGTCATTCTGCTTGGGTACTTATGCTGCTTTCAGTTTTGTCCTGACATTACTTTGTCTTGTTATTATTAATTTTAGTCATGTTTATGCCTGTCTTTAGTACACAACTTTAGTTTCATTACATATTTATAAAGTATTTTTCTTTTAATATTCTCTGCAAGCAGTTTTGATACATCTATCTGTACCTTTTAATTCTTTTGTTGCCTTTCATTGCTTTCCAAATATGCATCATCAATGGCAGTGGTGGAAGGTGTCGGGGAAAGATACGTGGCTGTGAAAAGTCTGTAAGCTCACCTCCCATGCCCTTGGAAAGCACCCTACAGTTTTGTGGTCAGTTATAGAAGTGGGACATAGTGAACTTGGCGCATGGAATTGGAGGGGTGACTGCAGGAGGTTACAGAATGCACGGATGCAGCTCGTGGTGTTGGTGGTGGCAGCCGCTGATGACTCTACAGCAGCCCGGTCGGTCTGTGAGCAGATGGTGCACAGAATGTAACATGAAAGGTCATGAAAGGAAACAACAGCATTCCACTGGGCCAGACCCACCCCTAATTTATCAATCCATGCCACTAGGTATTAACAGTGAAAAATTAAGAAATTGCATATCTCCTTACATCAAGATCAGACTTTGACACTTGAATATTGGAAGATGGCACCAGAAGGTGGCAACATTTTACATGCTGTCCCAGAAGAGAGCTTATCACTGTATCTCAATACATATGTCAATATATATTAAACTATATGCTGGATGCATATTGTCCCAGCATATATGCAAGCTCTTGATTTTAGTTCAGTGTTACCCCTTACAATTTAAATCCCAGACATTTAATTAAACAAGCAAATCCATCAAATAACCTTCTGGTTTTGCATCATTTCAACTACTTTCTTAAATGCTTTCAAACGTTTATCTTTATGTTCATCTATTAACAATACTGCCAACTTTAATGTGATAATTTGACCTCATCCTAACAAAGTTTGCGTTAGGTAAATTAAAGATTCTAGAGCCCATGACTCCAATTTAAAATCTTTATTTGGTAATCTTCCCTAGCTCTTCCTAATCTTAAAAAAAATGTGATCACTATTAGCCTGGATATTACCTTATGATAAAAATATTAGCCAATTCCAGTTTGTAATTTACTATTACATCCAGAATTGCCTGTTTTCATCACTTCCCAAAGCCCATTTTAGAAATCTATATTCTCAATTGATCTAAACGATCCATCTGGAGACATAAGGAACTGCAGATGCTGTTTTACAAAAATATACACTGTGTTGGAGTAACTCAATGGAACAGGCAGCGACCCTAGAGAACATGGACAGGTGATGTTTCGGATCGGGACCCTTCCACGGACTTATAGATCCATTTGTTTTTACTATTTTAGACATTATATTTCTCCCAGTCTAACTGAAAACTAGAATTTCCAAAACAACATTTTCCTTTTGTTATGCTATTCTCTGATCTCTAAGCATACATATCCCACTAATTCCAATACTATGAGTAGTTATGTAAGCAACTCCTAACAGTCATTACCTAATTAAAAATTAAGATTGTTTAACTGTCATATGTACCAGGATCATTTGATAAGGTTCCACATGGTAGGCTGCTCTGGAAAGTTAGATTGCAAAGGATTCAGGGAGAGCTGAATAGAGAAATGGCTTTGTGGAAGTAAGCAGAGAGTGATGGTGAAAGGTTGAGACTGGAGGACTGTGACTAGTGATGTGCTTCAGCGATTAGTTCAGGGCCCATTGCTGTCTCTGGTTTATAGCAGCAATTTGGATGAAAATGTACAAGGCATGATTCGTAAGTTTGCAGATTACACTTAAGTGGGTGGTATCATAGATAGCAAAGATGGCTACCTAAAATTAGAGCAGGATTTTGATCAGCTTGATCAACTTTCAATGGAAATTAATGCAGATAAGCGTGAATTGTGGCATTTTTGGGAAGTCAACCCAGAGCAGGACCTTCACAGTGAATGGCAGGGCCTTGGGAAGTGTTAATAGAGCAGTGGGATCTCGGAGCCCAAATACATAATTCCTTGAAGGTTATGTCACAGATAGATATGGTGGTCAAAAGGCTTTCAGTACATTGGCCTTAATCAGTCAAGGTGTTGAATCTAGAAATTGGGACAGTTGTACAAGATGATGGTGAGGCCACATATGGAGTATCATGTTTAGTTCTGGTCACTCTGCTATAGGAAAGATGTCATTAAACTGGAAAGGATGCAACAAGATTGATATAGATTTTGCCAGGACTTGAGGGCCTGAGGTTTTGGGAGAGGTTGGGCAGGCTAAGACTTTATTCCTTGGTGCGCAGGAGGTTCAGGGGTGATCTTATCGAAGTGCATAAGATCATGAGGGGGATAGGGTGAATGAACAGACCATATTACCAAGAGTAGAGTCATCGAGAACCAGAGCACATAGGCTTAAGGTGTGATGGGAAAGATTTAAATGAAGCCGGAGAGGCAACCTTTTCCACACAGAGAGTGGTGAATATATGAAATGAGCTGCCAGAGGAGGTAGTTGAGGCAGGTACTAAAACAGAATTTTAAAAGACATTTGGACAAGTATATGGTTAGTGAAAGTTTAAGAGGGATATGGATGAAATGAACGACCAGCATCATTGGTTGAATTGAGCCAAAAGGTCAATTTCCATGCAGTATAGCTCCAAGACTCTTCAACAGAACAATGAAATTCTTGTTTGCTGCAACTGTACTTAATCAGACACACGAAAACCCTTTTCTATGGTTTCCAAATAAAATTCGACTTTCGACAGGGATGATTTACCTAACAAAACAAACAAGCCCAACATAATGTTGTTAAAGAAGGAACTGCAGATGCTGGAAAATCGAAGGTACCCAAAAATGCTGGAGAAACTCAGCGGGTGCAGCAGCATCTATGGAGCGAAGGAAATAGGTAACGTTTCGGGCCGAAACCCTTCTTCAGACTGATAGGGGGTGGGGAGAAGAAAGGAAAAAAGGAAAAGGAGGAGGAGGAGCCCGAGGGCTGGGGGAGGGGAGGAGACAACCAGATGGCTGATGAAGGGGAGGGGACAGCCAGGGCTAGCAGAATTGGGAGAATTCAACGTTCAGGCCACCAGGATGTAGACTGCCCAAGCGGAATATGAGGTGCATTTCCTCCAATTTACGGTGTTGCTCGCTGTGGCCATGGAGGAGACCCAGGACAGAGAGGTCAGATACGGAATGGGAGGGGGAGTTGAAGTGCTGAGCCACCGGGAGTTCAGGTTGGTTATTGCGGACCGACCGGAGGTGTTCGGCGAAACGATCGCCAAGCCTCCGCTTGGTCTCACCGATGTAGATCAGCTGGCATCTAGAGCAGCGAATGCAATAGATGAGGTTGGAGGAGATGCAGGTGAAGGATCTCATATTTCCACTGCCTTCTGCGTGAAAAAGTGACATCACTTCCAAACAGAATATGGAATGCATTTGGTGAATGCAACCATCAGCTATCAAATTCATAAATTATTGATAAAATAAATTACTTTTCAAAATAAACTAATTTTCATCGTAAATATCTAAAAATTGATGATTATATTTTCTACAATTTTATAATCATACAATTTCTTACCGTTTTCCTCGAGGATAATGACGCACATATTCACCCACATCATGTGCAGCGACAGCCAAGACTTGAGGGTCATCAGAGACTTCCAAAAGCCTTGTTAAAATCCTTCACAAGAGAAAATTACAACGCAATATCAGCATGTATTTCTTTCACATTATAATCAATAATTGAGTTACATAAATCCTTCGCAACTTACTCTCTGATGACCTACACAAATTCTAGGTATTTGCAGCAACAGTTGAGGATCAATGCTAACTTAAACAATCAAATGAGTTGAGAATATTATTTGCTTTAGATATTGAGCACTTATGCACTGTGGTGTCAATGAATATCCAATTGCACAGCGCAGATAATTAACTTGCCATTTCATTGAATTGGCAATGACATTATGCAAAATGTCATAAATTCTTTCTTTTATGCAACGCATCTGGAATACCAACATGCTGAACTTAGGCTTGAATGCCAATGCATTGTGCAGTAACTACAAAAGTATTGAAATTAAATTTACTTCAGCAATTCATAATTTTTTTCATTCAATCTTGCAGCGTTTTCGCGCCAGAATTTTTCTGATTTGTGAACAGGGCTCCATTCCAGACGTCCTGACTTCAGTTCAGAGCTGTATTCATCAAAGGAACTGAAAGCATAGAATTCAGAGTTGGGGTTGGAAGAGAAGGAGAGGACAAGGGGAAATAAAATCAATGCTACATCGATACAAAACAACAAATGCTCTGAAAGTCAGTGAGCAAAGATTTACAGGCCATTGTAGTAGATCATTTGGCCACTTGCACCAAATGTTTGCATTTATGTTCCACATGTGCTTTCCTCTGCACTTCCTAAACTAACTTTCATCAGATTATCTCCTTCCCCTTAGTTGCATTCACTTCAATCATTCTTTGAGCAACATGCATCATATTCTCACTTGTCTAGATCAAGTTGTTTCGTTTATGCTCATTTTATATTTGCTACTTCTATCATGCGGGATGCTTGCTGCAAATTTGTAATTCCATCTTACTTTCACAAAACAAAAATGAAGCAGCCCATGCCTTCATGTAGCAAGACCTGTACACCATTTAAGCATTACTCAATAAATGGAAACAAACCTTTATGCCATACCATACCAGGTAATGATCAGGCCTAACTACAAACACACCATTCAATGGTATTATATTGACAAATTTCTCATTACCACTAACCAGAAAGTTTACTAAATAATACAGAGAGACACTATAGCTACAAGAGCATGCCAGACGTTGGGTATCCTGCATTTCACTCCTTCATGTTGCGGCTGCTTCAAAATTTGGTCAGGCCATATTTGGATTAGTCTGTGCAGTTCTGATTGCTGCAATATAGGAAAGATGTGAAGCCTTTGAAGATGGCGTAAAAGAGAATTACCAGAATGCTGCCTAGAATCAAACATACATGACAGAATGAGAGGATAGACAAATTTGGATTATTTTCCCTTGAGAGTCAGGGGCTGAGAAGTGACCCGATGGAAATATATGAAATTATGAGGCATAGATAGGAGGCATGAAGAAATGGATGCACATGATAATTACATGTTTCCGATTTAAGCTATTTTGACCAAAAGCTGCTGCATTACACCACACCTTCAGTCAGTTAAATACTAACACAACTAACCTAAGATCTTGGACACTTTCTCCAAGCTTTTCCAAAAGAAATTTGATGTCATCAGCAATGTCTTCATCATCATATTTCTGCTGTTCAAGGTTTTCCAGCTGTTTAAGAACTTTGCACTGAATCATTGCAAGTGCATATTCCTGATGCGTTTCCCTTTCTGCAGATTTCTCCAGAAGATTCTGTTAAAATAACCAAAAGTTCTTTATATTTAAAAAGAATATCTTTGAAAACTTAATAGCACACATTGTTTGTTATTGAAATTCCTAGCATTTATCAACACTCAATTGAAAAACAAAGCATGTGCTAATAAACACAAACAGTTCCAAGAACAAAATGCTCATTTTCACCCTGTGGTTATAGGGAGAAATGATAATTACACACAGATAACACAAGATTGAACCAGGCTGCAGGATCTGTGAGGTTCAATCCTTGCTCAAAATCTCAGGATGTGAACACCATTTGTGGGTCAGCTGTTAAATGAACAATTCTTAACTTTCCAGTTAAGCCCTTTCTACAACCCTACCAAAATACAGCCAGCATTACATCCCCCAACACAGAGAGTTACTGCTGAGGCTTAACTGGAACAACGGTGCAACTGGAGATCAATCATAACTACAGCCTGAACACTTTGGTCATCATTGACTTCTGGATAGTCTTGATCTCCAACAATCCACATAGGAACTTTCCAAGGAAGATAGAAGGTTCCTTAAATTAAATCACTGTTGCACCTCTGAAAGAAGCACGTGAATTAGCAAAAATTGGTCATAAATAATCTCCAATAACAAGGGATATCCTTTCTTACTCAGATCTGAGGGGCAGTTTGCTCCACTTCAATTTATACTGGGCTGTGTGCTTCCGTCGAATGAACTCAAGGATCTCTTTGGCATGCCACATGTTGCTCCTATCCAAAAGTCTCATAATTGCAGACATGGATATTCCCTGAATGGTACACTCACAGCCCCCTCCTCCCCCAAGGTAAGATTTCAAATTCCAACATTGGAATGGAATACTTTATTGCCCAATGTGACAAGGCACAGTGAAATTCTTTGCTTGCGTACTCAAGGTATGCAGATAGTCAAACATTGTGGCAGTTTCCAAATAATTATCAGTGTGGGGAATATTAATATGATGGGGCAGTTTGAGATCAAGAAGGAGATGGTGTTGAGGCTCTTGAAGAGCATAAACGTGGATAAATGATGGGGTTTATCTAAGATTGAGAAAAGCAAAAAAGAAGATTGCAAGAGCCTGACAAAGATCTTGGTATTTTCTCGTGCCACAGAAGTCCCAGAGGACTGAACAGTAGCCAGGGTTGTCTTGTATGATCATATAAAGCATGAATATTGATTTCTCTATCTTCAAGTAGCCCTTGCATCCCCACTTTCTCTGTGCCTGCCCCACCCTCGTCGTCGTCCTGGTGAGTTTCATTGTCTGTGTAGTAGCCATTTAGCTTAACTCAGTATGTTATAATTATATCGTTACCTTTAATTTTATCTGCCTGCAATTACGTGGGCGGGATTTATTCGTAGTCTGGGACTCCCAAGTAATTAGTTTAGTTTGATGAAGATCAGGGGAGAGACATAGTTTTTGACCATGCGCGAGCATGACCACGAGTATGATTGAAACGTACTTATACAAGTAGAAGCTTTGTACTTCAATAAAGAAACTATTAATCAAGAGACTGTTTCTGGAATATTCATCTTTCAACGGCATTAACTCGCTTTCACCAGCCCACAATGGACCGTTTCCTTGATCATCGTCACTTTATTGCATGTTGTTCAAATCTTTGTTCTGTATCTCTCAATACCACCGTCTATATCTCTCATTTCCCTTTACCCTAACTCTCAGTCTGAAGAAGGGTCTCGACCCGAAACGTCACCTATTCTTTTCTCCAGAGATGCTGCCTGACCTAAAAACCTCTAGCCATTTACAAAATAGATATAAATATAGGTGGAAGGGCAGGTAGTGTAGGGAAAGTAGGGACACTACAGTAGGACTTGGACAGGTTGGGAAAGTGGGCAGAGAAGTGGCAGATGGAATATAATGTAGTAAAGTGTGGAGTCATGCATTTTGGTAGTTGGAATAAAAGCATAGACTATTTTCTAAATGGAGAGAGAATCCAAAAATCGGAGGTGCAAAGGGACTTGGGAGTGCTGGTGCAGGATTCCCAAAAGGTTCATCTGCAAGTCGAATCGGTAGTAAAGAAAGCAATCTCAATGCTAGCATTTATTTCAAGAGGGCTTGTATAGAAAAACAGGAATGTAATGCTGAGGCTCTATAAGGCACTGGTAATATTTGGAATATTGTGAACAATTTTGGGCACCATATCCGAGGAATGATGTGCTGGCTTTGGAGAGGGTCCAGAGGAGGTTTACAAGAATGATCCCAGGAATGAGTAGGTTAACCTATGATGAGCGTTTGTCGGCATTGGGCCTGTACTCGCTGGAGTTTAGAAGAATGGCTTGGATAGAATGGAGGTGGCGAGGATATTTCCACAAATGGGAGAGTCTAGGACTAGAGGTCATAGCCTCAGAATTAAAGGACGTTCTTTTAGGAAGATGAGGGGAAATTTCTTTAGTCAGAGGGTGGTGAATCTGCGGAATTCTTTGCCACAGAAGCCAAGTCCGTGGATATTTTTAAGCCAGAGATAGATACTTGATTAGTACAGGTGTCAGAAGTTATGGGGAGAAGGCAGGAGAATGGGGTTCGGAAGGAGAGATAGATCAGCCATGATAGAATGGCAGGGTAGACTTGATGGGCCGAATGGCCTAATTCTTTCCTGTCACATGACCTTATGACCTATTTGTGTCCATCTTCCAGCAGAGTTCAAAACCTTACTGATCCTTAAATTCATAAATTTAGCCTCCATGCAGGTTACAATTATGTAAAGGGTCTTAATGAAGGCAGAATAATTTTGAAACCAACATGATACCAAGTAGATATAGTGGTAATACTTGGAGATTTTATTTTGCAAGCAGTCCAAGCAACACATGAACATACGTACCCTAAATGTTGCCAGGATGATCCTGGTTACTTTCTCTTTCACAGACTCTTGAAGAATATCGGACAAAGCTGGGACAATGTTCAGTCTGCGTAGATGTTCACATAATTGTGGACTAAAGGCCAATAACCAGAAGGAGAATATCATCTGATACTGTAACTGGAAGCCACATTTATTGTTTATAACAGCTATAATGCTGAAGGGGAAAAACAGAATTTAAATAAAAATTAGCACTTTTGTTGCTTACAATTGTATGTTTAAATTAAAAATAATCAAAATGCCAACCTAAAATCTTTCCTTCAAATAAAAAAAATAAAAAAATTACATCGACAAAGAAAAATCACGGTCAGTGTGTTCCATTGAAAACATTATGATTCACAATGGTCAATGGTAAACCCATTTCATTTCTCCAGATATTTTGACAACTAAACTTTGGTTGAGCAGAATTTTTGTATTGTTAGGCAAGAAGCAATGTTAGTCTGCCGATACCAAACAATTACCAACTTTTTTATCATGTTACCGTTGTGGAATTTTCTTCTAAAAGAGATATCTATTCTTTTGGGGGTAGATTGCTAAAAAAGTTTAAAACTATTACTTTTGCCAAATATACATTAACCTGCAAACATTGCATTTTCAACTATAAGAGCAAGATACTGTGAAGGTTAGAAATAATAAATAGAGAGAAAGAAATACAACAGCTAAACCAGAATCTTTGGAGAGAACTGGCCCAAATCCTGATTATTATACCTCCTGACCAAATACTTCAGTTTCATTTTCTCTTCCAGTCACTTTCACCCAGCCACCTTCTTTCTGAGTTCCTCATTTGAAAACATTCATCCATGCTCAGCCTTCCCAGTGCTTAATATTCCAAGGTCCTTCTTAAAGCCAATAATCAGTACAAATAAAATAAGTTGATAACAACCAGTGCTAGTGTTTTCATTTCGCATTTTCGCACATAATTAATGATAAAAAAAAGATCTGTATTTGGTTTGCCAAAGGGTTGGTAAATGTAGTAGATGTAAATGTAAATGTAGGCAATAAATGTAAATGTAAAATAATGCAGGAAATAAAAGGTTAAATTGTGAAAAACTAGAACTACTGCCAATCCAAAGTGTCCCAGAAGAACATGACCAGATTTTCCAAGTTTTTAAAAGAAAAATCACACAAAAATGTTTTTAAATGTTTGAGTTTGTTAACCAAAGTACTAGAATAGGTGACAGAAGTATAACTACAACTGTACAAAGTCTGTCTGGATCAAATCTGAAGTACTGCAAACTGCTTTGTGCATCAAACCTCCAGGATATAAACACTTGTTGCTGTGGGAACATGTAACGGTTAGAATTAAATCGATCTCTTTGCAGGAGATATAATTGCTTTTTATTTTAAGTACGTTGTTTCATGTTGCACTTATTCTGCCGAGAGAACTGGTTTTGTTTTTCTTTTAGAAGATAAAAAGTGGATGGTCTGCATCCTAAATTGACCAGAATGAACCAAGAATTAAATTACAAAAAGAATACAATAAAAAGGTTCTCGAGAAATTAAAAAGGTTAGATTTCATTTTAAATCCAAGACTGTTAGACCATTATCTAAGGCATTAAGGGATTTGGAAAAAATAAACCCTCCCAGATCAGGTTATAGAACAAAAAAAGACAAAATAATGGAGTAATTTAGCAAGCCTGCCAGTAATTTAGCAAGCCTGCAGAACTTTGATAAGCGACGTCTTGTGTCAGCACAGTTCTTCATTCTGATCGTGGACGTGGGGAGGAAGGGGAAAATAAAGCTGGAAGAAGAGGGGCAGGACAAAGCCTGCCAAATAACAGTTGTGAAGGGTTTTGATAGCCAGATGGTCGGACAATGCCAGAGATGAAAATACAGAAGGTATAAGACAAAAAGGATTGAGGAGTTACAAATTGTGAGGTGAGAGGAAGGAATATAGGCGGAAGGGGTGGTGGAGGGGAAAAATAGGGGATAGGTGTGAGTCCGGGTGGTGTTGGGGTGTTTGAAGTTAAGTATAATTGGAAACCAGCTTGATATTTTTTAATCAGCATCTGCAGTTCCCAGTTCCTAGGTCATAGACCAAGTATGATTTCATAAAAAAGAACAAGACAGGCGTTAAGATTTATAGGTTTAATTCCTGTAGTTATGTAACCATATGAACATCCAGAGTAATGTATTTTCTTGAAGTATTGACTACCATGGAATTTAAAAGCCAGCATAAAAATGGAGGTTTGACCAATTGTATAGAACAAATGTATGCTCCTAAAACTCTTACCAGTTCACCCCATCAGCCTCTACCCAAGCAAAACGGTATTCGTTAACTCTTAGCATCAGTTGTAGACAACCTGCCACACACTGCACATATTGGGAACTCTGAAATGAAAAACAATTAAAATGAACATTCCAAATTATGGAATGAACAACATCTCCATTGCTATTTTTTTTGGAAAAAAACGATATCAACTGCCCAGCTTCTAAAGCAGCAAAAAAATGTCAACACAATAGCACAGTTTTTTTTTTTAAACGTATGTTCAATTTAAAAAATAATTTTCAATATTCCAGCTAAAAAAAAAAACTACAATGAATCAGAATGAATCATGAAATAGCTTGTCTTCATTCCAGGGCATCAGCTGTACAAGTTGTGGCATTTCTGTGACAAATATACAGTTTGTATAATTTATTATGTGGGTTCAGCACCACCAAGAATTCCCATAAAGGGCTCCATGTGCTTTACAGAGGAATATACTCTCAAGCAGAAAAGATAACCGACTGCCTGATCCAGAACCAGAAGCAAGAGCTATTGATCTGCATATTGGATTCTCGTCTTACACATTTTTGAAAAATTAATGTTTGCAGCCAAGATCAACTGTAAATTAAAATTGCATCAATTTATTTAAAATATATAATTAAGCTTGAAACGGAATCAGAGAGAATTTCCCACTTTGGTCACCACTTTCACTCTGCACGTTTTAGGGAAAAGGATAACCTAAAATGTGACCCCCCATTACTCAACCAGGTCCAATGAGGGCTGATTCATAATGAAGTCAGTTAGGTTTCCTCTGCACAGCATGAATAAAATCAATATTAATTACATACGTGGTGTAAAATGCTAGAAAATTTCAATCTCCAGCCATAGTTTTGATGATGGTCTTCATCTAAACCCAATAAAAAATTAAAAAATGACCATATAGCTGTTCAGTTTAACCAATATGGCCTGCAATTTATGAACACACGCCGCTATTTGAACTTGCTACGTTGGAAGCAAACCACACCAACCTCAGTTTTCACATACACAGTTAAATAGATTCATAGATTTATGTGACACCATGCTTTTCCATTGGATTTGCTTACTGTAGACTTCATCAAGACAATACAAATAAAATTAATGATTCAATAAGGATGTAAATTTATGAACTACTTACTGAAAAATATGAAATACTATGCCTTGTTAAATGAGAAGGGACAGAGTTTTATTTTTTATTTTTTTTTAAATATTTTCTTATTGGAGATACGTACACAACCTAGTTACATCATTACAGTCTTACATTTTTAAATTGATAATATTGTCAATTATTATTACATTGTCTCCAATACCTTTTGCCTTTTTTAAAAAAACTAAATAGAACTAAAGAGAAAGATGAAGTAAAGAAAGAAAAGAAAGAGAAAACAGAAAAAAAAAAAAAAAGAAAAAAAAAGATAGTTAAAGAAGAATGGAAAAATTTATTAAAATAGAAAACTTCATTCGAGATATATTCGTACATTTCTAAATATAGCATTTCATCCATTCTTTAGCCCGGGTGCTAGTCAGGTTCCTGTGCTGAACTGTTCTGACCCTTTAAGTAATCAATAAAAGGAGACCATGTTCCAACGAATAATTCCTGTTTGTCCAACAGGGAGAATCTGATTCTTTCCACGTTTAAGGTCTCCGTCATTTCTATAATCCATATTTTGATTGTGGGGGTCGTAGGGCCTTTCCAAAATTTTAGAATTAATTTTTTTCCTGTTATTAAACTATAATCAATAAAGTTTCTTTGTGTTGTTCTAAATGTTTGATTTAATTCTAATATTCCAAGTATTATTAATTTTGGATCTGGGTCCAATTGTGTGTTGGTTACTTTAGATATTATACTGAAAATATTTACCCAGAATTTTTTAATTTTTATACAGTTTGCAAACATATGAGATAAGGTAGCTTCTAAATGTTGACATTTATCACATATAGGTGAGATATGTTGAAAAATGTTATGTAGTTTTGTTTTTGAATAATGTAACCTATGTATTACTTTAAATTGTATTAGAGAATGTCTGGCGTTTAATGAACATTGATGTATGTGTTGCAAACTTTCTTCCCAAGTATCTTTCGTTATTATTTGATTTAATTCTTTTTCCCATGTTTGGCTGTGTAAGTCCGTCGATGGAATGTCACTGTCTAATAAGATATTATATATATAAGATATTAATTTTTCTGTATTAGGATGTTTGTTCCAACATTCATCAAGAATTTCTGAATTTCTAATTCGAAAATTTTGAGTATTCGATTTTACATAATCTCTAAGTTGAAGATATCTGAAATAATCATTTCCTCGAAGTCCATAAGTCTGTTGCAACTCCTGAAATGTCAGAAAAGTGCCTTCCTTGTAAAGTTGTCCCATATTTTTAATTCCATAATTCTTCCATTGTGTAAAACCCCCGTCCAACCATGAAGGCTTAAACAAAGGGTTATTCACAATTGGAAGAAAAAGTGATAAATTATCTAATTTTAATGTCTTTTTTAATTGTTTCCAAATTCGAATAGCACTAAATATTATAGGGTTTTCCCTATAAATTTTTTTGTTTAATTTAGACGTAGCAAATAATATCGAACCAATATCAAAAGGTAAACAATCTTCCTTTTCCATTTTTAACCAGTCTGGTTGATGATCTATTTCTTCCAACCAGAAATTCATATTTTTAATATTAACTGCCCAGAAATAAAACAAAAAGTTGGGTAAAACCAAGCCTCCATTTATTTTTGATTTACACAAATGTCTTTTGTTTATCCTATGATTCTTATAATCCCAGATAAAATCATTAACAATAGAGTCCAGTTTAAAAAAAAAGTTTTTTGCCAGATATATCGGAATTGTCTGAAAAAGGTATAATATTTGCGGTAAAAAAATCATTTTTATGGCATTAATTTTGCCAACCATTGAGATAGGAAGTGTTTTCCAGTATTGAATATTCTTATGTAGTTTATTCAGTAATGGTGGAAAATTTGCTTTAAATAATGATGTATATATCTTAGTTACATAAATACCTAGATATTTAAATTTTTCCTTTACTATTTTAAATGGAAATTGTTGTATTATCTGTTTGTTATGTTCCCTTATTGGCATAATTTCACTTTTATTCCAATTTATTCTGTATCCTGAAAGTGAACCAAATTGGGTTATTAGCTTTAATAAGTTTGGAATACTAATTTCTGGTTTTGTAATGTAAATTAATACATCATCTGCGTATAGAGAAATTTTATTCACTGTGTCCTTTGTGTTATATCCGTGTATTTCCGGATGCCCCCTGACTCTTTCTGCAAGTGGCTCAATAGCAAGCGCAAATAATAATGGAGATAACGGGCATCCTTGTCTACAACCTCTAGATAGGCTAAATTTAGATGACAACCTTTGGTTTGTAAATATTCTAGCCGTGGGATTTGTATATAACAGTTTTATCCATGTACAGAATTTCTCCCCTAGCTGCATATTTTCCATCACCGAAAATAAATAAGACCATTCGACCTGATCAAATGCTTTTTCAGCGTCAAGTGAGATTATTGCTAGATCTTCATTAATAATTCTCTTGGAATATATAATATTAAATAATCTTCTTAGATTATAATATGAGTACCGTTTCTGAATAAAGCCTGTTTGGTCAGGGTGTATTAATTTATTCATCACTGTACTTAATCTATGCGCTAGTATTTTAGTTAATATTTTCTGATCTGTATTTAAAAGTGCAATTGCTCTATATGATCCCGGGTCTTCCGGATCTTTATCAGCTTTAGGAATAAGTGTTATTATAGATTCATTTAAAGTGTCTGGAAGTTTCTGTTGAGTATAGATATACTCATACAGTCTTTGTAAACGTGGGCAAAGCAAATCATAATTTTTTTTATAAAATTCGGAGCCTAAACCATCTGGTCCTACTGCTTTACCATTTTTTAAAGAGCCAATAGACTCCTCAATATCTTTTATGGTAATCTCCCTTTCTAATAATTCTCTATTGTTTGAATCTAAACCTTTTAAATTATATTTTAGTAAAAAATCTGCTATTCCTTCTGATTGTCCTACGGTTTTAGTTGAATAAAGGTTATGATAGTATTGGAGAAATCTATCATTTATGTCCTTGGGCATTTTTAATAATTCTCCTGTCTCTGTTCTAATTTTATGAATTATTTTTTCTCCTTCCATTTTTCGTAACTGACGTGCTAATAGTTTTTGTGGTTTGTCTCCAAATTCAAAATGTAATTGTTTGGTTTTTTGATAAAGTTTTATTACTTGTTCTGAATACATTTTATTTAATTTATATTTCAATACAGCAATTTTATTATGTTTTAAAATAGATGGCATTCTCGCATTTTCTATATCTAGTTGCTTGATTTCACTTTCCAATGTTTGTTGCTTAATCCTGTTCTCTTTATTATAAAATGCTTGAGCGGAAATTAATGTACCTCGAACAAACGCTTTAAACGTTTCCCACATAAGAGAAGTAGGTGTGTCAGGGTTGTCATTTACCTCAAAAAATATTTGAATCTGTTTAATAATATATTCCTGGCATGATCTTTCGTTCAAAATTTGTGGGTTGAATCTCCAATATGTTTGTTTCTCGGACATTCCATTTAATTTAATCATGAATGTTACAGGTGCGTGATCTGAGATTATAATGTTATGATATTTTGAATTATAAATAAATGGGATAAACATAGAGTCAACTAAAAAATAATCTATTCTTGAGTATGTTTTATGTACTGGTGAGTAAAATGAATATTCCCGTCCAGTTGGGTTTTCTATTCTCCAGACATCCTTAATATCAGTGGTATTAATAAATGAATTTAGAAATACACTTGATTTGAGATTTTACTTTTTTTTGCCTTGATGATCTATCTAAGTATGAATCTAATGTACAATTGAAGTCTCCTCCAATTATTAATTTATATTGTGTAAATTCAGGAATTTTATTAAATGTTTTATTAAAAAACATGGGGTTATCAAAGTTAGGCCCATATACATTAAGAAGAATCACTTTTTCTCCATTTAACTCTCCAACTAATATAATATATCTACCATCAATATCCACTATTGTTGAAGAGTTCGTAAAAGGTATTCCTTTACGAATTAATATTGCAACTCCTCTGGACTTATGTGAAAAAGAGGAATGATATGATTCAGCGATCCACTTAGCTTTAAGTCTATGTTGAGATTCCTTTTTAAGGTGTGTTTCTTGGAGAAATATTATATCTGTTTTGATTAAGTTTAGATGTGCCAAAACTTTACCTCTCTTAATTGGTTCATTGATTCCCTTGACATTCCAACTACAAAATGTTATTCCCTGACCCCCTCTTGTCATATTAACATCTTGCATATTGTTTCTAAGGTGGTCTATAGCCGAGCAGAAGGTACAACACATAAAACCTGACCCTGCTACCGAACTTCAGATAGATGAATTTAAAATCATATACATCGCTCTTCCGAACACATCTCCTTGTATCAGACTTGTTTTTCCATTCAAACATTAAGTTATAAAAATATTTAAAGTGAAAAAAGTGATAGAATTGATTAGTAAAGGGTGAAAGAAAAAGAACTACATCTACAATTAGTGTAGTTAGTGATAGCCACACTAACGTGGCTAGAATTCTAAAGACTTCCGTAGCCTTTGTAAGAAAAAAAAATTCCCAGCTCCATGCCCGAAGAAAAAGAAAGATTATTTCTAACATTCAAATAACTTCTTTGGGAGTAACAAACTTATATACATACCCATACATACACACACACAATATACACACATATATATATGTATATATACCCATGTGCATACATACATAAGCACGTATCCCTGCAGAAAAGTTCAAGAATAGCAAAAATTCACAACGTTATTATTCTCTACATATCATATTAATTTCTTCGCTAATTCTATAAATTTAATTTTAAATTGAAAAATAAAGAGGAAAACCGTCAAGTTTTATTATGACATAGGCTTATTTACCTCTTGCATATCCTCTTATATAATATAAGTATGTAATTCATTTCTACGTTAATCAAAGACTATTAATTATTAATCATTGTTATCAATCATATACAGTATTAAATTTTTATGAGAAATGTTAATGTTAATAATTTTAGTGGTAATATGGATATTTAATAAGTATTAGTTGTTACATATATAGTTAGATATGAATATACAGATAATAATAATGATTAGTAAAAAAAAAAGTTTAAAAAAAAAAAAATACAAAGATCACGGTAGTACTGTAAAGCACAATTACTGCTGAACATACAGCTATAATTGTGACTTTTCATTCCCTCAATTAGTTAAAATGTTCAGATTTTAAAACAATACTTTAAGAAGTTTCTCCTCCAATCTCTACTGCTTTGGTATTTTACGCTCTGTAAATATAAAATATTAGAATTATTTACTTTCTGACCATATTTGCCAGTTGTCCGATCTAATGCCTGCCACCCAGCCATTGGAGGGCACACATTTGTTGTTGAATATTATGGTTCCCTAATCACTGACACATGATTGCAACTTCAGTAATTAAGGAGAAAATTCATGAGACAACCAAAATTTCCTTTGCAACTTCAATTCCAGGAGCAAATACAATCACCTCCATTCTCAGTTGTGAATGATATTTTACATAGTCCTGTACCAAAAATGTATTGTACTGGAGGTACTAGAATTTTGTTGGCCTTAAATACCTGCTGGTTTGCTGTGTGGTCCTGGTGTTAACATTTCTATCCCATTAGTTTTATTGAAAATAAGTTGTTTTTAAGAAAAGTTGTTGTCAACTCACCATTCAGAACCACAAACTAGTTACATATGCTTGCTTTACACAAAACGGTTGTCATTTTTATCAACTCAGCAGACATTTATTCAAATTCATTAATTGCATACATAGCATTTTGAGACAGCTTCAGATGTTAAATATGGGCAGCAAGTCCTTCACCGAGACCTCTGGAGTGAAATTTGCATAAATTTAAAATTAATCGGCACTATATTACCTTCAGCAGCATCAATCACTTACTTCACCGCAATACTATACTGCTCCGGTCCATTCCAAAGTAAAAGTACAAAAATGAATGCAATCTGCATTGTGAATAGAAAGGCAAAAGTAGCCGTAATGCAGAGACATGGCATAGAGCTCCAGGATGGATTTAATAGATGATATTTCTATTTCGCATTCACAATAGAATGCTTCAACCCATAAGATGCAACATCACACTCACCCAACCTTTCATTAATTCATCAGCTGCTGAAATCCTTATCTACATTACTGTTATTCCAGTTCTGACCATCTTTTTAAACCAACATTCCACAATTCATCTGCCAACAACTGCACTTCAAAACCTTTTCCCATCTCCACCTCACGGAAACCCACTCACCCATGGTTTCTGACCTGCTTTTGCTCCATTTAGTCATCCTTCCATTTTAAAGCACTTGTTCATATTTAACTCCCACCCCCCTTCCCTCCATGTTTACCCCCCGCCCCCCCCCCCCACAACCACAGTAACTTCAGTTCCTTTACTAAAGTCAAAGGCTAACTTTGCCAATAGTGACCTCCGCTCAAGAACGAATACATTTCAAGACGCGCTCAAGAAGAGATACATTTATGATGGGAAATGTCTCTACCATGAACAATTGGATAAATTTGTTTTTGTCCAACTAGAAACAGAGGATGGTTATCAGAACACAGTGGCACAGCTCGTGGTGCTGCTGCCTCAGAAACCCAGGCTCAATCCTGACCTCGAGTCCTGTGTATGTGGAGTTTGCACATTTCCCCGTGACCACATGGGTTCCACCGTGTGCTCCAGTTTCCTCTCAAAATCTGTGGCAAACATCAAAAATGACAAAAGAAACCACTTTAGATTTACATTTCCATACTGTAGATGTGGAAGGTCATTAGGGATATGCTGCTGAACTTCCTAAGCCTTCTAAGGAAGCAGAGGCGTTGGTGTGCTTTCTTGGCCACAGCGCAGGGCTGTGAATGCAGCTCAATCCATTGCAACAATCAGCCTCCCTGCCAATGATTCTATCAACACTTCTCATTGCCCTTGTAAAGCAGCTAACATTATCAACACCACTTACATCAGTCATTCACTCTTCTCCCTCTCCCTTCCAGCAGAAGATATAAAAGCTTAAATGCATTTACCACCAGATTCTGAAGCAGTTTCTGCCCCACTCATATCAGACTACTGAACGGACCTCTCATAAACCAAGAGTGTAGTCCCAATCCTACCCACTGCAGCCTTTCGTGAGAGGTCCGTTCAGTAGTAGGTGAGTGATGGAAGCTGTAGGGAGTTAATGAGAAAGTGGGGAGAACAAAAGAATTAAATAAATGTAGCATGAGTATAATTGAGCGGCACGGTAACGCAGCGGTGGAGTTGCGCTCTTGAGTTACAGCTCATGAGCCCCGGGTTCGATCCCGACTACAGGTGCTGTCTGGATGGAGTTTGTGCTTCTTCCCGTGACTGCGTGGGTTTTCTCCGAGATCTTTGGTTGCCTCCACACTTCAAAGATGTACAGGATTGTAGGTTAATTAGCTTGGCATAAGTGTCAATTGTCCCTAGTCACTGGTCGGCGCGGACTCGGTGGGCTGAAGGGCCTGTTTCCGCTCTGTATCTCTAAACTAAACCAATCAACATTTACACTAAACATAGAAAATAGGTGCAGGAGACCATTCGAGCCAGCACCGCTATTCATTGTGATCATGGCTGATCATCCACAATCAGTAACCCGTGCCTGCCCCAAGAGCGCTATCTAACTCTCTTTTAAATTCATCCAGTGAATTGGCCTTCTGTGGGAGAGAATTCCACTGCCTTCTGTGGGAGAGAATTCCACAAATTCACAACTCTCTAGGTAAAGATAGACACAAAATGGTGAAGTAACTCAGCGAGTCAGGCAGCATCTCTAGAGAAAAGGAATAGGCAACGTTTCTGGTGAAGACCCTTCTTCAGACTGAGAGTCAATATATACGTTTATATAATTGGATCCTCGACTTCCTCACCCACAGACCATAGTCTGTTCAAAATGGCAGAAACACTTCATCCTCAGTGATAATTGGTACGGGAGCACCTCAAAGCTGCGTGCTGAACCCCCTGCTCTACTCACTCTATACTCATGACTGTGTAGCCTGACAGTGCGAACTCCATCATCAAGTTCGCCGACGACACCACGGTTGTCAGACGAATCACAGATGGGGATGAGTCAGAGTAAAGAAGTGAGATCGACTGACTGACTAAATGGTGCCAGCACAACAACCTGGCTCTCAACATTAGTAAGACCAAGGAACTGATTGTGGACTTTTGTAGGGGAAGGATGAGGACTCACAAACTTGTTCACATCTACGTGACGATGGTGGCGAGAGTCAATAACTTCAAATTCCTGGGTGTGCATATCTCCGAAGATCTCTTGGACCCAGCACACCGATGCAATTATAAAGAAGGCACATCAGCGATTCTACTTCCTGAGAAGATTACGGAGATTCGGCATGTCGAAGAGGATTCTCCTAAACTTCTACAGGTGAACGGTAGAGAGCATTCTGACTGGTTGCATCGTGGCCTGGTTCGGCAGCTTGAACGTCCAGGAGCGAAAAAGACGACAAAAAGTTGTGACCACTGCCCAGCCCATCACCGGCTTTGACCTCCCCACCATCGAAGGGATCTATCATAGTCGCTGCTTCATCAATATCATCAAAGACCCACACCATCCTGGCCACACACTCATTTCACCATTGCCACCAGGAAGAAGGTACAGGAGCCTGAGAACTGTAACGTCCAGGTTCAGGAACAGCTTCTTCCCTATAGCCATCAGGCTATTAAACACAACAACGAATAAGCTCTGAGCTCTTAACTGCAAAATACTATATTATTATTGCACTATATTTGTTATTTATTGAACTTTTTCTTTTTTTTCTTTTCCCCCGTTATGTACTGTTACATATTCACATATTCTGTTGTGCTGCAGCAAGTAAGAATTTCATTGTCCCATCCGGGACATATGACAATAAAACACGCTTGACTCTTCTACATTTCCAGTCTGAAAGGTCCTGACCTGAAATATCACCCGTCTATTCCCTCCACAAATGCTGGGCCTGTCCTGCTGAGTTCCTCCAGCACTTTGTGCTTTGTGTACGATCAGCATAATTGGAAAGGCAAGTACTTGGTGGGCTGAAGGCCTGTTTCCAAACAATCACTTTATGAATGCTATGAAAATAACAAGTGATTTCAGGAGAGAATTCAAGGATTATAAAAGAAATAACACATTTGATGGTATAAAGAACGCTTGATAGATGCAAACATTTAGAACTGAATGAACACAAAAATTCTAAGAGTTGTGGAACTGTGGGATGTGCATATTAGCAGGAATTAGAATTTAAGCACAATGATGATACTTTCAAAGTCATGATGTTCAAACACTGGGATCCAAGTAGACCAAAATGAATTGGTTCAGAATAAAAACTGTATTTCAGGCTTTTTAAAGGTTTACATAACTCAAAGAAAACATTATGTGAAACTCAAAAAGTACTTGATTTATTATTAAATTTATAAATCCTAAATGAGATTCCAATCCAATCCATTTACAAAAAGTATCCATATAAAAAAGGTGCCCAGGAATATATGCAATACTCCGAATTTAATTTCAAAACAAAATCTATGCCGACTACTAATAAAACAGTTTTGGTTATAAATTATCCTCTCCATTATCCTCACCCATTAACACTGCATCATAGTTAAAGCATTTTCAAGCTTGATTAACGAATGTTTAAACATAATGTTTCAAAAGTTTCTCAAATAAATGTATAATTCACATTCCTCAGCATGGTGCTAAAATACCAGCAAGCTATACATATGCAACTTCCCATTCCCAATTTTTGCACTTCTTCTTACCTCACTGGCAGAAACAGTTCCTGGTTCAGACCCTACAGCACGCAACTTCTAACAAGAAAATAAAAATGACATGTTTTGTATAAATTGGAATCCAACAGAAAATGCATTAAGACTTCAACTGAAAGATGATAAATCCCAATTTTAAAATAAATGAGTATATACTGGATTATTGCAGAGATAATCATCGGCTACTTTAATTCATATGTTATAAAATAAAACTTTTGAACAATGCAATAGTCAATGAAATAAATTAATTTAAAAAAGCCACACTGGAGCAAGGGAATTTATCAGTGAGTACAACAGATCCACTTGTGGACTTTGTCTAAATAGGAAATAATGCATGGAAGTTACAAATGTAATTAGTTAAAGTGGAAATTATTTGCTGAAATGTCAGAACAAGCATTACATTCAAGTCATGCAGCAACAAAAAAAAAATCACACAAAATCTTGTTGAAATAGGAAAAACTTTGAAACATTGTTATAATTTTAGCTGAACGATTATACAATCATTATCTTACCACTATAATAGTTGCACATTGCTGTTTCAAACTGTTACGGTCAATAAACTGTGACTATACTTAATCTAATTGACTGTGAAAACCTCCTTGGAAATGCATGTCTGGGAAAATGGAACTATGCACAACAATACAAAGCTATCCTAAAACTAAAGAGGGTTAGAAAAAAGATTTCAACAGGAAATAAATGTACACCAAGGATCTTTAGGGAACATTTTGGAACTTCAACAAGGATGAATACTTGAAATTATGCGATGTCACAAAATAATGTGAGACCAAAAACTCCAAAGACTGCAGGCACAATTAACATCACAAAGCATGGCAAGGACAGCTTTGTCCATACAAGGTAAGCACAGCTCCAAAATCATTTGTATTTGCTCCATCCAGGAGATTATAGTTTGGTTAAAAAATTCCTTTACCGAACATGAAGTTTAATCTTATTCACTCTCATTTGCAACGAGTAAATGTAACATCAATGCTCGCTGCACGAGTCAGCAAGGATTTCAGGTTTTCCCCAAGTGAAGGATACGACATGGCTAAATTCACAAATTCCAAACAAGGCAACCCTCATGGAAATGAATCATTCACTCAAGGCAAACATGGTGCACAATGACAAAAAATGAAACTTGTACCAGTCGCAATGCTTTCATCATGGTAATCCTGTGTACCATCTGTAAGTGACTTGCCACGTCAACTCAAAGGTTAGTTATAGTCAAAGTGCTATCTACTACCAACTTGGTTCTTTCTTTAGCCTAGAATCCTTGCTTTCACAATGTCTCTCATTGCTGTAAGGAAACAACTCTACTGCTGCGCCACTGTGCTGCCCTGTTTGAATTCTGTTTGGCCAGCATGGGTTAGCTATCACTACAATAACCTCGCTTAGCTGGACAAATTCATGGTCAGCTCATGTTCAAGGCCTTCCCTACCTTATCTCAGCACATTTAATGGCTCAAGTCCCACTCTAGAAAGGATTTACATCCACCATACCCATAGATTTAGCAGGTGACAACATTTTCAAAGTTATAATGTTTGTAAAAACATCTGACATTTAAATTTAAAAATATATATTCACAAATCATACTATGGAAAGACTACAAAAAATAAATTAAAAATACTAAATATTATAAAGCACACAAATTAATTAACCAAAAAGCAAAAGACTGCAGATGCTGGAAACTTGAAATTTTAAAAAAAAGGCCGACTGACATGTTATTATAGTTTCAGTGGGGAGAAGATGGTGAAGACATGTTAATCAGTGATGGCGTTAAAATAAATGAATTGGGAACAAAGGGGGGAGGAAAATGACTGGTTGAGAGAAAGAAACACTGTATTTGCTGACAAAAGATTGAAGAGGAAACTGTATTATTTTTCAAAAAGATCATTAGAAGCAGAAGACCTGAAAGCAGAAAACCATTCACCCTGTGTAGAAAAGATATGTCAAAAAAATTAGTAATGCAGGAAAGAGTAGATTATAGTAGGAGATAATTTATCTTCTCGTGCTATTTAACAAAACATTTGCTGATAACCCCATTAGCATTTGCTGTCTGCCAGGTAGTTTCAAACTCCTATTTCCATATCTTACAAATTAACAGATCCCAGCTCCACTTCCGAAAAGCCTGGCTCTAATTTGTAATCTGCAACCAGTGGAAATAATTTCTCTCTCAGCTACCTTATCAGATCCTCTTAAAACCTGATCAGTGAATAAAATAATTTTCTAACCCTCCATTCGAGGAAGCAGAGCCCTAGGCAGCATCTCTAGACCCAAAACGTCAATCTTTCCTTCTCTCCAGAGATGCTGCCTAACCCACTGAGTTACTCCAGCATTTTGTGTCTAACCCCGTTTTCATAATCTCTCCACACAAATAACCTTTGGTCTACTCTGGTCAATTATCTCCAAGATGAATGTATTTTTTCTTAAACAACGGCAAACTTAACTACTCACAGTAGTATGATTATGTATCGCTGTATGATTAACCAAGGGTTGTGAAGTTGTGCATCACTTCTGCTTCCTCGTATTCTATCTTTAGATACAAGGCTTGTATGCCATCCCCATTCTAATTTTTATATTTTACCTATATTTTAATTTATAGTCACCCATAATTGTTTGGACCTCTGCTGTTATAGCCTTTGACTGCAAATGAAGCACTTTGTTCCATGCTTTTAAGATGAAAGTAGATATTACATCTTTATCAAAATTCATTCCCATTGATAGGTCATACTCTATGTGATGCTGTTCAATTTAGATACTTAACTTTGATTATTGCCTTGTTTGGCTAGTAAAATGTTTCGACCTCACAAACTCTTGCACATTAATTACAATCTGCCAATTAAACTACTTGCTCATCATACCATTCTGTCTTCTCTGTGCAGCCACTTTCTAAACCAGTTTAATAATTGTGTTCAGCTTTAGCTATTAATCTAAAGCTTTAATGCTTTAGCTAATAATAATGCTTTCTACAAGTTCATACAAAGTTAATCCATAAACATCCCTTTTTTTCAAAAAAACGAAATTAGATTTGCAAGGCATGACTTAGCCTTTACATCTGTGTTGGCTCGCTCATTAAACTCATTAAGACCAGTAAATCCTTGACAATGGATTAGACCAATTAATTTTCCAAAAATAAGCTTTCATATTAGATACTGCAAATTTAACATTTATCCAACAATTGTCCTACATTTTGGTCTTGCATTTTGAATAGAGTAATCAGTTTTCTAGAATCAACAATTTCAGAAAATTCTTAACTGAAGCACTTTTGTTGACTAGTTTTTTTAAGATCTCAGAATGCAAGCCATCTAGGCCATTGGCTTAATCAGCCTTCAAACCTGAATACCAATTCACTAGTGATCATATTTAATTCCTCCCCAATATTACTCAGTATTAATGGGATTGGTGATAGTATTTTCTACAATAAAGACAAATCCTTTCTTCCCCTAACAATTTGCTCATTCTCTAAAGGGACAATGTTCATTTGGACTTCTCTTTTGTATACTTAAAGAAACTTTTCTTGTCCATTTTTATATTCCTTGCCAGTTTGTCTTCAATATATTTTCTTTCTCAATACCATTTATTCCATTTCTTTGCTCTATTCTGAATTTATCACAATCTTTAAACTTTTGCCTCCTTTTCGTGATTTCTCCTTCAATTTCCTTAACTTTCTGCCATGATTGGTTGATCTCTCCCTTACAATCTATCTGCTTTACTGAGATTAATTTTTGGAAGGCTTGCTGAATTACCACTCTTTTCCTGCTAATCTATTGGACCAGAACCACTTTAACCAGCCATATCCCCAATCCACTGCAATTTCCTTTATTCAAGTTAAACATGGTAATTTCTGACCTCCAAATATAACATTCTACCATACTCTGATATTACGAATCTATTACTGTCAAAGACAGAACAAGATAAGCTTTATGAAATATGAAATTATCCTACAATGGTTAAGAACGTTATACTCTGCAGAATCTGTATAAGCCTTATGCCATCTAATTCTCTGATTGTATCTGTAGTATCTTATAGCAGCGTTGTCACTCAGTCCACTTACTTAAGCATCTTTAAATTCCGAGTATAATTACACTGGGCTTTCTGCTGCTCACATCATAGATATTATTCCGAAAATGGTTTAATTGAAATGCAGATTTTTAAAAAAAGGTTACCTGGGAACTCAACTGAGTTTTAATCCAATTGAAATAATAGTTCAGATCACTTCCTTCCATCAATTCACGGCCCCAAGCAGCCAGCTTTGCTATAATTCTTGCTGCCTGTAGATATAAAAAAACAAAATTTCTCTAATCATATTTGGAATCTCTGCAAATTGTATTCTATTTAGTAATTGAAAGATTAAAATAAGCGAATACAAAAAATGTCAGTATCAACATTTGCACAGATAAAAGATAAATGGACTTGTCCATTCATACTAATAATTGTTTTTGTTCATAGGCTGATATAACCCCTATTGTAATTATATTGATACATTTTAATCAACACAGCACCACCAATAGCAGGAAGAAATCTGAAAGCACTTAGAAAATTAAAATATTCACACAGAATGAACATTTGCCTCAAAGCAACATTACCTTAATTAATTTTTGTGAACTACATGAGGAAGTTGATCAGAAATGATCAATGCAATATTAAATGACTTAAGGGCCTGTCCCACGGGCAGGCGACTCCATGCGGCAAGCACGACCTAACCGGAAGCGGGGGCCGTGCGAGGGCCGCGCGGGGGCCGAGTGATCACTGTACGGCCTGTCCCACGGGCATGCAATTCCATGCGGCAAGCGCAACCTAACCGGAAGCAGGGGCCGCGCGGAGGCCGAGTGATCACCGTATGGCCTGTCCCTAGGGCATGCGATTCCATGCGGCGAGCGCGACCTAACCGGAAGCGGGGGGTGCGCGGACGTCCAGTTCGAGCGAAGTCCATTGGAAGCTCGAGCGGTTTTTATGTAGGTGAACACGGGTAGGTGATGTTTCGGTTTTTATGTAGGTGAACACGGGTAGGTGATGTTTCAGTTTTTATGTAGGTGAACACGGGTAGGTGATGTTTCGGGTCGAGACCCTTCCTCAGACCATAGAAGACTGCAGAAGACTTCAGTCCGAAGAAGGTGTCTCGACCCGAAACACCACCTGTCCACAGAAGCTGCCTGATCTACTGAGTTACTCCAGCATTTTTGGTGTGTCCATCTTCGGTGTAAATGGGCATCTGCAGTTCCTTCCTTCACAACAATTTCAGAGTTGACGGAGACGGTGCACGCAGCGTCGAGGCGGTGCGCGCAGCCTTGATGCGGCAGCGAGGCGGCAGGCCGTTGCCGCGCAGAATTTTTGAACAGTGTCAGTTTTTCAGAGCCCCGCGCGGTGTCGGGACCAACTCCATACGGCTCCAGCGATCTACGTGGGACCAGCCCCGCGACCTCCGCGCGGCCCCCGCTTCCGGTTAGGTTGCGCTTGCTGCATGGAGTCGCCTGCCCGTGGGACAGGCCCCATATCTTCCAAAGTTCTTTCTAAGCAACACTCCAGCCTTATATTAAGCTTGCACCTTTTTGGATATTCAGAAATGAGTTAACTCCAACTTTCGACACAAACAAAAGGTCCATTGGATATATTCTGAGACTAACACAAGCAAATGATTTTAAATTTGATGTGAACAAGATGTCCTACATTTCAAAGTTACAATCTTGCAAAAAAAAGTATCGAGAAATAATAAATGAAAGAAGAAATTGCACACAAATTCACAATACAAAAATGTTTAAACAAAAGTAAATGAAGAAAAATAAAAGCTTTCTCGAATGCATGGAAAAAAACAGTCATTTGTCACAAAACAATTCAACTATTTAAGAACGTGAATCATCTTCCAACTACAAAGCAGTTTGCTTCAATGCTTTTCTTGGTTCTTGGTTTCTTGGTCCTCCAAAATATTCCGAATGGAATTTAAACTGGAGGTGGTGGAGGGAGGACTTAAGCCAGAAAGGGTTTTTGGGAAGAAAGAGCTACCTTAAATTTAGTTGCATCTGGTTGGGTAACTATAGTAGGGTGGAGATTATTCCATGCTTTGTGTGGGGAAAGAATGAATTGCTGTACACATCTGTCTTGGTAGCTGGAATCACAAATTGGATCGAATGCCCTCGTCTGCTCCTAATTGGTTTGGGTTTGGTGTAGGTCTTGTAATCTATGTCGAGCTGACCATTTAACATTTTGTAAAAACAGGTCAAAAGGTGAGCTTCACGTCTGTCTTGGAGAGGGTTCCACCCCAGAGAATTCAGAAGTTTGGTAACACTCGCTTCTCTCTCATAGGTGTTAGTAACAGATCGAGCTGCCTGTCTTTGGACACGTTCGATGGAAGAAATTTTTTTGTTTGTGTATGGGTCCCATGCTGCAACTGCGTAGTCCAAATGAGGTCTAACGAGGGTGAAGTATAGCTTCTCCTTGACAGAAGTTGAACAATGATGAAAGTTGCGCCTCAGAAAATTTAGGACACCTGTTGCTTTCACCGTTGCATGATGAGTCTGACCATTCCAACGCAGATCATTCTGCAATTTGATACCAAGATACTTGGTTTGTTTGGATTCTTCAAGGGTGGCACCAAGTATATTGTAAGATGTTTCACCTGGATTCCTCTTTCTGGTGACACGCATGGTTTCACATTTGGAAGGGTTGAACTGCATGCCCCATTGTTGTGACCACTCAACCATTGTATCGAGATACTTTTGGAGAGCATCTTCATCATCAGCTGACTTAATTGGATGGTACAGCAAACAATCATCAGCGAATAGTCTGGTCGTGCTTGCGACTTTTTCATGGATGTCATTTATGTAAAGCAAAAACAGATGTGGGCCAAGTACTGTGCCCTGAGGTGTACCACTCAACACTGGATGCCAATTGGAGCTCTTTCCGTTCACACACACACGCTGAAAAAGTTTTGTCAGGAAACTGGAAATCCATCGTTTCGTGTTGGAACGAATACCATAGAAGTCAAGCTTCCGAAGCAGTCTCTGGTGCGGGATGACATCAAATGCTTTAGAAAAGTCCAGCACTACTAAATCCGTGATGACATTACCATCAAGGTGCTTGGCCAGGTCATTTGTCGTCAGGATAAGCTGAGACTCACATGATCTATGCCTCCTAAATGCATGTTGGTTGTCAGCAAGAATGTTATGTTTGCTCAAGTGTCGCATCAGATTACTATCAATTACATGCTCCAGTAATTTGCAGCAAGTACTTGTTAATGAAACAGGACGATAATTCGCTGGATTGGTGGTTGAACCCTTCTTAAAGAGAGGAGTGATGTTAGCCTTCCTCCAATCCAGCGGAACATCACCTGAGTCAAGCGATTGTTGGAAAATGAACTGCAAAACTGGAGCCAGTTCTTCGGCCGCGATCTTGAGGGCTTGATTCTGTATCTGATCTGGTCCAATTGCTTTTGTGGTATTGATGTTGAGCAATAACTTCTTGACACCTTCAACCTCAATTTTAATAGCAGGCATATCAGCATACGGGCTGGGCGGTAGAACTGGAAATGATGAAGGCTCCATATCTTCCTGGGTGAAAACGTGTTGAAATTGGTTTGCAAGAGCTTCTGCTTTCGCCTGGTCCTCAGTGATCAGACAGTTGTTCACTTTAAGCATCTGGACACCAGTGTTGTCTGTCCGTCTGGATTTCACATATCTCCAAAAAGCCTTGGGTTGCTCTCCCCCAAGAATAGAAGAAACATGTTGTCTATGAGCACTCCTAATAGCACGATCGACTTGCTTTCGCACTCTAGTAAAATTGTCCCAGTCCAGTTTTGTACCCCTTTTTTTGGCACGGATATAAAACTTCTCTTTCTTACTGCAGAGACATTTCAGTTTTACCGAAAACCAAGGAGGACGCATACGGCCCTTAATGAGTTTTTGAGGAACATGATTTGTAACAATATTATTTAAGGAGTTTCTCAGCCACACCCAGTTGTCTTTTACAGATCTTTTATCTGGTTGCAGGTTGAAGAAATCTTTTCCCAGTTTTTTTGCTAAGACTTTAAATTCCTCGCTGTTCACTTTTTTCCAGAGGGAAATTTTACGCGGTGGTTTTGAAGGAACTTTAAGCTTTGTGTGCAGTTTTGCTTGGATAATATAATGATCGCTAATTCCAGCACACGATGAAACTTCTGAAATTAAATCTGGATGTGAAGTGAATAATAAATCTAAAGTATTTTCGGTGCCACTTGTCTCATCACGCCTGGTGGGGAAAGTGACTTTTTGGGACAGGTGATTTTCCAGAGTAATGTCAGCTGGGGCTTCCTGGAGAGCCCCTTTTGGTTCGCTTTGTATGCCATCAGACCAATCTACACCTGCGACATTGAAAATTTGTTTGGAAAATAAATAAGTTAAGCTCTAACTTTTCTAACAGTGGTCACCATATTGAAAATATATTTGTTATTCAGGCAACACGGCAATTGTTTTAAAAAAAAGCCACATTTTAGAAACACAATTGATGTATAAACTTGACATTGAAGCAGTCCCATCTTTCACATCAGGTTTCAAGTGAAAAGATTGGGAGGAAAAAAAAGACGGAAGTGCAGTTGACCAAGTGCAATCACTACCCTGGCAATGCCTTCCAGGCACTCGTCATCCTGACTTTGCTCCTCTCACCTTAAAGCAATGCCCTCCCATCCTGGGATAAACAATTCTGACTGTCTACCCTATCCATGCTTCTTATTATTTTATATGCCGGTACTTCTATCAGGTCTCCCCATAACCTCTGGTTTTCCAGAGAAAAGCAATAAGGGCTGCAGCTAGGGATGAGCCCAAAGGTCCCTGACAAGCAGTATCATGGGACAGCTAATAATCCGGAGTGGGTGGTAATTTTTGTACTGCAATATTGTAAATACAATCTTAAAACTTAACACCCCCCCCCCCCTTAGTCTAGTTCAGTAAAAAACACTGGCTCAAGTACTGGACCAACTAAACTTTATTTTTAGAACAAACAGCAAATTCCCCTATAGGATACCTAAACCACTGCGGGTTCGATCCTTGCCTCTGCCTGGCCAAGCCCTTTAGCCTCGTGCAAGCAGACACTGCCCAAAAGGGCATGCAGTCCTAGGCACCCTTCCAAAAGATCGACACCGATCCAAAATGGGGCTACCTTTTATAGGTCCATGAACCTTGAGGGGCCAAACTACATAGGGGTGGTCCCCTTACAATCCAATCAAACATTTCAATTACATCAATACATTATTGACAGTTCCCCATTCCAATCACAGAGAGTCTATAGAAGCTTCTGGAAGGAAGCTAGTTCACTGAATAATGCAACATCTACCCTGGAACTCAAAACAATTCTGCTAGGGCTTAACACTTTGGCCTATCAACAAACAGCAGGGTAACTGTCTTACAACAGTATTTACATTATTTATAATCCCTTTGCAGCAATCCAATCATATTAATGCATTTAAGTTTGTTTGCAGAGTTTTTATACATTTTATCAATTAAGGAGAAATGAGAACACCTGGATCTTTCACCATCCTGCATATCAATCTGAGGCTCAGACTGGTCTGCGCCATCCACAGCCTGTAATTTTCCACTGACAAAGGTTATGCAATTCTGACAAATGCAGGGATTCTCCATTATATAGTGTCTTTAATTTGGTCAATATTAACATTCCCCCGTTTTATCATTTATGATAACCCTCATCATTCATGATAACCCAAAATACAATAACGACTGCTTAACTCTTACAAATGTCCTAACAAAAAGATGCTGATGTATCTTCCCAGAACTTCATCAAGCTTCCCGAGTTTTCGTGGGCGTAGCTTCATGATTTCCGTCTGATGAGTCTTCACCTCCCGAGTTTTTGTGGGTGCGAATCCCATCCATCAATCTTGATAGTTCATCTGTGCTTGATCCATAGTAGAGTACAGAAAACCTGGGATGAAGTAATTTAGCAGTTCATACTTCCACTGATACTTTTACAGTGATGAAGATGTACCCATTCCTTCCATCCACTTTCACTGCTGTTCGTGTCGTTAGGAGAACTTGGTAAGGTCCCTCCCAACGAACCTCCAATCACTTTCTCACCTAATTCTTTATAAGGACATAGTCCCCAGGGTTCACTTTAATGGGAGTTTCTAATAAAGCCATCTCGCTATAGGCTGCTCTTACTCTACAATGTGAGTCCCTTAAGGCTCTGGTCAAAGCTAGAATGTAGTCGGTCATCTTCACAGTCATATGGTGAAAGTTAATTATTTTCATCGCATTCTGGTTCCAAGGTGTTTTCAAGGGTCTACCATAAACAATTTCAGCTGGGCTTAATCTAGATTTGCCTACAGGCATGACTCTCATCTGAAATAGAGCTATTGGGAGTAATTTAATCCATCCAAGTCCAGTCTCCGCCTTCAATTTGGCTAATTTAGTTTTAAGGGTTTGATTTGCCCTTTCTACAAGTCCAGCAGCCTGTGGTCGATAAGCACAGTGTAATTGCTGCAGGATCCCCAGCTGTTCACAAAATTCTTCATTGATTTGTCCAATAAAGTGTGGACCGTTATCTGAACTAAGTCGAATGGGGATACCGAATCTAGGGACAATTTCTCTCATTAACACCTTGACAACAGTAGCCGCTTTATCATCCAGGGTTGCATAAGCTTCGATTCACCGGCTGAATACATCGACTAAGACAAGTATGTATTTATACCGCTGGCACCTTTCCAGTTCGATATATGCCATCTGCAATGTCTCAAACGGACCCATAGACAATGGTGTTTATCCATCTTCACATCCTATTCCTTTCCCTGGATTGTATTTCTGGCAGACCAAGCAATTACTGCTTACCTTCTGAGCTAAAGTTTGTAATTTTGGATGCGAACAAGTAGCCATTAGAATGTCCCCTACTGCCCTTGACCCACAATGGGTTGCAGAGTGCATGCACTCTATAGCCCATACTGCCAATGAATCTGTCATGCAGGTCTGCTCTGCTGGAGTGGTCCACAGTCTAGTCATACAATCCAGTATACATCCAAGTTGTTTCCATCGTTGCTTATCTCTGTCAGTAGCCTCCTCCTGTAATTGAACAATTTCTTGGATGGTTGGCATCAGTCTCTCCAAGGGGGACTTGTTAGTTATACTTTTAGTCTGCCTCATCATTTTGGGTACCATCATCTTACGTTCCCATTTTGGGTACCATCATCTTACTTTCTTAGCTACTAAATCGGCATTACGATTCCCGGTATCTACTGGACTCTGTCCTGTAGTGTGGGCGCTACATTTCACAACAGAAATTTGTCTAGGGAGCATTAAGGCCTTTAATAAATCTGTCACCAATTGTTTATTTGACATTTGGGCTCCCGCAGAAGTTAGAAATCCCCTATTATTCCATAATAATCCAAAATCATGCACCACTCCAAATGCATACCGAGAATCAGTGTAAATATTTACTTTAAAATGTTCCCCAATAATACAAGCCCGAATTAAAGCAAATAATTCAGCTTGCTGTGCCGAACAAGGTGACTCAAAGGCAGCTGCTACTACAATTTCCACTTTCTGATTAACAATTGCATACCCAGACAATCTCTCACCCCACTGTCCAATAAATGCGCTCCTGTCCATATATAATGTTATGTCAGAGTCCTCTATGGGTGCATCCCTCAAGTCCTCTCTTACAGATGTTTCCTCCTCTATGACAAATAGACAGTCATGTCCTGCATCTGGTTGCTCTTCTGGGGGTGAAACAAGAAAAGAGGCTGGGTTAATCAATGTACAATGTCTGAATTGCAGTTTTGGGTTGTTCAAAAGATAGATCTATTGATTTTGGCGGGCCATTGTTAAGTGCTGGGTTTGAAGCTGCCCCAACAATGCCGATAACGAATGTGAGCTATATACTGCAATCTCCTGCTGGAGGGTCAAATTAGCAGCTGATTGTAAACTATTATATATTGCAGTTAAAATGTGAGGGCAAAGTGGATGTCCCCTGGCTACCAGACCTAATTTAGAGGAGTAATAAGCAACTGGTCTATGTCTATCCCCATGTTTTTGAGTCAGAACCGAAGTTGCACATTCAGATAAAATGGTGCAATAGAGCTGGAAAGGTCGGTCGTATAATGGTCTTCCCAACGCCGGGGTTTGCATCAGGGATCTTTTTAAGTTTCAAAGGCCTCTTGTGCTTTCTTTGTTAATTTAAATTCACCCTCCTTGCTGGTATAGGCTGTTAGCTCCTTGGTTTCCAGAGCTGTGTTCGGGATCCAAGGTCTACAATAATTGACCATGCCAAGCCATTGCCTCATTTGTTTAGCTTCTTTTGGAATTGGGAATTCGCAGATGGGTTCAAGCTTTTCTCGATATTCCTTATAATCCCTAAAATTTTTACTTTCTCCTGGACCATCAGTACGTTTGACTGGGAGACTACATATCCTAAATCAGCTAGATGGTTTAGTAGTTGTGCAGTAGCTTTCTGATTACTGGATTCGTTTTTGCTGGCCACTAATAAATCATCGACATACTGCACTAATGTTGAATTCATTTTGAATTTTAAAGTACATAATTGGTCTTGTAGACACCTGGAAAATAAAGTAGGCAAATTGATAAACCCTTGAGGCAATCTGGTCCAGGTGTATTGTTGGCCCCTATATGTGAAAGCAAACAAATATTGGCTGTCTTCGTGAAGAGGCAGAGAAAAGAATGCATGTTGCAAGTCGACTATTGAAAAGATTTTTGCTTCAGCCGGTATTTGCGCTAGGATATGGGCAGGGTTTGGCACTAGGGCATGTAGCGGTTCCACAACACGAGTTGATTTCTCTCAGATCTTGCACAAGTCTATATTGCCCATCTTTCCTGGTTTTGGAATGGCAAGAATAGGGGTGTTACAAATCGATTGGCACTTCACCAGTATTCCCTGTTCCAGCAAACCCCAAATTAATTTGTCAATGCTGCTGATGGCCTATAAATTTAGTGGATATTGTTGTATTGAAGTAAGTGTTACCCCTTTCTGGAGAGCGACTTGAATGGGACTGATGTTCACGCATCCTACCTAAGCTATGTCCTTCGCCCACACTTGAGGATCCACAAACTCGCATACCTCACTCCCCAGATGATGTAAGTGGGTAACAACTGTCCTTGGGGCCTGATAAAATTCAACAACATATTGATTAGACAAATTTTGCTTTTGGTAATTATTCGGGTCTGCCATGGTGATTGCCTTTCGTACCATCATTCCCAGGTATTTGGCTCTTGCTGGGTAGTTCACCTTTCGGGTAATGCGAGGAGCAACTCCTGCAGTTCTTTTCCATAATTGTGCTGGTACTTTGGTATATTCGGCAGTTCCCTCTTTTCCTTCAACTGGTGCCAACACTTCCACCTCCCAATCCTGTCCTTCATGTGGTTTAAAGAAGGCTTCCAGCTCTTTATTCCTCCCACTACCTTTTTTGGTCATATATCTAGGCTTCTGGCTAAGTCAATCGGCTTTTGATGAGTGTTTGCAAGGGCCATTAAAACAGCCTCTTCTCTTGCACTATTGTCCGCTATTATATTTGCTAGAGCTTCGTGCGGCGGATGTCCTAGAATTGTTAGGAACCTGGTGTGTTCGCTTGGGGTAATTATCTGCTGGATCACTGCCCATAAATCTCGGGATTCTGTGTGATATACCCGCATTGTAGTTCTTAGGTGATTTTCTACGATCGGGTATTTGACTTAAAATGGCCATCATCTCGTTGGGCTTCCATGGGGTATAAACTCTTATTGTATGGGGATTATTTGCACTCACTGCATTGGCCGGATCAAAAGAAGGATTAGGCATTTCCCTAACAGGGAACTGTCTACAGGTTGTTTGTTTAGTTTTTGTACTTTCTGCCATATCAAGATCTATGTCGGTTTCTTCAATTGTTGTCTCACCCCCAGATGTATCTTCCCCCTCACTTGGGGGTTTCTCGGTACTTTCTAAATTACTCCTTTTCTTCTCTCGCTACTCCTTCAAATCGTCTAGGTTTAACCTCGCAAGAATACCCTGGTTTCTATATCCTTCCTCTACCTTCTTTGTCCTTAACTACTTGAGTTTTCTTTTTCGTTTGGCTTCTGGCACAGTGAACTCTCGGACTATCTATTATTAATGGAGCGGTCGGGTTTAAAGAATCCTGTGCTACAGAATTTGATTGTCTATTCCGTTCACAAGCTACACATTGCGCATCTGAAGCTCGGGGATCGCAAGAGGAGTAAGGTGGTGGCCGTAGATTTCTATTTCTAATGGCCCTGTCTCATGATGCGAGTTCATTCAAGAGCTCTCTGAGTTTAAAAAAAAAATCAAACTCGTGGTAAGCACGGAGAATGAACGTAGCGGGTACGTCGGAGCTCGGGGACGTCTCTTAGCGGCTCGTAACGCTAACAGCAGGTACTCGGGAAGACTCGCTAACGGCAGGTAAGCTCGGGAAGACTCGTGAAGATTTTTCAACATGTTGAAAAATATCCACGAGAGCCTCGAGTACTGACGAGCGGCCATTACCGTAAATCTCCGAGTTTGAATCAGGGCAAACTCGGGATAACTCTTTGAATGAACTCGTACAGTGGGACAGGGCTTTAACACTTTCCCAATCTTCTAAATACTCATCGTCGTCCCCCTCAAAATTAACACCAACCATCGGGTCCACAAGCTCGAAATTTACTGGTGCCAGTTTTCCTTTGGAAGATTTCCTTCTGCCCTTATCTCTAATACTTCCATGCTCCTCTCTCAAGATGCCTGGAGGTCGGTACGCTTCAGTATCCTCCAATTCTATCCCCCGCTTCAGAGTTGCTTCCTTCCAACTTGTCATTCTTTCAGTGTCTCTACTCGCTTTCCGTTCCTCATAATAATTTTTCCACAATCCAATTAATTCCCTTGCCTCTTCACTATCGCTGCATTGCCAGATAATTTGCTCAATGTACTTCAATCCCTTCAATGTATTAACACCACTCTCGGGCCATAAATCGATCCCTAATTCTTATTCTAATAGCCCGGAAAGGTTTCTCAATCGTTCGGCTCTCTGTGGAAATTCGCTGCATATTAATTGTAACGGAATTTCAGAATCAGCAGTCATATCTCATTCCACGTGATTCCCCGTTCTTTTGGACTATGGAAGCAACTCCTAAACCACTCGCACCTTCTTAACAATTCACCCCTCTCTCTCAATCTCCGAGATTACCAAACTCGCTCCCGAACAATGGTCAGCGGCTCCGAAGCGCCAGCAGTCTCGCACCTCTTTCAATACAATCGCAATCAATCTTTCCAATCTACTATTCAAATTCTTCTATTATCTCCCACAAATCCACACGATTTCAACTCTACAATTTTAACAATCCTCAATCATCTAAAGATTAAGGTGCTCCAGGGAAGAATCAAACTCGTTTCCGCAGCCCGTTTCCAATACCCAGAACAAACACATGCAAATGAGCTCCAAACAAGCAAGCAAAACCATACACAGACAAGAAATTACACCACTTATTATTATCATACACAACCACATTTTTGTATAAACCACAATCATTCGTCCAATATCGCATTCGTTACTGTGCAGTTCCAAAAGCAAATCACAGTATATTTTAATCCCTCCTCGTGGTGTGCTCAGTCAATGGAACAATCCCTCCCACGACAGTGATCGGAGGGATACGAACCCCTGGCAATCACGAGTCGGACTCCGATTATAACAACAGTCCGGATCAAACTATATTTTTATACAGCCATTTAAACTATTATTACAACAGTGTATCTAACATTTGAAATCAAAATCAAAAGCAATACACAGTAAACACAATGCAACAACAGCAGTCTTACATGCACTTTGTACACAACTTCGAAGTTTTATTATCATGCACAGATTAATCCGAAAGGAAATGTGCACACTTTAAATTGTCCAGCACCTCAATGTGTGATTCTGAATATTAGTAAATTTGAAAGCTCTGACTAATTATTTTTTGGTGCGTAGATTCGACGTACGCAAATTCGGTCAAAATTTGCTCGGATATGGAATTCTCTAATTAATTAGAATATTTTCGGCCAATCTGTACTCTAATCACTGAGTGCCCAATACCTTTACGAGACTCCTCTCCCGTCCTTTCAGAGATCTAGATATCTCACACAGGCGTGAACTTTAACCGACATAGGCTCACCCTATCAAAAAGGCTTCCTCCTTTCCACCTGCTTGGCACCGTGTGTCAGTGCGTAATCTCTTCATGCTGGCAGTCGATGCCGATTTTTGGAGCGTGTTTCCAATCTGCTCCCCCAGCAACGACGCAGTACTTTGCCTCTTAGCACTGTTACACCCAGTTCGTCTTTACATATCCAATCAATTGGATACCCGATCTGGGCAGGGCCTTGAACCTCTAGTTTTTTTTTAAATGAAATAGTTTTCTTAGCAGCAGCTGGAGCTACTGACTATGGTTAAGTATTACGGGCCTTTAACCAAAAGGAGAGGACTTGAACCCAACCCTAGAAAGGGGCCTCTAACCCCAAAGGCACGAGTGCCCCCAGTGCTTGCTAGACTGTTCTACGGTCTCATTGGGACCCTTTCCTAAGCTCGCGGATGATCGATCTACTCAGACTAGCGAATTGTGGAAAACCGATGTGAAAACTGCAACCTGGCGTCGATTTCTTCACTCGCGATCTGGAACAGCTCAATATCCTTAATCACAAACTTGTGTTTGGGGGGGGTCTGTTGAGATCCCGGACGAGCCCCCAATGTAAATATGCTCCTAACGCTTACCCCCTTAGTGTGGTTCAGTAAAAAACACTGACTCAAGCACTGGACCAACTAAACTTTATTTTTAGAACAGCAAATTCCCCTATACAATACCTAAACCACCGCGGGTTCGATCCTTGTCTCTGCCTGGCCAAGCCCTTTAGCCTCATACAAGCAGACACTGCCCAAAAGGTCATGCAGTCCCAAGCTGCCACCCAGAAGATCGACACCCAAAATGGGACTACCTTTTATAGATCCACGAACCTTGAGGGCCAAACTACATAGGGGTGGTCCCCTTACAATCCAATCAAACATATCAATTACATCAATACATTATTGACAGTTCCCTAATCCAATTACAGAGTCTAAAACAATGTTTCTTACAAAAGCTTCTGGAAGGAAGCTAGTTCACTGAATAAAGCAACATTTAGCCTGGAACTCAAAACAATTCTGCTAGGGCTTATCATTTTGGCCAATCAACAAACAGCAGGGTAACTGTCTTGCAACATTATTTACAATCCCTTTGCAGCAATCCAATCATATCAATGCATTTAAGTTTGTTTGCAGTTTTTATACATTTTATCAATTAAGGGGAAATGAGGAGAACACCTGGATCTATCACCATCCTGCATATCAATCTGAGGCTCAGACTGATCGGCGCCATCCACAGCCTGTGATTTTCCACTGACAAAGGTTAAGCAATTCTGACAAATGCAGGGATTCTCCATTTTATAGTCTCTTTAATTTGGTCAATATTAACAATATCAGTATTTAGTCCTCCCTAGCTTAGACACACCCTATTTACACACAGCTACGGACAAATCTGAGAGACTGGCAGTATTAGTTTAGTTTAGAGATACAGTATGGAAACAGGCCCTTCGGCCCACCGGGTCAGCGCCGACCAGCGATTCCCGCATACACTAGGAACAAATTTTACATTTACCAAGCCAATTAACCTACATACCTGTACGTCTTTGGGGTGTGGGAGGAAACCGAAGATCTCGGAGAAAACCCACGCAGGTCACGGAGAGAACATACAAACTCCGTACAGACAGCACCCGTAGTCTGGATCGGAACCGGGTCTCCGTGCGCTGCGTTCGCTGTAAGGCAGCAACTCTACCGCTGTAGACATCTTCTGCCACTTGGAAACTCAGCTGTTGGGTGCATTTCCAAACCTGGGAATGAACTATAGACTTCTGGGCTCGATTGTCTTAAGTGGGACAAACGCCCCCCACCCCCCCAACCCCTGAGGAACAAGTACAGCATTTCCTCAAACTGTTTAGAGTAGCAGGTGGTCTTTCCAAAATTATTCTCATAACACACAGCATTTATGGAAATAGTAGACTTAACAATCTGACATACAAGTCACAAACCCATGCTGTCTTGGTTGTTCTTTCCTGACCTACTAGGTATTTCCAACATTCTGCTTTCACTTCCAAACTAGAGGTTGAATTTGTCTGTTAGCAAAGTACCGAACAATATTTGTTAATTTGCAATGTCTATTTTTAATACACTATTGTGCAGTCAGTAAAATTGAAGACATCTATGTATCATTTGATTTACAAATCTAATACTGGTGGAGCAGCTGGATTCCATCATTCCCCTGTGGATAGGACTTTGTATTCATTGACTGGCTAATTCACTAATTCCGTTTCTATTCTTAGAGAAGATTTTTTTCTGACACCATTGGCTAAAATTAAAACTCAGATGCACCAGGATAATTTATTTGCCATGTTTATTGATTCAATTTTTATGTTTTCCATGGGAATAATAATATTTTTTTCTAAAAAGGAGCCTGAGGGAAATATGAGCAATTTTCACATCTACCTGCAGAAGATATGAACAGGTAGAAGGTGGGTTTTCTATCACTGACTCAAATTAAAAGCTGTAAATGAACAACTCTTACGCTCAGCACAAGTCTGCACAGCACATAAAAGCACCATACAGCAAACTTGAAAAAATAGCCATGAACATGTTTAGTACATAATATTGAAAAATCATTCAAGCTCTGCGAAGTTTCTCGTTTGTGTCGAATGTTCAAATGAAAATTGGGATCTTGCAAAAAGTTCATCTGACGCAACACAATGAGATAAATAGCTCAAAGCAAATACCCGTGACAGAAGATTAACAAGCAATTTCCAAAACCTTTATGTGACAAATCTTTGCATACCTTGGGTATGCAAAACAAAGAATTTCACTGTGACTTGTCACATGTGACAATAAAGTAATAATTCATATCATTTTGGGAACAACTTTTCCTCAGCAGTTACAGTAGGATTCTTACTCACCATATGAACAGTAAATAGATCCTGTCGATTCAACATTGGTAAGAAGTATGACCAAGCAGTGTTCTTAGTTTTTTTGGCATAATCAAAAAAAATGTTGACTCGTTGGTGGTTTTCCTGTTTAAAGTGAACATCATAACATCAACGTCACGAACAGTTAGATTTAAAGACAAAATTAATATATTTGATAGACAGATTTATTACATTTTGAATATGTTCAATATTTTCTGTTGAATCCATTGAATTGATAGAAAGATAATCACCTTCAACACAGCTGAAAAAGTTAGTTTGCTGTGTATATATACAGTGCCCATGTTTGGGAAAAAGACCCATCATTTATGTATTTGCCTCTGTACTCCACAATTTGAGATTTGTAATAGAAAAAAATCACATGTGGTTAAAATGCACATTGTCAGATTTTATTAAAGGCCATTTTTATACATGTTGGTTTCACCATGTAGAAATTACAGCTGTGTTTATACATAGTTCTCCCCTTTCAGGGCACCATAATGTTTGTGAGACATGGTTTTACAGGCGTTTGTAATTGCTCAGGTATGTTTAATTGCCTCCTTAATGCAGGAGCTCTCAGCACCTAGTCTTTCCTCCAGTCTTTCATTTGGCAACTTTTATTGCTGTTTATCAACACGAGGTCCAAAGTTGTGCCAATGAAAGTCAAAGAAGTCATTATGAGACTGAGAAACAAGAATAAAACTGTTAGAGACCTCAGCCAAACCTTAGGCTTACTAAAATCAAGTGTTTGGAACATCATTAAGAAGAAAGAGAGCACTGGTGAGCTTACTAATCGCAAAGGGACTGGCAGGCCAAGGAAGACCTCCACAGCTGATGACAGAAGAATTCTCTCTATAATAAAGAAAAATCCCCAAACACCTGTCCAACAGATCAGAAACACTTCGGGAGTCAGGTGTGGATTTGTCAATGACCACTGTCCGCAGAAGACTTCATGAACAGAAATACAGGGGCTACACTGCACGATGCAAACCACTGGTTAACTGCAAAAATAGGATGGCCAGGTTACAGTTTGCCAAGTACTTAAAAGAGCAACCACAGTTCTGGAAAAAGATCTTGTGGACAGATGAGACAAACATTAACTTATATCAGAGTGATGGCAAGAGCAAAGTATGGAGGACAGAAGGAACTGCCCAAGATCCAAAGCATACCACCTCATCTGTGAAACTTGGTGGTGGGACTGTTATAGCCTGGGCATGTATGGCTGTTGATCGTATTGGCTCACTTATCTTCAATGATGATACAACTGCTGATGGTATAATGAATTTTGAAGTGTATAGACACATCCTATCTGCTCAAGTTCAAACAAATGCCTCAGTACTCATTGGCCAGCAGTTCATTCTACAGCAAGACAATGATCCCAAACATACTGTTAAAGCAACAAGGGAGTTTTTCAAAGCTAAAAAATGGTCAATTCTTGAGTGGCCAAGTCAAGAATCACCCGATCTGCACCCAATTGAGCATGCCTTTTATATGCTGAAGAGAAAACTGAGTGGGACTAGCCCCCAAAACAAGCACAAGCTAAAGATGGCTGCAATACAGGCCTGGCAGAGCATCACCAGAGAGACACCCAGCTGCTGGTGATGTCCATGAATCATAGACTTCAAGCAGTCATGGATATGCAACAAAATACTAAACATGACTACTTTCATTTACATGACATTGCTGTGTCCCAAACATTATGGTGCCCTGAAATGGGGGACTATGTATAAACACAGATGTAATTTCTACATGGTGAAACCAAAAAGTATAAAAATGGCCTTTATTAAAATCTGACAATGTGCACTTTAACCACACGTGGGTTTTTTTCCTCTATTGTAATAGTTATAAATCTAAAATTGTGGAGTACAGAGGCAAATAAATAAATGATGGATATTTGTCCCAAACATTATGGAGGGCACTGTATTTTACAAATTCCTTGTGTAAGTTGCTATGAAGCTTCACCATGGCAGCTGAACTCATTTTCTCTCCCATAGGTAAATATCAAACATCTAAACCAACAAGGCAATTCCAAAATCACCCCAGTAGGTCAGGTTTTAAAGCATGGTTGAAACGAGTTCAGTGTTTTGGTCATCCTGCTATAGAAAAGATGCCATTAAGCTGGATAGAGAGCAGAGAAGATATACGAGGATATTGCCAGGACCCAGGGCCTGAGCTATAGGGAGAGGTTGGGCTGGCAAGGAGTTTATTCTTTGGAACAAACGAGGCTGAGTGGTAATTTTATAGAGGTATACAAAACAATGAAGAGAATAAACAGGGTAAATGTGCAGAATTCTTTACACAGAGTAGGAAAATGAAACAAACATAGGACATACGTTTAAGGTGAGAAGGTAAAGATTTAATAGAAACTTGCTGGGCAACTGGGTGATGGGTATATGGAATGAGCTGCCAAAGGAGGTAGTTGAACAAGCTTAGATGGGGTATCTGGGTTGACATAGATAAGTTGGACCAAAGGGCTCGTTTCTCCGCTGACGAATGGTAGTAATTTACTTTTCCCACAGACAAGATAATTAAATTAATTTGGCAAAACATCAGTTTAAAAAAAATTCAAAATGGCAGTGAGAAACGTCATTGAGCAAATGGAGCAACCAAATCTAGTGGATAGAACAGCTTGTGATGGGCAGGGATCGTAAGAGGGCTGTTAGGTTTAACAGCATTAACTTTAATGCATGGGTCCTTGCAGGCAAAACAAGTGAGCTGAGAGCATGGAATTATGACATTGTTGTAATCACGGAGAAATGTGGTTAAGGGCAGGAACATGCTCCTGGGTACACTGCTTTTAGGCACGACGTTGTACCAAAAGGGGAGGAGGTGTATGTAATCCGTGAGAGGATAACAGCAGTATTCTGGCATGATATCGTCAGTTCAGTTTGACACATGTACCAAGGTACAGTGAAAAGCTTTTGTTGCGTGCTAATCCGTCAGCAACAAGGCAATACATGATTACAATCGATCCATTTATAGTGTATAGATACATGATAAGGGAATAATGTTTAGTGCACGCTAAAGCCAGCAAAGTCCGATCAAGGATAGTCCGAGGGTCATCAAAGTGGTAGATAGTAGTTCAGCACTGCTCTCTGGTTGTGGTAGGATGAATCAGTTGCCTGATAACAGCAGGGAAGAAACTGTCCCCGAATCTGGGGATATGCGTTTTCACACTTCTATACCTTTCTTGTCCTTGATTATGCTGCTGGCATTGCCGATGCAGGCCGAAGTATAAATGGAGTCAATAGAAGGGAGGTTGGTTTTTGTGATAGTCTGAGTTGCGTCCACAATTTGCTGCAATTTGTTGCAGTCTTGGATGGAGCTGTTCCCAAACCAAGTTGTGATGCATCCTGATAAAATACTTTCTATGGTGCACCGTAGAAGGTGGTGAGAGTTGTAGGGGACATGCCAAACTTCCCGGATGGATACGTCAGGCAGAAGAGCCTGTATCTTTGCTATTTGACTCCAAACTCTACATTTAAAAAAATGTGAAGCATTAAAGTTAAATTTAACTTTCTAATGTTATTCTTCAGACCAATTCATTATGTACAATACTAAGGAGTTGTGCAAAAACATGATGCTGAATTTTCACAGGAGGTTAACTATAGGCAATATTACCAATGCCAAATGGCACAACTGCTAAGTCCCGGCAAGATTGCAAGTGCCATTGTTGATGCATTTGATTTAAAAATCCAACGTCGACATTTTTATCCATTCACTCCATTTTCATGTCAGAATATTCACAATATCTTCCAATGCCAGGTTTTACTCAAAGTATCTGTAACCACTTTCGTATAATTAAATTATTGAAAAACTATTTTCCCTAGGAGCCTTATGAAATCCTGCGAGTGTCTTTATCAAAATCAAAAACAGCAGGTGATAGAGACATAGGCCTAATGGAGATTCAGTTGAAGAAGTCAAAATCTATACCTGAAACACAGAAATAGGAATTTGAATAGAAAATAGAGGCCACAAAGATAATGGTCGATCCTGTGCCTCATCCACATTATAGCTCGGTTATCATTTAATTCTCTTATTATCCCAAAACTATTCATCTTAGCTTTAAAATTTCAAAGATTTGCAACCCGTTGCATGAGAAAATTTCTCATCTGTCATTAAAAACCCAACTGCATAACCATCGACTAAAATTGCTTAGTTCCGAGGTCTCCATTCTCAACATCTACATTGCCAAATTCTCGCAGTCTTCAGCTCCTAATAAAATCTCGAGTGAGTAGATTTCTCTCTCATGGGACATATCCCTCTTGCCAGGATTCAATCTTGTATTTTTTTATTGCACTGATTCCAAGACAAGTATATCCTTCAGATGAAACATTTTACTTTAGGCTTTTAATATCTGAAAAAAAGACAATCATTATGCTATTATGAACATGGAGCATTTTTTAAAAATCAGCCCCGCCTCCTGGGCTTAATTCTCCGCAGGTGCCGGAAGGGGCGTTACCTTCATGGTGACTGACAGGCGAGAAGACTAATCTGCTTATCTCATGATTTTTTAAACCTTCATAAATTTTGTAATATTTCACCGATCGGAACAAAACTTGGTGCGCTTGGAGCAGAGAACGGTAAGTAAGGTGGCGAAAAATCCGAGCAATATAGGGTACCGTTTTGCGCAAATTAAAAAAAAATGCAAACAGAAGAAGACAAGATGAAAGTTTTAGTCATAGTATAGATTTAAGTATGATGATAAAGGAAACGTTAATGGGTGGGAATGAGTGATAAGGGAATAAACTGCAACGTTTGAATATCATCAAAAAGGATATGGGGAGCACCTGGAAAAAAAGCAAGAACTGCACATCTATACATAACTAAAACTGATCTTGTGCTCTTCCGGTTTGCAAGGTTTTTCTATTTGTGCAAAAACGGTACGCGATAGCGCTACGAATTTGCAACAAGTTTTGTTCAGATCGGTGGTATAATGTAAAAGTTAGCGAGGTTTAAAAAATTTAAAAAACGCACATGCGAAGATCGATCGGGGAATAGAGGGAGAGGAGGGAGGGAGCAGAGGAGGGGGGGAGTGGGGAATAGAGGGAGATGAGGGCAGTGGGGGTGAGGAGGGATAGTGGGGGGATAGGGGAGTGAGGATAGAGGGATAGGAGGGTGGTAGGGAGGGGAGAGGAGTTTTGGAGGGAGTGACTGAGGGTAGGGGAAAGGAGAGGGAGAGGTGAGGGAAGGATTCGGGGAGGGGAGGAGGAGAGGGGAAAGAAGAGGGAGGGGGTGAAGAGGAGGGGGAGACAGTGCTAGGAATGAGGGGAAATGAGCTGCGCCTGTGCAGTTGGGGACTTTCGGTGAGTGGTGGAATATTGCGTTGGGGACCAAGCTTCCTGTGTGATAGGGACCCAACAGGTCCCACTTAGTCTGGTTCAATATAAAAGATTCCTCTGTATCTTTACTTTTCCTATTTAGTACTTTTAAAAGACATTTCAACAGGTACATGGATAGGAAAGGTTTAGAGGGATATGGCCCAAACATGGACAGGTGGGACATCTTGATCGGCATGGGCAAGTTGGCCTAAAGGCCCCGTTTCCATGCTTTATGACTCTAATTCAGTATGTCTTCGGACACAATTTATCTCAAATGGTTTTCGGACAATGAAAAAAGATTATCAGTTCAGGAAAGAAAGAATGAGCAGAAACAGTGCTAAAATGTGCAATTGTTGAAGGTCCAAATGCAACCACTTAATCATACAGGATTAAGATGCTATAATGGGTTGGTTTGGGGTTAGAAAAATATTTTTGATTAAAATAGCCACTAATTAGAGAAACAAAACTAATCCCTATTTTCAAAGGAATGACTGGATGACTGAAAATAGGCGAAAGTAGAGCTAACCATAAATAGATAAATATAGTTTATAATTAAACTCCACTATAAGCATGGCACAAAAACATCTTACACTGGTGAAAAATAAAAGTTGAGTTAAAAATTATAGTAGTTGATTAATAATTTCATTTCAGAAACAAAGTAATTCTGGGATCTGACCAACTATATGGATAGGTGGACAGTTGCACAAAAGAGCAAAGTGTTGATTACTAATCAAGGTTGAATCAGCCATGATACCCTGTATGATGGAGTAACTTGTTAGCCCACTGAATTAATATACAAATCTTATTAATCTGAAGTGAATCACCACTCCAGTTGAGTCACAAAACAACTTAGTATACTCTTAATCAACATAAGGAAAAAAAATCAAAGTGTTGAGCTGAAAGAAATGGAGCTCCAAATGAAGTTGTAAAAATACATCCTTAGAAAGGTTTGAAAAAATAGCAATTTTGTTGCTAAATTAGTTGGGAATAAAGGTATTTGAAAACAGTAAAATCCTGGATCAGAGTCCCATTTTATAAATTATGAAATATAATTTAATGCAGCCATTTTTTCTGAATTTACCATCCAATAACCTTCCTGAATTAAAGCTGAAGATCTTACGTCAGATCACAGAATTAAAAAGGTTTCCAAAGTGAACTTCTGGTTTTAACAATTTTACCAAATTTTGTATCTCTTTTACATTCAAGGCAAATGCTCATCGCTTACATTGGTATTCATCAAATTCATAAGTGAGAATGCCGCAGAAACAAAGACATGATTTAAAATATTCAATTTATGCAAAATATTATCCTGCAATTGTATACGTACCTGCAACATGTCATCAATCATTGTCAAGATGTACTGCACAGTTTGCTCCTTGGAAATGTGTGTCATTAAATTTAAAAAGGTTTTGGCACACTAAAAAATAAAAAGACTTTTAAAGCATAAAGTACAAAAAAAGTTTCAAAAATGAAATTGAAATTACACATTTGCAAACGTTTCAAAATATACAATACATGAATAATGACAGCATACCACCCAAAACACTTGTCCTAATGACTTTAATGGGCAATGTTATATACCAACTCTGATCAAGTTCTGATCATGTTGTTTCCCCCCAAATATTGACACAGAGAGACGAAAATCTGTTGAAGAAACAAAAATCAAATACTGATCAGATATATCCAAGGAAACTATGGAAAGCTAGAGATAAAATTGCCAGTGCCCTAGCTGAGATTTACGAGTCGCCATTAAATACAGGTGAGGTACCGGAAGATTGGAGGGTGGCAAATGTTGTGCCTCTAATCAAGAGGGGTGCAGGGAAAAGGCTGGGGCTTTTTGGAAAGTTACTGGAGAGATATACATGCACTTTGATGGATAAGGACTGATTAGAGATAGTTAGCATGGTTTTGTATGTGGGAGGTCATGACTTACGAATCTGAGTTTCTTGAAGGTTGATGAGGGCAGAGCTGTAGACATTGTATAGATGGATTTTAGCAAGGCATTCGGCAAGGTTCCTCATAGGCTGCTCTGGAAGGTTTGAGTGCAAGGGATCAAAGGGGAGAATGCTGAATGGATAGAAAATTGGCTTCATGAAAGGAAGCAGAGGGTGATGGTGGAAGGTGTTTTGGACTGGAGGCTTGTAACTAGTGGTGTGCCTCAGGGTGTGGTGTAGGTGTTCCATTGCTGTTTGTCATCTATATCAATGATTTGAATGAGAACGTACATGGCATGATTGGCAAGTTTGCAGATGACACTTAAGTGGGCGTTTTTGTAAATAGTGAAGATGGTTGTCAAAAATTACAGTAGGATCTTGATTGATTGGGCAGGTGGGCCGAGGAATGGTTTATGGAATTTAATACTGATAAATGCAAAGATTCATAAGTTGAGAATCTTAAGTATTGATTGAAAAAGAGAGATTTTCCAACCATGCTTTACAATTCCCTGACAACTATAATATAAAGAAACAATTCATACGTTCATAAGTTCCAGGAGCAGAATACGGCCATTCGGCCCATCTGGTCTACTCTGCCATTCAATCATGGCTGATCTATCTTTCCCTCTCAACTCCATTCTCCTGCCTTTGCCCCAAAATCCCTGACATTTAGTTGCATTTGGGAAAGTCTAAAATGGGCACGACCTACACAGTAAATCAAAACGCTTCACAAAGGGAACAACTCACATAGGGATAGCAATTGAAGATACTGGAGAATGGGAAGAAACCAAAGGTCGAGAGCTCTCTTTACAAACCTGGTGCACTAATCAAGGTACACTGGCCTCATTGCTGATAGTAATACGTTTCTCCCCATAACCTCAGGGAGTACATGCAATACAACTGTCCAACATCATTATTCTCTGTCTTATTTGACAATTGTTGCCTTAAAGGTACAGTGCATTCAGAAAGTATTCAGACCCCTTCACTTTTTCCACATTTTAACCCCACGTTACAACCTTAATCTAAAATGGATTAACTTCATTTTTATTATCATCAATCTACACACAATACCCCATAATAAAAACGCAAAAACAGGCGTTTAGAAATTGTTGCAAAGTAATTAAAACGAAATAACTAAAATATCACATTTACATAAGTATTCAGACCTTTTACTCAGTACTTTGTTTGGCAACGATTACAGCCTCAAGTCTTCTTGGGTATGACGCTACAAGCTTGGCACAGCTGTATTTGGGTATTTTCTCCCATTCTTCTCTGCAGATCCTCTCAAGCTCTGTCAGGTTGGATGGGGAGCGTCGATGCACAGCTATTTTCAGGTCCCTCCAGAGATGTTCAATCAGGTTCAAGTCCGGGCTCTGGCTGGGCCACTCAAGGACATTCACAGACTTGTCACAAAGCCACTCCTGTGTTTAAGAAGGAACTGCAGATGCTGGAAAATCCCAGGTACACAAAAATGCTGGAGAAACTCAGCGGGTGCAGCAGCATCTATGGAGCGAAGGAAATAGGCAACGTTTCGGGCCGAAACCCTTCTTCAGACTGATGGGGGGTGGGGCGGGGAGAAGAAAGGAAAAAGGAGGAGGAGGAGCCCAAGGGCTGAGGGAGAGCTGGGAAGGGGAGGAGACAGCAAGGGCTAACAGAATTGTGAGAATTCAATGTTCATGCCACCAGGATGCAGACTCCCCAAGCGGAATATGAGGTGCTGTTCCTCCAATTTCCGGTGGTGCTCACTCTGGCCATGGAGGAGGCCCAGGACAGAGAGGTCGGATGCGGAATGGGAGGGGGAGTTGAAGTGCTGAGCCACCGGGAGGTCAGGTTGGTTATGCGGACCGAGCGGAGGTGTTCGGCGAAACGATCGCCAAGCCTACGCTTGGTCTCACCGATGTAGATCAGCTGACATCTAGAGCAGCGGATGCAATAGATGAGGTTGGAGGAGATGCAGGTGAACGTCTGTCGCACCTGGAACGACTGCTTGGGTCCTTGAATGGAGTCGAGGGGGGAGGTAAAGCGACAAGTGTAGCATCTCTTGCGGTTGCAAGGGAAAGTGCCCGGGGAGGGGGTGGTGCAGGAGGGAAGGGAAGAATTGACAAAGGAGTTACGGAGGGAGCGGTCTTTGCGGAAGGCAGACAGGGGGGGAGATGGGAAGATGTGGCGAGTGGTGGGGTCACGTTGGAGGTGGCGAAACTGACGGAGGACTATATGTTGTATGTGACGGCTAGTGGGGTGAAAGGTGAGGACTAGGGGGACTCTGCCCTTGTTGCGAGTGGAGGGATGGGGAGAGAGAGAAGTGTTACGGGGTATGGAAGAGACCCTGGTGCGAGCCTCATCTATAGTAGGGGAGGGGAACCCCCGTTCCCTGAAGAATGAGGACATTTCCGATGCCCTGGTGTGGAACATCTCATCCTGGGAGCAGATGCGGCGTAGACGGAGGAATTGGGAGTAGGGGGATGGAGTCCTTACAAGAAGCAGGGTGGGAAGAAGAGTAGTCTAGATAGCCATGGTTGTCAGTGGGTTGTCCTGTGTTGTCTTGGCTGTGTGCTTAGGGTCATTGTCCTGTTGGAAGGTGAACCTCTGCCCCAGTCTGAGGTCCAGAATGCTCTGGAGCAGGTTTTCATCAAGGATCTCTCTGTACTTTGCTCCATTCATCTTTCCCTCAATCCCGACTAGTCTCCCAGTTCCTGCCGCTGAAAAACATCCCCACAACATGATGCTGCCATCACCATGCTTCACCGTAGGTATGGTATAGGCCAGGTGATGAGCGGTGACTGGTTTCCTCCAAACATGACGCTTGGTATTCAGGCCAGAGTTCAATCTTGGTTTCATCAGACCAGAGCACCAGAGAAACCAACCCTTTGGCAAACTCCAAGCTCGTTGTCAGGTGCCTTTTACTGAGGAGTGGTTTCCGTCCGGCCTCTCTACCATAAAGGCCTGATTGGTGGAGTTGTCCTTCCGGAAGATTTTCCCATCTCCACAGGGGAACTCTGGAGCTCTGTCAGAGTGACCATCGGGTTCTTGGTCAACTCCCTGACCAAGGTCCTACTCCCTCGATTGCTCAGTTTGGCCGGGCGGCCAGCTCTATGAAGTGTCCTGGTGGTTCCAAAGTTCTTCCATTTAAGAATGACAGTCCACTGTGCTTTTCGGGACCTGCAATGCTGCAAAAATTGGTTTATACCCTTCCCCAAATCTGTGTCTCGACACAATCCTGTCTCGGAGGTCTACGGACAATTCCTTCATCTTCATGGCTTGGTTTTTGCTCTGACATGCAGTGTCAACTGTGGGACCTTATATAGACAGATGTGTGTCTTTCCAAATCATGCCCAATCAATTTAATTTACCACTGGTGGACTCCAATCAAGTTGTAGAAACATCTCAAGGATAATCAATGGAAACAGGATGAACCTTAGCTCAATTTTGAGTGTCAAAGCAAAGGGTCTGAATGCTGATGTAAATGTGATATTTCAGTTATTTATTTTTAATTACTTTGCAAAAATTTCTAAACACCTGTTTTTGCTTCTTCATTCTGGGGTATTTTTTGTGTAACCATATAACAATTGATGATAAAAAAAAGTTTGAAGCTGCTTTTTTTAATCCTTAATTTAATCCATTTTAAAATAAGGCCGTAACATTACAAAATGTTGAAAAAGTGAAAGGGTCTGAATACTTTCTGAATGCACCGTATTTACAATCTTCCTGTGAGGGATCTTTTTCTTTAGGGATACAGCGTGAAAACAGGCCATTCGCCCCATCGAGTCCACAACGACCAGCGATCCCTGCATATTAACACTATCCTACATTAGGGACATTTTTTTTACATTTACCAAGCCAATCAACCTACATACCTGTACGTCTTTGGAGTGTGGGAGGAAATCAAAAATCCCGGAGAAAACGCACGCAGGTCACGGGGAGAACGTACAAACTCCGTACAGACAAGCAGCTGTAGTCGGGATCAAACCCGGGTCTCCGGTGCTGCATTTGCTGTAAGGCAGCAACTCTACCGTGCCACCGTCCTCATCTGTAGACTGCAACAACTTTCTACATGGATTATTTCTATCAACAATATCACTACCTTTTGCAAATGGTCACTAGACACATTACGTTCCCGAGGTCACTTCCACTCAAATACCTTCCATTGTCACTAATTTAACTAAAAAGGCCTCCTTTCTATTAATTTCAGATTTGTTTACTGCCCTGCTACTCTTTCAAACAGCAACATCCCACCCTCATTGGCGATTCAGGGTCTGTAGATTTGGTAGTACTGATGCTTACTAAATGCAGAAACAATAAGGTAAAGCTGTCAACAAAACATCCTTTATTGAAGGCAATTAACACAACTAGCAGCAATAGCTGGTACAACAATATATTTAAAGTCTACTTATATTGTACATGCTGTTCTTAAAAGGCACATTATAATTTTTATTTCAATAATATAGAATAAAAATACAAAAATGCATCCCATCCATCAGCATGGACTTTTTTTAGACCATGATAATTTCCAAGTTATAATAACAACAAGAAGTGCAGATTTTACCTGATGGCCCTCATTATCCAGTATCTGCTGTTTATCTTCCGAACGAGCAGCTTCAAACTTTTTAATGAACTCACAATCTTCACTGGAAATCATCTGCCCCCTGAGGAGAGCACAATTATTGGCAGATATATGAATGAATGAATGAATAAGTTTGCTGACCAAGTATTCGCATACAAGAAATTTGCCTTGGTGCTCCGCCCGCAAGTGATAATATGACATACAGTGATAGTTAGGAATAACACATAAAACATTAAACATTAATAATAAAACATTATCGGTTAAACATGTGAATTAAATAAAATACCAGAGCAAAAGAAGGCTACAGATTTTTGGTTATTGAGTAGAGCTACTACTCATGGAAAAAAGCTGTTTTTATGTCTGGCTGTGGCAACTTTGACAGTCCGGAGTCGCCTTCCAGAGGGAAGTGATTCAAAGAGTTTGTGGCCAGGGTGAGAGGGGTCAGAGATGATCTTACCCGTTCGCTTCCTGGCCCTTGCAGTGTACAGTTCGCCAATGGAGGGAAGGTTGCAGCCAATAACCTTCTCAGCTGATGGACGATTCACTGCAGCCTTTGGATGTCATGTTTGGTGGCTGAGCCAAACCAGACCATGATGGAGAAGGTGAGGACAGACTCTACGATGGCTGTATAGAATTGGACCATCATTGCCTTTGGCAGATTGTGCTTTCTCAGCTGCCGCAGGAAGTACATCCTCTATTGTGCTTTTTTGACTGCGGAGTCGATGGTAGCCCCCCATTTAAGGTCCTTGGAGATGATGGTTCCCAGCAACTTAAATGTGACTGTGGTGTTGTTGATGGTGAGTGGAGTGAGGGAAGGGGGAGCTCTCCTAAAGTCTACTATCAATTCTACTGTCTTTTAAGAGCATTGAGCTCCAGGTTGTTGCGATGGCACTAGGACACCAGCTGTGTCACTTCCTGTTTCAATATACTTTGAAATGTCAATTGCTATGCTGAAAAGGATATTGAGAGTTCAAATGTGAATAAAATGTATATTTAGTTTGATGGACATACCAAATGAAAAAAGAGATTGATACAGGTTAATGGCTAGCAGTGGGGAAGGGCAAGAGAGAGGATAAATAATGGTATTTCCAAAACATTCTTGACATTTCATACATCATCCTGAACAAATTTAGTTTTGTCGCATTAATGTGAAATAAAAAAAGTCAGTAGTCCAATGTTGTGGTATATTCCCCGCCACATAGAAATAGAAAACTCACAAAAACATATTGTGCTAGCTTGAACATCGCACAGAACCCCCACCCCCTTTCCTCTCAATACAGGGGAAATTATATTAACAAACAGAATTTGTTGATTTAGATTTTTAAATCTTAAAAATGTTCGGGGTACATTTTACAAATGTTATAATTGCTATTGTCTTAGATTTGGATGTTTCTGGTTATTTTTAAAGTGTGTTAATAATCTGGCTGGGTTAGGGAGCATGATAGGTGTGGGTTATGAGAAACATGAAAATTCATGTTCATACAATTGGGATGTCGGCTATCGAATAGATTCCAGCACTTGACAACTGTAATTTTGGTTGAATTTTGGCATTTAATTCGAGAGCACTATCCTTGCAAACACTGGCTGGCTACAAATCATCACAATGATAATAATGTCAAATTGGTACTTGATGCAGGAGATGCTCTACCTTTTTCTTCCAATAGTATAACATCCCCAAGTACACTTCCAAGATCCAATGACGAAAGATTAATCCTCAGAAGTTGAAACACAGTGCATTGTTTTTTTAATGAATCATCAAAAATGGTAAACTCAAGCAGGTTATGTGCACAACTTGGGACTACAAAGAATTTCTCATAACTGAAAAGACCACCAAACCTAAGAAAATATGAACTTAAGGTGCGGCACGGTGGCACAGCGGTAGAGTCGCTGCTTTACAGTGCCAGAGACCCAGGTTCGATCCTGACTACGGGTACTGTCTGTACGGAGTTTGTATGTTCTCCCCTTGACCTACATGGGTTTTCTGCAGGTATTCCAGTTTCCTCCCACACTCCAATGACATACAGATTTGGCTTAGTTAGCTTCAGTAAAATGGTAAATTGTCCCCAGTGTGTAGGATAGTGTTGGTGTGTGGGGATCGTTGGTCGCCGCGGATTCGGTGGGCCAAAAAGCCCGTTTCCGCACAGTATCTCTAATGCTCTAAACACTACCTGTGTAATAAAAATAATAAAATGCAGGAAACACTCAACAGGTTAAGCAGTATTTGTGAAGAGAGAAAGAATTAATGTTTCAAGTTGAAGACTTAGATCGAAGATGCTTAACCTGCTGAGATTTTTCAGTGATTCCTGGTTTTCTTAACTTTCTAGCACTTGCATTTTTTTCATTTTTTAGAAAAGTGCAATAGCTGACAGTGATATATTTATTCAAGCTTTGCCACTCAAAAACTATGCAAAATCAAAAACCATGGAAATGTAGTTCTTGTAGTTTTTGCAGATGAGATCCAAAAATACCCAAACAAATGCTAATGTCACATCAGCAATGTCTACTTTACAAACATATTTATATCAATAATTCCAATTAGTCTTCTTCAAAATAACTAGCGTATTTCCCGGAAATGAAGACGCTCTTTTTTACCTAAAAATAAGGCACGAACATTTACCTGCGTCTTGGAGGCCGAAGGTTGGATTGTTAGCCAAGAAAGATAGACTTGGCTATCCCTGGTCGGTTGGGGGTGCTGCGAGTCGGCTGCCCTGCCAGCAGTGAGTTCATTATTTCGACCTTTTTTGGTATGTCCGAGTGTTTGTGTTTTTTTGTCTCTTGGTGTGTCTTATGTGGGGGGTGGTGGGGAGAAAAGGGGGAAACCGTTTTTTAGTCACTTTCTCATGGAGAGGCGACTTTTTCCATGTAGCTTCTCCGCCTCCCCTCTTGCGGCCTAACAGCTTGGATTGGAGCGATCACGGATGAACAAAGGAGAACTGACTGAATATTATTGCCTTACACCAAAGTGAAGAATGTTGATTCCACTGTGGTGGATTTTCATGTTATATTTTATTGTGTATTGTGCTCTTTTTGATTGTGTGGCAGCATGGTAAATCAAATTCCACTGCACCTTAATTGGTGCATGTGGCAGTAAACGTGAAATTGAACTTGAACTCAGTACAGAAATATCAAGAAACTTGTTGCAGTACTGAGGGATAGCCAAGTCTATCCCTCATTGCTGGGAGCTGATGGGAAGCGGCAATAAAGTGGGAAGCGGCTGTAAAAGGACAGCGCTGCGGGGGAGGGGGGGGAAAAAGAGTTCCTTTCACAGCGTGTGGGGAGTCTGGCCCAGGTCAGCACAGGCAAAAGCGTTGAGAAGGAGGGGGTCAGGGATCATCCCAGCAATTCACTCACAGCTGCCGTGGCCCTCCGGGCGCAGAGCCACCACATTGTGGCCGGGGAGGGAAGTAGCTCGGGTGGCTGCGAGCGGCCGCTAAGACCGGACAGTGAGGGGACCAGCTCAAGCGCAAAGATCATAGAGCGGAGCGGGTCAGCGGGCGATGGATAACAGGACAGCAGGCGGTGGATATTCAATATTCAGGAGGGATAGACAGAAAGGGAAAGGAGGTGGGGTAGCGTTGCTGGTTATAGAGATTAACTCAATAGAAAGGAAGGACATTAGCTTGGAGGATGTGGAATCAATATGGGTAGAGCTGCGAAACACTAAGGGGCAGAAAACGCTAGTGGGAGGTGTGTACAGGCCACCTAACAGTAGTAGTGGAGTTGGGGATGGCATCAAACAGGAAATTAGAAATGCGTGCAACAAAGGTAAAACAGTTATAATGAGTGACTTCAATCTACATATAGATTGGGTGAATCAAATTGGCAGGGGTACTATGGAAGAGGATTTCTTGGAATGTATGCGGGATAGTTTTCTAAACCAACATGTAGACGAACCAATGAGAGAGCAGGCTATTCTAGACTGGGTATTGCGTAATGAGGAAGGGTTAGTTAGCAGTCTTGTGTGTGGCCCCTTGGGCAAGAGTGATCATAATATGGTTGAGTTCTTCATTAGGATGGAGAGTGACATAATTAATTCAGAAACAAGTGTTCTGAACTTAAAGAAAGGTAACTTTGAGGGTATGAGACGTGAATTGGCCAAGAAAGACTGGCAATTGATTCTTAAAGGGTAGACGGTGGATGTGCAATGGAAGGCATTTAAAGACTGCCTGGATGAACTACAACAATTGTTCATCCCAGTTTGGCAAAAGAATAAATCAGGGAAGGTAGTGCATCCGTGGATAACAAGGGAAATCAGGGATAGTATCAAAACAAACGATGAAGCATACAAATTAGCCATAAAAAGCAGCCGACCAGAGGACTGGGAGAAATCCAGAATCCAGCAGAGGAGGACAAAGGGCTTAATTAGGAAATGGAAAATAGATTATGAAAGAAAACTGGCAGGTAACATAAATACTGACTGCAAAAGTTTTTATAGATATGTGAAGAGAAAAAGATTAGTTAAAACAAATGTAGGTCCCTTGCAGTCAGAAACAGGGGAATTGATCATGGGGAACAAGGACATGGCAGACCAATTGAATAACTACTTTGGTTCTGTCTTCACTAAGGAAGACATAAATAATCTGCTGGAAATAGCAGGGGACCGGGGGTCAAATGAGGGAGGAACTGAGTGAAATCCAGGTTAGCCGGGAACTGGTGTTAGGTAAATTGAATGGATTAAAGGCCGATAAATCCCCAGGGCCAGATAGTCTGCATCCCAGAGTACTTAAGGAAGTAGCCTCAGAAATAGTGCATTAGTGATAATTTTTCAAAACTCTTTAGATTCTGGAGTAGTTCCTGAGGATTGGAGGGGAGCTAATGTAACCCCACTTTTTAAAATGGGAGGGAGAGAGAAAACGGGGAATTACAGACCAGTTAGTCTAACATCTGTAGTGGGGAAACTGCTAGTCAGTTATTAAAGATGGGATAGCAGCACATTTGGAAAGTGGTGAAATCATTGGACAAAGTCAGCATGGATTTACGAAAGGTAAATCATGTCTGACGAATCTTATAGAATTTTTCGAGGATGTAACTAGTAGAGTGGATAAGGGAGAACCAGTGGTTCTGTTATATCTGGACTTCAGAAGGCTTTCGACAAGGTCCCACATAAGAGATTAGTATACAAACATAAAGCACACGGTATTGGGGGTTCAGTATTGATGTGGATAGAGAACTGGCTGGCAGACAGGAAGCAAAGAGTAGGAGTAAACGGGTCCTTTTCAGAATGGCAGGCAGTGACTAGTGGGGTACAAGGCTCAGTGCTTGGACCCCAGCTATTTACAATATATATTAATGATTTGGACGAGGGAATTGAATGCAACATCTCCAAGTTTGCGGATGACATGAAGCTGGGGGGCAGTGTTAGCTGTGAGGAGGATGCTAGGAGGCTGCAAGGTGACTTGGATAGGCTAGGTGAGTGGGCAAATGCATGGCAGATGCAGTATAATGTGGGTAAATGTGAGGTTATCCACTTTGGTGGCAAAAACAGGAAAGTAGACTATTATCTGAATGGTGGCCGATTAGGAAAAGGGGAGATGCAACGAGACCTGGGTGTCATGGTACACCAGTCATTGAAAGTAGGCATGCAGGTGCAGCAGGCAGTTAAGAAAGCGAATGGTATGTTAGCATTCATAGCGAAAGGATTTGAAAGGAGCAGGGAGGTTCTACTGCAGTTGTACAGGGTCTTGGTGAGACCACACCTGGAGTATTGCATACAGTTTTGGTCTCCAAATCTGAGGAAAGACATTCTTACCATAGAGAGAGTGCAGAGAAGGTTCACCAGACTGATTCCTGGGATGTCAGGACTTTCATATGAAGAAAGACTGGATAGACTCGGCTTGTACTCGCTAGAATTTAGAAGATTGAGGGGGGATCTTATAGAAACTTACAAAATTCTTAAGGGGTTGGACAGGCTAGATGCAGGAAGATTGTTCCCGATGTTGGGGAAGTCCAGAACAAGGGGTCACAGTTTAAGTATAAGGGGGAAATCTTTTAGGACCGAGATGAGAAAAACATTTTTCACACAGAGAGTGGTGAATCTCTGGAATACTCTGCCACAGAAGGTAGTTGAGGCCAGTTCATTGGCTATATTTAAGAGGGAGTTAGATGTGGCCCTTGTGGCTAAAGGGATCAGGGGGTATGGAGAGAAGGCAGGTACAGGATACTGAGTTGGATGATCAGCCATGATCATATTGAATGGCGGTGCAGGCTCGAAGGGCTGAATGGCCTACTCCTGCACCTATTTTCTATGTTTCTATGGAGCTTACTCCTGTGTCAGCACGTTTAAGGGACCAATTGAGGTTACTCGCGCTGACACAGGAGTAAGCTCCACCGCCCGTTGTTCTGTCATCCATCGCCCGGTGATCCGCTCTGCCCTATGATCTTTGCTCTTGAAAGACACGGTGAATGCCATGCAGTGTCGCGCAGCACGAGAGGCCATGTCCTGCAGTCGGAATTTAAGGATTTGCGGTAAGCAGCTGACATGAGCAAGGCCGGAAAGCGGCAGGAGCAGCCATAATGCGGTGGCTCTGCGCCCGGAGCGCCGCGGCAGAGGTGAGTGAGAAAGTTGCTGGCATGATCCGCGAGCCCCTGCCTCTCAACGCTCCTGCCCATGCTGACCCGGCCCGGCTCTCCACACGCTGTGAAAGGAACTCTCCCCCCAATTAGTCCCTTGAACTAGTATTGCCATTCAATAAGAACACAACTGATTCAACATGTCCCGGTGTGCTCCCGTTTTTCCCACCATCTCTCCACCTGCCGTCACCCTCCACCCCCCACCCATTCAGTCATTCAGAATGGAGGAGATCTGGAAGCCTTGGGCAAATTGAATTGTTACTCTTTTTTCCTCGTTATTTATTTATTTATTTATTTGTGAGCATGAGAAATTCTATGTCCCGCCTGCCTTTTTTCAAAATTTAGCAACACAAAATGGGGGTGCGTCTTCATTGCCAGGAAATACGGTACTAATGACTTTCTGTAACATGATAAAATTAGAGTATTCCAGATGTCATTATCATCAATGGAAAACAATTTATCTTCTGAAGAAATGAACTCTCAATCAACCACCAGATTAGATTGTTACTGGATAAGTTAAACCCAAATGGTTATAAAATAGCTATTAGAGAGTTGAATGAAATCCCAAAAAAGATAATCAAGGGAATATCTCTGAGCTTTGTTATAAATGATGATTGATGCTAATCATCCACCATTGATTTGATTTAAGTGATGAGAACAAAGTTTAAAATATGGCAAGAAAAAATGGCGAGTTTCTCCAGCATTTTTGCGTACCTGCAACAGTACATGTGATCACAATTAAATAAAGAATGCTCACTGTAGATAAGATTGCCAGTTGACTTTATTTGCCCGAACTTCAGCAGCTTTTGCAGCAATTATATTTGTAGGAACTGCAGCATCCACAGCACCTCTGATATCCATCTTCTTCAGCTACTGATTCACCCAAGTTGCCTAAAGATAAAAAGATATTTGCTGAGACAGTATTCACAATCTTAACATCCAGCAGGGCATCCAGCCACTGTCTCTCTAATGTCTCTATCCTAAAACTTTAAAAGAAACATTACAAATAGTGAAAAATATCTCCTTTTCAAAAATGTTCATACTTTGTCCTATTTGCAAAGAAGAGCACCATACATAATGCATGAATGGTGCTAAGTGTAAATTACATCAAATATATTAAAACACACGATGCAATGAAAAATCTTAACAATTCTTCATAAATACATAGGGTATGTATACTACATAATATGACATGTATACAGTGCCCTCCATAATATTTGGGACAAAGACTCATCATTTATTTATTTGCCTCAGGTGATTGACTTGGCAACTCCAAGAATTGATCATTTTTTAGCTTTGAAAAACTCCTTTGTTGCTCTCTCAGTATGTTTGGAATCATTGTCTTGCTGTAGAATCAACCGCCGGCCAATGTGTTTTGAGGCTTTTGTATGAACTTGAGCAGATAGGATGTGTCTATACTCTTCAAAATTCATAATAAACAATAGACAATGTGTGCAGGAGTAGGCTATTTGGCCCTCGAGCCAGTACCACCATTCAATATGATCATGGCTGATCATCCACAATCAGTACCCCACGCCTGCCTTCTCGCCATATCCCCTGACTCCGCTATCTTTAAGAGCTCTATGCTACTACCATCAGCAGTTGTATCGTCAATGAAGATAAGTGAGCCAGTACCTTCAGCAGCCATACATGCCCAGGCCATATTACCCCCACCACCGTGTTTCACAGATGAAATGGTATGCTTTGGATCTTGGGCAGTTCCTTCTCTCCGCCATACTTTGCTCTTGCCATCACTCTGCGCTCGATTCAAACTCGCAGCATGGTCGACACGTGGTCTTAGGAGGTCCTAGGAGGTCACTGTTACTCTCCTTCATGCTCGAGGGAAGTTCCCGCATACTCGCGGCCTCAGTTTTGTCAAGGAAAAATTTTCAGCATGCTGAAAACATTTCTACGAGTAAAAACTGGTCGGCATGGTTCTTTTGAACTCATAGTGCAGTGGTAGTGGGGTCGCTATGTAGTTATAGGCAGTCGAGGTAGCCATAGGCAATCTCCTTTGCTGACTGGGCATTTTAATTGGCTCATTGGAGTTTTCAGAACCAAGGAAAACCGACCGGTAATGCTAAATGCCCGCTAAACTTTATAAAATGTTGTCTGGCTTCTTAAATGTCTCCACTCCTTCTCCCCCCTTCCCTCTAGCTCTCTAAAGGACTTACCGTACACAGTGCCAGCCGTCTTTTACCTTCCTGTTCATCGCGGGTGTGAATTTCACAGCGCTCCCCCGCTTTCCCTGGCCCGCCTTTGTGTGTGTGTGTGTGTTTGGGGATTTTTCTTTATTATAGAGAGAATTCTTCTTTAATCAGCTGTGGAGGTCTTCCTTGGCCTGCCACTCCCTTTGCGATTGTGAGCTCACCAGTGCTCACTTTCTTCTTAATGATGTTCCAAAGAGATAACATAAGCCTAAGGTTTGGCTGCTGTCTCTAACAGTTTTATTCTTGTTTCTCAGTCTCATAATGGCTTCTATGACTTTCATTGTCTTCATGTAGATTAAACAGCAATAAAAGTTTTCAAAGGTGATAGAAAGACTGAAGGAAAGACTAGGTGCTGAGATGACTCTTATACCTGCATTATGGAGGCAATTAAACACACCTGAGCAATTACAAACACCTGTGAAGCCATGTGTCCCAAACATTATGGTGCCCTGAAATGGGGGGACACTGCTGTAATTTCTACATGGTGAAACCAAAATGTATACAAATGGCCTTTATCTGACAATGTGCACATTAACCACATGTGATTTTTTTTTTCTATTACAAATCTTAAATTGTGGAGTACAGAGGCAAATAAATAAATGATGGGTCTTTATCCCAAACATTATGGAGGGCACTGTATATACATGGACAACTTGTGCTGGTATATAATAAATCAAATATATTATAACAGCAAATGACACAAGGAAATAGTAAGAATTCTTCATAAAGTCATAATAGTGCTTTAATTTACTAAGATTGATTACTACACTTCTCAGCAGAATGCTCTTATTTACATTCAGTTATTAAAAATGTTTCTATTTCTCCAGCATGGATAGCAGGTTGGCTGGATGGCACTATTCTTCACGTTGTATATTAATGATTTGGATGAGCAGATTGAAGGCTTTGTGGCCGAGTTTGCAGATGACGCGAAAATAGATGGAGGGGAAGCAGGCATGAGACAGGAAAAAAATGAAAACAGAGGAAGAGATGGGGGTCCACGGGAATTATGCAGAATATTTTAGATAATTGTACCTTGAAATTACACAGTTTTCTTGCCTGTTTACCCTTAATTTCTCGCAGGGTCTTCCCCACTCACAGGGGCCCCCTCACTGCTCGCACTCACAGGAAACCCCCCACCTTTGGTCAGTCACAGGGAACCCTTCACTGCTCACACTCACAGGGATGTCCCCTCACCTTTCCTCACACTCACAGAGACTCCCCCCTCTGCTTTCACCAGGGCTCACACACACTCTTGCTTTAAAACGCTTATTGACACCGACAAGGCCCGGGCCCAGTAGCCGCGCCCTGGCCTTTCCCAGCCCAGTGGCCACTCTCCCGCTGCCCTGCCCCGGGGCCACCGCTACCTGCGCTAACAGCGCTCCTGGCCCTGGCGCCTCGCTCCACCAGGCCTCACCTTGTCCCGCCCCCGGACGCCTCCCTCCTCCAATTACCGCTCTCCATCCTCAATCCGGCCCCCCCCCCCCCACCTTCACGCCTATTTATCGGCGACCTATATGAAATAAGACACACATGGTGAAATCAAAGTTTATTCCATTAAGTAAACAGGAACATTCAAACAGCCAGCTGCTCTCGCCTGGCTTCGCTGGCTTGTGAGCGGGAGCGAGAGAGAGAGAGGGAGAGTCTTTATGTAGTACCGTAATACCATGTAAAGGGTGGCGTGCACATATGTGTGGTGAAGGTTATAAGTGGCATGAATTAATAAGGGTTAATCTACAACGCCTCCCTCCTCCAATCATCACGCCGAATCATCACTGCCTGCTGACCGACACCCCTCTCATTCAATCGGCGCCCTCGATCATCAATCCCGCCCCCACTGTCTCACGGAAAGCCATTTATAGAGATTCAGATTTTTTAAAACAAATTTTTCTAAATTCGCAGAGAAAGTTCATGCCGGGAGAAGGTAGTGCAGAGAAAGCAGGGACTCTGCAGAAGGACTCGGACAGGTTGGGAGAGTGGGCAGTGAAGTGGCAGAAGGAATTAAAGGACAAAGGACATTTATTGTCACATACACCAATTGGTGCAGTGAAATTTGAATTACCATGCAGCACACAAATAAGATAAACACAACACTATAGAATATAACATAAAACATAAAAACACCCCCCCCCCCATAGCGGGATCAATGTTTCCCACTGTGAGGGAAGGCAACAAAGTCCAGTCATCTTCCTCCCATTCACCCGTGGTCGGGGCCCATCGAGGCCTCCGCAGTCGCCGCAACGGCGGCCCGATGCTTCAGGCCCTCTCGCCGGGATGATGGAATTCTGGCATCGGAATGGAAGAACACTCTCAGCAGCATGTAGTTTCCGAATCGGCCGCTTCCTGCCGGAGACCGCTGCTCCAGAAATCCACAGGCCGAGCTGGGCGGAGCTTCAACACTGGCGATTCTCGGCAAAAGATCCCAGGCTCCGCGATGTTAAAGTCAGCGCTGTCCACGGCTGGAAGTTCAGCAGTCCACAGCTCCACAATGTGAAAGTCGGCAGTCCCAACACTCCGGAGCTCCGACACGACGATCCTGGTAAGGCATCGTCCACTCCGCGATGGCACTTCAGTGCTGCGCTGCTGCTGAAGCTCTGACCAGTCTCCGGCAGGAAAGGCCGCACCAATCCAGATGGTAGGCCGTGAGGAGGAGGCGAAGATGCGGCTCGGAGTAAAGACGCATCCTCGACCAGGTAGTGACTGAGAAAAACAGTTATAGTGTAGCAAAGTGTGGAGTCATGCATTTTGGTAGTAGAAATAAAGGCGTAGACTATTTTCTAATTGGGGAGACAATCACGAAATCGGAGATGCAAAGGGACTTGGGCGTGCTGGTGCAGGATTCCCACAATGTTAATTTACAACTCGAATCGGTAGTAAGGAAGGCAAGCACAATGCTGGCATTTATTTCAAGAGGGCTAGAATACAAAAAGAGGGATGTAATGCTGAGGCTCTGGTCAGGCCACATTTGGAGTAATGCGAGTAATTTTGGGCACGATATCTGAGGAATTATGTACTGGCTCTAGCAAGGGTCCAGGGGAGGTTTACAAGAACGATCCCAGGAATGAGTTGGTTTAACATATGATGAGCATTTGACGGCACTAGGCCTGTACCCGCTGGAGTTTAGAAGGATGAAGGGGGCTTCACAGAAACTTACTGGATAGTGAAAGCCTTGGATAGAGTGGATATGGAGAGGATGTTTCCACTAGTAGGAGATTTTAGGCCAGAGCCTCAGAATTAAAGGAAGTTCCTTTAAGAAGGAGATGAGGAGGAATTTCTTTAGTCAGAGGGTGGTGAATCTGTGGAATTATTTGCCACAGAAGGCTGCAGAGGCCAAGTCAATGGATATTTTTAAGGCAGACATTAATAGATTCTTGATTAGTGCGGGTGTCAGGGGTTATGGGGAGAAGGCAGGAGAATGGGGTAAGGAGGGAGAGATAGATCAGTCATGATTGAATGGCGGGGTATTCCTGAAGGGCCAAATGGCTAATTCTTCCCCTATCACATGACCTTATGTAAAAGCATAAAAAAAAGCTCAAAATGAAATCTTCATTTTGTTCTTTTGCCTGTGAACATTTCCCCCTCAGAAAACATTTGCAAATAACCCAAGATACATTTATCATCTGGAGTCCATTAAAGATATTTTTCCATTAAAATTTAAAACAACTGTTTCTGGATATCAAATTAGTTTAATGCAAACTATTAGATTTAATTTAATACAGTCAAACATAGAATTTATTAATGATTTATCAGAAAAAATACTATTATTTTACATATGCAGCGGATATGAACTGGAACAATGACATTCATTAATTGCAGTTACACAGATACACTAGATGCAATAACAATCCTAAATATACAATAAATGATCAGTCATTCTAAATAAACTAGACCATGATAGTGCAGAAACCGAAGTACAGAGAGCAAACATTGTAGTACAGTCAGTAGTGTTTCATAGAGGTTGGCCGTTTTTTTGAGGGGATTCAGCATTTAAAAATTCCCTTCCAATCCCGCTTTTGATTTGACATTGTTTTAAATAAATGAATGTTGGTCATGCAAATGTGATAAATGCAATGAAACGGCAAAATCGATAACATTGGTCCAGCTATTCCAGTTGTGTACACTGAGAATTACCAGAAAATGTGAAAAAATTAACTTCCACGAAAAAGACAAAACTAAACCAGTCACTTAACTCCGTATTTCAATGGTACTTAATTTTCACATATGCACAGCACAGTGGAATTCTTCTGCACCACCACAAATACACAATTTTGGCACAATTCAATAAAAGGAAAAAAGAAACAGAAAACACAAACAGTCCAAAGTCCAGTCCACGTGTTGAAAACCCCAGGATGCCTCTGATCCAGGTAAGCCTAGGTAAGCCTGAGCCGACCCGACGTCCCTCTCCTCTGCCGACTGCCTTTGTCCCAGGCGGGGGGTGCCTCCTGCAGGCAACCTTGAAGGTGCTGGAGGTAATACCCTAGACTCTCTCCTACCAGCCCACTCTTCTCATCCATCGCCACCAGCGGCTCCCTTCTCAACTCTCTGGTCTTCGGGGCTCCGAACATAGCCGTTGGATCTTCATTCTTGACGGCCGACGTGTCCCTGTTATCGGCAGCGATCGGGTCCAAACTCTGTCCTCGTCGGGCCTTGTCCATCCTTTTCTGGTCCATCCTCATTCTCTGTGGTCACTTCAGGCTCCCCCATGTTTGTGGAGGCCGCTGGTCTTGATTGACTCCGCGCTGGTGGCTGGGTGTACCTCGCTAGGAGAATCCCTTCTGCGCTGGCACAGGGTTTGCCGGGAGCTGTTTTTTCATATCTATGGTGTTGCTGTGCTCAGCCACCTGTAGGCCCAGCACCGGCCCGCTCATGCCACCGGTCGCCGCAACATCCTCGCTGCAGAAATGAGTCACATTCTACTCGTCGCCATTTGGACAGCTTACAACTGAGCAGTATCAGTATTGATTTCTCCAAATTCGAGTGGCCCTTACATTCCCTCTCTCTCTGTTCCTCCCCCATTGTCCTAGTTTCACTGGCATCCTGGCGAGTTTCATTGTCTATAACTCGTTTTCAACTCGCCCACACCTAACAATGGACCGTTTCCTTCATCATTGTTACTTTTTTGCATCCCTTTCATTTCTTTGTTCTATATCTCCTTACATCACCATCTATATCTCCCACTTCCCTTTCCCATGACTCTGAAGAAGCGTCTTGACCCAAAACATCAATCATTCCTTTTCTACAGAGATGCTGCCTGTTTCAAGTAGACTATTACCTGAATGGTGGCCGATTAGGAAAAGGGGAGATGCAACGAGACCTGGGTGTCATGGTACACCAGTCATTGAAAGTGGGCATGCAGGTGCAGCAGGCAGTGAAGAAAGCGAATGGTATGTTAGCATTCATAGCAAAAGGATTTGAGTATAGGAGCAGGGAGGTTCTACTGCAGTTGTACAGGATCTTGGTGAGACCACACCTGGAGCATTGCGTACAGTTTTGGTCTCCTAATCTGAGGAAGGACATTCTTGCCATAGAGGGAGTACAGAGAAGGTTCACCAGACCGATTCCTGGGATGTCAGGACTTTCATATGAGGAAAGACTGGATAGACTCGGCTTGTATTCGCTGGAATTTAGAAGATTGAGGGGGGAATCTTATAGAAACTTACAAAATTCTTAAGGGGTTGGACAGGCTAGATGCAGGAAGATTGTTCCCGATGTTGGGGAAGTCCAGAACAAGGGGTCACAGTTTAAGGATAAAGGGGAAATCTTTTAGGACTGAGATGAGAAAAAAGAGAGTGGTGAATCTCTGGAATTCTCTGCTACAGAATGTAGTTGAGGCCAGTTCATTGGCTATATTTAAGAGGGAGTTAGACGTGGCCCTTGTGGCTAAAGGGATCAGGGGGTATGGAGAGAAAGCAGGTACAGGATACCGAGTTGGATGATCAGCCATGATCATATTGAATGGCAGTGCAGGCTCGAAGGGCCGAATGGCCTACTCCTGCACCTATTTTCTATGTTTCTATGTTTCACTGTGTTAGACAATCGACAATAAACAATAGACAATAGGCAATAAGTGCAGGATTAGGCCATTCGGTCCTTTGAGCCAGCACCGCCATTCAATGTGATCATGGCTGATAATCCACAATCAGTACCTTGTTCCTGCCTTCTCCCCATATTCCCTGACTCCGCTATCTTTAAGAGCCTTATCTAGCTCTCTCTTGAATGTATCCAGAGAACTGGCCTCCACCGCCCTCCGAGGCAGAGAATTCCAGACTCACAACTCTCTGTAAAAAGTGTTTCCTCATCTCCGTTTCAAAATCCATTACCCCTTATTCTTAAACTGTGGCCCCGGTTCCGGACACCCCCAACATCGGGAACATGTTTCCTGCCTCTTGCGTGTCCAAACCCTTAATAATATTATATGTTTCAATAAGATTCCCTCTCATCCTTCTAAATTCCAGAGTATACTAGCCCAGCCGCTCCATTCTCTCAGCATATGACAGTCCCGTCATCCCGGGAATTCACCTTGTGAACTTACGCTGCACTCCCTCAATAGCAAGAATGTCCTTCCTCAAATTAGGGGACCAAAACTGCACACAATACTCCAGGTGTGGTCTCACTAGGGCACTGTACAAATGCAGAAGGACCTCTTTGGTCCTATACTCAACTCCTCTTGTTATGAAGGCCAACATGCCATTCGCTTTCTTCACTGCCTGCTGTACCTGCATGTTTACTTTCATTGACTGATGAACAAGGACCCCCAGATCCCATTGTATTTCCCCTTTTCCCAACTTGACACCATTTAGATAATAATCTGCCTTCCCGTTTTTACTACCAAAGTGGATAACCTCACATTTATCCACATTAAATTGCACCTGCCAATTATCTGCCTACTCACCCAACCTGTCCAAGTCACCCTGCATCCTCATAGCATCCTCTTCACAGCTCACACCAGCTTTGCCACCCAGCTTTGTGTCATCTGCAAATTTGCTAATGTTACTTTGAATCCCTTCATCTAAATCATTGATGTATATTGTAAATAGCTGTGGTCCCAGCACCAAGCCTTGAGGTACCCCACTAGTTACTGAAAAGGACCAGTTAATCCCTACTCTTTGTTTCCTGTGCCAACCAATTTTCTATCCATGCCAGCACTCTACTGCCAATACCATGTGCCCTAATTTTGCCCACTAATCTCCTATGTGGGACCTTATCAAATGCTTTCTGAAAGTCCAGAAACACTACATCCACTGGCTCTCCCTTGCCATTTTCCTAGTTACATCCTCAAAAAATTCCAGATTACTCAAGCATGATTTTCCCTTCGTAAATCTATGCTGACTCAGATTGATCCTGTTACTGCTATCCAAATATGCCGCTATTTCATCTTCCATAATGGACTCTGGCATCATCCCCCACCACCGATGTCACGCTAACTGGTCTTTTATTCCCTGTTTTCTATCCCACATTTTACTCCGTTTTCTATACCACCTTTCTTTCCAAAAGTGGGATAGCATTAGCTACCCTCCAATCCACAGGAATTGATCCTGAATCTATAGAACATTGGAAAATGATCACCAATGCGTCCATGATTTCTAGAGCCACTTCCTTAAGTACCCTGGGATGCAGACCAGTTCCTCCATCACCCACAAGTACATCTGGGAGATTGTTTGTGTCTTCCTTAGTGAAGACAGAGCCAAAGTACCTGTTCAACTCGTCTGCCATTTCCTTGTTCCCCAGAATAAAATCACCTGTTTCTGTCTTCAAGGGTCCAACTTTGGTCTTAACTAATTTTTTCCTCCTCACATACCTAAAGAATCTTTTACTATCCTCCTTTATATTCTTGGCTAGCTTACCTTCGTACCTCATCTTTTCTCCCCGTATTGCCTTTTTAGTTATCTTCTGGTGCTCTTTAAAAGTTTCCCAATCCTCTGGCTTCCCGCTCATCTTTGCTGTTATACTTCCTTGACTTCCCTTGTCAGCCACGGTCAACCTTTACTCCCCTTAGAATCTTTCTTCCTCTTTGGAATGAACTGATCCTGCACCTTCTGTATTATTCCCAGAAATATCTGCCATTGTTGTTCCACTGTCATCTCTGTCCAGTCTACTTTGGCCAGCTCCTCCCTCATGGCTCCACAGTCCCCTTTGTTCAACTGTAATACTAACACTTCCGATTTTCCCTTCTCCCTCTCAAATTGTAGATTAAAACTTATCATATTATGGTCATTACCTCCTAATGGCTCCTTTACCTCGAGTTCCCTTATCAAATGTGGAAAATGCAGCTGCGGGGGACCGGCTCCTTGGCTACTCCCTGTAGGCTGTGTTGCTACAGCACAGGAATGAGCCCTTCGGCCCACAATGTCCGTGCCGAACATGTTGCCACATTAAAATAATCACCCCTGCCTCCACATGATCCATATCCCTAATTTCCCCAGAGATACATATAGCTATCAAAAAGCCTCTCAGATTCCCCTATCGTGTTCCTTTCCATGGAAGGCAAGTTTTCATGGTGTCTGGTCGTTGTGAGTGTACCTAACTGGAATAGGTAGGTAATTCTACCACCCCTATAGTGTGTTCCAGGCACCCACCACTCTTCATGTATAAAACCATGTCCCAAACATCTCCCCTGACCTAAAGCTAGGCTCTCTAGGTTTTGACATTTCCACCATGGAAAAAAGGTTCAATGTCTAAATTTATATATAGTGATCTTTCCTCAACCTCTGGCGTTCCAGAGAAAACAATCCAAGTTTGTCCAACTCTCCTTACAGCTAAATACTTTCTATTCCAGGCAGCATTCTGGTATTTTTTTCTGCATCTTCTCCAATGCCTCCACATCCTTCCTGGAACCGCACACAATACTCTAGAGACCTATAACGCTGCCACATGACTTTCTGACTCTTGTTCCAATGGCAACAAATGAATCAAGCATACCATACACCTTCTTTACCATTCTATCTACTTGTGATGCCATTTTCAGAGAGATGTGGATCTCGACCACAAGATCCCTCTGCACATCAATACTAAGAAGGGTCTTGCCATCAACCATATACCTTCCCCTTAGTCAATTTCCAAAGTGCAACACTTCACAGTTGCTCCTACTAAACTCTACCTGCCACTTTTCTGCCCATTTCTATGGTTGATATATTTCCTATTGTATACTTTAACAGCCTTCCTCACTGTCTGCAACTCCAACAACCTTGGTATCAGCTACAAACCTACCAAGCCTCGATCTGAAACGTCACCTATCCATTTTCCCCAGAGATGCTGCCCGATTTGTGGAGTTACTCCAGAACTTTGTGCCTTTTTTTGTAAGTTGGCATCTGGAGTTCCTTGTTCCTACATTTATATCCAAGTCATTGACATTCATCACAAATAGCAGATGTCCCACCAAAGATCCCTGTGGACCTCCACAGATCACAGACCTCCAGTCAGCCTAATGCCCTTCCACCACAACGCTGGATCACAAATATCTCTACATCCTGTCTTAAAGAAGCAAGGGGAGGGTTGAGCAGGAGCTGGCAAGCGATAAGTGGAACAAGGAGGAAGGGAATGAAGGCAGGTAGGGAGTGCGAGGATGAAGGTGATGGTAGAGTCAGAGGCTGGAAGGTAATAAGTGGAGAAAACAAAGATTCTGAATCAGATAAGCAAGGAAGGTAATATGGAATCTTACGCCCGAGCTGTTTATATGTAACCACAAATAACAAAGGTCCCAGTATAAATTCTATAGAGCTCCATTGGTCACAGATCTCCAGCCCGAATAACATCCTTCCACCACAACCATCTTTTCTATAAGCAAGCCAGATCTGCATCTAAACAACCAAGTCATCGCAGATCCTATGCACCTTAACCTCCTGGATCAGCTTACCATGAGGTACTTCATCAAATGTCTTACTAAAATCTGGGTAGATAGCATTCACTGCCCTCCACTTGTTGATCATCTTCATCACCTCCTCAAAAAAACACCATCAGGTTTGGAAGACATGATCTGCCACGGAAAATGCCATGCTGACTGTCCCTAATTACCCCATTCTCACCAAAGGTGAATAATTCCTATCCCGAAGACTATTCTCCCATAACTTCCCTGACATGAGGCTCACTGACGCAAGGTTCACCGGCCTACAATTTCCTGGATTATCTCTCCCTTATTAAACTAAAGAACAACAATGGCAACTCTCCAGTCCCTCAGCATTTGGCTTGTAGCTCACGAATATACAAAGATCTTCGTCAAGGCCACTGCAATCTCCACTCTTGTTTGGCTCAACAACCTGGGATAGATCCCTTCAGGGCCTTGAGATTTATCCACCTTAATGCTTTACAAGAGCCCAAACACCTCCTCAGTCTCAAACTGACCTAGCATATTAGAATTCCCCACATTAATCTCACTGTTTACCATGTTTTCTTCTTGACGAATATAAGGTTAAGTACTCATTGAGTACCTCGTCTACATCCTCTTACTCCAAACATCAATTCCTGCCTTTATCCTTGAGCATTCCTACCTTCTTCCAAGTTACTCTCTTGCTTTTAATGTATGTCGAAAAAATCTTGCGATTTTCTTTAAACCCACTCACCAATGACATTTCATGGCCCATTTTGGCCCTACCAATCGCTAGGCTGTTATTTCCTGCTTGCTTTATATTTTTCAAAGGCATTGTCTCATATCACCTTTCTAAATTTTACGTACACTTCCTTTTTTCTTAACAAATGCTCCCAATTTATACTCCATAGTTCCTGCCTAATAATGCAATAATCTTCCTTACCCCAATTTAGTACTTTCCCCCAAGGTACCGACTTATCCTTATTCATAACTACCTTACAGCTTAGGCAGTTATGGTCTAAACTGGGATCAAAGCATGGAATTCCAGAGGTGAAACACCATTTATCATTAAGACTTCCCTTGACAGTACATTATAGGGATTAAGATTCCAGTTAGAACTGAAGTCAACTGGAATCCAGGGGAATGTCAAAGGTAGACACAAAATGCTGGAGTAACTCAACAGGACAGGCAGCATCTCTGGTGAGAAGGAATGTGTGACATTTCAGGTTGAGACCCTTCTTCAGACTGAAGCGTCACCCATTCCATCTCCCCAGAGATGCTGCCTGTCCCGCTGAGTTACTCCAGCATTTTGTGTCGCTCCGGTTCCAGGGGAATATACATTGACTGGAACCAAACGTCATACCAAGTTGTTATAGACCAGTCGCATTATTGCTGCAACTGTTTCTAAGAATGTTAATATTGGCTAAATTAAAGACACCATAAAATGGAGGATCCCTGCACTTGTCAGAATTGCTTAACCCTTGTCAGCTGAACTTTACAGGCTTTGATTGGCACCAGCCAGTCTAGGCTCAGACTGATATGCAGGATGGTGAGGGTTTTAGGTGTTCTCCCTGTTTCTCTTAAATTGATAACATGTATAGCAGTTTTGCAAACTAACCTTAAATGCATCATTTCTATTGGATCGCTGCAAGAGCATTGTAAATAGTATAAATAATGTTGCAAGATGGTCATCCTGTTAATTGATGATTGGTCGAACTGTTAAGCCTTGGATAAATTGTTTGATTCTCAGGGCACATGTTTCAATGTTTGTTCTTGTTTGCTTCCTTCTAGAGCTTTCTTTCTTATACAACGTATTGGATGCTGTATTATTGGGTTAGGGAAATGTCTATTATGTATGGGGTTAATCGATATCTGTAATTGGATTGTTAAGAGACCACCCCCATGTGGTTCGGCCCCTCAAGGTCCCGGGACGTATAAAAGTCTGCTGCTATAAGGTCCAGCATCGATCTTCTGGGAGAGTGCTTGGGACTGTATGACCTTCTGGAGTGTCTCTGTTTGAGTGAGGCCTAGAGGGCTTGAACAGGCAGATACGAGGATCGAACCCGTGGTGGTTAGGTACAGTGGTGGGAACTGTAATTCTGTTTTGTTAAAAAATATATATTAGTTGATCAAGTGCTTGATTCAGTGGGTTTTGACTAGACTGGGGGGAAGCTTAAGGGCCTGTCCGACCTAATTCACAACCTTTTTTACTCGTGGACATTTTTCATCATGCTAGAAAAAACACCCGACCTGCTTGATACCTACAATTAGCATCACGGCCTGCCACGACCTACCTACGACCTCGTGATGACCATGCTGCGAGTACGAGTCAAGGGCAAACTCGGCAGAGGTTGTGAATTAGGTCGTGAAAGTGGGACAGGCCCTTTAGAACGAGCAATTTACACGAACAGTGCCTTCATTCCAGCCACGAGTGATGTTGCATCCATTACAAATTAATGAACTTCTTAATGACTTAATTCACTTAAATAGCAGCTGCCCATCACACATATCAAAGATACTGCTCCATATCTCAGAAATACAAGTAACTGTAATTATATACGCACATTTATGCACATAACCAGATTTGAATTTCTAACCCATGCCTTGGTTTTAATAAAGTACTTTCAACACAATGATCCACTTTATAAACAGATTGTAAAGCTTTCATTTCTATTGCCAAAGTTTGGAATTCTTGCAGAAATGTTGGCACAAACTGCTAGATTTTTGTTCACGAGTTGAGAATGATCTTTGGACTTCTGATCACACGGATTCACAGGACACACCAGACCTTTCCCTCCCCCAGTTATTGCAATTCTCCCAAATTATGTTTCTTTCCTAGCTCCTTGTGGAAAGGGAGTATCTCCTCTAACTCCCATGGCAAAACAAAGTTGGACACTAATCCTCTTTTACCACCAGATACAAATTGCAAATGTTCACGGAAAGTCTTTTTTTTCCCTCTGGTAAACTGATCTAATTAGTCTGATTGTTTAGGTATTAACTATCTTGATCCGGTAAAACAAGACAGAAATATAATTTCACCAAATATAAACAATGTACCCACTGAACTAAAAGGGACAAACTAAAACTTCACATCTAATGAAGTAGTTCTAGAGTGCAGTCACTTTCTTAAAGTATTGAATGCAATTCATTGCAAATCAGCTTCTTCATAGGCGAGTGTTTACCAAATCAAAAATGTAATGATGGATGTGCAAAGATGCAAACTACACCTTGGTTAACTAACAATTATGACCTTCGGGACGGCATTGTTGTCAAAACAGACAGGAGACGAGCCGCATCAACAGAGAGCGGGTCAAGACAGGTTGCGATGCCCAGCTCGGAGCTGACATGAGAACTGTGTGGGATGAAGAGTTGAACTTGTTCAAAGTTTCGCTTGGGCAGCTTACAACCCAGCAGTATGATTATCGATTTCGCTAACTTCAAGTAACCCTTACTCACCCGCTCTCTCCATCCCTTCCCCATCCTAGTTATCCGACGTTTCACTGTCCTGATTAAATTTTACATTGCATACTCGTTGTCATCTTCCACTCAGCTACATTTCCGCGAACATGTTTTCGATCTGTCGTTTACACACCTTATCCTTCCATGTCTCCCTCATCCCCTGACTCTCAGTCTGAAGGGTCTCGACCTGAAACGATTCGTCACCTATTCTTTCTCTCCAGAGATGCTGCCTGTCCCGCTGAGTTACGACAGGATTTTGTGTCTATCATCTGACAGGAGAACTGCTCGATGCTTGCTGCATCGCTACAGTAACGTGGGAGTTGCAGCAGCCGGTGCCCGACGCAGTGACAGCGGGCGGCGCGGACACCGACAGCGGCCGAGACCGTGCTTCCAGCTGTGAGGCGGCGGCGATGGCCGCCTCTGGCTCAGGACCCGGCCTGGGCCCAGACCCAGACCCAGACCTCGGTCTCGCGCCGCCCGCTGCCGTTACACGAGGCGGCGGGCGCGGGGGAGCTCGGCGGTTCGTAAACAGAAGGCTCGAGACTCACCTCGGAACGAATGCAGCCGCGTCACCTTGGAACTCTCGGTGGAACGCGCGGCAGGATCATGTGAGCGGTCACGTGATCAGCGGGACCGCGCCAGACAGAGTCGCACTAGAGTCGAGCCTGGTCTGGCTCGGGCTGGTTCACAACCTCCCGTCAACAGGCTGCTGCACCCATCATTATACAAACACATAATGCATCCTTAATAAGGATGAGGGTATAGTTATTTAAGAATATTCGATTTACTTGTACTATGGTGGTAGGTTTTGTTTTTGAATTATTTATTATTATAAATAATATTGTAAATACTATAAATCTATTTTTTGGTTTAAAAACAAAACAGTGCGGTGCTCCCTCCTCGATGTCACCCCTCTCTGCTCCCTGGATTGCTCTGGGATTTATTGGCTGCTGTGGCGCAGAGATGAAGGAGGTTTGTTTGCTGTCTTGGGAGCCACGGTTAAAATTCAATTATCAACTTTTAAATTTCTCTGAAATTCTTTATCATCGACCTTGAGCATAAACCTTTCAAAGAGACAGTGATGTCGATGGACGTCACTGAAATATTTACTGACTCTGTTGACAGGGTATTCCAGATGAATTGCCAGCTGAAATAAAAGTCACCAAGAAGAACAAAAATTATAGAAACACGCATGCCACTCTGTCAATGCAGTCGACTTTCAATCGTTCTAAAACCCATGTGGATCACATAATACTAAAATACATCACATGCTGGGGGTGGTGGTAGATGACAATGAACATGCTTCTCTGGTTCTAACAGAATAGAACAGCCCAGCTGTCCAGGCGCGAGGGACAATTCTAGTTTATCTCAATATCTGTAATGGAATATGCTTAATCAATCATACGGTTTAAAGCAGCAGAGTTTAGTTTAGTTTAGAGATACAGCACGGAAACAGGCCCTTCGGCCCACCGGCTCCACGCCGACCAGCGATCCTCGCATATTGACACTATCCTACACGCACTAGGGACAATTTTTACATTTACCAAGCCAATTAACCTACAAACCTGTACGTCTGGAGTGTGGGAGGAAACCGAAAATCTCGGAGAAAACCAATGCAGGTCAAGGGGAGAACGTACAAACTCCATACAGACAGCACCCATAGTCGGGATCGAACCCGGGTCTCCGGCGCTGCATTCGCTGGAAGGCAGCAACTCTACCGTTGCGCCACCGCCTAGATAAGGTAATTTTCGCCCAAATCAATATTTTGTTTGCAAAACATATAGCTATAAATTATGGGATTCTGCATTGCCTTCATTCTTTGTACCAAACATATTATAATTGCATACAAAACTCTAAAACATCACATTGATAAGTTTGACAAATTATATAAGTCTAGCCCTTCTGTGTCTTGTGATGAAAGGACCTTATAATATGGATTTTACCAATAGAGTCGATTCAAGTCAAGGCAAGTTTTGGGTTTATTGTCATATGTACAAGTATGGTGAGGTACAGATACAATGAAAATCTTATTTGCAGAAGCATCGTAACTGGAACATTGATTGTAGAAAGAAAATTATTTTTGTGTGTGGAGGAATTGGTTGTAGATGAATCATGTACCCATGATCGGGTTAATGTATGAGGAGCATTTGACAGCTCTGGGCCTGTACTCACTGGAGTTTAGAAGAATGAGAGGAGATCTCATTCAAACCTAGTGGATAATGAAAGGCCTAGATTGAGTGGACGTGAAAAGGTAATGGGAAACAGAACAGAGGGCACAGAATAAAAGGGTATACCTTTAGCATTGAGGAAATTATGAATTTTTTTAGCTGAGTGGGGTGAATCTGTGGAATTCATTGGCACAGATGACTATGGAGACCAAGTCATTGGGTATTTTTAAAGCAGGGATTGATAGGTTCTTGATGAGGAAGGGTGTCAAAGGTTAATGGGAGAAGGCAGGAGAATGGGTAGAAAGGAACTGCAAATGGTGGTTTATACTGAAGATAGACAAAAAGTGCTGGAGTAACTCGGCAGCAAATTTGGAGAAAAAGATGGGTGACATTTCAGATCAGGAAAACTGAAAGTAGGGGTTTGGGGGGAGGTGAAGAGATGGAGGCGAGAAAAGACCAGGAACAATTAAAGCCCGCCACAAATGACCTCAGGCAGGGGTGATCTGGAGGGAAGCATGTCAATCATTTGCAACTTCACCTCCACCTACCTCTGAAGGAATATTTCACTTTTTGAAATATTTTTGAAACACAGCTGTTCATGTTCAAGAATAATAAGAATTGTGAGTCACATTTCTGAAATCAGTAAGTCTGTGATTATGATAGAATCATCACTCACAGGCTGGTGTGCAAGGCCCCATCGGACGCCAAACATCCTTTATACCACCTCGCCCAGGACTCACAGCAACTGGGACCTCAATGCCTGTCATCTCGTCGCCCCTTCTCCCGTCACGCATCGACCCTCTGTGGCTCCTGTTTCAACACACTAGGAGCATGGAGAACCAGCTGGGAACAGACTTCACGACCTCCGCAATTCACTGTTGCACCAAACACCACAGCCCCACCCGGCTCGGACGACCCCGCAAAGAGTGGGTCGCCTTGAACCGACTCCGTACAGGGGTCAGCCGGTTCAACGCCGACATGCATCGCTGGGGGCTGCATCCATCAGCAGCCTGCGTGTGTGGAGCAGACAAGCAAACAGCGCAGCACGTCATTTTCCACTGCGCTGTCCTCCGCCCCCCTCACGGCCCTCGACAACAGCACATTGAACTGGCAAGAGCGCCTGGAGGGCGTTACATAACCTCTGCTGCCTCAAACGCAAGAAGAAGAAGGCACTTCCTAAAACTATAACTCATTATGTGTTAGTCATTATGACCTTTACATAATTATTTGGGAAACAGCCATTCAATTGTATTTTAGCTTTTACAAAAAGTGGTTAGTATCTCCTTGGAAAAATGGAGAGAATACCAGTCAGAAGAAAATGGAGAAGAGTGGTCTTAAGAAATGGGTAGGAGTGGAAAGCTAGGAGGTGATTAGTGCCACAGTGCCTCTAAATGGAGTGAATAGGCAGGAAGAATGGGAATAAATGTTGTAATTTGTGCAAAAAGGTAGCTTTCTTTGCTGTAGGTTGCCAAATTTCCTTACATATAGCAAATGTTAGCATTATAGTTGACCTCGCAGAATAATTAATCCGGTTCATATCATAACATGGACTGACATTTCAGAACATATTATAAAATAGACTGACATTTCAGAATGCAGAACTGTTTCACTGTCTTCTTGAATGTGGAAGTAATCTACAGTGCTGAATCTCAGGTTTCGTTGTTCAAGCCTTCTGTCAGTAATTCACAAGCATTGTATTTATTGCTCCTGCTGCATTGGAAACTGTTGTTTAGATGTAGTTCCACTTGGAAAAGTCCTGAGAAAGATGACAGTAAGTGAAATTTGAGTCCAGCAAGTAAGATGGGATTGGAAACGAAGTATGAAAGGAAAAAAAGAGCCAGCACATTGTCAGATATAACTGTAAAAGTATTGCTGGAGAAGTTAATAGCAAGAGGCAGAATGGAGTGATGTTGTGGTGTCATGTCTGAGGTTGTGGGAGAGGACGGGACAATTTTAGTGCCCAGAAGATCAATCAAGTAAAAGAGAGAATAACAAAACAATCATGGGTTTGACTGAAAGTGGCCAGTGATCAACAGGACTTAAATGCAATGGACAGCATTGATCATATTTAATCCACCTTATCACATCCTAAATCTCCCTCATTCTACTTTTTCTTCAACCTTACAACATCCTGTTGGTTCAACATACCCATCCTATCTGCCATCTCCTTTCCATGGCCATAACCTTTTGTCTTCCTCATTTATAATTACACAATACATTGAACTTCTGCCAACACAGCCATCAGGTTCAGAAGAGGAAGCAAACAGACAAGCATTGCACCTATCATTTTCATCCATCAGCTCAGGTTCTGGCAGTTCATGAACGCAAGAGGGTAGCTTAAAGGCAGGTTCTGCATATGGTGCGTTATTAAGTGTGAGAGAACAGTACCCAGATGAAAAAGTAAATAGTGGATCAGTTCTGCAGGGGGTGAACTCATACAACCGTTCTATCTCAAAGGACAGAGAATGAAGAATTTGAGGGTCAGCCTGTAACAAGGATGCACATAGAGAAAGACTGTGCAAGTTGTCAAAGATGATGGACAAATCCAGTACCACTTGACACATAGCCAGGAACCCATCCATTCCAATGTTGAATTGGCAGCCATTTCAAAAGCTTTAAAATAAAAACATTTAATTTAATGATCTCAATTTTCCTTTTCAGTTCTTTCCAAATATTACTAGTCATCAGACACATTTCAAGACAATAAACTGGACTTTTGAGAGCACAAGCTAAAGGAATTTTCAGATTGTATCTCCATAATACATACATAGGTGCTGACACACACTTCCTGTAAAATATTGGTCCCATCGAAAACTCCTCACCCTTTGAATGTTTGAAGACCCTTATATTCTCAATGAAGTCAGGAGTCTACAGGCAATTGTTACAAATGATTTGGACGTGAGAAAGGAATAACATTCAACCTGGAAGACTGCAACCATGAGGCAACTACACTACTGGAAGCACCAGTATAATGGTAAAAAAGAAAGCTTTGGGTCACAAAGAATTCATATCTGTTGCCAGCAGTAATCACATTCGTTCCATTCACCCTTTTCTTATTTTCCTATCCCACTTAACTTTTTCTTTCCCATCAATGCTAATCAATTCCCTTTGAATCTTTTTGCCATTAACTTATACAAAGGGGTAATTTTCAGAAGGCACCTAAGCTACCAGCATATTTTGGGTATGTGGGAGGAAACTGGAGCAAACAGATGGAACAATATGGTGACAAAGAGAACATGCAATTTCCACACAGACAGTACCAAAGGTTAGGATGGAGCTCAGGTTTCTGGAGCGATAAGACAACAGCATTAACTTGTCTCATCATGGACACTGACTGAACTCATAATGTTTTGCTTATTTAAATTTTTTTAACTTACAGTTTACTTAAAAACTGGATGCATTCCATCTTATAGTTTATTCTTTTTTTTTTACTTAGTCAGGAGTTAACCACTTCCTCTTGAAAGAACTCTTTTTTTGTAGTTACTTGTGCAATAATGAAGTAGTAATATGTGGAGGCTGAATAATTCATATTGGACAATTATTTTGTGCTGAAGAAAAGCAGTCCTATATTTCTGTCACCCTAGTTTGTAGTATTATTTTAGTTATTATTCTACAATTGATGACATTTCTATTGATATCACATAAATTGATTAATGGTCAAGAGTTTACCAAAGTAATAACTGTTGAGTAAATCACACATACTCACAGATCTGGTATAACAATATTTATTGAGTAACATATACAACATACTTAGATACATAGATACATAGAAATTAGGTGCAGGAGTAGGCCATTCGGCCCTTCGAGCCTGCACCGCCATTCAATACGATCATGGCTGATCATCCAACTCAGTATCCCGTACCTGCCTTCTCTCCATACCCCCTGATCCCTTTAGCCACAAGGGCCACATCTAATTCCCTCTTAAATATAGCCAATGAACTGGCCTCAACTACCCTCTGTGGCAGAGAGTTCCAGAGATTCACCACTCTCTGTGTGAAAAAGTTTTTCCTCATCTCGGTCTTAAAGGATTTCCCCCTTATCCTTAAGCTGTGACCCCTTGTCCTGGACTTCCCCAACATCGGGAACAATCTTCCTGCATCTAGCCTGTCCATCCCCATAAGAATCTTGTACGTTTCTATAAGATCCCCTCTCAATCTCCTAAATTCTAGCGAGTATAAGCCAAGTCTATCCAGTCTTTCTTCATATGAAAGTCCTGACATCCCAGGAATCAGTCTGGTGAACCTTCTCTGCACTCCCTCTATGGCTATAATGTCCTTCCTCAGATTTGGAGACCAAAACTGTACGCAATACTCCAGGTGTGGTCTCACCAAGACCCTGTACAACTGCAGTAGAACCTCCCTGCTCCTATACTCAAATCCTCTTGCTATGAAGGCCAACATACCATTCGCTTTCTTCACTGCCTGCTGCACCTGCATGCCTACTTTCAATGACTGGTGTACCATGACACCCAGGTCTCGCTGCATCTCCCCATTTCCTAATCGGCCACCATTTAGATAATAGTCTGCCTTCCCGTTTTTGCTACCAAAGTGGATAACCTCACATTTATCCACATTATACTGCATCTGCCAAACATTTGCCCACTCACCCAGCCTATCCAAGTCACCTTGCAGTCTCCTAGCATCCTCCTCACAGCTAACACTGCCCCCCAGCTTAGTGTCATCCGCAAACTTGGAGATGTTGCTTTCAATTCCCTCGTCCAGATCATTAATATAAATTGTAAATAGCTGGGGTCCCAGCACTGAGCCTTGTGGTACCCCACTAGTCACTGCCTGCCATTGTGAAAAGGACCCGTTTACTCCTACTCTTTGCTTCCTGTTTGCCAGCCAGTTCTCTATCCACATCAATACTGAACCCCCAATACCGTGTGATTTAAGTTTGTATCCTAATCTCTTATGTGGTACCTTGTCGAAAGCCTTCTGAAAGTCCAGATACAACACATCCACTGGTTCTCCCCTATCCACTCTACTAGTTACATCCTCGAAAAATTCTATAAGATTCGTCAGACACGATTTACCTTTCGTAAATCCATGCTGACTTTGTCCAATGATTTCACCACTTTCCAAATGTGCTGCTATCCCATCTTTAATAACTGACTCTAGCAGTTTCCCCACTACCGATGTTAGACTAACTGGTCTGTAATTCCCCGTTTTCTCTCTCCCTCCCTTCTTAAAAAGTGGGGTTACGTTTGCTACCCTCCAATCCTCAGGAACTACTCCAGAATCTAAAGAGTTTTGAAAAATTATCACTAATGCATCCACTATTTCTGGAGCTACTTCCTTAAGTACTCTGGGATGCAGCCTATCTGGCCCTGGTGATTTATCGGCCTTTAATCCATTCAATTTACCCAACACCACTTCCCGACTAACCTGGATTTCACTCAGTTCCTCCATCTCCTTTGACCCGCGGCCCCCTGCTATTTCCGGCAGATTATTTATGTCTTCCTTAGTGAAGACGGAACCAAAGTAGTTATTCAATTGGTCTGCCATATCCTTGTTCCCCATGATCAATTCACCTGTTTCTGACTGCAAGGGACCTACATTTGATTTAACTAATCTCTTTCTCTTCACATATCTATAAAAACTTTTGCAGTCAGTTTTTATGTTCCCTGCCAGTTTCCTTTCATAATCTATTTTCCCTTTCCTAATTAAGCCCTTTGTCCTCCTCTGCTGGTCTCTGAATTTCTCCCAGTCCTCTGGTATGCTGCTTTTTCTGGCTAATTTGTACGCATCATCTTTTGCTTTGATACTATCCCTGATTTCCCTTGTTATCCACGGATGCACTACCTTCCTTGATTTATTCTTTTGCCAAACTGGGATGAACAATTTTTGTAGTTCATCCATGCAGTCTTTAAATGCCTTCCATTGCATATCCACCGTCAACCCTTTTAGAACTAATTGCCAGTCAATCTTGGCCAATTCACGTCTCATACCCTCAAAGTTACCTTTCTTTAAGTTCAGAACCGTTGTTTCTGAATTAACAATGTCACTCTCCATCCTAATGAAGAACTCAACCATATTATGATCACTCTTGCCCAAGGGGGCACGCACAACAAGTCTGCTAACTAACCCTTCCTCATTACTCAATACCCAGTCTAGAATAGCCTGCTCTCTCGTTGGTTCCTCTACATGTTGGTTTAGATAACTATCCCTCATACATTCCAAGAAATCCTCTTCCTCAGCACCCCTGCCAATTTGATTCACCCAATCTATATGTAGATTGAAGTCACCCATTATAACTGTTTTGCCTTTGTTGCACGCATTTCTAATTTCCTGTTTGATGCCATCCCCAACTTCACTACTACTGCTAGGTGGCCTGTACACAACGCCCACCAGCGTTTTCTGCCCCTTAGTGTTTCGCAGCTCTACCCATACCGATTCCACATCCTCCAAGCTAATGTCCTTCCATGTTACTCCTACCATGCAGCAGTACTGACTGGCAGCACATGTCAGTTGCGATAATATGAATGGTGTGGTAGTAGGCGGAGCTTATAATAATAAAGCACTACATTGGTTAGCAAGTAACAACCTCTAATAACCTTTCAATGTCTCCATGATCATAAAGTACCAGGAAATGGAAATTTCAATTACAAGGCACTAAACTAAACTTCTCTAATACTAGCGAGAATGTGAATAATGTTCTGAATAACTAAACACTTTCATTTTGAAACTCCAGTTAAGCAATTGTGGACTGTTGCAATGTAAGAGGTTGGAATTGCAAATTGGAAGCACTGATCAAATGAAATTTTACAAGAATATTATAGAACTTTGCTACCTTATTACATAAGAGAAGAAAGTTCAACTATAGCAATCATGAACAATGAGGCTTGACGTATTTACAGCTAACGATTATAAATGAAGATTGGCATAAAATCAGCTACCAATTCAAAGATAACATAATTTCAAATTACATTAGATGAGAAAGAATCCAAACAGGGATCCATGTTGAATACTGGGGTTGATAGTGCAGGAGAAGGGAGAAAACCAGAGGACGTAGGTTTAAGGTGATGGGGGAAAGATTTAATAGGAACCTAAGGTGTAACTTTTTCAGGCAAAGAGTAGTGGGTGTATGGATCGAGCTGCTGGAGGAGGTAGTTGAGACAGGGACAATTGCAATGTTTAAGAGACATTTAGACAGGTTTAGAGGGATATAGGCTAAACGCAGGCAGGTGGGACTAGCGCAGTGACATGTTGGCCGGTGTGGGCATGTTGGGCCAAAGGGCCTGTTTTCACGCTGTAAGACTCCATGACTATGACTTTAAAAGTCATTGCTAGAATGCTTAGCTTTGCTTGAATAAGTAAAGAGGACTCAAACAATGATAGTTTACAGGAAGGATGTGGAGGCTTTGGAGAGGGTGCAGGAGAGGATTACCAGAATATTAGTTATAAGGAGACGTTGGACAAACTTGAATTGTTTTCTCTGGAACTTCAGAGGGTGTGGGAAGATCTGATAGAAGTACATAAAAAATATGAGAGGCATAGATAGGATAGGCAGTCAGATCTTTTTTCCCCAGAGTGGAAATGTCAAAGAGTATAAAGGATATATTTAAAGTGAAATGGGAAAAACTTAAAGGCGCGACTCTCGTCAGCAGCGGCCTCTGCAGTCCGTCTGTCTTTTTATTATTTTTGTCTCGTTTTTATGTAGTTTTTATTATTTTTTTTGTCGGGTTATGTGTGTGGGGGTATTGGGGGGTGGGGGGGGGAAACTTTAAAATCTTTCCCCTGCACGGGAGACCCAACCTTTTCCTTGTCGGGTCTCCGTTGTCGTTGGGGCTGGGCAACGTGGAGCGGCCTCCAGCAGGAACGACCTGGGGCTCCAGTTGCGGAGCTGCGGACTACTCACCGTCACGGGGCTGTCCGAGTCCGGAGCGGGTGGAGTTGTGGTGGAAACAATCGCTGCTGCTACCCGACCCCCGGAGATTCGGAGGCTACAACCGCGGGTCTGGCGGACGGCAACACCGGAAGCCCGCGGGTCCCTGGGGGGAGACCGCTTTTCGGGGCTTCCGCAGCGGCGACTTCTCCCGCCCGAGTTGCGGGGTTGAAGAGCACCTGGAGCGGGGCTTTACATCGTCGCCCCGCGCGGCTTGGAGTGGCCGCGGTCCTTTGCGAGCGCACGCCGGGGCTCTAACACCAAGACCCGGTGCGCGACCTTGCATTAACCGGCGTGGCTTTAATGGCCGCGGGATAATCACCATCGCCCGCCGGGGGCTTTGACTTTGACTCTGACATCGGGGGGGGAGTGGAGAGATAAGTTTTTTTGCCTTCCATCACATCGCTGTGATGGATGTATGTGTAAATTGTGTTGTGTCTCGGGTCTTCTTCGTTTTGTAATGTATGGCTGCAGAAACGATATTTCGTTTGGACCTCAAGGGGTCCAAATGACAAATAAATAAATAATAAGATGTACAGGGCAAGTTTCTTTTACACAGAGAGTGGTGGCTGCCTGGAACACATTGCCAAGATTGGTGATGGAGGAAGTTACTATTGTGCCTTTGAGAGGCTTTTAGACAGGAATATCGAAATGCAGGGAAGGGAGGAATATAGATCACATGCAGACAGAGGAGATTAGTTTAATGTGGCATCATACTCCCCGTGGACATTGTGGGTCAAATGGCTTGTTTCTGCACTGTACTCTTCTATGTTCTATATAGTTTCATGGACTCAAAAATGCAAGAGTGTTATTAGATTGATTAGTAGGACTGGATGTTACAATCCCTAAGGTTTTTCACTACAATTGACATTTGGTATTCTTGGGGATGACCACTATGTGATTTTGCTACCAATCAGACACATCTTCAGTTGTGTACCTCAACGTCACTGGATGTTTCGGCCTTTTATCACGACACCCTCAGTCGAGGCAGGCCCACCGCAGGCAGATCAGACCTGGGTGTGTGTCTTATGGTTAGCCTCTAGATGGTCACGTGGCAGCCCAGACAGCATCTTTTCTCTTCAGCCACAGACAGTGACTGGTCCACTGGTCGGCTTTTTTCCTTCCATCTTCCTCTCTACCGCTGACTGTGGCTGGTTGGGCTCTGGACTCGTGTCTGTTGGTGGGACTTGGTTGAGCTTCGCCTGGGGTGCTGATACCCTGTGGACTGTGGTGGTCAACCTGGCACTGGGCTTCACTCGACTGATTTGGCCTACCTCTTAGAAAGTAATGGTCAATGTGAGGCCCCTCACCAAGCTCTCTCAGGCACATTTTCCTGCCCTGGTGGATCTTGAGACCCTTCTCTGATGTTATCTTTTCCCAGCCACAGATGCAGCTTCGTAGCTTATGTCCTGCCGGTGCTGCTGCTCTGTCAATTACTGTGCTAGTTGTAATATTCATAGTCGATTCCTTCCGTAGCAATATAAGGGTGGATCCAAAACGCTGATTAGCGATGGATCCTGCTGGCATGAGGAGCTAGCCCATGCCGGCCCCGGTGTGTATCTATTCCCTCCGGTCAGCTGCCCTTTCGCAGTGGTCACTGGTTTGATCCAGATGTTCAGATTGATTAGTGGGACTGTTACAATCCCTAAGGTTTTTCACTACAATTGATATTTGGCATTCTTGGGGATGACCACTATGATTTTGCTACCAATCAGACACATCTTCAGTTGTGTACCTCAACGTCACTGGATGTTTCGGCCTTTTATCACAAGACACCCTCAGTCGAGGCAGGCCCACCGCAGGGCGATCAGACCTGGGTGTGTGTCTTATGGTTAGCCTCTAGATGGTCACGTGGCAGCCCAGATAAGGATCATGTTATCAATTGAGGTTAAGGAGAGATTTATACTATGTTATACAATTATGTTATTTATATTACGATCACAGTCACAAAACAAGGTATTACTATTTGTAGCAGTTTGATGTCAAAGGGTAGAAATATGATTATAGTTGGCATTGACAAAGAGGCCCATAAGTTTTCACGAAGAGTGTTTATGAGCATTGTTTTGAATATTAAGGAATTCACATACAAGTTGACAAAAGCTACACAAAACGGGAAACTAAGAAGAAAATTTGGGTGTAAGAGTTAAATTTAAAGAGTTTTACACCAATGGTGGCAAGTTTCATACCTGAGATTAACTTGGAGAAGATGGGGCAATGGAAGGCATTAATTCAACACCAAAAGTTAGACACAGGATGGGAACCGGAATGAGAGGAACCTTAGCTGAGTTAGCAAAGAATGGTTCCAGTCTTGTAGGTGAAAACAAATCTGGTATTCATTTTCAACTCAGTTTAGAGGGAAGAAATATAGGTTTTAAGGAGGAGAATACTGATATGGAAGAAGAATCTGCAGTTACCTTTAGTTTAGTTTAATGTAGCGCAGAAACAGGCCCTTTGGCCCAATGAGTCCATGCTGACCTTCTCTCCCCGCACACTAGCACTGTCCTACCCACACTAGGGATAATTTCCAATTTTACCAAGCCAATTAGCCAACAAAACTGTACTTCTTTGGAGTGTGAGAGGAAACCAGAGCTCTTGGACAAAACCCACATAGGTCACAGGGAGAATTTACAAACGCCGTACAGACAGCACCCAGTCAGGATCGAACCCAGGTCTCTGGCGCTATAAGACAGCAACTCTACCAATGCGCCACCATGCTGCACCATTTTACTAAGATTATTTTGGACAGGACTAATTTTGGTAGGTGGAATTTAATGTTGTCTGGACAGGTGTATTAATAGATGCCTAAACTACACCTGCTAAGTACGCTCACAATCGTGCTGTTTGGATTCGAGAGCAGGAAGATGAGTTCCATAGGAATGATTGGATTGGATGATTTAGTTTAGTTTAGAGATACAGCATGGAAACAGGCCCTTCGGCTCATCGAGTCCATGCCGACCAGCGATCCCCGCACACTAACACTATCCTACACACACTAGGGACAATTTATATTTATAGCAAGTCAATTAACCTACAACCTGTACGTTTTTGGAGTGTCGGAGAAAACCGAAGATCTCGGAGAAAACCCACGCAGGTCACTGGGAAAACGTACAAACTCCGTACAGACAGCACCCATAGTCGGGATCGAACCAGGGTCTCCGGTGCTGCAAGCGCTGTAAGGCAGCAGCTCTACTGCTTGTTGAGGCTGAGCCGGGAGTACGGATATCAAAGGGTAATGTTCAAATAAATCATAAACAGTAATGGTGGCATGATGAATGAAAATTCAAAGCCTAGTCACGGAGTTTGAATATTTGTTTAGAAGGATTTCCCCAGCAGCGAATACAAAAGGAAAAATACAAATATCCTTGACAGTGATGAAGACCTTTGAAAGAGGTGATTAATCCAGTATTGTTTATAAATGGCTTGGAGAATTTACGTGAGGCCATAAATGGAGAGCACAAGAGGCAATGGGCTCGGAGGAGAGAGTGTAATGCGAACTGAGATGAATATTGGATTCTTCAAACCTGTGATGTTGAATGAGTGAGAGATTGAGTGAAGGAATAAGAGAGAATGGTTCAATGACAGAAATCAACACAACATTCGACAGACAATTGGAAATAAGAATTGCAAAGATCAGACAAAATCTGGACAAAGAGCACTAGAAGAGCAGAAGGATTGTCAAGTATGCCTGTCTGAAAGATCCAGAACTTGTAGCATAAGGTTTACTCATGATTGGAAAGTTAAATTGCAATCTTTATAAAGCTTTCAATATGGACAGTCAGATTAGCTGAGTGAACATTGGCACAAAGTTAACTGAGGAAGGTTATGTTGATGAAAGAAGGAGACAAAATGCTGGAGTAGATCCGACCATTCAGTGGTGCTGCTTCTTCCTGCATACAGGCAGCAACTGAAGAAAGCACCCCCAGAGGTGAGGACTGTACAGAGCTGGTTGGAGGCAGAGGAACAACTCCAGTCTGTAGACTGGGCAATGGTCAAGGACTCGGCAACGGACCTGAATGAATACATCACAGTGGTTACAGACTTCATAAGGAAATGTGTGCCGGACTGCGTTCCAACAAAAACCTTCCGAGTGTCTCCTAACCAGAAGCCTTGGATTCGCATTCTTCTGAAGACCAGATCCCGGGCATTCCGGTGTATAAGAAGTCCAGATACGATCTTGGTCATCAAAAAGGCCAAATGCGACTTCTGCTCTAAGCTGGAGGATGAGACGGATGTTCGGCAACTGTGGCGGGGCTTGAATGCCATCACCTCCTACAAGGCAAAATCAGGAGGCAGCTCAAACGACAGCGAAGCATCATGCTCAATGCGTTCTATGCACGGTTCGATAGGGAGAACACTGATGTGCCTTCCCGAGCCCCCATTCGCCCTGACGGTATTACAGTCACAGTCACAGAGGCTGACGTCAGAAGATTCTTCAGGGGGATGAACCCTCGGAAAGTGCCCCGACCTGATGATATACCCGGTCGAGTTCTCAAGACCAATTGGCGGGTGTTTTTGCAGACATTTTCAGCCTCTCACTTCTGAGGTGTCCACCTGCTTTAAAAGGGTATCAATAATACCAAGAAGAGCAAGGTGACGTGTATCAATGACTATCGACCAGTGGCACTAACGTCTGTGGTACATTTCTCTACCATTTCTTGACCTCACTATCTCCATCGCAGGTGATAGACTTCTTTTTTTAAATATTTTTATTTTATTAGAAGTAAATACAATCATATGGCACCAAAGTGCCTAATATATATTGACATAATACATTTTATGTACAGCTTCTTTTTTTTTTTAAATTATAATAAAGAAGAAAAAGAAAAAGAGAATAGATAAAAGATAGAAAAACGTGAGATATATAGTGTGTGAAAAAGAAAAAAAAGAGTGAAAGAAGAAAAGTGAAGAAAAGAAGATAGAAAGAGAGTAGAAAATAAAAAAATAAAAATAAGGAAATCATTATTTATAATCTTGACCATCCCTCACCCAGTCCTGGAACAGTTAGCTTCTACAATTAAGTTGCACCAGAGGCTTCCAAAAAGACGACAAATGGAGACCAACTCGTTAAGAATTGGTCTGATTTATCTATTAGGAGGAATTGCATTTCCTCAGGATGTGCGGTGTCCAACATGCTTGAAATCCACATTTTAAGCGTTGGTATTGGTGTATTTTTCCAGAATTTAAGTATTAATTTTTTTGCTATTATTAAACCATAATTTAAAAATAATTTTTGAGATGAGTTCAATTTATTCCCATCTTCCATTACTCCAAATATAATCATTTCAGTATTAGGTTCCATTTTTATCTTGAATAATTTTGTAAATATTTCAAAAATATCACTCCAAAATTTATAAAGTTTTATGCAGGAAACGAAAGAGTGTGTTATAGTTGCGTTTTGGGATAGACATTTATCACAAACGGGGGATATATTTGGATACAATTTATTCAATCTAGTTTTTGAATAATATAATCTATGTAAAATTTTAAATTGAATTAAATTATGTCTTGCATTAATCGAACATTTGTGTATATATATCAAATACTTTTCCCATGTAACCTTCGTAATTTTTATAATTAGTTCCCGTTCCCACTCTTCTCTAAGTACCTCTGTCGATGGTAGGTCTATATTTAAAATACTATTATATAAATATGATATTAATTTCTGTGTCAGCCTTAATATTTATTGCTTCTTCCAGTAAATCAAAAGTTATGTTTTGATATCCTTGTATGTATTTCTTCATGAAATCGCAAATCTGAAGATATTTAAAATATTGGTTATTTTTCAGTTTAAATTTTAATTGTAATTGTTGGAATGATAATAGGTTTCCCATTTCATAAATATCACCGATCCTTTTAATTCCCATTCTTTCCCATTGGTTATATGTTTTATCAATAAGAGATGGTTTAAATGAAGGATTATTCGCTATTGGCAGTAACAATGATAGATTTCTTAATTTTAGAGATAATTTTATTTGTTTCCAAATTCTTATTGTTCTTCGTATATATTGTGATGTTCAGTTTTTTCGGGGAGAAGAGGATCGCTCCTATATTACAAGGAAAACAATCCTCTTTCTCCATTCTTATCCATTCTGTCTGTTGGGTAGAACTGTCCAACCAGTAATTTATATTCTTAATATGCACTGCCCAATAGTAATACAAAAAGTTCGTGAGTGAAAGTCCCCCGACCTCTTTTGGTTTACATAAGTGTTTTTTTTTAATTCTGTGTGATCTATAATCCCAAATAAAATTAGTAATATTAGTCCAATTAAAAAAAAAAATTGTATATATAATGGTATAGATTGAAATAGGTATAATAATTGTGGTAGAAAGATCATTTTTATAGCGTTTATTCTACCTATTAATGATAAAGGAAGTGTTTTCCAGAATTTAATCAACGTGTTGAGTTTATTTAATAACTTTATTTTCTTTAAAAGCGTGAGTATATAAATTGAATAAATATGGAGTCGTTATCTCATGACATTTTTTATAAAATTCATTACTAAAACCATCTGGTCCAGGTGTCTTACCATTTTTCAACGATTTTATTGTTTCACCTATTTCTTCGAGTGTAATCTGAGCTCCAAGTTCCTCTTGTTCCGAAAGATCAAGTTTTGGAAGATTACAGTTATCTAAAAATTTATAATTTTACTATCTTCTATTTTAGTTTTAGATGTATATAAATTTTGATAAAATTGAGCAAATCTATTGTTAATATCTTTAGGTAATATTAGTAATTCACCTTTCTCTGATTTAATTTTAGTTATAGTATTTCTTGTTTTTTCAATTGACGAGTTAAAGCTTATGTGGTTTGTCACCAAATTCAAAATGTTCCTGTTTTGTAATTTGGAATAATCTTATTACTCTTGCCGATAAAATTTGATTAAGTTTAAATTTCAGTAGTATTATCTTATTATGTTTATCTGTAGCAGGATCTTTGGCATTATCTAACTCTAACTGTCTAATTTCTTGTTCTTGCAACATTTGTTCTGTCTTATTCTTTTTATTTTGAAAAATTTGATATGAAATTATAATTCCTCTAATAAATGCCTTGAAAGTTTCCCATAATAAAGAAGGCGAAATACCTGGTGTATCATTTGTCTCAAAAAAAAGTTTCATTTGTTGTTTTAAATATTGATAAACTTGTAAGTCGTTTAAAATTTGTGTATTAAACCTGCAAAAAGATTTTTTACCCGGCATTCCCTCGAATTTTATTAAAAATGTCAACGGGGAATGATCAGAAATACTACTGATGTGGTATGTTGGATTAATTGTATATGGCATTAATTTCATATCCACTAAAAAATAATCAATTCGTGAATAAGTTTTATGTACCGATGAGTAAAACGAGTATTCCCTTCCGACTGGATTAGCAGTTCTCCATACATCTGTTATATTAGTTTTTTTAATATATGTATTTAGAAGTTCACTAGTCTTAGATTTTAAATTACCCCTCCTTTGTTTTGCTGATTTGTCTAAATATGGATCTAAAACACAATTGAAGTCCCCCCCTATTATTACATTTTGGTAATTAAACTCTGATATTATATCTATAATTTTATTTAAAAATTGGCGGTTGTCAAAATTCGGAGCGTAAATATTTATCATAGTTAGTGGGGTTGCATAAATTTCTCCCGAAACTATAATATACCTTTCCTCTTTATCTGATATAGTATTCTTTCATTTAAAAGGTATACCTTTCCGAATAAGAATAGCCGTACCTCTAGATTTAGAAGTAAATGAAGAATAGTATGTTTGACCTATCCACTTCGCCTTTAATCTCATCTGTGTTTGTTGTTTCATGTGGGTTTCCTGCAAAAACATTATGTCGCATTTCAAAGATTTTAATTGAGCAAAAATTTTACCCCTCTTAATTGGTTCATTGGCACCCCTTATATTCCAACTACAAAATGTAATTCCTCCATTCTTTATTTGTCTATCGTCTTGCATTATATATCAGTATAGTGTTCTTGAATCATATGGTGCAACCAAATACCTCAGAATTCTGGGTGTTGGGTGGTCATCCCGAGTTTTTAGATTTATATTACATCTCCTTCCTGTATGGTGCTTTAGAAAAAGAAAGAAAAAATGTGATATAAAATTGATTACAAAAAAAAGAAGCAAATAGAAATCTTTATAGTGATTTTTTTTTTTAAAGTGATGTTAAGGTATCTGAGAAAAGATACCTTAAAAACGAATAGCTACCTAAGGTGGCGAAAAATTGATGGACTTCCATTGATGTTGTTGTACATTGAGCTCCAACCCCTTAGCAGAGCCTCATGAAAAGCTACGGACCGTTTCATATGTTGTCTTTTTTAATATAAATTTATCAAACCAGCACCAGTAAAAACAAAGAGTTCAGAAAAATAAATAAAAAATAAAAAAACAAATATAAAACACAACGTATGTTCAGTTCTATAAGTATATATGCCTTTCCAATTTATCTAACCTTAATCTAGTCTAAACTTTACCATATATATCCACCCAAAATTCTTACATAATATCCCATTCTTTAACTACCATACAAGCAAGTACCAAGGGGTTAAACAAAACCACACATCTGGATCTTTTCCAAGTGTATACTGTGCCTGACTCCTTCACACACAGTATTAGTTTGTTAGTATTGTTATGAACATATTAGTTAGTTACTATTTATAAGTATATGTCATCAATATTACTTCATTTCCCTTAACTATTTTAAATATATAAAATCAAAATTATGTACACTCCCATTATCTCCTTCCCCGCCTCATTGGTTTTTAGGTGATAGACTTCTGACCGACATCCACTATAAACCTACTGACTCCCATGGCTATCTAGACTACTCTTCTTCCCATCCGGCTTCCTGTAAGGACTCCATCCCCTACTCCCAATTCCTCCGTCTATGCTGCATCTGCTCCCAGGATGAGGTGTTCCACACCAGGGCATCGGAAATGTCCTCATTCTTCAGGGAACGGGGGTTCCCCTCCCCAACTATAGATGAGGCTCTCACCAGGGTCTCTTCCATACCCCGTAACACTGCTCTCTCTCCCCATCCCCCCACTCATAACAAGGGCAGAGTCCCCCTAGTCCGCACCTTTCACCCCACTAGCCGTCACATACAACAAATAATCCTCCGTCATTTTCGCCACCTTCAACGTGACCCCACCACTCGCCACATCTTCCCATCTCCCCCGTCTGCTTTCCGCAAAGACCGCTCCCTCCGTAACTCCCTGGTCAATTCGTCCCTTCCCTCCCGCACCATCCCCTCCCCGGGCACTTTCCCTTGCAACCGCAAGAGGTGCTACACCTGTCGCTTTACCTCCCCTCTCGACTCCATTCAAGGACCCAAGCAGTCGTTCCAGGTGCGACAGAGGTTCACCTGCATCTCCTCCAACCTCATCTATTGCATCCGCTGCTCTAGATGTCAGCTGATCTACATCGGTGAGACCAAGCGTAGGCTTGGCGATCGTTTCGCCGAACACCTCCGCTCGGTCCGCATTAACCAACCTGATCTCCCGGTGGCTCAGCACTTCAACTCCCCCTCCCATTCCGAATCCGACCTCTCTGTCCTGGGCCTCCTCCATGGCCAGAGTGAGCACCACCGGAAATTGGAGGAACAGCACCTCATATTCCTCTTGGACAGTCTGCACCCAGTCTGCAGTCGGCATAAACATTGAATTCACCAATTTCCGGTAGCCCTTGCTGTCTCCTCCCCTTCTCAACTCTCCCTCAGCCCTCGGGCTCCTCGTCTTCCTTTTTCCTTTCTTCTCCCCATCCCTTTCCCCCCACCCTACATCAGTTTGAAGAAGGGTTTTGGCCCGAAACGTTGTCTATTTCCGTCGCTCCTTAGATGCTGCTGCACCCGCTGAGTTTCTCCAGCACCTTTGTCTATCTGTGGTGATGAAGTGCTTTGAGAGGTTGGTTAAGGTGCACATCAACTCCTACCTCGACAAGAACCTTGACCCACTACAGTTCGCTTACTGCCACAACAGGACAACACAGGATGCAATTTCACTGGCTCTCTACTCCGCATTGGACGACTTGGACAATAAAAACACGTCAGTCTGTTGTTTATAGTCTACAGCTCGGCGTATAATATCATCATTCCTTCCAAGTTGGTTACCAAGCTCACGGAACTGGGCCTCTGCGCATCCTTCTGCAATTGGATCCTCGACTTCCTCATCTACAGACCACAGTCTGTTCAAATTGGCAGAAACACTTCACCCTCAGTAACAATTAGTACGAGAGCACCTCAAGGCTGCGTGCTCAGCCCCCTGCTTTACTCACTCTATACCCATGACTGCGTAGCCAGACATAATGCGAACTCCATCATCAAGTTCGCCGATGACACCACTGTTGTTGGATGAATCACAGTTGGGGACGAGTCAGGTATAGAAGTGAGATCTGGGAAAAAATTAATATTGAAATTTTGGGAAAATCCAACAACCCCCACAATTAAAATGTGGATTATGGAGGTCGGAGACCTTACATTTGGAAAGAACTAGACTTGGCTTAATTGACAAACAAGAATTATTTGCTAGAATATGGTCTCCATTTATTGGGAAAATGGAGGAGGACTGGCCAAATTTTGTGCCTTCCACCACAGTGATGAATGCTGTGGTGGATGTTTGTGTTAAATTTTTATTGTGTATTGTGTGTTCTTTATTATTGTACCGCTGCTGGCAAATTCATTTCACTTGCACTTTATGTGCAATGTGACGAATAAAACCGTATTGTAAAACCGTATCGTATTGACTTTTTGAAAGGGTAAATTGGTCCGGCACGGAAGCCTGACTGAAGCCTGAACCCAGGATTAGATGAATGGTTATGTTTTATAATCTGCATATATCCGAAGATCTTCCCTGGACCCAGCACACCGATGCAATTATAAAGAAGGCACATCAGCGACTGTATTTCCTGAGATTACGGAGATTCAGCATGTCGAAGAGGATTCTCCTAAACTTCTACAGGTGCACGGTAGAAAACATTCTGACTGGTTGCATCGTGGCCTGGTTCGACTCTTGAACGTCCAGGAACGAAAAAGACTACAAAATGTTGTGACCACTGCCCAGTCCATCACCGGTTTGACCTCCCCACCGTCGAAGGGTTCTATTTTAGTCGCTGCCTCAAAATGGCAGCCAAAATCATCAAAGACCCACACCATCCTGGCCACACACTCATTCCACCATTGCCATCAGAAGGTACAGGAGCCTGAAAACTGTAACGTCCATGTTCAGGAACAGCTTCTTCCCTACAGCCATCAGGCTAATAAACACAACAATGAATAAGCTCTGAGTTCTGAACTGCAAAATACCATATTATTATTGCACTATATTTGTTATTTATTGAACTTTTTCTTTTTTTTCTCTTCCCCCCGTTATGTACTATGTTTACATATTCACATATTCTGCTGTGCTGCAGCAAGTAAGACATATGACAATAAAACACTCTTGACTTGAACTCAGTGGGTCAGGCACCATCTCTGGATAACATGGATAGGTGATGTTTCAGTTTGGGACCCTTCTTCAGAATTGTAATTAAGTTTTTAATTTCCTAAGGTCATATTGATGTTCCCAAAATAAAACATTTTAATTTTACCCTTAATAAGTAAATTATGTTAAATGTTGAGGCATGTTAATATTTAGACAGTAAACCCCCAGAAGATTCTGGATTAAGTTACCACCAAAGAGCCACATAATTGGTTAGATCATTGAAGGCAAAAATATCTAAACAATGGCTTATTTTCCCAATTGTGCTCCTCACCTAATTGAAAGCAAAGATTCAACTTTCACTCTTGCATCTTGAGCTTATAGCTGTCAGCTCATCAGTACCACATGACTGGATGCACCAGACTACAAATGAGCAACTGAACCAAGGCACAGCTGTCAGTTTGAGTGTTTATGAAGGACACCTTGGAACTACCTGAAGTGCAGATTAGATTAGATAGCCCTTTATTGTCATTCAGACCGAAGTCTGAACGAAATTGCAACAGTCATACATAAAACAACAATAAACACATATTAACATCCACCACAGTGAGTCCACCCAACATCTCCTCACTGTGACGGAGGCAAAAGTCTTAGGTCTGCAGTCTCTTCCCTCCTCTTCTCCCTCTGCGCTGAGGCGATACCCCCCGGGCGATATTTCCCGCGGCTCAAACACCGCGGCCCGGGGTGGTCGAAGCTGCCGCCCACCAGTCCTGCAGACGCAGCCGCTGGCCCGCGGCCGAACCCCGGACTCAGGCCACCACCACCAGAACACCGTCCCAGCCACCCTCACGTGAGTACCGTGCCGTCTTCAGCCTCGGGCTGGGCCGCCCCGACATGGGCGCCGAACCTCCCTCGGGCCGGGCCGCCCCGACTTGGGCGCCCACGGGAGCACTGTTCCAGCCCTGAGCCGGACCACCCTCACGGGAGCGAGCTCAGGGCGAGTCCTGACGGGCTCTGCCTCCGGAGCCTCGAGGTCATCAGCTCCATTAGGCCTCAGCGCAGACGGAGGCAGAGAAGGGGAAACACGACCAAAAGTCGCATTCCCCCGCAGGGAGAGACTGCAAACCCCGTTACAACCCCCCACCCCCCCAAAACACAAACTAAAAACCAAAAACTAGACTAACCAAAACAAAATAAACAACACAAAAAACACAAACAAACAGGACTGCCGATGAGCCGCTGCAGCCAGTGCCGCGCCGCCACTCTATGCAGGGGAGGCTAGATGCCTGATATTCATCCCATTGTTAGCATCTACTTCTGAAAAGCAGCAGACTATGCAGTGCACAAATTAGGTACCATTATTTGCAATGTTAATGGCCTGTTGCACTTAAGGGCTTGTCCCACTTGGCGATTTTGCCGGCGTCATATCAGTGTCGCTAAGTGTCGCATCATACGTCGTCACGCGCGTATTTTTCAGTGACATGATATGTCAGTCAATGATGCCGCAGTCGCCGAGAAAATCGCCAAGTGGGACAGGCCCTTTAGACGACTTTTTAGGCGACTGCAGGAGACTATGCAGTCACCACATGTTCGCAGGTGGTTGCCGGGTAGTCACCTTCATGGTCGTGAGGAGTTCCCGCATTCTGGGAACTTGTCGCGACCTCATTACGGTCACTGAATTTTTCAACATTAGTGGCGACCACCATGGAGAGTCGCGAGAATTCTCGTGCTGTAGGTGGATCGCCAGGAGGCCCTAGTGGGTTGCCAGGAGGTCGAAGGCTCTTGTAGGTTGTAGCCTGTGCTGACCGGTGAATTTCATTGGCTCATTGGGAGAAAAAAAACGTAAGCAGTAATTTTCAGAACCAAGGATAACCGACCGGTAATGTTAATGTCTGCCGAGCTTCACAGCCGTGTATCTCTGGCTTCTTAAAAGTTGTCTCCACTCCTTCTCCTCCCCTCTTTTAAAGGACTTACATGACTTCTCCCATACACTGTGCTTTCACCGTCTTTTAATTACAAATCCAACCTTCCTGTTCATCGCGGTGTGTGTCTATCACATTGGCTTTGCACCGTGTGTTTTTCAGTCAGACAGCGCTCCCCTTGCTTGCCCTGTCCCCCTGCCCTGTCCCCATAACAGGCTGGTGAAGGAAGCGATGTGTCAGTCGCCGGCAGTCGCCTGAAAAATTGCCTAAGTGGGACAGGCCCATATACAATGTGCTTGCATCTCACAGTGCTCATTGAAATAAAGCCAGGCTTTGAGCCCATTTAGGATACAATGGAGAGGCAAAAAACATTGTAACAACTATACAGGAGTGAACTGAAAGCATTGAAATAAACCAGTGTGGTTATGTGGAAGGCATGGGGGAGAGTGAATGGGCAGATCTATGGGACATAGGAAGTACATTTATGTTTAATCTGAGCCTGAAAAAGCTATTTTTCTTCTAAGCAGCATGAAGCAGCACCTCAAAAACCACCGAGTAGACTGTACCATGTCTAACACCAAGAAGTGAACCCAGGACAGAGTTCATTCCGACCATTTGCATCACAACATTATATTTCATGCCTGCAGTGGTCAGCACATCACAAATAATTAATTGCAAGCAAACTTAGATCTATAATAGTCAGGAGTTTAGGTTGCCATATTTTAGGCTCCAAACAAAATGTCAGCTGAGGGAATGAGATGAGAAGGTGTAACATATTCAGCCCAACCATTTTGGAGATTGCAATACAATAAAACAGGAAATCTGCTATCCCCATTGCTTCAAGCTCCATTCCCCACAACAGTGACATGGTAGTGCAGTGGTAGAGCTACTGGCTTACAGCGTCAGAGACCCGCATTCGATCCTGTCCACGGGTGCTGTCTGTACGGAGTTTGTACGTACTCCCAGACCTGCGTGGGTTTTCGCCGACATCTTCGGTTTCCTCCCACACTACAAAGACATACAGATGTGTAGGTTAATTGGCTTGGTATAATTGTATACATGTAAAATGGTCCTTAGTGTGTGTAGGGTAGTGATAATGTCACTGCAGGGATCACTGGTCAGTGTGGACTCGATGGGCCGAAGGGCCTGTTTCCACGCATCTCTAAACTAGAATCAAGTTAAGTTTATTATCATATGCACAACTAAAGTGAGGTTTAGGTACAATGAAAATCCTGCATGATGCTGCGTCACAGGTGCATAGACTCAGATAACACACTGAAACATGAATGAATTAAACATGAATTATACAAAACAGTGAAAAGAAACAAGAACCATACAAAAGCATGACATTAGTGCAAAACACAATTACATAAATAAATCCATGTTAGTGGAAAGGATCGTGTGTAGGGGTTTATAACTGAGGTAGTGTAAAAGTTGAACAGGAGTTTTCAAGAACTTGGTGGTTGTGGGAAATTAACTGTTTCTGAACCTGGTGGTGTTGGCTCCTAGGATGATCTGAATGGAGAAGGACCCGACGGGCTGCTGCAAGGAAGGATCCGACAGGCCGCTACGTGCAGGAGGAAGCTCTGAAGCTGCCGAGCTTGTCCCCGGAGACCAGAGAGTCGAGGAGGAGGTAGCCAAAGATCCTATAGCAAGCTATAGGATCTTTGGAGAGAGCCGTCGGCGACGACGGAAGCAAGGAGTGGGCTGCTGGGAGTGGGACCGGGGTATTGCTTCCAATACCTTCAAGGTCAGCTGCAGGAGGCACCCCTGGGACACAAAGGCGGTCGGGTGAGGTGTGGAAAATTAGTTTGCGTGCCGAGCCATTCGACAATGATGGAGGAGACCCTACGGCAGCCTACGTACATTGAACACGTAACACGAATAATTACACTTTTTTAATATTGTAAATGGCGTGAAAATATGCCGACTTGTGCATATGTGAACTATGCAAAAAAAAAATCTCTGTGCAGTGTTAAGTGACAATAACGAACCATTGGGACTTCAGGCTTCTCTACTTCCTGCCCAATGGTAGGAGGTATGACCCGATTGATGTGGGTCTTATGATTGATGCAGCCTCACGTGGATGTTTTCATGGTGGAACGATGGTGAGCATGTCAGTGTCATGTCCATTTGTCACAAAACCGTTTTAAACATCTGATCTCATATTACTAATACGTAAGAAATACGTAATACGCAAGCAATATACCAATAAACAGATGTACAAGCAAGTGAGTGTGCTCCCTCATAGACAATATAAATTTTAATCCAATTCAATTTTCATTATTGAAAGTTTAAAATTGAATTTTAATTACATTTGTCAGAACACAACAAACAATATGATAATTGGTGGAATGACAATCATAATGTTTTGCTTTGTGTAATAATAGTTAAAATATCTAGACATTTGAAAAGGAAGCTAATCTGTTTCAAATCTTAAACATTTGAAAAGGAAGCCAATCTGTTTCAAACATGCCAATTTGCGTATTTCACTGAGTCAGGATGTAAAACACGGAACCAATCTTCTTGCAAAAGGCAAATTGGTGTCCTAAAAATAATATTAAGACAGTGCACTTCAGATTTAACCCATCTTCCAAGATCAACTGTGAATGATGAGATAAGCAATTCTCAGGAAACAGAGCAGCTTGAAGGGAGGTGAGGACTTATGAACAATGGTGCATCCTCCAGGACTATCAAACTTATCTAAAATACAAAGTGCAGGAGTAGTTCAGCAGGTCAGGCAGCATCTGTGGATGGAACGGATAAGTGACCATTCTGATCAGGGTCCTTCTTCAGATGCGAAGAATGGTTCTAACCCAAAATGTTGCCTATCCATTCCCTCCACAAACGTTGCCTGAGTTACTCTTGCACTTTGTGTTTTACTCAAGATTCCAGCATCTGCAGTTCCTTGGATCTACCTCACTGTTTCTTCTTGTTTCCTCACTCCCAGCAGAATTGCCCACAAACATCCAAATCACCTTACACTACAGAGATCACTGAGCACTTTCCGTACACAGGCCATCACAATCAGAATCCTTAAAATCAGTCACCATAATTGGAAAACTTGCAGACCAGAATCCTAATGCTTCTTGCAAATTGTTATCATCCCCCCAAGGTCTAGTTCCCTCTTTCTCCATGCCACGAGGATGCAGCTGTAGGTTATTCACCCACTTCTAGCTTGTGGCTTCCTCTGGAGTTTTCCATACCCAACATTGAGCCTATCAGCCAAGCTGGCTTTTTTTCAAGGCAAGAAACTGCTGAAACAGAAGACGTAAAATAATAGCATTAAAACAACCCAGGACATTTCCTCACACGACCTGCTGCAATGTTAGACAAAGGCCTGAAAATCTCATTGCAACTTTCTAATACCAGGTATAATTTACCTTTCAAACCAAGATGACATCTGCTTTCCTGGACATGGATAAAAGATTATTATTTTAAAGAATAGGGGAATTATCACTGATGATTGTGATAATGTTTACTCCTCATTCAAATAAACATTTTAATGGGTAATTATCTGATTGGTGTTTGTAAAAGTTTGATGTGCCTATATTGGCTACTACTTTTTTTCAACAAAAAACATATTTCAAATAATACTTCATTAGCTTTAAAGCACCTTGTGAAGTTTTGGCAATTAGAAAGTTATATATCTGTCTTAATTTTTACTTACCTTCACAGAGCAAAAGGAGCTCTGTGATCTGAGCTTCAAAGTTTAGATGGCACAGTGGCACAGCAATAGACCCGCTGCCTCACAGCGTCATAGGATGCTGTCTGTGTGGAGTTTGTACATTGTCCCTGTGACCACGTGGGTTTTCTCCGAGTGCTCTGGTTTCCTCCCACATCCCAAAGACGTGCAGGGTTTGTAGGTTAATTGCTTCTGTAAATTGCCCCTAGTGTGTAGGATAGAACAAGTGCATACGTGATCATTGGTTGGGACGGACTCGGTGGAACGAAGGACCTGTTTCCAGGTTGTATATTTAAACTAAACTCTAAACTAAAGTTTAACAGGATGAATTTTAGTCTTGTTTACAATTAACATACCTCCTTCACAAGGATGTTGCCTCCCTTCAAGGCACGGTTTAAATTGTGGAATCCAATTTAAATTCCTAACCTGGGCTTGAGCACACTCACATGACAAGAATTCAACAAAAAGGAACACAAATGAAAAATCTGCAAAATGTCACATGCTGCTGGTAAGCAGGGCTGTGTGATGGAAATGAATATTTATAACATTAAATCTGTATGTAACTAAAACGGGGATTAACGTTTACCATTTAGTGCATGAAACTGCAAGTGAATAATTAAACTTGCTAGCAAGTCTGAGGAGAACTATTTTCCTGGTTCATTGAGTTGAAAAATGAATGTGCTCACCAGCATGCAAGTAGCAAAAAATCATATATCCATTGTTTGTAACTTTTGTGACCTGATTCACAACTTTCATATTTCAACTCATTCACTAAAAATGTCCTTTTCCTTCATAAATATCAATAGTGTATGCTACATGAAAAGCTAACTTCAGCAAGGTCATTTGCACAAGCAATGGTGGGGAAGGAATCCGAGCTGTAAACAGAACATGGTTATTGCCATGGAGGCACAAGAGACTATAGGGACCGGAATCGTGAGTAAAAACAAAGTGCTGGAGGAACACACCGGGTCAGGCAGCACCTATGGAGGAAAATGGATAGGCGACCATTTTTCAGTCCAGAGCTGAAATATCATCTGTCCATTTCCCTCCACAGATGCTGCTGTAACATTCTGCTGTAACAGGCCTTGATGAGTTCCACCAACACTTTGTTTATTTTATTGATTATTACCATACATAGTACATTCTTACTACAACATGGATTTTTAGTGTACTATTTATAATGTTAATCAGATATCTTTTTTAGAAATGTTGATATGGAACTTTAGTTTAGTTTAGAAGTACAACATGAAAACAGGCCCTTGCTAACCATCGACCACCTGTACACTAGTTCTATCCTACACCCCAGGGACAATTTATAGAAGCCAATTAACCTACAACCTGCACGTCTTTGGAATGTGGGAGGAAACCGGAACATCCGGAAAACACCAATGCAGTCACAGGGAGAACATGCAAACTCCCTACAGACACCAGCCATAGTCAGGATCGAACCAGGGTCTCTGGTGCTTTCAGGCTGTAACTCTACTGCTGCGCCACTGTGTCGCCCTGAGACCTCTGAAAGGATTAAATATGAAATCTGGTATGAAAGTGTAAAATGGCACAATAGATAGCAAGTGAATCCGCATTAGGTTTGAGAAGGTGAGTTTATCATTTTTATTTGAATCATCCATGCAAAAGTTTCACACCAAATGTTGAGAATATGTAGAATTGAATTACTTTGAGAGCCTGTGCTGTAAAAGGTTGGGAAGGGGTTTTGGGTTGAAGTAAAAATTTCAGCGCCAAGGTGGGAAGGGGTGTCTGTGGTATTGCAGGACTACGATCAAAAAAGCTCTGCTCTAAATTCTGTTGTCAAAGTGTTTATTGAATGTTTTTGTTTAAGTTTGTATGATTTTGCTTTATAATTGAAGTAAGGAGGATACCACATTTTTCTGATAACAACATTCTTCTGCTGATAAGAATTCTGCTCGGTCCAGTGCTTTCACAAAGCGCTACACTCAGATTCTTCAGATTTACTATTGAAATCAAATACTTTCTTCATTGTTAACTTTTGTCGTTCTAAAATACTCTGAGTTTTGTGGAGGGGTATTGTGGAATTTATTTTATTGTGGAATTTATTTTGATGTGTAAATTTTGTGTTGTGAGAATCTAATTGTTTTGTGTGAAATTTTTGGCCAAAATGAATCACAAGGCATGAAAGAGCTAATTGTTATTGCATTGCTTGCTGAGATACTTCACAAGATCGTGTGGCTTGTATTTCTCTCAGACAGGCTTTCTCTAGTGGGGCAGATAAGAGGGGCCCTGTTAGGGTAATTAGAACGAATAAGGGGACAGAATGAATCGGTACAGAATAACAACATTTTAGAACTTGGCTGATGCTTCTTAATGCCATTGGTATTCTGCGTTGTTAATTTGAGTGGACCTACATTTTTATGGAAGTTGTTTCATATATGTGGTGAAAAAATAAACGCTGTTTTTCCATGTTTAGTTCTGACTGGTGACAGAAAGCACCTGTCCCAGATGACCTCAGAGGTCTGGATGGTTCATAATTTAGCAGATCACAAATGTATTTTTGCCCTAGACCATTCAGTGCTTTATAAACCAACAGTAATATTTTAAAATCAATTATTTGACAGACTGAAGGCCAGTGTAAAGAACTCAAAACTGAAGTGATGTGATCCACTTTCTTAGACTTAAAGAGGACTCGAGCAGCAGCTTGCGTGATCTAATGGTTGGCTTTGGTTTGATAGAGAGAGACTACGAGGATTGATTTGGATGAGTGGGAGAGTAGAATCTGTACTAATGCTCACGTGTTGTGGCAACCATCACCATTCATACAGCCCCCAACCTACAGTAATATCGATTTTGCAGTTCTTGCAGCACCACCTGCGTCCACTATACCAGCTCCAGCAGCACCGGCAGGGCCGGATTTACGTATAAGCTAGACAAGCTTAAGCTTAGGGCCTCGAGATCTAGGGGGGCCTACTCACCTCGCTGCCTCACCGGACCCGTCGAACCTCGCCGCCCCACCAACCATCCGCCCACCGGGACCTCCTACTCTTTGCCTGCTGACCCTGGCCACTCCACCACCCTCCAGCAGCCCGCAGCCGTGGCCATACCTGCAGCCTGGACTGAGCACCGGGCCTGAAGTTTCCACGCTGCAGACTCTCACTCCCCCGGGTTTGACTGCGCTGGGTCCTAGTGCTAGTATCCCTAACCCTGGTAACCTCAGTGGCTGTTCCACTGGGTCTTCCCCATTCCCCTGTGACCCCAGCTCTTCCCCACCCACACTACAGTCCTCATTCCCCCCTACCTCCTGACCACCCACCACCCCTCCACCAGACATCGCCTTGGCCTCAGTTCACTCACCTGCCTTCCTCCGGCCCCAACCCCCATCCCTGCCGTGTGTTCACCATCCCCCCTGACCTCCCTCTCTCAGATACCGAACGGTCTGTCCTCAGCAGAGGTCTCACCCAGACCGGCCTTAGGAGGTCCGGGGCCCAATTGGGAACAATTTTGGTGAGCCCCAGGTTCCCAGCCAAGGTCTGTAGATTCATAGAAATATAATTAAAGTCTAATATAGACTTTCTATCTCTATGGTAGAATGGAAAGTAATCAAAATGTGCGCTTAAAAAGTGCCTGCGACTTAATGGACCAAACAGATCTAAGCTACATTTTAATATAAAATTGCGTACATGTAAGCCTACAAGTAACAAACAAAATGTGTAGATCACCTCTGAAAAGTACATAGTTACAATATCACTTGTTTTAGTGACTGTGAAATGAAAAAAAAGAAGTAATTTAATTAAATAGATCCTGGAAAACCAATAACCATTGGTGAAAAACCAGTCCAGGCATTAAATTTTGGGCTTCAGCCCCATCCTAGCCTTTGGGCTTCTACCCCATCCTAACTGTGTGTTAGTTGTCTGTGTGTGATGTGTGTGTGGGAGGGAAGGAGATAAGGAAGGAAGGGAGGGAGGGAGGGAGGGAGGGAGAGAAGGGAGGAAGGACAGAAGGGAGGGAGGGAGCGAAGTAGAGAAAGGAGGGAGGGAAGGAGAGAAAGAAGGGATGGAGCGAATGAGAGAAGGGAAAAGAGAGAGGAAGGAGGGAGGGAAGGAGAGAAGGGAGGGAGGAAAGAAGGGAGGGGGAAGGCCAGCGGCAGGAGCGGATGCCGGGGTCCGGGCGGATGGGTGTGAGCTGAGGCCGAGGTTTGTAAACGTTGCTCCAACCCCCGGCCCGGCCCTCCGTGTATTGTTCACTGCGTCTCCCCGGGGAGAGAGAGGGGTGGAGCCGGGGCTGTGTGCATGAAGCACGGCGACTGGAGGGGCGGGAGCGCTGCCCCGGGACCGTGAGGGACCGACCCATCTCCCCCTTCTCCATTCCCCCTCACACCTCCCTCCCCGTCTACCCCTTTTTTCCCCCTCCACCGCTCTACTCTCTCCACCCCTCTCTCCCTCCTCCACCCGGGGTACATCTACCCGAGCCGAGAGTAGATTGCTCTGGCGCGGGGCCCCCTTACTCGCGGGGCCCAATTGGGAGCAATCGGTCCAATCGGCTTAAGGCCGGCCCTGGCCTCACTTTTGTCCCCCTCCGTCCCCACCTCAATGAGTTCTGCGCCCGCCGCGATTTGGAGCTCTTCTTCCGTCGCCTCTGCCTTACACCATTCTTCCATGGGAAGGAGTCCACGCCCCCATTGATGATCCCTTTTCCCGTCTCCAATGGATCCCTTCCTCTTGGAACCCCCCTCATGGCCATTGGTACAATGAAATTTGGGGGTCACCATCCGACATCAGAACGGGAGAATATTCTCAGCGGCTTGGACTTCCGAATCGGCCACTTCCTACCAGAGACCGCGGCTCCCGATGTCCACAGGCTGAGCTGGGTGGAGATTCACGCTGGCGGCCCTCGGCAAAGTGATCCCAGAGTTCCGCGATGTTGAAATCAGCGCGGCCCGAGGCTGGGAGCTCCTCAAACCACAGGTCCATGATGTTGAAGCAGCAGGCCCAACACTCCAGAGCTTCAAACGGCGATCCAGGTAAAGCATCGCCTGCTCCGCGGTGAATCCAATATGTATTTTAAAACCAATGGTTTAATGACAACATACAGTAGGATCTAAAAGTGTCACACTGTCACTGTCGGGTAGTCATGGTCCTCTAATCGTGGGAGTGGGGGATTGGGGGGGGGGGGGGCCTCACAAGTGAAATAGCTTAGGGCCTCTCTTCATCTAAATCTGGCCCTGAGCACCGGCAGAGTTCCCTGACTCCAACTGCACCGGTGTTGGTGGCATTCCCAGTCGCGCTCTGTACCAGGAGTAAGACTAAAAAGAGCCAACCCATACCATAAGTTCTAACCCCAGTAGAACACGCTAAATTGGGGTTCCGAACCCATGACGCGCTGGTTAATTAACATGCTCAGAATGAAGCCAGAGAGGAAGCAATCCTTACCGCCCTTACTACCACTGTGCAAAAACCTATTGATATCTCCAAAATTCTGGATACTAAACCCAGGAAAGGAGAGAGGGCAGAATATTTTTTGGAGAGATTGTCAGAGATATACATCAGTCAGTTGAGGGATGCTAGGTATCGAAACGGTCAGAATTCACCCCAGTACTGTGCTATGCTAGTACATTGTCTCCCAGCTACTGTCGCAGAGGCAATAAAAACTAACAATATGGACTGGACTGACAATTCTCAGAGCCAAATGGCCTGTGCAGTTAAATGATACTTTAATTGTATCCAGCAAGGCCATTGGAGTAAGGAGTGCCCATGGCAGAGACAAGCGGGAGGGGGTTATCAGCAAGAACAAAGGGGAGGTTGGCAAGGAGATCAAGGACAAGGGAAGCACACAGACTTCTCCCAGGCTGATCAAATTTCTCAATGCTGACTAGCCGACAGTGGTGAACGGGTGTTACACTGACAAGGAACCTGTTCTGGTATTACAAGTTGCGGGAAAACTTTCAGTCCACTCACAACCTCCCCAAATCCGACAAGACTCAAAGATGATCTGGATTTCAAGGACAGATCTATCAATACCCCATCTCTATGCCAGTTGAAGTAACATACCGGAATGAGACGGTGCAGCATCAGTTTGTGATCACCCCAGCCCTAGACTGTAATCTGCTACGCCGAGATTTGTTTTGTATATTTCAGTTAAAGATCGTATGTGGAGATACTGGAATAACTGTGACCCCATGGACAATAAAGAGACAGTGTTACTCGTCAGTAACACCACAATGGTGGTCCCTAACACTGGAAGAGGAGCCCCTGCTCCATATCACTTTAGCCTATGACCGGAGTGGCGGGAATAAAGAGCTAGAAACATTTTTTAAATCCCGTGAAGGAACTCAATGGGATGTAAACCTTTTCGCATTAGTAACCGGACCACAAAGAACAGCAAAGTATGCTGAGGTGCCTTCGGAATTGTGGAAGCAGGACTATGAGATTGCCCCGCATATAACAAAGAAAGTGAACTTCCCATCTCACGCAAAGGATTTAGGAGCTATGGTTAAGCAAGCGATTGGTCAGGAACAAGAACTGTCTAATAATTGTACTGTTCAACTTTATCAGTCACCAAGGACGGTTACTACGCAGCTACGCCATCATCTGGGGAGTGAGGTAACAGAGTATGTGGACCGACAGGGGTGGGCAGAAACTCTACTCAGGCAGAATGCATCCAGATTAACCCCATCCAAGTAGCTCCCCAGAAAATTTAACATTGCCCTCGGTATGACAGTACCCGCTGAAGCAGCAGGCCAGCTTGCAATTTAAGTGTTGTACCACCATCAATCCGGCATCCTTTCTTGCCAAACCACCGGAGGAACAAGCTGAGCCAGGGCACTACTGCCTATTTGTGATTAAAGAAGATACCTCTGTTCGGGAAGATTTGACAGATATTCCCATGACAAACCCTGACTTAACTCTGTATGTAGATGGGAGTGCATCAATTGGATCTCTAGGGGAAAGACTTTCAGGATACATAATTATAGATCAGGATGGCAATAATGTGGAGGCGGCGGCCTTTGAAACACCATTCTCTACCAAACAACCTGATAAGAGCCTGCATCTTGGGGGAACGACTTGGGAATCAACGTTTATACTGACTTCAGATTTGCTTTTGGAGTGATCTGTGACTTTGGTCAGTTGGACCAAATAGGGGATTCTTGACTTCAGCAGGAACACAGACATCCCACCAGAAATTGATATCAGACCTGTTACAAACCCTTATGTTGCCAAAACAAATTGCCAAGAAGCTAAGGAAGTGTCCCAAGGGCGCAGGGTGGTGGTACCTAAAATGATGAGGCAGCCAAAGACAAGTCTCCCTCGGAAAAAACAATGCCAACCATCCAAGATGTTGTTAGATTACAGGAGGATGCTCCTGACCAAGACATAGAAATGTGGAAACAGCTCGGTTGTAAAGTTGATTGCATGTCGGGTTTATGGGTTATCCCGGCAGGACAAACATGTATGCCAGATGAACTCGCGATGTGGGTTATTGAATGTATACACTTTGCAACTCACTGTGGTGCCCGAGCAACTGGTGATAAGCTTTTAGATACATGGTGGCATCCAAAGTTGTAGACTCTGGCACAAGAGATTAGTAGTCGTTGTCTGACCTGTCAGCAATATAACCCCAGGAAGGGTATAACTTGCAGAAAAGGGAGAACCTCCTTACCCATGGGTCCCTTTGAGACCCTCCAGATGGACTACATTGAGTTGGAAAGATGTCAGTTTTATAAATATGTATTAGTTATTGTAGATGTCTTTAGTAAATGGATTGAAGCTTATCCTACCGTGGACAACAAAGCTTCTATGGTTGTTAAAGTACTTATGAAAGAAATTATATCCAGGTATGGAATCCCAACTGGGCTGAGTTCGGATAATGGCCCTCATTTTGTGGGAAAGGTGACCAAAGAATTCTGTGTTCAGATGAGCATCCAACAATAATTACATTGTGCCTATCGACCATAGCCTGCTGGACTCGTTGAACGAGCCAATCAAACATTGAAAAATAAACTTGCCAGATTACAGATTGAAACAGGGACCAATTGGCTTAAAATACTCCCTGTGGCGCTATTCCGGATGTGTAGCACCCCAGCAGGGAAGGCTCGGTTGAGTCCAGCAGAGATTGTATGTGGCCGTTCACTAAGAACCTCATGAAACCAGAATACTACAAAGGCTGTTCACTTTCATCACATGACAATGGAAATGACTAACTATATTTTATCATTAACCAGGGCATTGAAAGATGTACACTCTAACCACTACATCTAAAATTGAACCTGGTACTTATGTAATGATCAAGAATTGGATAAGGAAGAGACTGGACATTCGGTGGGAAGGCATTACCAGGTCCTTCTAACAACCCCTACCGCAGCTAAAGTGGAGGGGAGAGGCGCGTGGGTTCACTTTTGCCACTATAACATTGTCAGTATGGTGCCTAAGACATAAAACGCTAACCTTTTCATTCTTTTAAGAAATCCCTATCTAGGATAAATCACGATGGACATACCATTGTTGTTCGCCTATCTTGGGACATTGATAGTCATCGGGTCTGCGAAAAACAGAGTATGCCAATGTAATCTATCACCTATGTGAAGGAGATGCACTGCAATGTGATGGCGATAGCAAGGATGGAGAATCATAATTATGGAGTATTGCCATGTTACCATGCTCCTTGTAAATTTGATTATGCATGTCAAAAGGAGGGAGTTAAAGTACCTGTGCCTATTTAGATGAAGGGATTACAAGTAACATTAGCAGATTTGCAGATGAGATAAAGCTGGGTGGCAGTGTGAACTGTGAGGAGGATGCTATGAGAATGTAGGGGGACTGGGGATAGGTTGGGTGAATGGGCAGATGCATGGCAGATACAGTATAATGTAGATAAATGTGAGGTTATTCACTTTGGTGGCAAGAACCGGAACGCAGATTATTATCTGAATGGTGTCAGATTAGGAAAAGGGGAGGTGCAACGAGACCTGGGTGTGCTTGTACATCAGTCACTGAAAGTAAGCATGCAGGTACAGCAGGCAGTAAAGAAAGCTAGTGGCATGTTGGCCTTAATTGTGAGAGGATTTGAGTTTAGGAGCAATGAGGTCCTTCTGCAGTTTTACAGGGCCCTAGTGAGACCACACCTGGAGTACTGTGTGCAGTTTTGGAGAGCTGGACGTATACTATGGAGTTTGGAAGGATGAGAGGGAATCTTATTGAAACATACAGGATTGTTAAGGGTTTGGACACACAAGAAGCAGGAACGGGGTACTGATTGTGGATGATTAGCTATGATAACATTGAATGGCGGTGCAAATAAGAGAACAGTTGGATAACATGAAGGAAGCAAGTGACTGGGGTAATTGGGGCTTCGGAAGCTGGTCAGTGGCTAATCAACATGGCTATGTACCTAGCTATTGCGATTATTTGTATTTTTGTAGGATAATCAGTTGTAAAATGTGTATTGGGGAGAATGCAGACAGTACTGGAAGGCAAAGGTGCTCCGAGAATGTTATTGGTGAGACGGGATGAAGTATGTGATAAAGCAAAGACTGAGTATGTTGATAAGGTGCAGGAAGAGTTTGAATGACTGGGAAGGATAGATATAGGTAGAAACATGGTGAGTTATCATGGAATGATAAAAGGGAGGAATGAGAATATGTAGAATTGGGGATACTTTAGGACTAAGGTTTACGTATTCTGAGTTAAGTTGGTTCAAGTATTCTGAGCTAAGTTTCAATTTCTTTATTTTGACATCATTTGGTTAAGTTTCATTATCCTTGCTGTGACATCATTTTTCCTGGAAAACATGTGATGTTTATGTGATGTTCAATGCTATTGTAATTGGTTAAGATGTATTATGCTGTGCATGATTGTAATTGGGTGGAAAGATTGTCCGCACCTATACAACCATGCGATACTGTAGTTATTGGTCTAGAATCACCATCCGTTGTAAGTTACCTCCCACTGTATCAACCATATATATATGCTAATTCCTTTGTTTGAGCACGTGTATTTCTCCGTGATCCACTCGGAGAGCTTCCCAGGGCCGTACAGAGAAACCTAGTCACCATGGTGAAATAAAGGATGATTTTAAGTATTCTAGTCGGTGTTTTCACTGAACGGACTAAGGGATATAAATACCGGAATTATCAATGTTACCCTCAAGTATTAAAATTGTGTAATTGTCATGTGACCAGGACCGGAACATTAACCGGTACATTAAATGCAAAAACACAACAAATAAATGCACAATAAATTGTCAGTCATACTACGTATGCCATAACCCTAACTCTAAAAGTGCAATCCAAACAATACACACCACAATTGTATACAAAGTTCAATGCTGAAGAGGCCTTTTGATTGAAGAGCTGGATGCTAAATAGGAATAAGCTTTTCTTGAAACAAATAATAAGTTCTCAGGCTTCTATACCTTCTTCCCGATGGCACCATTCAGATGAAAGCATGGCCAAGGTAGTGTGGGTCTTTAATGACATTCTTGAGGCTGTGCTTCCTGTAGATCCCTTTGATGTTAGGGAGGTTAATTCCCTTGATAGACAAAGGAATGTCCATCAGCTTGTCCAACTTGCCTTTCCTTTGAGTTTTATTCATGTTTTGTTTTTATTTCAGACTTCTAGGACATGATATTTCATTTAAATTTTGGCTATAAGTATGAATAGGTGATATCATTGGCAAAATTAATTACGTGCTGTTATCAGTCAAGTGAACCATTCTATCAACAACTAAAGATCAGTCCTGAGCTACTATCTACCACATTAGAGACCCCCAGACTATCTTTAATCGACTTTTACGAGACCTTAATGTTGCACTAAACTTTATTCCTTTTATCATGTATCTATACACTGGATTGCTCGATTGTAATCAGGTATCGTCTTTCCGCTGACTGGTTAGCACGCAACAAATCTTTTCACTCTACCTCGGTACACATGATAATAAACTAAACTAACTAACTACTTATTATATCAAATGGTAGGAACATCAGAAATCATTTTGATAGCATGTGAATTTTGGATGCTCAGCATATCAATACAATGTGGAATTAAATAACCAGATTAATTTTTTTGCAGAGTTGTCAGCTTGGGATATCAACAAGTTAATATCACTTGATTCTCATGATCACATAGTTGAGTTCAATGATTTAACTAATGTCTAACCTTAAATTCCTATAGTTAAAAGTGTAGCATTAACAGGAGGAACTTTCCTCTTCCCACTTCTTCCACCAATCCTAATTAAGGGGATCAGCAACCATTTCAGATAATTTTCTGATTAATTTCTAATGGTTGTTGCTATGATTTCATAAGGGTTTGTTATGAAGAATATTACGCTGCCCCAGGAAGTCCAGAAACAAGGAGTAGATGTCTGAGTACTTTGTATTAATTTCAAGGCTTCTGCATGAACCTGATGCTCACAGCTATGAATGTGTTTTTAAGAATTATTGCTAATATTGGGACAAAGAGCAAAGAAAATGAAGAATAGGACAAGGTGCCAGAAGAATGAGGAGTATGTTGAATCTCAGAAGTTCAGAGACCAATTATCCTACCTAGCTATCAATAAAGGAACACTTTCTAGGGCCATTCACGCTGAATGGGCCACCTTCTGGAGCAATGACCACAATCTCATAACCTTTCAAGGCCTACGTTGTCATGGGTAGTGATTATGTCTCTACATATTTGTGTTGTGTTCTTTCTAAATTGGAACTTGATGTAGTTTTAACATCTCCCATTTAACATAATCCATTTAAAATCTCCCATTAACCATTTAATCATCAGTTACTAGATTAGTGAAGTCACTAATGCTCAATATTTCCAACAAGTTGAGCACATTTCAGAAAATAACACAGACAGAATAGGTTGTGCAGGAAGGAACCACAGATGCTGGTTTATTCCAAGGATAGACACAAAATGCTGGAGAACTTCGCAGGTCAGGCAACATCTCTGGAGAAAAGGAATAGATGACATTTCGGGTCAGAACCCTTCTTCAGACGGTCGGTCTGAAGAAGGGTTTCAACCTGAAATGTCACCTATTCCTTTGGACTGAACAGGGTGTGGCAGGACCTCTGAGAGGAATTTTATCAGTGGGTACAAAGTTTCTATCGGGCCCCCTTCCCTTCTCCATTAGTCATCCTGTTTTTATCCACTACGGTTTTATGCCATGAGCTGTAGCCCATAAGGCCCAAAATGGTATGGAAGATGAGAGAGGGGTGGAATGGAGCGCTCTGGTCATTTTCTGCATTTGAGGTCTTATGCTCCTATACTCTCCATGATAAATATAAATAAATACTAAATAAAATAAAAGGTTCAGAGAGAAGAAAGCACATTTGTTTTGAACAGCTTTGTTTATGCTATCAATACAGATGAGAAAGAATTCCCATTGAAACATCCTTTTATATTTCAATGCAGATCAGATCATCACAAGACACAATTATTGGTAAAAGTTTTTTTTTAAAAAGGTAGATATGCTTTGTATTTACTTTAAATAAAGAGCTTTCCTGGCCTCTTTTGTGAAAAATTTCAAATCACAGCATGAAAATTTATTGTTCTGGCAATGTTTGATTCAATACTTAGCCTGGCCAAATCCACAAGACGTTCCTAGTACATTGTACACCTTACATAATTCTTAATCAGCTTGAGTTTGCTAAATGACCTCGCTGCAGAATCTACTGTTGCTGGAATTGTTAATAGTATTCTTAAGGGCCTGTCCCACTTGCATGCGATTGCGTGCGTTTGGCGCGACCAAACGGAAGCAGAGTTCACGCGAAGTTCGCGTTTGGCGTCGGGCGGTGACGTCATCACGCAACGCCACGCCGGGCGGTGACGTCATCGCGCAACGCCACGCGCTAGGCGTACGCCATCAAGACGCTGCGTACGATCGCAATGCACCGGCGTGCCGACAGGCCGTTGGCGCGCAAAGATTTTGGCCACTGTCAGAATTTCGGAGCCCTGCGCGATGTTGGGACCAGCCCCGCACAACTCCGTGCTTCTAAGTGGGACCGGCCCCGCGCGGCCATACGGTGCCCGTACGCCTCAAGCGACCACGAGGTCGCGTAATTTGCGAGCCAAGGTCACGTAAGTGGGACAGGCCCTATAAGCTACAAACATTTGGAAACAGGTCACCAAGTCTGTACTTTGTTAACACGTTCAACAGCATGGCTTTAACTGTGCATTTACAAATTTCAACCTCCCATGAACACACACTCATTCACCCACACACTCACCCACACACTCACACCCACTCACGCTCACACACACCCACCCACTCACTCACTCACTCATTCACTCACCCACTCACACACACACACCCACACACACACACCCACACACACACACCCACTCACACACACCCACGCACTCACCCACACACACCCACTCACACAGACCCACACACACCAACACCCACACCCGCCCACTAACACACACCCACACTCATCCACTCACACAGAACCACACACACCCTGCCACACACCCACACCTACCCACAGCCATTCACACACCCATGCACACACACCCACACACACTTGCACACACCCACCCACACCCACTCACACACACCCACACCTACTCCAGACCGGTCCCACCACCGACACTCCTCGACTCCACTGCCCGCAGACACGGAGCTCCACCACTGGACCGCGGCGCCGCCTGCCTGACCACTACCACGAGGCCAAGATGGCCACCATGAGGAGCAGCAACAACATCCACCCATCTCCGTCCCTCACCGCCTTCCCGGCCAAACCCAGGCCCGGACCACCGAAACTGCCACCTGCGGCTGCCGACTCTCACCACCTCCCCGGGCGGAGCCACCGCAGCCACTGTCACCGACCTTCACTGTCTTCAGAAAGCCACCGATGCTGCTACCCGTATCTCTACTCCAGCCCCCCCATGGGCCTCCACCAGCGACTCCGCCGACCCTCGCCTCTCCACCGGCCACCAGCGGGCCAGAGCCATCACCTCACCATAGTTTCAGGTGCAGCAGCAGGCCCACAACCTCCACGATGCAGACAGCACGTGGTCTGACTCTGCTGTGTCCTAGTGCTCCCCCCCCCCCTACAGGGAAGATCCATCAGTAGTGATGGGTATTTCCATTCCCCCTCTTTTAATCAGGTTACCCCGACCACACACCTGCTAGTTAAAATTCCCCGCTTTATTATGGATCATAATTTCTACGAATTACGATATATAAAACTGCGTAGGTTCACACAAAATGTGAGTGCTAGTGTTCACAAAATATATGCAAAGATTTTCTGAGATTTCAGGAAATTCCATGCCCCCCCCTTCCTTTGGCTCCCGGGCCCCCTTTTGGACACTGGGCCCGGGTACGATGTACTCCCTGCACCCCCCTCTCATAGGCCCTGGGTTGTGGCATTGTAAGTTTAGGATGGTTCCCTGTGAGGCAGGGTACATTTGATTCCATGCATGCCACTCTGTGATAAGGTTGGATTTGTCAATACAATAACAAAGAGGAAGAAGATTGAACTTTATTGCCTTCCATCACAGTGAGGAATGTGAATTCCACTGTGGTGGATGTTTATGTTAACTTTTATGTGGTTGTGTGTTTTGTTGCTTTTTCACTTAGTATGGTTGTATAGGAACTCAAATTTCACTGTACCTTAACTGGTACATGTGACAATAAACTGACCTTGAAACCTTGAAGTGCAGCGACAGCATCCTTAAAGCCCACTGTACGAGTTCATTCAAAGAGTTCTCCCGAGTTTGCCCTGATTCGAACTCGGAGATTTACGGTAATGGCCGCTCGTCGGTACTCGTGGCTCTCGTGGACATTATTCAACATGTTGAAAAATCTTCCCGAGTCTTCCCGAGCTTACCTGCCATTAGCGAGTCTTCCCAAGTACCTGCCATTAGCGTTACGAGCCGCTAAGAGATGTCCCTGAGCTCCGACATACCCGCTACGTTCATTCTCCGTGCTTACCACGAGTTTGATTATTTTTTTTTACTCGGGAGAGCTCTTGAATGAACTCGCATCGTGGGACAGGGCCATCACTGAAGCTCAGAAGTTTGAAATACTATTTGTTCCTGCAGGTTATGCAGAAGAACTTCTCTCTGAAACCTTGGTCAGATATGGCCGTCTGCCAGGAACTTTATTCTCAATTTTCCTTGCTTTGCATAAGCTCTGTGCATTTATTCTGTCATGCTGCACTCCACGAAGGATGCAGGCCAATTAACCCGATGTCTGTGCAGAAACCTGCTATCAAGATAAAGTCCTTCAACACCTGGAAGACTTGGCAATCATTGTAGACTTTTGCAACTTTAAAAAAAACCTCTAAGAACACCATACTTTTGTAAAACCATAGCAACAGCCATAGTAATTAATCAATAACCAGTCTCAAGTATTCAGTGACCACTTTTGAAGGCAGGGAAGGCGAGCAGTGTTTTTAGTGTTTTGAATCCTTTCTTAGCTGTGTCAACTCAGAAGAGAGTGTTTGTTTGATCATTGCAGCTAATTTGGCAGCACTGGTGCCAAATCAATATTGATTGCCAATTGATGACATAATCTGCCAATTCTGCATACTTCCAGCTCTCATTAAGGCAAACAAACCTGTGCCCTTAACAATAAAATGCTGGTGCGACAACAAATGTGTTTGCATGCACAGGTTTCAATATAAGAACGAGCAATGTTCAAGAAAAATGGTGAAATGGTGACATTTTACAATCACTTCAGTTACATGTTATTCAGCCTTTCCTATGCCATTTATCATTTATTTTGTTTTTAAAAAGTGTATTATTCCTTTAAATTATGTTGTTCATGATTTAACAAACATAGCCATAGAGTGATACAGTGTGAAAACAGGCCCTTTGGCCCAACTTGCCCACACTGGCCAACATGTCCCAGCTACACTAGTCCCACGTGCCTGCGCTTGGTCCATATCCCTCCAAACCTGTACTATCCATGTTCCTGTCTAACTGTTTCTTAAATGTTGGGATAGACCCAGCCTCAACTACCTCATATGGCAGCTTGTTCCACACACCCACCACCCTTTGTGTGAAAAAGCTACCCCTCAGATTCCTATTAAATCTTTTCCCCTTCACCTTGAACCAATGTCCTCTGGGAAAGTGGTAAAGGAATCCATATTCTACCACCTGTCTGTATGAAAAATATTCTTCCAACTTTTCGTTCTATGAATCTGTAGTTTAAATTTTGTGTCTCAATAGACGATAAGTGCAGATGTAGGCCATTCGGCCCTTCGAGCCAGCACTGCCATTCACTGTGATCATGACTGATCATCCACAATCAGTATGCCATTCCTGCCTTCTACCCATAACCCTTGACTCCCCTATCTTTAAGAGCTCTATCCAACTCTTTCTTGAACGCATCCAGAGAAACGGCCTCCATTGGCTTCTGAAGCAGAGAACTCCACAGATTCCTTTTCATTTTTCATAGTCAATTCCTTTGGGCTGTGCCTGAACCCCTCTGTCGGTGGATCAACAGCTTCCTGACAGACAGGAAGCAGCATGCGAAGCTGGGGAAGCACATCTCGGACCCTCAGTATAGGAACACCGCAAGGCTGCATACTCTTCCTCTCCTCTACTCTCTCTACACCAATGACTGCATCTCCACTGACTCTTCTGTCAAGCTTCTCAAGTTTGCTGATGACACAACACTGATGAGGAGGAATCTGCCTACAGACATGAAGTGACATAGCTGGTGTCCTGGTGTCATCACAACAACCTGGAGCGCAATGCTCTTCAGAAAGTGGAATTGATTGTAGAATTTAGGAGAGCTCCCCCTCCCCTCACCCCACTCACCATCAACAACACCACAGTCACATTTGTGGAGTCTTTTAAGTTCCTGGGAACCATCATCTCCAAGGACCTTAAATGGGGGGCTACCATCGACTCCAGTCAAAAAGGCACAACAGAGGATGTACTTCCTGCGGCAGCTGAGGAAGCACAATCTGCCACAGGCAATGATGGTCCAATTCTGTACGGCCATCGTAGAGTCTGTCCTCACTTTCTCCATCATGGTCTGGTTTGGCTCAGCCACCAAGCACGATATCCGGAGGCTGCAGCGAATCGTCCGATCAGCAGAGAAGGTTATTGGCTGCAACCTTCCCTCCATTGATGAACTGTACGCTGCAAGGGCCATGAAGCGAGTGGGTAAGATCATCTCTGACCCCTCTCACCCTGGCCACAAACTCTTTGAATCACCTCAATAACAAAAAATCTGTAGCCTCCTTTTGTTGTGGTATTTTATTTAATTCACATGTTTAATCGTTGTTTTTAAATTAACTAGACCAAGTGGGACCCGTTGGGTCCCATCCCCTCAACACGCTGTTGCGGGGGGGGGGGGGGGGGACGGCCTGCGGCATCACACATACGAACCACCCCACACACACTAACCAACCCCCCCTTGATATTATATTAATATTATAATTCATACTAATTAATCTTTAATTAAGAGAGAGACAGAAGGAACTACTGATGCTGGTTTACCAAAAAAGACACAAGGTGTTGTAACTCAGTGGGTCAGACAGCCTCTCTGGAAGAATCAGAATCAGAATCAGAATCAGAATCAGAATCACACTTTATTCGCCAAGTATGTTTTGCAACATACGAGGAATTTCATTGGCCAGGTCAGTCATACAATTAAAAGCAACAGGTCACTCAAAAACACATTTTAACATGAACATCCACCACAGTGACTCCTACACATTCCTCACTGTGATGGAAGGCAAAATAAAGTTCAAGTCTCTGGCATGGATGTGACATTTTGGATCAAGACCCTTCTTCGGATATATTTAGTTACTTAGATTTAAATCCCACAGATGCCTGAGAGGGATTTGAACATCTCTCTCTGATTCTCTGCACTATCAAGCACATAATTTACTGATCAGGAACAATTGGATCCTCGACTCCCTCACTCTCAGACCACAGTCTGTTCGTATTGGTGGAAATGTGTCAGACTCGATAACAATCAGCACGGGAGCACCTCAAGGCTGCGTGCTCAGCCCCCTGCTGTACTCACTCTATACTCATGACTGCGTAGCCGGACATAGTGCGAACTCCATCATCAAGTTCGCTGACGACACCACTGTTGTGGAACGTATCACTGATGGGGATGAGTCATAGTATAGAAGAGAGATCGAGCAACTGTCCATATGGTGCCAGCACAATAACCTGGGCGTGCACATCTCTGAAGATCTTTCCTGGTCCGAGAACACTGATGCCATTATTAAGAAAGCACATCAACGCCTCTACTTCCTGAGAAGATTACGGAGAGTCGGTTTGTCAAGGAGGACTCTCTCTAACTTCTACAGGTGCACAGTAGAGAGCATGCTGAACGGTTGCATCGTGGTTTGGTTCGGCATCTTGAGCGCCCTGGAGAGGAAAAGACTACAAAAAGTAGTAAACACTGCCCAGTCCATCATCGGCTCTGACCTCCCTTCCATCGAGGGGATCTATCACAGTCGCTGCCTCTAAAAGGCTGGCAGTATCATCAAGGACCCACACCATCCTGGCCACACACTCATCTCCCTGCTACCTTCAGGTAGACGGTACAGGAGCCTGAAGACTGCAACAACCAGGTTCAGGAATAGCTACTTCCCCACAGCCATCAGGCTATTAAACCTGGCTCGGACATAACACTGAACTTTACTAGCCAATACTGTTATTTGTACTTTATCAGTATATTGATTCATGTGTGTATATATTTATAGAATGCCTTGTAGTCAATGCCTGCTATGTTCTGTTGTGCTGAAGCAAAGCAAGAATTTCATTGTCCTATCAGGGACACATGACAATAAAGTCACTTGAACTTGAACACTTGACCTGTGGAGTAAATCTGACAATTCCAATTTCGGAAATTTCCAATGTTGAAATGTTGTAGTAAATTAGTGGCTTTGGCACAAAGTGACCATGGGGCACTTAGAATCATCAGTATCAAAGATGGATGGTGCTGCAAGGTTTGTAGTGTAAGAGATCGGTTTCCCATCTGCTTGCTTCCATTCACATCTGGAACCTGGTCTATGGTTCTCTTCAAACTGATTTTCCATTGTTTTTTATAATCATGATACAAATCCAAATTGAAGTCTGTAGACTGTTCATCTAAATATATTAAACCTGGGAGCTTTGTCTAACAGCAGTCAGGTTCTGGGACCTTTTCAAATGTAGTGTTGATGTCAAATGCATTATGATGGAGCAGGTCAATGAATTAACTCCCCTTCCCATTCCAAAAGTGACCTTTTTGTCCCGGGCCTGCTCGACTGTCAGTGTGAGGCCAAACACAAATTGGAGGATCAGCACCTTTTATTTCTATTACAACCCAGGATTTGAACGTTGATTTCTTTAATTTTAAATAACGCTTTCAATCGCTCCTTTTCCCCATCCCCCGCCCCATCCACTCATGCATAGCCCCCAACTACGCAGGCATGGCTAGAGAAGGAGAGGGAGGGGGGTGAGAGGGAGGGGGAAGGGGTAGAGAGGGAGAGGGTGAGGGGGGTAGCGAGGGAGGGTAGATGGAGGAGAAGGGGTTAGTGAGGGAATGGGAGGGGGGTAGAGAGTGACGGGGAGGGGGTAGAGAGGGAGAGGGTGAGGGGGATAGAGAGGGAGGGTAGAGGGGGCGATAGAGAGGAAGAGGGGCAGAGAGGGAGGGGAAGGGGGTAGAGAGGTAGGGGGGGTGGGGGAGGGGGTTGAGAGGGAGGGGGTGAGGAGGGGTGGGGGAGGGGTTTGAGAGGGAGGTGAGGGGGGTAGAAAGGGAGGGGGTAGAGTGGGAGAGGGAGGTGAGGGGGACAGAGAGGGAGAGTAGAGGTAGGGGGAGGGGGTAGAGAGGGAACGGGCAGACAGGGAGGGAGTTAGAGAGAGGGAGGTACAGTCGGGGATGGGGGTAGAGAGGGGGAAGGGAGGGGGTAGAGAGGGAGGGGGCGTGAGTGGGAGTGTAGACGTTTGAACAACTCTCCCTACCCCCCATCCTCAATTCCCCCCATCCTCCCTCCTCAACTCCCTAGGATTTATTTCCTCTCCTCCACTCCCTCAATCCCTCCCTCGCCTCTTTGAGTGGAGCCGATGGAGCTGGGCTTAACGGGTCTGAGCCGAGCAGGGCCGAACGGGTCCTAGCGGTGCCGAGCAGAGCCGAGCGGGTTGGAGTGCTGGAGTTCCCGTCGTAGGGGGGTAGCGAAGGAGGGGGAGGGGGTAAAGAGGGAGAGGGTGGGGATGGGGGTAGAGAGGGAGAGGGAGAGGGGCAGAGATGGTGGTTAGAGAGAGGGAGGTAGAGTCGGGGGAGGGATGGTAGAGATGGCGAGGGCGAGGGATCCCAGCGAGGCCAAGCTGGTTGGAGTGCCCCTCGCGCCCCTCGCTCGAGTGGATTGTGACGTCAATCTGAAATTTTCTTCAAAATGGGTGAGATTGAAACAGTTTTTAAAAGATTGGTAATTTGGGAAATATATGTTGAAATGTGACGGGAAAATATTTATCGCGTCCGTGGGGAAAATGTCAGTAGCATGTGTTAAAATGGGAAGGCTGTGGCCTAGCGTTTGGAAGAAGATAGGAATTAAGGAGATTGACAGAAAGCTGACACAATCTTGGCCCATACAGGCACAAGAACAAAGGGAAGAGTTTTAGTATAATATAGATAGATGTTTATTATTTTATGTGTCATTCCTAAAGCCCCTGTCTCACGGTGCGAGTCCACCCACGAGTGACCCCGAGTGAAAGAAAAAATCAGACTCGTGGTTGTGAACGAGATTCCAAGTTTATGTTCAAGAGTTTAACCAAGTTCCCACGGGTATGTCTAAGTTTGCCGTTTACTTCTCATTTCTGCGATGTTCCAAGTTCATCTCCCGAGTTACTCTTGAGCCAACAACGTCTACTGACGTGTGGAAAAATCATCACATGGAGTGATGTCTTGCAGGTTTTTTTTCACTATAAAAAGACCCAGCCTGAAGAACAATCTCGACCCGAAACATCACCTATCTTCTTTTCTCCAGAGATGCTGACTGACCAGCTGAGTTAGTCCATCATTTTGTGTCTATCTTTGTTTTAAACTAGTATCTGCATTCAAAAGTCCATTTGTACTGCATTTGTTCAAGGTCTGGCATCAATCATAGGCTAACAAGGTTTCGACCCTTCTCTCCAGAGGTGCTGCCGGCTTGGCTGAGTTACTCCAGCTTTTTGTGTCTAGTAAGATTGTTTTATTCCCTTAATTCATCTCTCATCAAAAAGTTGGTAAACTTCTAACAAAAAGATTAGGTAAATTGAACATTAACGTTATTTTTTCCCCCGACAGCAAGGTCCGTAGACCAGAGGGATAGCAGTGTGTGTCTCTCTATTAAGCAGCGGCTCAAAACATTGCTGATTGGGCAGATCTGCCCAGAAACCACCCCTTTCACACTCACCCCAGCCCTGGGAAACAAAGTTTTCAGAGCCCTACAGTCACTCCAGCCCGCCCACGAACCTCTGAATGAAAGACAAAGCTCAGATGTTTTCTTCAGCAGTGGCGGCCCAGAGTTTCCCAGCACCTGGCCCAAGTTTTAATTTAAACTCGGGTAAACTGAATTTGTATTAAAAACCCGAATACAATTTGCCCTTAATTGTAAATATGAGAATGTTTTCCTATATTGTACAGTAGACTATCATCCGGTGTAGATACCATAATTGGTACCATAATTACAACTGGTTACATCATTGCATTACATCATGAACTCTCCAAAAGCGATCGGCCGGCGCATGATATTTCATGAATATCCTGTAAATCAACGGCAGAGAGCTGACTTTCTGGCTTATCATTCTTTCAACATGGAAGGAGGCCATTTGGCCCATGAAGGCGATGCCAGCTCTGACAGCAATCCCATCAATCACATTCCCCATTCATTTCCCTGTAATTTATTCTCTCTCACATGCTCGTCTACTGTCCCAGATTCCATTACTCACCGACATACTTGGGTTAATTTACAACGGCAGATTACCCTACGTTCTTTGGGGATGTGGGAGGAAACCAGAGCGGCTGGGGGAATCCCGCTTGATCCCAGGGAAAAGGTGTAACCCTGACACGGACACCACCGGAGGTCAGGATTGAACCTTTTGATCGCTGGAGCTGTGAGAGAACCATGTGCAACCTTCTGTGCCACCGTTCCCAGGCAAATCAACTGCAGGATCCATACCGCATCCACGCTGCTGAAGCCAGAAAAACAATGAGGCAATTTTCCACACGGTTACTGGTGCCACCAGCTCCAGCCACCTTCAGTAAGGCTCTGAGGCTGCTGTCAGCCACAGAGGGGAAAGTGTGCAGCTCACCCATGTACCCTTCCCCTTCTCCCCCCACCCCATCCACCCACCTCTTCTTTCCCTCGCATTATTTCTTGATGGCTTATTTTGGATGAAATCACTTTGAAAATTATTGTTTACCAACCCTTCTTGTATTTCACTGCCGAAGCACTGTTTCGTCAATGGGTCTTGTACCTGCGGTAGTTCAATTATTTGTTTCATTACGCAATCTTCACAATTTGCCTGGATGTTAGAATATGTCATTATGTAAAGCATGTCAAGGTTTAATAGTAATTTACTGGTTACTTGAGGTAACCAAGTGGAGTGGACCCCGGCAGTAATTTCAGGTGCTGCGTGCAATGGGCTTGCGAACACAAGACAGACCAACCAGCCGGCTTCACGGGGCCTCCCTGGAACTGTGTTTGGCTAGGACTGCAGGCTGGGTGATGTGTGAACCAACGGATATCCTACACACCTTGAAAAGCTAGGAGGCACCTTGTCGCTTGAAAGGAAATGATTCATCATCAGGGCATCAAGTGTACTTCACAAGTGGCTACAGTCTGGGCTCATAACTGAAAGTCTCCTTAACGCGGACAGACTGGGTGGAAAGTGATGCCTGAGAAAATCCCCTGTTTAAATGCATAAAATTTGTCGGATATAAATCCTGAGACGGGACACCTGTCCCATATATCTGCTTCTCCATAAAAAGTGCATTAATCTAACAAGGATTCATGGCACCGTTTCAATGTGAAAAGTTAAAGTTCTGAAGGGAACTAATTAACTCTCGCAATGCGGCTTTCCCCTCACTGCATGGTTCATTCTTTTTGCCACTGTTTCTCAGATCCCCGGTGAGTGCTTTTTGCTCCTTCACTGAAAATTTTCCATTAAGATCTGACTAATCTTCAACATTTCACTTCTGGCACTCGGGCCAAACCCATGAGTCACTCATGAGTCACTACGTTAAACTCAAGGGCCACTACATTCTTACAACGAGTTTAAATGTTTCAATTTTTAACTTCAAGAGTAAATTTGACTCGTGGAAAACTTTAGACATGTTTGAAATTTTTCAAGAGTTAACAAGTTTCACGGGTACCTACCGTTAGCGCCACGAGTCGCTAAGTTGCGTCCACGAGTTCCGACGTTCCCGCTACGTTAATTGTACGTGATTACCACGAGTTTAATTTGTTTTAAACTCGGGGTCACTCGTTGGTCGACTCACACCGTGAGACAGGGGTTTAACTGCCACTGTAAGTCATGTTGTCACTTGCGGGCGGAGCACCAAGGCAAATTTCTTGCATGTGAATACTTGGCCAATAAACTTATTCATTCATTCACTGATTTACAAACCCAGGAAATAAATCTTTAACAGACTGCAAGGCATTTGTTAACTTGGAAACAGCAAGTTATAATTTCCATACTAGACTAAGTGGGACCCAGTCACACGGGAGTCCCCCCAGTCACACGGGAGGCCTGGTCCCCCAACGCAATCCATTCCCCAACGCAATGTTCCGCCACTCACCTATAGCCCCTAACTGCATGTGGACGGTGGGATGTGTGGGCGGGGTGTGTGGGGTGTTGTGGGGCGGAGGGGTTGTGGGGTGGGGGTGTTATGGGGGTGGGGGGTTGTTGCGGGGATGTTGTGGGGGAGTTTGTGGGGGTTGGGTTGTGGGGGCGGGGGGGTTGTGGGGGCAGAGGAGGTTGTGGGGGCAGGGAGGGTAGTGGGGGGTGATTTGTGGGGGGGCTTGTTGTGGGGGGAAGTGGGGGCGGGGGGTTGTGGGGGCGGGGGGTGTTTTGGGGGCGGGGAGGGTTGTTGGGGGTGTTTTGTGGGAGGTGTTGTGGGGGATTGTGGGGGAGGGTGGTTGTGGGGTAGGTTAGTGTTGTGGGGGGAGGGGGTTTGTGTGGGTAGAGTGGTTGTGGGTGGATGTAGGGGTGGGGGGTGTGGGGGCAGGGGGTGTGGGTGGAAGGATGTGCGTGGTGGGAGCAGGTATGTGGGGGTGTGTGTGGGGGTGTGTGTGGGGGGGTTGTGAGGGGGTATGTGGGGGACTGGGTGTATGTGGGGGGATGGGTGTGTGGGGGGATGGGTGTGTGGGAGGGTGGGTGTGTGAGGGGGGTGGGTGTGTGGGGGGGGTGAGTGTGGGGGGAGGGGGGGGGTTGTGGGGGAGGGGGGTTTGGAGGTGGGGGTGTGGGCTGCGGGGTGTGGGTGGTGGGGTGCATGTGGGGGTGTGTGTGGGGGTGGGGGGGGTGTGGGAGGGGGTTGTTATATGTGGGTGTGGAGGTGGGTGGGTATGTTTGTGTGGGCGGGGGGGAGTTCTGGGGGGAGAGGGCTCGTAGAAAACACGGGGGAAGAGCCATGGGGGAGAGGGAGGCATCACCAGGGAGGGGAGATGCCAGCGAGGGGGACCAGAGGGGTAATGGCTGCAATTGGCGGTGCGATGGAGACTCACAGCGGGTGCTGGTCGCTCTCCGCCGGGATCAGAGTCTCCGTTTTCCGTTTGGCGACATCTCCGACTCCGGGCTGGGCTGGGTCTCTGACTCTGGGCTGGGCTGGGTCGGGTCTCCGACGCTGGGCTGCTGCTTGGGGCTGGGCTGCTGCTTGGGGCTGGGCTACCGCTTGGGGCTAGGCTGGGCTGCTTCGGGTCCCTGCGAAAGTCCAGTTGGAATCCTCCGCCGGCCATCCTCAGCTCCAGTAAAGACGCGATGGCGCAGGAGGGGGCGGACCGTCCCTGGGAGTGACAGTAGAAGACACTAATCCGCGCTGCACTGGAAGGCAGGAGAAGAGATCTATCTGCGCATGCGCGTTTTTAAAGATTTTTAAACCTCACTAACTTTTACGACATGAAACCGATCAGAACAAAATTTGGTGCATTCGCAGCACAGGAGAACGTTGATTGAACTGGTGAAAAAGCTTCACGCTATCGCGAACCGTTTTTGCGCAAATAGTAAGACCGCCAAACCGGAAGATAACAATAACAGAGTTTTAGTTATGTATAGATTTTCAGTAACATAAAACTTTCCATTTTCCTTAATGGGGAATCCAGCTTCATGTAACATATTAATTGCAACCTAACCAATGCTTTGGACAACATTTTGATGATATTTGGATGCTTTATGTATAACATAATGAGATAAATTTGAACTTGCAAAACTGTGTTGTTTGTTGTGGCAAAATATTAAAACTTTACAGATCAAAAAATCCTGGATTTAATGTAGGTGCTAAAGGCAATTGAATAATTCTGCACTTTACAGTAGTTACAAAGAACAATAAGAAGTTTATGAATTTTAACATGAACGAAAGAGTGAGCTGGCTGCAGGTGAATGTTTAAATGGATGAAAATGCACTTCATCAGGTATAGACATGTTGGGAATTAACAAATTGTTAATTACAACAAGTTGGTAATTTTGATTTAAACATGATTTTCATGTGTTTCCATTGCATTTTGAAAATTACTATTGAATGTAATGTGAGAATTTGGAAGTAAATGGAAAGATGGGTCTTTATCGTGCCCACTGCCTTGGACTGGATGGAAAACCCACAATTAAGGTGATAATCATACTTCTGGTTACCTGGGTGATCTCTATCAGTTGATTTCATCACTTACTGAAGGAGCAAAGTCCTTTAAAGAAAAGGTTGTTGATGGAATTCTTTAGAGACACAAGAGACTGGAGATGCTGGAATCTTGAACACAAAATAATTTCAATTCAATTCAATTCAACTTTAATGTCATTGCACAAGTACTGAGTATGGGTACAACGAAATGCAGTTTTGCGTCAGTCCGTAGTAGTAGTGCAATATAGAAATTAAAAAAAAAAGAGGATACAGAATAATCAAAAATACAGAATAATTAACAATGGGGACGGAGGGACCGGAGGAATCTATCGGCGGGACTCCGAGTTCAGCAATGCGACGGTATAATTGTAGAAGCTGTTCCTCATCCTACTGGTACGAGACCTGAGGCTCCTGTACCGCCTCCCTGATGGGAGGAGGGCAAACAGTCCATGGTTGGGGTGGGAGGGGTCTTTGATGATCTTCCCAGCCCGTTTCAGACACCGTTTTCGGTGGAGGGCATCCATGGCAGGGAGCGGGGCACCGACGATGTGCTGCGCGGTTTTCACCACCCGTTGTAGTGCCTTCCTGTCCGCAACAGTGCAGCTGCTGTACCATACCGTGAAGCAGGTGGTCAGGATGCTCTCGATGGTACACCGGTAGAAGTTGGTCAGGAAGTAAAGGCGCTGCTGTGCTGGTGGTGGACGGAATGGACAGGCGACATTTTCTGTTGGGACCTTTCTTTGGACTGAAGGAGGATCCTGACCCAAAATGTCACCTGTCCATTCCATCCACAGATGCTGCCTGACATGCACTTTGTGTTTTGCGATGGAATTGTTTAGTTGCCTGGAGGCTAGAAAAATAGGTATCCAACAGTGATAGCCACTTTTCTGTGTAACAGGGTAGGATTCTAGCTAGTAGATTCCCATTGATTTCATTTTTGCAAATGTATCTTGATCAACCAAATATTAGGCTGATGTCAAGGTGGTTACTTTCATTCCATTTCATGAATTAAATTCTTCTGTCACAGTTAAATCAATACCGTAATTTGTTTTGCCAAATGGTTTTGCTGAAAACCAAACTGAACACCAATGTGCAGATCCATGTTGAGGTGTAGGTCATAAGGGATAGGAATAGAATTAGGAAATTCGGCCCATCAAGTCTACTGCACCCTTCAATCATGGCTGATCTATCTCTCCCCTCTGACACCTGTACTAATCAAGAATCTATCTATCTCTGCCTTAAAAATATCCACTGACTTGGTCTCCACAGCCTTCTGTGGCAAATAATTCTATAGATTCACCACTTGTAGCTTGATGAATGTGTTGAAACCACCTTTTACATTTGACTGTAGATTCATGAGATGGTAATTAGCAAGATGGAGTGGTCCTGTTTCTTTTGTAGCCTTGATATATGTGTGTGACTTTGGATAGTTGCAAGTTTTGTACTTCTGGTGGACCAGCACCATTGAAACCATTGCTATTATGGATATACTGTTTCTTAGCATCACAGCAAGAATATTGTTGAGGCCCATATACTTTCAGCATCCAATTCACTTATCTATTCATTCATACCCAGTAGAGTAAGTCAACTTGGCTAAAAGATAGTTGGGACCTAATGAAGATGTCAAAATACTTCATCGCCTTTGGCTGAAGATGCTGTACTTACAGCAGCCTTTTTTGTACCCGCTTGATTAACTCATATTTCCATGAAGCCTCTTTCTTTTTCCCATCACCTGTTTGATTGTATTCCACCACTCGTAATCGGATGTGGAAAGACTGTAGAGATTTATTCTAAGCAACTGACGTAGGATCGCTTAGCTCTCTCTGCAGCATGATACTTCCGTTCTTTATCATAAATATAAATATAATCCCAGGTTGTAGTTTATGGATCAGCACTTCATTTTTAATAATGTGTGAAGCTATTGACATGCTATATTACACTTCTCACTGACACAGGATTGTTCCTTGCTTGAAGGCCATCATAGAATGACATTAAACACAAAATGCAGGAGATAAGGGCCTGTCCCACTAACGCAACTTTTCAGCGACTGTCTTCGGCCTTCAAGCTCAAGGGCACTCGCCTGAAAAACCTCGAGCTGGATCGACCACCAACGATGAAACCGCGAGCTGGATCGGCCGTCTGCACATACACACACAAACACATCGCAAAGGCGGGGGCCAGGGAAAGCGGGGGAGCACTGTCTGCAATTCACACCCGCAATGAACAGGAAGGAAAAAGACGGCTGGCACAGCACGGTAAGTCCTTTAGAGATCGCGGAGGGGGGAGGGGGGGGAGAGAAGGGGAGAGAGGGGGAGAGAAAGGGAGAGAAGGGGGGAGAAGGAGTGGAGACACTTTTAAGAAGCCAGACATCTTTTAATAAAGTTTAGCGGGCATTTAACATTACCGGTCGGTTTACTTACCTTTTTTTTCTCAACGAGCTTTACCTTCAACTAACCTCGATTACCTTTGATTGCCTTCGATTACCTACGAATAACATGCCGACCTACTACGACCTAACTCAGCTAAACCTATGAATAAAAAAATATTGATTTATTCCATGGCGACAATTTTATACTCGCAGGCATTTTTCAGCAAGTTGAAAAATACGCCGCGACCTAGCTGAGGCCTCGAGTACGCGGGGACTACTCTCGAGCATGAAGGAGAGTTACAAAGACCTCCTAGGACCTTGTGTCGACCATGCTGCGAGTATGAGTCGAGGGCAAACTCTTCTAAACTCGCCAATTAGGTCACCGCAGTGGGACAGGCCCTTAAATCAGTGAGACAGGCAACATCTCTGGAGAGAAGGAACAGGTAACGTTTTGGGTCTCGACCCAAAACATTACCTATTCCCCTCTAGAGATGCTGCCTGTTCTGCCGGGGAACTGTAGCATTTTGTGTCCATCTTCGGTGTAAATCAGCATCTGTAGTTCCTTCCTACACATAGAGATTACGTTGCTAATGGCCCATAGCAATTTATGTATCATAATCATCATCATAATCATACTTTATTAGCCAAGTATGTTTTCAAATATACGAGGAATTTGATTTGCCATACAGTCATACTAATAAAAAGCAACAGAACACACAAAATACGTCTTAACATAAACATCCACCACAGTGACTCCTCCACATTCATCACTGTGATGGAAGGCAAAAAAAAGTTCAACCCTTCTTTGTCCTCCAGTGGTCGGGGGGCTCTAACCTTCCGTTGACGGGACGATCTTACTCCGGTAGCCGACGGCGGGTCTCCTCATCGGGGCGATCAAGCCCCTGCATCGGGTAGGAATCTCAGCTCCCCCGTGCCGCGTGATCTACCTCGGGTCGGGGCACGGTTTTGAGCTGCCAGATTTGTTTGGAACCTGTTCTCCTTCCCATGGTGATAGTGCCATATAAGTGGAGTCCTAAGAAGATGGAACATTCATTCCCCTAGGTCACTGTTGTTAATACAAATGTGGACAGATGTAGGTGCTGCAGATAGATCGATGAGGATGAAGTCAAATAGGTTCCTCTCGCATTATTTCTCTTACCAGCTACTGCCGACCAGATTTGGTAACTACTGTATATCCTTCAGGACCTGGTCAGTTCCTTTGTCTCTCTCAGACCAGATCTTTGGGCAAACTAATATAGAATGTGGATTATTTGGTTTGCTAAATTGGGAGGAAGCTTGCCATAGATAGACACATATCACACTAATTTAATTAACACGCATTCCCTCAATAGTGCTGAAGGATTATGAATGGACAGACCATCTGTTCTTGGGATTCTAATAACTGCTAATACTAAAGCTATTCATTAGTCTCATGAAGCACTGCTCTCAAAAAAGGGATTCATTGTTTTCTTACTATTTAAATGCTGCAGAAGATGATTGAATGAGAAATGGCTTGTGAACACATGAATTCAGATGAAGAAATGTTGTGTATTTTTTATTCGTCTCCACAACGGAGATATAAAAATTATAGATATCTGTAAACTCAAATACCACATAGGATAAGACCCGTTTTTATTGACAGTAGATAATCCTTCGTTATCACTTCAATAATAAACAGGTTATGGACATAGATGAACCTCTTGCAAGAAATACAAAATACAGACAGCTATTTACAAATGAAAATTAATGTCCATGTGCAAGATAAATAAGTTTATTCTCATCAATCGAAAGAAGGTTATATCTGGAGTCCAGATTTCCAACTTCCTTCAATGCAGAGAAGCTTTTTCACTGAGTTCAGAGCTCAGCACTATGCAGAAGGTTGCCAAGCAACTGAAATCATCCAAATTGAAAACGAGCAGAAAAATGAAGAGCTGCGACTACTTAAGGTAAATGTTTTGCAAGACCACTCTAGTAATTTAGATGTGCGATGTTGCCTGCAAGTAAGAACTAAATGATAAAACGTTTGATAATATACTGTTTTTGACATTGCTGTGCAGTCAATTCTATTTGAAACCATTAAAATCTACTTGCTGTCACTTTTTGTTCAAACAAATCAAAATACAGTTGTAAATTTATCAGGCGAAGGAAACCATTCTAAGTGGTTTAGCAGGAATGATTATATTCTATTGCTCTGTCTGCTGCTTTGAGTCATGCTTTACTTACTTCAATAATGTTAACAAAGTTGCAAATTAAAAATGGTGAAATGGTGATAGAAAGTACCACTGTCAGCCCAGTTGAAGCTGATTAGGGAGTCATTTGTCCATGGTTAGTGCTGGAGAAGGGGATGTGTGATAGGCCGACTGTCAGCATCTTTCGGAGAGGGTGGGTGAGTGGAAGAAGGGAGTTCAGTGTGGGAGACCTGCCATCTGTGGCTGGGAGCACGGAGTGGGCACGAGATGTCCTGTGACTGGACTGGATTATTGGGTGTGTTTGGGTAGTGAGCTTGGATTGGGGGCGGTGGGGGGCGGAGGGTAGTTAGAGAGAAGTTGTGATCCGTGGTGTTGTGAGGGAGAGGGGACTATTTGGTCTCATTAGAAAAATAAAGTGATCTTGTAGCGGTGTAAAAATCATGAGAGGAATAGATCAGGTAAGCGCATAGAGTCTCTTGCCCAGAGTATGGGAATCAAGATCCAGAGGACATAACTTTAAGGTGAGGGGAGAAAGATTTAATATGAACTGAGGGGTAACTTTTTTACACAAAGGGTGGTGGGTGGGTGGGTGTATTGAATGAGCTGCCAGAGGACCAAACACAGGCAGGTTTCGACTAGTGTAGATGGGGCATGTTGGTCAGTGTGGGCAAGTTGTGCCAAAGAGTCTGTTTGCATGCTGTGTGACTCCATGACTCTATAACTGTTGCTTAACTCTGGTAACCAGGTTCAATCCTCATTTCCAATGCTGTTCAAGTGGAAATTGCACATTCTCCCTGTCATCGGGTGGCGCTGCGAGCGGCAACCTCGCCAGCAGTGTGTCAGTTATTTCAACTTTTCTTGCGTTTTTAGTATGTCTAAATGTATGTGTTAATGTTTCTCGGTATGTTTTTATGTGGGGGGTGGTGGGGGGGGGGAATAAGGGGAAACCGTTTCCAATCACTTACCTTGAAGGCGATGCGACTTTCTCCTAGTCCCATTTTTGCCTCCCTCCGGCCCAACAACTTGGATTGGTGCGGCCTTTCCCAGAGACGGCCCAGAGCTTCAGCAGCAGGCGCGGTGTGGACTTCCATCGTGGAGCCAGAAGAAAGGCTCAGACCGCCGGCCCGCTGACTTTAACATCGTGAAGCCACAGTCTGCGGAGCTTCGAGCCGTGGGCGTGGAGTGGACTTTACTATCCCTTGCCAGGGATCACCAGAGAAGAGCTCCAACCGCTGGCCTGCCTGAGGCCTATAACATCGAGAGGCCGCGGTCTTCGGTAAGATAGTGGCCGTTTTATCCGTCCTGATGTCGGAGCTTCAATCATCCCGACGAGAGGGCCTGTACAATCGGGCCGTCCGTAGCGGCTACTGCGGAGGGTCAATTCCCCATACACGGGTGAACAAAAAGAAGAAGACTGACTGAACTTTATTGCCTTCCGTCACAGTGATCACTGTGGTGGGTGTTTATGTTAAGTTCTATCATTCTTTTAATTGTGTTGTGTTCTTTTAATTGTATGGCTGCATGGTAACTCAAATATCACTGTGCCTTAATTGGTGCATGTGACAATAAATTTGAATTTGAATTTGAATTTTGACCATATAGGTTTCCTTTGTGAGTTTCCTTGTATGCTCCAAAGACATATGGGCGGTAGGCTAACTGGCCAGTGTAAATTTCCCTTGCGTAGGATATGTGGGAAGGAAATTTATGGAAATTTAGGATGAGTGAAATGAGATTAAGGCAAGATAAATGATCAAGTTTTACTCAGTGGGTTAAAGGATCTGTTTCTGTGCTGTATGATTCTTTGAATCTCTAAATGAATAGCTGATAGGTGAAAATATGATTTGTGAAAAGTGATGAATTTTTGCAGTCATATAACCACATCAAGTTTCCAGATCACCATTTTATACATATTCAATTCCAAGTGGGCTGTCATGTACCTTTTACTGAGGAGTGGCTTCCGTCTGGCCACTCTACCATAAAGGCCAGATTGGTGGAGTCCTGCAGATATAGTTGTCCTTCTGGAAGGTTCTCCCATCTCCACAAAAGAACTCTGAGCTCTGTCAGAGTGATCATCGGGTTCTTGGTCACCTCCCTGACCAAGGCCCTTCTACCTCGATTGCTCAGGTTGGCCGGGGGGCCAGCTCTATGAAGTGTCCTGGTGGTTCCAAAGTTCTTCCATTTAAGAATGACGGAGGCCACTGTGCTCTTCAGAACCTGCAATGCTGCATAAATTGTTTTATACCCTTCCCCAGATCTGTGTCTTGACACAATCCTGTCTCAGAGGCCCACGGACAATTCCTTTGTATTCATGGTTTGGTTTTTGCTCTGACATGCACTGTCAACTGTGGCATCTTATATAGACAGGTGTGCGCCTTTCCAAATCATGTCCAATCAATTTAATTTACCACTGGTGGACTCCAATTAAGTTGTAGAAACATTTCAAGGATAATCAATGGAAACAGGATGCACCCAAGCTGAATTTTGAGTGTCATAGCAAAGGGTCTGAATACTTATGTAAATGTGATATTTCAGTTATTTATTTTTAATTACTTTGCGAACATTTCTAAACACCTGTTTTCGCTTCTTCATTCTGGGGTATTGTGTGTAGATTGATGACTTAAATAAATGAATTTAATCCATTTTAAAATAAGGCTGTTACATAACAGAACGTGGAAAATGTCAAGGGGTCTGAATACTTTCTGAATGCACTGTATGTTGCAGCTATAAAGACATAGTTATTCTATGGAGATATCACAGGCAATAATACAGAACTGATGATGTATTCCTAGCATAGCAAATTGAACAGTGACCATCTCTGCACCCAATAGAGATGATGATCCATGATACTGCAATAATGTACTGGGCGTACAAATCAAATTCCAAATAAGGACTGCTGGCTTTATAACGTCTCTATTTTCTATAAATTTAAGATGGCAGATTCAGAATTTATTCTGAGGATTTAGTAACTGGTAGAAAAAGGCAGCAAAATAAAGATAATCCTGCAGGGGAGTTCTGTGAAAATGTTATATCTTCACCATCATTCAGGTTCAGTATTTGTCTATCTTCAGTATTTCGGGGGGGGGGGGGGGGGGGAATAAACAGTCTGTATCTTGATTTTCCACAATAATAACTTTAGTTGCATATGTTCAATGAGAGATAATTTTGTTCCAGATCTCAAATTATTGGGTAATGATTTGTGGATTCAGTAAGGATGAATTTCCATGACGCAAATGGCCATAACATCAGGGTTGTCTTTATCTGTTGACTTCAAAGCCCATTATGTCTGTGGCAGTGGACTGGGAAAACTTTTATTCTATTTACTCCTGAACCAGATGGTAAATTGGTAAACTGCATATGAAGATATTTTTTTCAGAGCAGCTTGTTGAATAAACTTATTTTTGTTGTTGTGTGCAACAGACGATGTTTTGCTGATTACATCTGCTATTTGTTCCATTTTGGGCAGATATTTTACCGGCACTGCTTCTCAGATACGAATGTTTTGGATTACGATAAGATGATTAAGCTTCTTGGAATTCCTTGCACTATATATATAATGCCCTATAATTATCATAATCCTGCTAATTGCATTTGTACAACCTTACACACAGCATCCTTGATAATATTTCTCCTTAGGACTACAACATTTTTTACATTAATATTCAGTGATTGTTTTCATTTCTAGACATTTGTCCATGTAATAATGCTGCTTGATATACTGGAGCCAGGATTTTCTGTGGGTTTCTTTGTGTCACAGTATTAATATTCTGTTGTACTTTAGGATGCTTTTTTCATACACTAATAATTTTGCTGGGGTAAAAATTCATCTTCAAATTGGTCCTGACCTGAGAGGGGGAGTGGGAGTACTAATGTGGTTGAACATGGTGCCTGCCTTTTATAAAGCTGAGCTAATGTTCATTATATTTATTTCAAAGGAAGGACCAACAGGAGGTTGCTACGATTTGCTGCACCTAATAATTTTCAAAGCTCTGAACATTTAACTATTTTTACAATATCCAAAGACTTGCTAATCATTAATATTATTTTTTTTAAACCTGTGAATGTTTGCCCATTCCCTTATGGGGAAATGTCTGGGAACAGTGTTTTATCAGCATTGATATTTAATGAATAATGTTGCAGTGTATCAAAAGGTTTAACATAGCAATGTAAAAGTCAGAGCAATCTAAGCTAAAAAAAGATTGTTAATGGTGGTCCATTTTTAAGGACGACAGATAAAGATTTGCCCTCATAAATCAGAATCAAAGATTGACAGGCAAATCTGTAAATGAACAATGGGAAGCATTGAGAAGCAAAAACAAACTGCCCGAGGAACTCAGCAGGTTAATCAGCATCTGTGGAGAGAGAGGGATAGTTGATATATCGGTCCAAGACCCTGCATCAGAACTGAGACTGTACAGGAGAGATGCCCATGTTAAGAGGTGAGGGGGAGGGGTGAGATAAGAGCTGGCAGGCAGTATGTGGAATCAGGCAAGGATCAGATGAAGCCAGGTCGGGAGAGAATGGAGGAAGGTGGAGTTGGAGGCTGGAAAGTGATACATGGAGACAACAAAAGATTGTAGATTCAGGAATCTGATAAGTAGGGAAGGTGAGCCAAATAAGGAAAGGTTATTGGGAAGAAGCGGTTGAGGGAGGGAATGGAAAGCCAGTGGGCTAATTATATGGATGATGGATTGGTGGAACCAGGTTGGGTAGGGAAAAGAAATGTGTTGGAAAGGGGCTGAGTATTTGGGGGAGGGGGGAATTGGAAAGGAGAGGTGTTGAAAGAACACGATAGACCAGAAGGATTGAGAAATGAATGGAAATGCTACAGGTTACCTGAAATTGGAAAATTCCACGTTCTTACCTAGCCAGGTGAAATATGGAGTCTGGTTCTTCTAGTTTGTTTAGACCTCACCATAACAGGTAGAGAGCCAAGGCCAGGTAGGGCAGTGTGAAAAGGGAAAGGGGAGTTGAAGTGGCATGTGATTGGGATCTCAAGATGACCATTGTGGACAGAGTGCAGGTGCTTGGCGTTGCCTATTATTGGTTATGCCAATGTAGAGGAGGCCATGTTTGGAGCACTAATGCATTTAAGGGTTGGGGATCTGCTATGAATGTAATAATTTACAAAGCAGGCTTTGAAGGCCAAATTGCATACTGCTGGTACAATTTTCTGTACTTCAATCTCAGGCAATTAGCTGTAGGTAAGCTTTGATTTCTTAAATATGCATAGAATCATAAAGCCTGGGAAACAGGCCCTTTGGCCCAGCAAGTCCGCGCTGACCAATGATCACCCTGTACATTTACATTATCCTACACAATGGGGACAATTTACAATTTTACCGAAGCCAATTAACCTCCAAACCTGTACATCTTTGGAATTTGGGAGGAAACCGGAACACCTAGAGGAAGAACATACAAACTCTGTACAGACCTGTAGTCAGGATCGAACCCTGGTCCCTGGCACTGTAAGGCAGCAGCTCTACCTCTATGCTAATGTGCTGTGCCTGTGCTACCTACACTAATCCAATTTTCCAGCACCCATCTCGTAACATTTTATACCATGATGTTTCAAGTGCTTATTTAAATACCACTTCAGTGTTGCCTTTACCATATCCTCGGTAGGGTGTACAAGATTTCAACCATTTTTTCTAAAGAAAATACTTCCTCAATCATTTACATTAAGCTTGTTCACTCTGGTTTGACATCTCTGCTATGAAAAAGGGTTTCTCATTATTTATCCTACCTTTGCTCCTTTGGAATGTTCTTTAGTTTACTTTAGTTACAGCCTGGAATGGGCCCTTCGGCTCACCATGTCCACGCAAACCATCGATCACCCGTTCACACTTCTTCTATGCTATCCCACTTTCTCTTCCATTCTGTACACATTAGAAATTTACAGAGGACAATTAACCTGCAAAACAACAGTTCTTTGGGATGTGGGAGGAAACCGTAATATCCAGAGAAAATCCATGCAGTCATAGAGAGAACATGCAAACTCCACACAGACAGCACCAGTGGTCAGGATCGAACCCAAATCTCTTGTGCTGTGAGGCAGCAGCTGTGCCACTGTCCCACCTACTCAGCAGCTCCACTCCCCCTTAGCCTCTCCAACTGGAAAGAAACCTAATCTATTCTTTGCAGTCACACCTTATAGCTGAAACACTCCATTTAAGGCCACATCCTGTTAAATCTCCTGTGCACTTTCACCAGTGTGATCACATTCTTTATGCTGGTAATGCTTAATTATATTACTATTTTCTAAGTCTTGGTACCACATCTTTTTTTTTTTTTATAGATTCCTGCATTATTCCAATAACTAATATCAAGCTAACAAGTCGAATATTCCCAGTGTTGTCTCTCCCACCTTCTTAAATAGTGGGTTTTTGCAACTGTTCCTATACAATCTGCAGGAACCATTCCACTTTGTATGGAATTTCTGAAGCTATATCCAAAACATCCATTGTCACCCGTCACTTCATTCCAAACTCTGGAACGAAGATAATTAGGTCCTTAGAATTTATCAATTTTCAGGCACATTAACTTCTTTGGAGTCATACTTCACAAATACTAAATTCTTGTGCTTCATTTGTTCTAGAAACATCCAGTGTATTTTGCTTTTTCATTCAATCACAGGGTGTAAAATATTTGTGTAATTCCTCTGCCATTTCCATATTCCCATTATAAATTCTGCACAGTGGAATCTAAATTATGTAAAATTACTTTGTGCAAAATTAGCTTCAATTTAATTGTTACTTTGACCTGAAATGATAAGTTATCATTTATTTCAAAAGATTATTGGGACAAATTTGAATGTGTACTGCAACTTAATGTACCATAATTTTGTCAGTGAAATTTCCCATGCATGACATTTATTAAATAAAACTGTTTTAAAAAGCTTCAATTACTGACGTTTAAAATACATTTTCTTAAATTAGCACAGTTGGAAAGATAATCAAAACTTGAGTCAGTGTTAATAGCAAGGCATAATCCATTTGCATTTTTTAACAGACAAGCTGGAATTGTTTAGCATTAATCCAAGTCAGAGATATTCATACAAACTGAACCCGCTGTAGAAACCAGTCTATTTTTGATCTTTCATTATTTCTTGATAATTGTCAGCAGCTCCTGATAATATTGCATTGCAGTGAGAATTGATCTGAGTAATAATTTCCTTGTGACTCAATTTTCCACCTTGAAAATACTGCAAGATTATTAAATTAGATTCTAGGAGCCCCAGTCAGAATTTCTTAGATTGAATACTAACTGTAAACACTGCATAAACTACTCTTAAGTTTGTGATACCTCAACAATCTCATTCAAAAAAATAACTCGATATGGTGATAATAACCATTGTAGAAAAAAGAGTGGAGAGGGTTTTAAGGTGAGTGGGCTGTGGGTGGGCTGTGAACATGCTGAAACTGATAATGCACAAGAACTCAGTTCCAACTCCTTAACTTCCAATTTTACTCCAGTTCACTAGGTTGCAAATATACAAACTCCTTGTCAAAAGCAACGGCATCAGTCCACATTAATTGCTCAGTTAGGGATAAATTGGCACAGATTTATGTGTTTAATGTCTTTCACGTGCATCCTAAGCTCCTTGAGGTTCAAAATCACAATCGAGTCAAAATTGAGACAAGAGTACAGCAGGTACTCAGGAGATCAGTCATTGTCAGGGAAACACAGCACTCAATAAACGATACAGCCATTTTCTTACCTGTAAGAGGAAACCGCTGCATGGAGGACTTTGGCTAAGTATTTACATTTTATACTTTGGAGGCTTTAATTACTTGTTTGTGGTTTGATTCATCTGATTAGGGTGGTGGGAGGAGGTTACAGCCAGCTGGAACAGGACTGCTGCCAGCTGGGTCTCGTAGATCCACTTTACAAAGTCACTGCTCCTGTCAATTTCTTTAGAAGCTTCCTGGAGATGTATCCTGAACCTCCCAGTTAATGGCTCACAATAATTAAGCAATGGCTTGTTTGCCAGAGCTGGCAATTATGTCAGTTTTGTCTGCAATTTGCAAAGGATGGAATAACCAAATTTACCAAAATGGGTTACATTTTAACATTTATTTTTACATTTATTTTTTAATATAATTTACTGCAATATGATGCACATGACAGGATATTGTCCATAGGTTAGGACATTGTCCAATTCACCTCTACCCCATTGCAGACATTGGACTTTGTCTCTGGAACTGGTGCATTACAACGCTGTGAACATGTAACACTATTCTCATACTATACTCTAGACTTTGTACATTACCCTTTGTTCTACCTATTGTATTTTGACTTGATTGTATTTATGTATAACATTATCTGATTTGATTGGATAGCATGCAAAACAAAGCTTTTCATTGGACCTCGATGCACATGGTAATAATAAACTTAAGCCTAAGCCTAATGTTGATGTTCAATATTTAACAGTGTTACTAGGTAGCTGGGGAGTTCCCTTGCCCTAAGTTCCAACAAAACTGATCTCCATCAACTATTCCTTTTGTGAATTTGCAAGTAATGAAAGTACTATGCTTACAGCATACCATGTTTACATATCTGTTGTGCTACTGCAAGTAAGGATTTCATTGTTCTGGCTTGGGACATATGATAATCAAAACACCCTTGACTCTCGACTCTTCACTAATTGGAGGGCCACCCCTGGTTTCTCCCTCTTTCCATTCTCTTTCTGTGCATGAAGGGAAAGAATTACGTGTAAGTGTGTGTAAGGACACCACTTGGTAAAAGTAAGAATCGGAGAGGTGTGGCATTGTTGAACAATAAAGTTTATTGTCCATGGGGATGAGGTTGTGACAATGGTAAGATAGGAGCAAAGTGTGGATATGAGAGGGATAGAAACATAGAAACATAGAAACATAGAAAGTAGGTGCGAGAGTAGACCACCAGGCCCATCGAGCCCGCACCGCCATTCGCTCATGGCTGAACACTAAACAGACACCCTTACCCACAAACAGTAGACACAAGACACAGAACACAAGACACTACCCTCCCCTTTATATCGCTATCACCCCTCTCCACCCCAAGAACCGCGTGATCTCCTGGGGGAGGCAAAAAACCGGATAAAAACCCAGGTCCAATTCGGGAAAAAAATCCGGGAAATTCCTCTCCGACCCCAATCCAGGCGATCGACACTTGTCCAGGAGATCACTCAGGTCTTACTATACTAACCATACCTAGGTCCATATCCCTGCCCTCTCCCCGTAGCCCCTTATCCCCTTGGCAGCTAAAAAAACATCTATTTTAGACTTAAATATATTTAATGTTTCTGCTTCCACTGCTCCCTGGGGCAGTGAATTCCATAAATTAACCACCCTCTGGGTGAAGAAGTTCTTCCTCATCTCAGTTTTAAAAGAGCCCCCTCTTATTCTACAACTATGTCCCCTAGTTCTAATTTCCCCGATCATTGGGAACATCCTCGGTGCATCCACCCGATCAAGGCCCCTCACGATCTTATATGTTTCAATGAGATCGCCTCTCATTCTTCTAAACTCCAAAGAGTAGAGTTCCAGCCTACTTAACCTTTCCTCATATGTCAATCCCCTCATTGCAGGAATTAATCTTGTAAACCTTCGCTGCACTGCCTCCAGGGCCAGTACATCCTTTCTTAAGTATGGACCCCAGAACTGTACACAGTATTCCAAATGTGGTCTCACTAATACTGTGTACAGCTGCAGCAAGACCTCCGTGTTTTTATACTCAATCCCCCTAGCAATAAAGGCCAAAACTCCATTGGCCTTCCTGATTGCTTGCTGCACCTGCATACTAACTTTTAGTGATTCATGTACTACTACCCCTAGATCCCTTTGCTTTGCATTACAACGCAGCTCCACCTCATTTAGAAAATAACTTGCCCTATCATTTTTTTTCCCAAAGTGAATGACTTCACATTTATTAGTATTAAATTTCATCTGCCAAGTTGTTGCCCACTCACCTAGCTTATCTATATCCTTTTGCAGACTCTTCCTATCCTCCTCATCCCCTACTTTTCCTCCCATTTTTGTATCGTCCGCAAATTTTGATATATTACACTTGGTTCCCTCCTCCAAATCATTTATATAAATTGTGAACAACTGGGGTCCCAGCACCGACCCTTGCGGAACCCCGCTAGTTACCGGTTGCCATCCCGAGTATGAACCATTTATCCCCACTCTCTGCTTCCTATTTGTTAGCCAATCCTCTACCCATGCTAATATATTACCCCCAATCCCATAATTTTTTATTTTTAGCAATAGTCTCTTATGTGGCACCTTGTCAAAAGCCTTTTGGAAGTCCAAGTATACCACATCCACCGGTTCCCCTTTATCCACCCGGGTTGTTACTTCCTCAAAGAATTCGAGCAGATTCGTTAAACAGGACTTCCCCTTCACAAAACCATGCTGGTTCTGTCCGATGAAGTCATGTTTATCCAAGTGCCCCGTTAGTGTTTCTTTAATAATTGTCTCTAACATTTTACCCACCACCGATGTTAGACTAACCGGTCTATAGTTACCCGCCTTCTGTTTACTTCCTTTTTTAAATATAGGTGTTACATTGGCCATTTTCCAATCCACTGGGACCGTTCCTGCCTCCAGGGAGTTTTGGAAAATTATCACCAATGCATCCACAATCCCCACCGCTATCTCCCTCAAGACCCTTGGATGTAATCCATCAGGCCCAGGGGATTTATCCTCCTTCAGTCTCATTAATTTCCCTAATACCACCTCCTTGGTGATCTTAATAGTATTTAGCTCCTCCATTCCTACCGCCCCCTGTTTATCCAGCGTTGGAATTTTTTTTGTGTCTTCTATGGTGAAGACTGATACAAAATACTCGTTTAATGCCTTTGCCATTTCCATGTTCCCCACCAACAACTCTCCAGTCTCACCCTCCAATGGACCAACGTTCACCTTAGCCACCCTTTTTCTTTTTATATAGCTATAAAAACTCTTACTATTAGTTTTTATGTTGTTCGCTAAATTCCTTTCATAGTCTATTTTCCCCGTCTTAATTAATCTCTTAGTTATTTTTTGCTGACCTTTAAATGCTTCCCAATCCTCTACCCTCCCACTATCTCTAGCTACCTTATATGCCCTTGCCTTCAGCCGAATACTATCCTTTATAGTTTTACTGAGCCATGGCTGACTGTTCTTTCCCTTACCCCTTTTTTTCTTCATAGGAATACATTTTTCTTGAAGGTTATACAGTAGATCCTTAAACGTACACCACTGCTCATGTACCGTCTTTTTGTTGAGTCTGCTATCCCAGTCAACTTTGATCAGCTCAGTCCTCATAACTTCATAATCCCCTTTATTTAGACTAAGTACCCTAGCCTGAGTTTCAACCTGCTCTCCTTCTATTTGAATATGGAATTCGACCATATTGTGGTCACTTGTTCCCAACGAGTCCCTAACTATGACATTTTTAATTAATCCTGCTTCATTACACAGGACCAGATCCAAGATTGCCTCCCTCCTTGTCGGTTCTGTGACATACTGTTCTAGGAACCCGTCTCTAATACATTCTATAAACATAGTGTAATATGCAGAGCAGGCTGATGGTCTTAGCAGGATGTCATGGGTAATGCTTACTCTTCCTGACAGAGTGCTTAATTTTCCACTCAAGATTTGGAATCATAGAATTATAGAGCATGAAAACAGGACCTTTGGTTCATCATGTCCATGATGCTTGTAAAGTACACTAATCCCATTTTCTGTACTTGCCCTTTGGCCTTCCATGCTTTAACAATTCAAGTCCTCAAGTACATACTTCTTAAATGATCTGTGGTTTGGTCTCCATTACTACTAAGGCAATGTGTTCCTGATTCCAACCACTTCCGGGTGAAACAAATCTTCCTCAGATCGCCTTTAAACCTTCTACATATTACCGATAATCCATGTTTTATTTTTTTTTGTTTATCAGCTCTGAATATTTCCTTGAGATCCAGGATCCTTGAATCTGCCATAGGATATGTTAGTCCTGATCTCTGACTAATTCATTTTGTCACAGGTGGATGTACCTATAAGCAGCTGCTCCCTGTCTATTTTTACCTGATCCTATCATACGGCTTTCCCTCAATTCAAGATCTTAATTGTGGGGCCATCCCTGCCCCTTTCCACAACTACCTTGAAACTTAGATTTATGATTTTCAGCAAAATGTTTTACCATTGTCACAGAACCTTATTGCCTAGTTACATTCCCTAAAATTAGATCCAGTACGTCCCCTTCTCCAGTAGAACTATTTGCACGCTGGCTCTAAAGGCTCTCCTGGACACACTTTAAAAAGTATATCTATCTATGTCTTTCATGCTTTCACAATTAATAGTGGGGAAGCTGAAACTCACACTATAACACAATTATTCTTACATTTCTCTGTGATTTGCCTCCATATTTGCTCATTATCTTCTGCTGATTGTGAGGGAGCCAGTAATACACTCCCTGCATAGGGTCATAGTTTCTAAGTTCTACCCATTCAGACTCATTTGAAGAACTGTGTAGGATATCTTCCCTCGTTATTTCAGTAGTGGACTTCTTAATCAATATTGCAATGCAAGTTGTCCTTTGATTCCCTACCACTCCCCTTCCCTCCACCTTGACACTGTGAAGACTCTATAGCCTGGGATGTTGAGATGCCAGTCCTGCCCTTCTTTTAACTGACTTAGTGATAACAAAAAAATAATGCTCTGTGTTAATTAAAACTTTCAGATTATATTCCTTGCCATTCAGATTCCTTGCATTAAAATAGATGCGAGTTAGCCTTGCATTCCTCCTATGTGCCCTAGTATACACATGTCTGCGCTGCATATTGTCTACTCTTGCTATATTTGACTAAATGTCCTCCTCTTCCCTTCCTCTGGTTCTCCACCAAATTAGCTGAAAAGCCTTTCCCAACTGCACCAATACATCTCCAAGGATATTGGATCCATTCCAGGTCAGTTGCATCCTATTAAGTTCTGTCGCTCCAACTTTCCATAGAAATGGTCCCAGTCATCCAGGAATTGTAATCTCTCCTGCCAAATCATTTATTTGGCCACACATTTGGCCATAGATCTGATCTTTCTACATTCACTCCTAATAATTTGCAGGAAGAAGAAACAGGTTTAGGAGGAGATGCACTCTGAGGTTTCCCTGACTACCTGCTGTGTCCCTTCCTCTGCCTGATGTCATCATTCATTTCGGACCATCCTTCCTTAATTCAATTCAACTTTATTTGTCATTGCACAGATACAAGTATGGGTACAACGAAATGCAGTCTAGCGTCTGCTCGTAGCAATATTGCAATATAGAAATAAAAACACAGAACAAGAACAATATACAGAATAAAATACAGAATAAGCAAACAATGTGGACGGAGAGACTGGAGAAATCTATCGGCGGGACTCCGAGTTCAGCAATGTGATAGTGTTGTTGAAGAAGCTGTTCCTCATCCTGCTTGTACGAGACCTGAGGCTTCTGTACCGCCTCCCTGATGGGAGGAGGGCAAACAGTCCATGGTTAGGGTGGGAGGAGTCCTTGATGATCTTCCCGGCCTGTCTCAGACACCGTTTTTGGTGGAGGGCATCCATTGCAGGGAGCGAGGCACCGATGATGTACTGAGCGGTCTTCACCACCCGTTGTAGTGCCTTCCTGTCAGCTACCATGCAACTGCTGTACCATACCGTGATGCAGGTGGTCAGGATGCTTTCGATGGTACAGCGGTAAAAGTTGGTCAGGATCTGGGGGGACAGGTGAGCTTTCTTGAGCCTCCTCAGGAAGTAAAGGCACTGCTGCGCCTTCTTGATCAGTTTGGAGGTATTGAGGGACCAGGACAAATCCTCCGAGATGTGTACCCCGAGGAATTTGTAGTTGGAGACGCGCTCCACCTCAGTCCCGTTTATATGGATAGGGGTATGTCTGCCCCCTCTGTTCTTCCTGAAGTCAACAATAATTTCCTTCGTCTTCTTGGAGTTGAGGACGAGGTTATTGTTGGCACACCAGACTGCCAGTGCTGGAGCCATGTCAGTCACTTAAATTGCAAGGAATCTTGGGGTGTTGGAAGAGAGTAGGAAAGTGGTGTTGAGGTTAAGATTGGGTCACTCGTAATATCATTCAATGGCAGTGCAGGGTACAAAAGGCCTACTTCTTATGTTGTGTAATTATACACAAACTACTTCACCTCCTTAAGCAGCAATGAAATAAATGACCAGTGCTTCGGTTGCAGATGGAGGAATAAAAAAATAGATCAGGATATTATGAGAATACCTCTGTTCTTCTTTAAATCGCACAGAGGCAATTATTATAATGATCTAAAGTGGAAAGCAGAGGTTTAGAATAACATCAAGTCAACACTCACAACTATGAAGAACTCTCAATGCTGCACTGATGTACCCATGTACCGCTAGTCAATGGAGCTCAGCTTGCATCTACTAATTTTTGTATTCAGGGACAAGAATGTAACCACTGAGCTCTGCATGGCACTACTGATATAATAATTACAAGTCGCAGCAAGATCAATCGATCATTTGTCAATGCAGCTTCATTTTCCCTATTTCTATGTGTTAGTGTGCAAGGATCAGTTATGTCAGAATGAAAAGATATCCGATCAGTGGAAAACTTGTTAAATTGGCCATGCTGATCTATTTACTACCTTACCCTTTCATCTTTAGTCAATTTAGTTGATTTTTATCAATAAAGGCAAAGCTGAATAAAAACATAGATTATTCTCATCTTCAGTGATAACATTTTTCTTTAAAATTGAAGCCATAATTATAATCTAACATGCAAGCATTCCACAATTTATTTGCAAAATTCTATATTTTGCAAGATATTATATTACATAACTCCCCTTGGTCTGACACCAATAATGATATTCCATACTGTTTTCCATGCCAACAAATGAAACACCAACCGCATCGGAAGAATAAAGTCCCTGCACAGGAGTCTAAGGAACAGAATAACAGTAGTTTATTTTTCACAGATCTATCTAGAGGTAATGTAACGCTGTGGTCAATCCATGCAGTCAATTAAAACATCCTTCTGTTGCATCTCAAAAATATTGTAGAGCTATAAATGTCTCTTCTGATGCACTGTAAGCCTCTGAGTGTAAGTGTTGAATAACCAAAATATCCAGTTGAATTGAAAGGTGACTGTGCACAAATTAAATTGAATTCAAATTCAGGCCAATCATTGTGCCAATGGTGCAAATGGTTATCTCGCCCTGAAACAGGACTGAACGACACAATGAAGGAAATGTTGCTGGTTATAACTTTACATTTATTCAGATATCCCCTCATTTTCTTTACAGCTTTTAAAAATACAAAATACAGGCATCTATTGGAAATTCTGAAAGTGGGAGTTTATTTAGGGGAGAAACATATCAGTACCAGATGCTTAACAGTGTTCCCCTCTCCATACATAGTTGAATATGTAGATGTGAGTATAACTGGATGTCAATACTCAACGTAAGACATACAACATAGATCAGTACAACGGAGGAACAGACCCTTCAACCCAAAATATCTGTGCCGAACATGAGTTAAACTAAATGAAGAAGGGTTTCGGCCCGAAACGTTGCCTATTTCCTTCGCTCCATAGATGCTGCTGCATCCCGCTGAGTTTCTCCAGCATTTTTGTGTACCTATGAGTTAAACTAATCTCATCTGCCTGCTCATGATCCATTTCCTTACATTCCCTGCATATCCAGGTGTCAATCTAAAATACACTTAAACATCACTAATGAATCAATGCATTCCAGGGACCCACCACTGTGTAAAAATACTTGCCATGCACATCTCCTTTAAACTTTGTCCCTCTCACCTCAAAGCTATGCTCTCTCATCTTTGACTGGGAAAGATGTTTCTGACTGTGTTCCTTATGTCTCTCATTATTTTATATACTTTTTTAGGTCTCCCACTAATCTTCAGCATTGCTGAGAAAAGAATCCATGTTTATCCACCTTCTCCTTGTATCTAATGTCCCCTAATCCCAGAGGCATTCTGGTGAACCTCTTCTGCACCCTCTCCAATTTCAATTCAATTTCAATTTCAATTCAAGTTTATTGGTCACATACTCAATTATACAGGTATAACCAGTAGTGAAATGCTTAAGTGCCTGTCCAGTTGTGCATGGTTCCCCACTTACACATAACCCACATAAAACAATACCCACATATAACACATAATACCACATAACCCACATAAAACAATACCTACATATAGATAGATAGATAGATAAACATTTATTGTCACATACACCAATTGGTGCAGTGAAATTTGACTTGCCATGCAGCACACAAATAAAGATAACATCCAAGAATTTAACAACAACATAAAAACATCCCCCCACAATGGTTCCCACTGTGGGGGAAGGCAGCAAAGTCCAGTCCCATACCCCATAAATATACCACATAACAAGTAGTGCTGTTACAAGCAAAGTGACAAGTGCCATGGAACACCTGTGATGACAGCATGTTCCATCCAGTTCAGTCCCATGTGTGTGTGTTTGATGGTGGCGAGGCGGGGGGTTTGGGCGGGGGGTGCAGGTGCTGGTGAGGTGCTGGTGAGGAAGGTGGGGAGGGTTTGGGCGTTGGGGGGCTGGAGGGGGAAGGGGGGGCGGCGACACTCCGTCCTCGTTCAGCAGTCTCATGGCCTGGGGAAAGAAACTCCTCCTCATTCTCTCCGTGTTGGCCCTGAGCAGCCGGTACCGTTTCCCTGAGGGCAGCAGGGAAAACAGTCTGTTGTTGGGGTGAGTGTGGTCCTGGATAATCCTCCTGGCTCTTGACCTGCAGCGCTTGGTGTAGATGTCCTGCAGGTTGGGAAGGCTGGTTTTAATGGTCCGCTCAGCTGAGCGAACCACCCTCCTCAGAGCCAGTTGGTCCCTCTTGATGGTGTTCCCCATCCAGGTGATGATGCTCCCACTCAGGATGCTCTCCACAGTATGGGTGTAGAAGTTCTTGAGCACCCTGAGGGGGAGCTTGAAGTCCCTCAGCCGTCTGAGATGGTAAAGACGCTGGTTGGCCTTCTTTACCAGGCTGCTGAGGTGGTGTGACCATGTCAGGTCCTGGGAGATGTGGATGCCGAGGTACCTGAAGCTCTCCACCCTCTCCACCTGGGCCCTGTTTATGCTGAGGGGGAGAAAGCTCCTCTGCTGCTTCCTGGAGAAGTCCACTATGAGCTCCTTGGTCTTGGAGGTGTTCAGCTCCAGGTTATTCTCCCTACACCAGTTTGCCAGGTGGATGATTTCAGAGTGGTAGGCTGCCTCATCATTGTTTGAGATTAGGCCTACCACTACTGTGTCATCGGCAAACTTGACTATGATGTTAGAGTCTGAGATGGCCTTGCAGTCGTGGGTGTAGAGAGAATACAGCAGAGGGCTCAGCACACAGCCCTGGGGGGCCCCAGTGTTGAGGGTGATGGAGGATGACATGTGATGGCCCACACGCACCACCTGTGGTCTGCCGGTCAGGAAATTGTGGATCCACTTGCTCAGGGATGGGCACAAGTGGAGGTTGCTCAGGGATGGGCACAAGTCCAAAGCCTCCACATCCTTCCTGCAATGGGGTGACCAGAACTACACACAATACTCTTGCACAATTTATTTCAACTGTGTATTCATTCTAATAATCTCTTCAGAAATTGTAATTATTTCAATATTAAGGTGAAATAAACTAACTTCTGATGATTAAATGAAAAGGCTAACAAGATAAGAAAATATACTTTATTTTAAAGATTCCCATTAATTCATCAAAAATATTTTTGCTATTCTGTTCTGTTTAGTTGTTAGTCATACCAATGAGTCAGTTTAAGTGACAAGGATTAACAGCTCAAAAGTGACATTATTTAATTTCTTTTAGGTTTCCTTAAAATCTAATCTGGAGCACTATTAAAATACAATGGACTGTACAACCTGAATCTGGTGAAGCATTGAATAGCACACAGCACAAAATAAGGCTATAATTATTCAGTAGCACAAAAGTGAAACAAAATTGTGTGCTTCTTTATATAGTGTTTTTGAAAACCTTCCTATCATTTAGAACACAAAAACTTGTTCTGCTGATGCAATGGAACAAACATTTGACGTATTCAGTTTTCTGCCTGAACTAATTTTAACATTAAGTGTCGGTCTATTTAGGTAGATTAATTCCTCCCTAAAAGATCAGAGATCAAATTCGTGCAAGTATGCTAAATATTCACGTAATTACTTGACAATAGTTTTTGGTACCTCACTATCTTAAAATTAGTTACTAAATTATATAGTTATTGAAGGCAGACAAACATGCTGGAGAAACTCAGCGGGTGAGGCAGCATCTATGGAGCGAAGGAAATAGGCAACGTTTCGGGTCGAGACCCTTCTTCAGACTGATGTGGGGGTGGGGGGGCGGGAAAGGAAGGAAGAGGGCGAGACAGTGGGCTGTTGGAGTGCTGGAAAGGGGAGGGGAAAGAAGGAGAAAGCAGGGACTACCTAAAATTGGAGGTCAATGTTCATAGATACATAGAAAATAGGTGCAGGAGTAGGCCATTCGGCCCTTCGAGCCTGCACCGCCATTCATATACGATCATGGCTGATCATCCAACTCAGTATCCCGTACCTGCCTTCTCTCCATACCCCCTGATCCCTTTAGCCACAAGGGCCACATCTAATTCCCTCTTTAAATATAGCCAATGAACTGGCCTCAACTACCCTCTGTGGCAGAGAGTTCCAGAGATTCACCACTCTCTGTGTGAAAAAGTTTTTCCTCATCTCGGTCTTAAAGGATTTCCCCCTTATCCTTAAGCTGTGACCCCTTGTCCTGGACTTCCCCAACATCGGGAACAATCTTCCTGCATCTAGCCTGTCCAACCCCATAAGATTTTGTACGTTTCTATAAGATCCCCTCTCAATCTCCTAAATTCTAGCGAGTATAAGCCAAGTCTATCCAGTCTTTCTTCATATGAAAGTCCTGACATCCAGGAATCAGTCTGGAGGAACCTTCTCTGCACTCCCTCTATGGCTATAATGTCCTTCCTCAGATTTGGAGACCAAAACTGTACGCAATACTCCAGGTGTGGTCTCACCAAGACCCTGTACAACTGCAGTAGAACCTCCTGCTCCTATACTCAAATCCTCTTGCTATGAAGGCCACATACCATTCGCTTTCTTCACTGCCTGCTGCACCTGCATGCCTACTTTCAATGACTGGTGTACCATGACACCCAGGTCTCGCTGCATCTCCCCATTTCCTAATCGGCCACCATTTAGATAATAGTCTGCCTTCCCGTTTTTGCTACCAAAGTGGATAACCTCACATTTATCCACATTATACTGCATCTGCCAAACATTTGCCCACTCACCCAGCCTATCCAAGTCACCTTGCAGTCTCCTAGCATCCTCCTCACAGCTAACACTGCCCCCCAGCTTAGTGTCATCCGCAAACTTGGAGATGTTGCTTTCAATTCCCTCGTCCAGATCATTAATATAAATTGTAAATAGCTGGGGTCCCAGCACTGAGCCTTGCGGTACCCCACTAGTCACTGCCTGCCATTGTGAAAAGGACCCGTTTACTCCTACTCTTTGCTTCCTGTTTGCCAGCCAGTTCTCTATCCACATCAATACTGAACCCCCAATACCGTGTGATTTAAGTTTGTATCCTAATCTCTTATGTGGTACCTTGTCGAAAGCCTTCTGAAAGTCCAGATACAACACATCCACTGGTTCTCCCCTATCCACTCTACTAGTTACATCCTCGAAAAATTCTATAAGATTCGTCAGACACGATTTACCTTTCATAAATCCATGCTGACTTTGTCCAATGATTTCACCACTTTCCAAATGTGCTGCTATCCCATCTTTAATAACTGACTCTAGCAGTTTCCCCACTACCGATGTTAGACTAACTGGTCTGTAATTCCCCGTTTTCTCTCTCCCTCCCTTCTTAAAAAGTGGGGTTACATTTGCTACCCTCCAATCCTCAGGAACTACTCCAGAATCATACCACTGGGGTGTAAACAACCCATGCGAAATATGAGGTGCTGCTCCTCCAATTTACGGTGGGCCTCACTCTGGCCATGGAGGAGGCCCAGTTATTGAAAATAACTTTATAATAACATTTAAAGCTCTGAAAACCCAGGTTTAAAGCTCTGAAAACCCAGGTTTGACTTTAGTGGTTTGCCATTCTCCCTGTGATTTCTTAGTTTCTTCTGGATGCTCCAGTTTCCTTCCATGTGGAGCTTCACAGCTCTTTCAGAGAATGGATGGGACATGAGTTTAATAGATTGAAGGACAGGTTGGAGAAAATAAGAATAGTGATTGAATTAATGCAGCAGACCATAACAAGACTTTGTATGACCATAAACCTCGACCAGACCTTGTCTGAAGAAGGATCTTGACCCAAAATGTCACCTATTCATTTTCTCCAGTGATGCTGACTGACCCATTGAGTTATTCCAGCATTTTGAGTCTATCTTTGCTTGACCACGATGTGTCAGAAGAGCGTATAAAAGTGCCTCTAGTGTAGGTTAATGGTGGGAGAATCAGGGAAGAGTTGATGGACTCGTGGAAACCAGTGATGGAAATGGGATTTAGGAACTAGGGGTACTCTAAGGTCCGTGAGGCTGCGGTTGGGAAGGGGGGGGGGTTATGTGCGATCATACCCATATAAGAGTACAAGAATGCATAACTTGTTTATTGTGTATTTATAATATAGTTTATTGTGTATTATATGTCATAGCTTCTCTCTCTCTCTCTCTCTCTCTCTCTCTCTCTCTCTCCTGCAGCCATCATCTACTACAGTGAGGGAAGCAGGTTGATGATTGATCAAAAGGCCCCTAGGAGACAGTGTCTGATTGGCTGCCGAGTGACCAGTGCATTATGTGATTGGACACAATGCCCTTGGAGACGGCGGCTGATTGGACGGGAGGAGACCGATTTGTTGATTGGATGGGAATCTGGTCGGTGATTGGACGCAAACCCCTTAGAGACAGCGGTTGATTGGCCGCCAAATAATCGGGCACAAAAAATTGAAAATAGGAAAACAATAAAATCAGAATTACGATTTAAATCGGAAGAATATCATGCCTGATCTGCACCAAAGATACTAGTATCTTTAGTATCTTTGATCTGCAGTCCCTTCCTATTGAAGAAGAACCCTGGCCCGAAACAACTCCTAATCCATTCCCTCCACAGATGCTGCCTAGCCCACTGAGTTCCTCCAGCACTGTGTTTTTTATTTAACTCAGAAATTGAAGTTAGATATAAAGCTGGAGTAACTCAGCGGGACAGGCAGCGACTCTGGAGAGAAGACCCTTCTTGAGACTGAACTGAACTCTCATCGGTGAGAGTACTTGTGATTGTCTGAAGAAGGGTCTCGACCCGAAACGCCACCCACTCCCTAGAGCTGCCGCCCGTCCCGCTGAGCCACCCCAGCCCCCCGTGTCCACCTTCAACTCCAGAGCCAAACAAAAAACACAGAGTGCTGGAGGAACTCAGCGGGCCAGGCGGCACCCGCAGAGGGAATGGACCAGGAGCTGGTGAAAAACGTGGACTGCCCTTATAGTGCCACTTTCCTCCACACTCTCCATCTCATGGAGACTCGAAACCAAAGATCCTATAGGCAAGATGGTCCACTCGATGAAAAAGCGGTAGTAGGGTCATGGGTAATCTTCAGCCCCATTTCCGTAACCGGCTTCCCTCTCCGCTCTAGTATCTTTGCTTTGGTCATGGCTTCTTCATGCACAAATCATCTTTTTTTTCTCAGCTGCAGGTGATCATTTTGATATTCCTGCCTAGTCCTCCTTTTTAACTTTGAACATACAAAATATTGCCATTTGGAAGGAGCTCTAGAAAATCCTGTACCCACTCAAGTCATCAGCCAAGGTCTGTAGAATCATAGAAATACAAATAAAGTCTATTATAGTCTTTATATCTCTATGGTAGAATGGAAAGTAATCAAAATGTGCGCTTAAAAGTGCCTGCGAGTTAATGGACCAAACAGATCTAAGCTACATTTTAATATACAAGTAAGTCTACAAGTAACAAACAAAATGTGTAGATCACCTCTGAAAAGTACATAGTTACAATACCACGTGTTTTAGTGACTGAAATGAAAAAAAAAAATTAACTACCAATAACTATTGGGGAAAAACCAGTCCAGGCATTACATTTTGGGCTTCAACCCCATCCTACCCTTTGGGCTTCTACCCAATCCTAACTTAGTTGTGTGTGTGTGTGTGTTAGTTGTCTGTGCTTGATGTGTGTGTGTGTTAGTTGTCTGTGCGTTATGTGTGTGTGTGGGAGGGAAGGAGAGAAGAGCGGGAGAGAGTGAAGGGAGGGAGAGAGTGAAGGGAGGAAAGAGAGAAAGGAGTGAGGGAAGTAGAGAAAGAAGGGAGGGAGGGAAGGAGAGAAAGAAGGGAGGGAGGGAAGGAGAGAAGGAGCGAAAGAAGGGAGGAAGGGAAGGAGGAGAGAAGGGAAAAGAGAGAAAGGAAGGAGGGAGGGAAGGAGAGAAGGATGGGAGGGAAGAAGGGAAGGGAGGGGGGGAAGGGAAGGAGAGAAGGGATGGAGGGGGCCAGCGGCGGGAGCGGATGCCAGGGTGTGAGCTGATGCCGAGGTTTGTAAACATTGCTCCAACCCGTCGAGACACTTCTGTAGACTGACAGTCAAGGGAAAGGGAAACGGGAGATATAGGCATATCTTCCATTCATTTGGCCTTAGTACCGTCTATATCTCTTGTTCCTCTTTCCCCCGACAGTCTGAAGAAGGGTCTCGACCCGAAATGTCATATATTCCACTCTATGATCGTTGCTTTCGTCCGTCTGTCCGCTCGTTCGCTCACCCTTGGATTAAGTAGCGCAGGATAAAGCTGCGAATTCACGCACAGGATGGAAACTGGAAACTGAAAACTAGGGGACCTGCGTACCCCCCCCCCCATTTCCATCACTGGTGGAAACATATAAGTTGCAAGGAAAAAGAATAGGAGAATGTGAAGAGTATGCTCTGAAAATATGCACCTGATGGACTGAATGGTTAACTGTGTCAAAATAAAACATGAAAAATGCAAAATGAGAATCTTTCTTCCCTCTGTTCATTGATCAAAACAAACCCCTATGAAATTTCCCCTGTTGAATTTCTGTTTAGATATAAAAATACAATTTTATACGCTCTTTCTATCCACATCATGGTCAAATAATGATAGACACAAAATGCTGGTGTAACTCAGCGGGTCAGGCAGCATCTCTGGAGAAAAGGAACAGGTGACGTTTTGGGTCAAGACCCTTCTTCAGACAAGGTCTGGTCAAGGCTCATGGTCGATGAAAGACTAGTTATGGTCTGCTACATTCATTCAATCAATCTTCTTATTTCCTCCAACATGTCCTTCAATCTATTAAAACTCAAATAAATTGTATTGTATTGTATTATTGTATTGTATTGTATGTGTAGAAACACCTAATCAATATTTGAAACATCCTATGTGATCCTCAAATGCTACGGCTGTATTCCTGGTCTCCTAATTTATCTTTTTGCAGCCCTTGCACATGTTTTTGTCTGCACTTTCTTTGTAGCTGTTTTTGCACTACCTGCTGTACTGATGTATGGTATAATTGTATTCATGTATGGTTTGACTAGCCGGGATTGCAGAAAAAACAAAGATTTGTCCAACTGTGTCTCAGTACATGTAACTATAATAAATGAATACCAACACCAACACTAGTGGTTGGTCGATGGAATAACCCATTGGCATCTAAGAGCCCAAATGTTGCCTCATGCTGTCGTTTTCAGCTCTTGTCAATGCAGGTGGCATTATTTTCACTCATCGGACCAAGGATCTGCTGAGAATGAATATAATATCAGTGATTTTACAGCATGATAAAATACATTTTAAATAATCTACATTTTAAAGTCTAGAGTACAAAAACCCATGTAGATTCCTGGGAAGGAGAGTATTAAATTTCCTTAGTTATGTGGTGGAGTAAAGGATGAAGGGTGGTTGTCCTAAAATTCCACAGATCTAGCTTGTCTCTTTAATGGTAATTTGGCAAAATTTCCAAAAAGATTGGAGTACATTTCTGAAAATGGGCTAGTTATCTGGAGTTACTCTATGCACGCTGTCCATAGTGTTTTTTTTTGGGTAGTTTAGAGATACTGGGTGGAAACAGGCCCTTTGGCCCACCAAGTCCGCACCGACCAGCAATCAACCTGTACACAAGCACTATCCTATGCACTTGGGACAATTTACATTTTTACTGAAGATAATTAACTGAAAATCCTGTACGTCTTTGGAGTGTGGGAGGAAACAGGAGCACCCGGAGAAAACCCATGCAGTCACAGGGAGAATGTACAAACTCTGTACAGTCAGCACCCATAATGAGGATCAAACCCGATGCTCAGGCGCTGTAAGGCAGCAACTCTACCGCTGCGTCAGTGTGCTGCAGTTCACCCTCAAAGGAATGAAATCTGACATCCTGACTGGGTGTGGTACACACTTGACTTCTAACTCACCAAATTGTTTGATTATTAGAGACACAAGAGACTGTAGATACTGGAATCTTGACCTGTCGGATGATCAGTCTCTGGTATTAGCCCCTGGAAATTTCAGCAGGTTATAAGAGCAGTTGACTACACACATATTGGATGGATTGATTCAATGCCTGTTATTTAAAATTGTTATAATGATGTGGGTATTGCTGGCTAAGCTGGTATTTGAGAATATCAGCAACAGGTGAATTGATCATGGGGAACAAGGACATGGCAGACCAATTGAATAACTACTTTGGTTCTGTCTTCACTAAGGAAGACAAAAATAATCTGCCGGAAATAGCAGGGGACCGGGGGTCAAATGAGATGGAGGAACTGAGTGAAATCCAGGTTAGCCAGGAAGTGGTGTTAGGTAAATTGAATGGATTAAAGGCCAATAAATCCCCAGGGCCAGATAGGCTGCATCCCAGAGTACTTAAGGAAGTAGCCCCAGAAATAGTGGATGCATTAGAAATAATTTTTCAAAACTCTTTAGATTCTGGAGTAGTTCCTGAGGATTGGAGGGTAGCTAATGTAACCCCACATTTTAAAAAGGGAGGGAGATAGAAAACGGGGAATTACAGACCAGTTAGTCTAACATCGGTAGTGGGGAAACTGCTAGAGTCAGTTATTAAGGATGGTATAGCAGCACATTTGGAAAGTGGTGAAATCATTGGACAAAGTCAGCATGGATTTATGAAAGGTAAATCATGTCCGACGAATCTTATAGATTTTTTCGAGGATGTAACTAGTAGAGTGGATATGGGAGAACCAGTGGATGTGTTATATCTGGACTTTCAGAAGGCTTTCGACAAGGTCCCACATAAGAGATTAGTATGCAAACTTAAAGCACACGGTATTGGGGGTTCAGTATTGATGTGGATAGAGAACTGGCTGGCAGACAGGAAGCAAAGAGTAGGAGTAAACGGGTCCTTTTCACAATGGCAGGCAATGACTAGTAGGGTACCGCAAGGCTCGGTGCTGGGACCCCAGCTATTTACAATATATATTAATGATTTGGTCGAGGGAATTGAATGCAACATCTCCAAGTTTGCGGATGACACGAAGCTGGGGGGCAGTGTTAGCTGTGAGGAGGATGCTAGGAGACTGCAAGGTGACTTGGATAGGTTGGGTGAGTGGGCAAATGCATGGCAGATGCAGTATAATGTGGATAAATGTGAGGTTATCCACTTTGGTGGCAAAAACAGGAAAGTAGACTATTATCTGAATGGTGGCCAATTAGGAAAAGGGGAGATGCAACGAGACCTGGGTGTCATAGTACACCAGTCATTGAAAGTAGGCATGCAGGTGCAGCAGGCAGTGAGGAAAGCGAATGGTATGTTAGCATTCATAGCAAAAGGATTTGAGTATAGGAGCAGGGAGGTTCTAATGCAGTTGTACAGGGTCTTGGTGAGACCACACCTGGAATATTGCATACAGTTTTGGTCTCCTAATCTGAGGAAAGACATTCTTACCATATAGGGGGTACAGAGAAGGTTCACCAGACTGATTCCTGGGATGTCAGGACTTTCATATGAAGAAAGACTGGATAGACTCGGCTTGTACTCGCTAGAATTTAGAAGATTGCGGGGGGACCTTACAGAAACTTACAAAATTCTTAAGGGGTTGGACAGGCTAGATGCTGGAAGATTGTTCCCTATGTTGGGGAAGTCCAGAACAAGGGATCACAGTTTAAGGATAAGGGGGAAGTCTTTTAGGACCGAGATGAGAAAAACATTTTTCACACTGAGACTGGTGAATCTCTGGAATTCCCTGCCACAGAAGGTAGTTGAGGCCAGTTCATTGGCTATATTTAAGAGGGAGTTAGATGTGGCTCTTGTGGCTAAGGGGATCAGGGGGTATGGAGAGAAGGCAGGTATGGGATACTGAGTTGGATGATCAGCCATGATCATATTGAGTGGCGGTGCAGGCTCGAAGGGCCGAATGGCCTACTCCTGCACCTATTTTCTATGTTTCTATGTTTGTAATGGCCTGACATCGGTGGTGGGGAAGATGCTGAAGCCAATTATAAAAGATGAAATAGCGGCACATTTGGAAAGCAATAACAGGATTGGTCTGAGTCAGCATGGATTTACAAAGGGGAAATCATGCTTGACTAATCTTTTTTGAGGATGTAACTAAGGAAATGGACAAGGGAGAGCCAGTGGATGCAGTGTACCTGGACTTTCAGAAAGCATTTGATGAGGTCCCACATAGTAGATTAGTGGGCAAAATTAGAGCACATGGTATTGGGGGTAGGGTACTGACATGGATAGAAAATTGGTTGGCAGACAGGAAACAAAGAGTAGGGATTAACGGGTCCCTTTCAGAATGCAAGGCTCGGTGCTGGGACCGCAGCTATTATACACATCAATGATTTAGATGAAGGGATTCAAAGTAACATCAGCAAATTTGCAGATGACACAAAGCTGGGTGGCAGTGTGAACTGTGAGGAGGATGCTATGATACAGGGTGACTTGGACAGGTTGGGTGAGTGGGCGGATGCATGGTAGATGCCGTTTAATGTGGATAAATGTGAGGTTATCCACTTTGGTGGCAAAAACAGGAAGGCAGATTATTATCTGAATGGTGTCAAGTTGGGAAAAGGGGAAGTACAAAGAGATCTGGGGGTCCTTGTTCATCACTCACTTCAAGTATGCATGCAGGTACAGCAGGCAGTGAAGAAAGCAAATGGCATGTTGGCCTTCATAACAAGAGCGTTGAGTAGAGGAGGAAATAGGTCCTTTTGCTGTTGTACAGGGCCCTAGTGAGACCACACCTGGAGTATTGTGTGCAGTTTTGGTCTCCAAATTTGAGGACGGACATTCTTGCTATTGAGGGAGTGCAGCATAGGTTCACGAGGTTAATTCCCGGGATGACGGGACTGTCGTATGTTGATAGAATGGAGCAGCTGGGCTCGTATACTCTGGAATTTAGGTTGAGAGGGGATCTTATTGAAACATATAAGATTATTAAGGGATTGGACACGCCAGAGGCAGGAAACATGTTCCAGATGTTGGGGGAGTCCAGAACCAGGGGCCACAGTTTAAGAATAAGGGGTAGGCCATTTAGAACGGAAATGAGGAAAAACTTTTTTTATCCAGAGAGTTGTGAATCTGTGGAATTCTTTGGCTCAGAAGGCAGTGGAGGCCAATTCTCTGGATGCTTCAAGAGAGAGTAGATACGGCCCTTAAAGATAGCAGAGTCAGGGGATATGGTGAGAAGGCATAAACGGGGTACTGAATGTGGATGATCAGCCGTGATCACAATGAATGGCGGTGCTGGCTCGAAGGGCCGAATGGCCTACTCCTGCACCTATTGTCTTTTGTCTATAATGATTCCTGCTGTTTGATCCTGTCTTTCTTCAGGAAACTACCACATAAATCCTAATTTTTAGAAAAATAGAAAACAATGTGATTGGATTGACTCATGACATTGACTTGTTTTGCATTGCTTGCTCAGAGGATGGCCTATGTCAGATTTCCTGACACATTAATAACTTGCCAGAATTGAAAACATGACTGGAATGTGAAAAATGTGCCAAGCTGGCAATTTTGATAAGATGCAGCTTACAATTGAACAGATAAATTCTTTGGTAAAAAAGTGGGCTAATTATTGATGAAGTCATGATAAAAGGTAGTGGACAATGGTGTTCTCTGTAGTTGAAGAATAAAGCAAAGAAGCATCAATGAACAAAAATCCTTGAAATTCAATCTGCAACTGCAAACTTCCCCGCCGCATAAGCTAATGAATGGAACGAAATAGAAATATTTGAAAATATGAAAACAAAAACATTTGTTGTAAATCAATTTGAAAAGTAGTTCCATAATTTATTATTAGTTTAGTTTAGAGATACAGTGTGGAAACAGGCCCTTTGGCCACCTACCCAAGTCCGCACCGACCAGCGTTCCCCGCACATTAACACTATACACACGAGGGGCAATTTACATTTATGCCAATTAACCTACAAGCCTGTACGTCTTTGTAGTGTGGGAGGAAACTGAAGATCTCGGAGAAAACTCACGCGGTCTTAGGTAGAACGTACAACTCCGTGTGGACAGCACCCATAGTCGGGCTTGAACCCGCGTCTCTGGCGCTGAAAGCGCTGTAAGGCAGTAACTCTACCACTGCGCCACCGTGTCGCCCCCCCCCCCCCCATTTGTCTATCCCATTAAAGTTTGTGTTGGAAGAAGCGACAGGCCTGAAGTTTTTTAAGATTAGATTTGGCTTTACTTTTGTCACATGTACCAAGGTACAGGTGAAAAGCTTTGTTTTGCATGCCATCCCAACAGATCAGATACATTATACATAAATACAATCAAGTCAAACTCACTTGCACCAGATAGAGCAAAGGGGAAGATGCAGAGTGCAGAATATAGTTCTCAGCATTGTAGCACATCAGGTCATAGACAAAGTCCAATATCCACAATGGGGTAGAGCTGAATAGGAAACGAGGTTTAAATTTTAACCAGAGGTCATGGCCAACTGGGTGGCCTTGGCAGAGAATCCATAGGTGCTCGTCAAAGTGATGGCCTAATCTGTGCTTGGTCTCATTGATAGCACCTAATGCAAAAGACTCCTACTCAGTCCCTCTCTCCCTTCTTATTTACCCAGATCCTACATACTCTTCTTCCCCACAAACATCTGTGCCCTCTAACCTGACTTCTTCCCACCATTTGCCTACCACCCACACACTTCTCTCATCAGGCATCCTGCCCATCTCATCCCATATCCCCATTTTGCTTTACCCGCCTCACGACCCTTATTTGGTCCCACACTCCATCTTCCCTTCCCATCAGATTCCAACATCATCAGCCCCTGGTTACCTCCATCAACCAAGCCCCAGCCTCTGTTAATATCCTCACTCTTCTCTCCCCCACCTGACCCCCATTCACCGATCCACCCCTCCTCACCTGGATCCACATATCATGTGCTGGTTGTTACCCACCTCCACCCCCATCCTCCTCTTTATGCAGGTCCCCTCTGACACCCACCCCTACCTCCTCCCCCTCTCTTCCACTCATATGCACAGTGCTAAGAAAATGTAATGCAGAGTTGAATCATTTAATGATTTCTAAACTATTTCCATCGCACCAGAACAAAAATTGAAGGACTGTGAAGGGCAATAATTAGAAGTTAGTATTCATTTTTTCTATGCTATCCCAAAACTGCCCATGGTAGCAGATTAAAGGTCAATTCAGAAGTGGCAGAGTGCACTGAATATGCCAGATCATATTATGCAGGATTTGGACTAACTTGGCAATAACGTTGAAGTTGTAACCGTCTTTGTAAATGACTGATGTGTTAGCTTGTCTTTCCAGTGTTATTGAAACTATGAGCATCGTGGAATGGGAGTGGACAACCTGTGGAGTTTATTAAAATTCAGCAAGTGTGATGACATTTCTCCGTAGATTGGAAAAAGCTGAATCGGCAAGGAAAGGGCAGTACAGAGCTAATGTGGTTTGAGTGACTATGTAAACATCATCTAATCTTATTGCACAGGTGTAAAAGCTTAGCACAACGTTTTTATTCCTGTGAGATGAAATGGAAAAGTACAGCTCTTATGTGTCAGTTTTATGAAACCTTGGATGAAACCAATTGAAGATCTGCTTTCAGATTTGAGAATCAAACCTCAGGAAAGATACACTGTGATGTTGTGCGAAGAAGAGTCAACAGAATAACACTTTAGTTTAGTTTAGTTTCAAGATGCAGCATGGAAACAGGCCCTTCGGCCCACCGAATCCATGCCGACAATCAATTACCCATTCACACTAGTTCGATGTTACCTGACTTTCTCAACCAATCCCTGCACAATAAGGGGAATTTTGCACAGGCCAATTGACCTACAGACTTATATGTCCTTGGGATGTGGGAGAAAGGCAAAGTACCCAGAGGAAACTCATGTGGTCAGAGGGAGAATGTGAAAATTCCACACGTTCAGCGACCGAGAGAGAACACGATCAAACCTGTGTCTCTGATGCTGTGAGGCAGCATCTCCAGCAGCTATGCCTCTATGCTGCCCTGCCAAACTTACCATCAGTCTGAAGATGGGTCTTGACCTGTAACATCACCTATCCATGTTTTCCAGAGATGCTGCCTAACCTGCTGAATTACTCCAGCACTTTGTGTCCATTTGCCATATTTTGTAATCGCTTAAGGTGTGAAAGGAAAGATCACATAAATTAGTTAAGGGACTTGATGAATAAAATTGTTTCCTTTGATGGGAGAAATTTTGGAACAGGTGTGTATGATCTTAAAATGATTGAGATCATTTTATGGTGAGAAAACCAATTAGCCAACCCAGGAGGAGTCACACTCTGGCCACTCCCTTTTTTTCCCCTCTCCCATCGGGAAAAAGGTACAGAAGTGTGGAAATGCACTCCTCCAGATTCAGGGACAGTTTTTTCTCAGCTGTAAACAAGCAACTGAACCATCCTACCAACAACTAGAGAGCAGTCCTGAACTATTATCTACCTCATTGCGGAACCTCGGACCATCTTTGATCGGACTTTACTAGCTTTATATTGCACTAAACATTATTCACGTTATTCCCTTTATCATGTATCTGTACAGTATGGATGGCTCGATTGTTATCATGTATTGTCTTTCCACTGACTGGTTAGAGCGCAATAAAAGTTTTTCATTGTACCTCGTGACACATGGCAATAAATTCAACTAAATTAAACTAACTAGCTAACTAAAAAAAATAGGCTGAAAGTAATTCAGAGAGCAGCAACAGAATGCTCCAGATCTCATTATTCTGCTAAAAGAGGAGGCAAGGTACCTCATGAGGAAACTCCAGTAAATTGTACTTCAATAAATTATTAAACAATCAAAATAAAAACAATGGAACTGGTGCCAGTGGGGATTAGGTACTCACCTGCATGGAAATAGCCATAAACCAAATGCTTACTGGGAATAGTACTTCAAAAGTGAATGAAGGTTAATACAATATGATAAAACACTGAGAGAAAATTTTACATCAAATAAGCTTGGAGATAATGCTAAAGCTAAAGGGAAGATGCTGCCACCCACTGATTTAACTACTGTACAAAATCCTAATGCCACAGGAGGATGTCGAAGGAGATGATACGGAATTTTTTTAATCAGAGTGTGGTGAATCTCTGGAATTCATTGCCACAGACGGCTGGGGAGGCCACGTCAATGGATATTTTAAAGGTGGAAATTGACAGATTCTTGATTAATAAGGGTGTCAGGGGCTATGGAGCGAAGGCAGGAGAATGGGGTGGAGAGGGAAAGATAGATCAGCCATGATTGAATGGCAGAGTAGACTTGATGGGCCGAATGGCCTAATTCTGCTCCAAGAAATTAACACAAGCCTGTGTTGTTTACCTTTCAGATGATGTATTTTGACATTACAAACTTTTATATGCATATTTTGGCCATGAATTAACTCATATTTGTGGTACTATAACTAATCAGAGCTGAGCGGATAAGGGCTGTTCAAGCTCTCCCAGTTGGTAAGATTAAGTGCACTGTGGTATAAGCTACATGTCCTGTTCCACTTCAAAAATTACACTTTATTGAAGTCAATGGAACTGAATTTCAGAAATAAAGTAGATCATGAAGCCATTGCCTCAGAATACATTTACAGTAGTGTTATCGACGGAATGTTATTTTCAGAAATGAAGTAGAACATGCAGCTGTTGCTTTTCAATGTGTTTAATGCTGCCAACTGAGGATGATTTCGAGCATATTTCAGTAGTAAACCTTTTTGAAATTTTGCTTTTATTCTGCAAAGTTTGCTGTCTCTCGTGATGTTAGGAGATCAAATTCAATACTCCCAAAACAGAAAATGTGATGAGTAATTCATTTATCTGCTTTCAGTACATTGTAGGTGGCAAGCGAACTTTGTGTATGCTGTTAACTAGAATGAGTGAAGCCAGATGAACCACACTGGTCAATGCCTAAACATTTGGCAAGGGCGAATCTGGCGAATCTTGGGCACCAGTTAAATAAACCTAACTGAAGAAGGGTTTCGACTCCATTCCTACTCCAACTTTTCACGTTATATATTAATTATTCGGACGAGGGGCTTGAAGGCTTTGTGGCCAAGTTTGCTGATGATATGAAAATAGATGAAATGGCAGGTAGTGTAGAAAAAGCAGGGACTCTGCAGAAGGACATGGACAGGTTGGGAGAGTGGGCAGAGAAGTGGCAGATGGAATATAGTGTAGCAAAGTATGGAATCATGCATTTTGGTAGTAGAAATAAAGGCATAGACTATTTTCTAATGCGGAGAGAATCCAGAATTCAGAGGTGCAAAGGGACTTGGGAGCTGGTGCAGGATTCCCAAAAAGTTAATCTGCAAGTTGAATCAGTAGTAAAGAAAGCAAACTCTATTTCAAGAGGACTGTATACAAAAACAGGAATGTAATGCTGAGGCTCGAAAAGGCACTGGTAAGGCCACATTTGGAATATTGTGAGTAATTTTGGACACCATATCAGAGGAAGGATGTGCTGGCTTTGGAGAGGGTCCAGAGGAAGTTTACAAAGAATGATCCCACCAATGATTAGGTTAACCTATGATGAGTGCTTGTAGGCACTGGGCCTGTACTCGCTGGAGGATTGGGGGGACCTCATTGAAACATACAGAATAGTGAAAGACTTGGATAGAGTGGATGTGGAGAGGATGTTTCCACTAACGGGAGAGTCTAGGACCAGAGGTCATAGCCTCAGAATTAAAGGACGTTGTTTTAGGAAGGAGATGAAGAGAAATTTATTTCGTCAAAGGGTGTTGAATCTATGGAATTGTTCGCTACAGAAGGCTACGGGGGCCGTCAGTGTATTTTTTTACAGAGATAGAGATAGATAGATTTTTGATTAGTACAGGTGTCAGAGTTTATGGAGAGAGGGCAGAAAAATGGGGTTAGGAGGGAGTGATAGATCAGCCATGATTGAATGGCGGAGTATATTTGATGGGCCATATGGCCTGATTCTACTCCTATCACTTATGACATGATCTTATTACTAATTCCCCATCCCTTTAGTAGATCAACAAGGACTTTAGCAGCATTCTTGTTTCTTTCATGCAGAAGCTCTTATGCATGTTTTAAAACCATCAGGTAGGTTTATTCTCTCACTCTTACATCATTACAATTGTTTTGTTAAAGTTTGCTGCTTTTCAAAAAAATCTCAATCCTCTGGTCTTCCACTAATCTTCAAAATATTGCAAAAAAAATTATTTCAATTTAATACTTACCTTGATTTACTTCATTAACAATGGACAATGCAACTGCCTCAGGGAGCATTTCTTGCTTAATGGAATATACCTTTGCTAAGGTTTTTGTAATGTCATTAAATATTTGCTTCTGTTGATCATCTTTCTAACCCTTTAATCTAATTTAACCCAAATCCTTGAACCAAGTTCAATTAAGCCAAATTGGACCTTGAACCAGTATAATTGCATTTATTTACAACTTGGACACTAATTTCAGAAGAAAATATTTAACAGCTTGGTTTGGGAACAGCTCCATCCAAAACCTCAAGAAATTGTAGCGAATTGTGGATGCAGCCCAGACCATCACACAAACCAACCTGCCTTCAATTGACTCCATTTATATCTCACCTTGCCTCGGCAAGGCCAGCAGCATAATCAGGGAGATGTCACACCCAGGCCACTCCCTCTTTTCCCCTCTCCCATCTGGCAAAAGATATATGTGTGAAAACACACACCTCCAGATTCAGGGACAGTTTCTTCGCAGCTGTTATCAGGCAACTGAACCATCCTACCACAACTAGAGAGCAGCCCTGATGAGCGCAACTAGAGACTACCACAACTAGAGACTCGGTGGGGGCGCTGCAAGCCGGCGCCCTGTCAGCAGCGGGTCAGTTTTTTTCAACTTTTTTATTTTTTTAGTATGTTTAAATGTATGTTTTTAATGTTTCTTTGTGTGTCTTGTGTGGGGGGTGGTGTGGGGGGTGAGGGGGAAACCGTTTAGGTCGCCTCCTCCAAGGAGAGGCGACTTTTTTCATGTCGCCTCCCCCGTGGCCTAACAGCGAGAATCGGTGCGGCCTTTCCCGGAGATGCGCCCGGGGCTTCAGCGGCAGGCGCAGTGTGGACTCTTGGCGTGGAGCGGGCGAGCCCTCGCTGGGGCTCGCCGGAGGGGAGCGCTCCGTTTCGCTGGCCCGCGGCAGCCGGCAGCCTGAAGCAGCGGTCTGCAGAGCTCCAGCTGGCGCGGCGCCCGCAGCCCGGGATCCCTCGTGGGGGACCCGGGGAGAGGAAGAAGCTTCCACTCCGACTGCCAACTTCTACCGCGGGCGTGGCATGGACTTACCATCGGGAGCGGGGTCCCTCGCTGGGGATCCCTGGACGGGAACTTCAACTTCGACCGCCGGCCCTGCAGTCTGTGGTGCTTTTGGCTGCGGCGTGAACTTTAAATCACCAACCGCCGGCCTGCGGCCTACAACAACCTGAAGCTACGGTCTCTGGTGGGGGAGGCACCGATTCAGGACTTACCTTGACTTTCATTCATCTGGACGCCCGCAGCAGTGACTGCGGAGGGTTGAGGTCTCGACCACGGGGGAAAATGGAGGAGGACTGGCCAAATGTTGTGCCTTCCACCACAGTGATGAATGCTGTGGTGGATGTTTGTGTTACATTTTTATTGTGTATTGTGTGTTCTTTATCATTGTACCGCTGCTGGCAAATTCATTTCACTTGCAATTTATGTGCAATGTGACGAATAAAACCTTATTGTATTGTATTGAACTACGATGAACCCTCAGACTATTTTTGATAGGTCTTTACTGGCTTGTGTAATGAGACAGGGTTAATTGGTTACCGCACTGGGAAAGGCTTCACCTTGCACTAAACATTATTCCCTTATCGTAGCAATGTTACAACATTTTGAGATTTAAAAAATAAAGTCTGCAATTTATCCCATCAGATAAAGCATAAAAAGAAGTTTAATTTGACACCTAATTCACTTTCATATCTTCAGTATTGAAAAGGTTATGGTCATTTTCATACTCGGAAATTAGCATCTTGTTCCCTATTGCTTTTCCATTGACTTAACACAAAAGCTGTGATCGAGGACAGTCAAAATCCCATAACTTTCTTAAAAATTAAGAGAACTGAAAGAAATTTTCAGTTATTGTAGATTGAAGCATTCTGAAACAAATATAAAACATCTTACTTGGATGACCTGAAATTAAAGCATATAATTAGTTAGTTACCTAATTGTAGCTAATTACAAAATTCAATTACTAGATCTAAACATCTATCAATTTCTTAAGAATAGATTAACATTTTTAAATAGCCTAAGTGTCCAAATAACATTCACACAAGAATTCACAATATAACATAATTTTTAAATCTCATTGTCATGGATTTACAGGCCAAATGGAAGGAATTGAATGTTTAATACCTGTAAATTAATGGGCATTTATATCATCTTGCGAGTGAGGTTTTCTGGAACGCGATCTTTTGGAACGTTCATTTGCGGTGAATTTAACCCTGTATCGGCATGAAAAATATTGTCGTTAATTCGGGGAATAAAACCACTGTTTCGCGTGAAAAAATGTGAATTAAAGGCTTCTTAAGAAGCACTTTTATACATTAAAATAAACCACTTTTGTTTACCTGTCCCGTACGTGAAATCCGTCCCCGTTGTCGGCGTTGACGGCTTCAGAAGATGATTTTAAAATGACTCCAGTGCTGACATTGTCGATTTAATAAAAATAAAAGATACACAAAACGCTTCTAGGAACGATTTTTCAGCAAACGCTTGTACTCCAACGAAATATAATACAGGACAAGGTAGGAGAAACCCGAGTTTTAACCCCGCCCCCCCCCTTAAAGGTGCCAAAATCGCGCACATGGCCAGTGGCAGAATTACAGCGCCGCTCAGGGTAAGTATTGTAACATACCTACTTATCGTGTATCTGTACACTGTGGATGACGCGATTGTAATCATGTGTGTCTTTCTGCTGACTGGTCAGCACACAACAAAAGCTTTTCACTGTACCTCAATACTCGTGAGTATAAAACCAAAACTGACAATAAACTAAAACTGAAATGAACTGATCTTCAAACTGCATCTGAAATTCTAGCATGCTCTCTTTTCTAGTGTGGCTACCAATTAACCCTGCCTCATTACACAAGATAGGCGATGAAGGGATTAATAACATAGTGTAGCGGCACCTAGTGGTGGTTTAGGGAGGTCAGAACCCTCATCATTGGTTGGCTCGGTCATGTGACCGCGGGGGTTCGTTCGTGGGCTGTTTAGTTAGTTCGACAGCGTACCTCCCAGCAACAGGAGCTATTTTGTGTTAGCTAGTCAGGCACGTGTATTGCACAAGGTTTTGTTTCGTTTTTATTTGTTAATAAAAATTACTTCACTCAAACTGCCTGGTCTCGCTATAGTGGTGACCCCGCCGCTCCGAATGTTTTTCGGAGTTTCGCTATGAACGCCGCTGAGAATCTCGATGACCAGCCCGCCCAGAAGACTGCGGTTGCTCTTAAACTGCCTGTTTTCTGGGCGGTTCAGCCTCAGGTGTGGTTCGCTCACATCGATGCCCAGTTTGAGCTCCGCCAGTTCCTCGCGGTTGCTACCCGATATTTCTATGTGGGTACCTTACCTTCAGAATCCGCACGCTTTTGGCAAGTATGAAGGTCTCAAGGCACTGCTGCTCCGCACCTTCGGGCTCAGTCGCCGTGATCGCGCGGCTCAGCTGCTGCATATGGACGGTCTCGGTGATCGTAAGCCATCTGTGTTGATGAGCGAGATGCTCGCTCTCATGGATGGCCACCAGCCTTGCCTGTTATTCGAGCAGGCTTTCCTGGAGCAGATGCCCGATGACATCCGCCTGCTCCTCGGCGGGTCCGAGTTCCGTGTGCGGACGTGGCTTCGAAGGATGAGAAGCCGAAGCAAAGAAGTGGAAGCCAAATAACCGAATGGAAACGACGCCGAAAAGCCAAATAACTGAACGGACGCAACGCCGAAAAGCCAAATAACCGAAAGGGCGGGACGCCTAAAAGCCAACAAACCGAAAGGACAGGACGCAATGCCGAAAAGTCAAATAACAGACATGACATCACCGGGGGGTGGGACTTGTCAGCGATTGGTCCAGACCCCCACGTCCATCACATCACTGGGGGAGGTGGGAGGGTGGGGGTCATTTTCCCACACAGGACCGCCCGGGGCTGGAGGGTGACTGGGCGCTCTGAACCTGAGCACCAAGGTGTAAGCGGCCGAAGGAGCGCATCCCTCGGGACAGCCCCCACTCTTCCCCCCTGGGGTCAGTGCTGTCCGGCCACATCCGCCCTCCACCTCGTCTCCCCCTTGCAACCACACTGTGATGGGCTGTGGGTCAGCAGCGCACACAGGGCCGGGTGGAGCAGAGTTGGGGACAGTCTGGTCCCTCCGCCCACCGAGAGTCATTGACTGCGATGCAGTGCCACCGGACCCCTACCCCCACACCAGGGTGATTCACCCCCCGACCCCCAGACCCCCAGACCCCGACCCACACACGGGGTGATTCACCCCCGACACCCACACTGGGTGATTCACTCCCCTGGCTGCAGGGGCAGATGGCCCGGGACATTTGCAGCCATAGTAAATCGCTTTTAAAACATGGGGGGGGACGCAAATTCCCTGGCGGGCCAATGACAAGTGTGCATGACAACGAACAATTTTATCTCCTCCCACCCCCCCCCCCCCCCTTGACAACAAGAAGCACATTTTATTTATTGTTTAAACAGTAATACCGTCTGGTTGCCTGCGTAATGCACACAACAAGCTCCCACGCACAAAACACCAGATCATCTATTTTTTCCGTTTATTTGCAGTTCATTTGTTTTTTTGAACTTTGCGCATTTAACAGTGTCATTTTCGCAGCGGTGTCGAGTAAATTGTACTTTATTTTTCCCTGCAGATGATACACTACTGTCAAATCACATACCTTACCTCTATTACCCCTCTACATAAAAACAAAGTGTCAATGCCTCTTCAAGATCTACTAATCCCTCCATAGCTTCAGTTGCAGGTACAGCTGAAGGGATTTGGCGCTCGGAACAATGACCGCATTAGAAGATCATTGTGTGGCAAATATGTTATTGCTGCCTTTTGTGTCGGGGAAGGGGGAAATTTGCAGTTGAATAATTTGCAATTTCCATTTCATTCTTTTCACTCTGTGCAATGTGGGCTGATCAATACCGCGTCACTCGACTATCTTTCACTTGTGCTCATGAGATTGATTTCAAGATGCTCAGATGATCTTCTAATACGCCCCAGGCCGCCTGTCCACGCGGCCGGGGTGGGGTGAATCACCCAGTGTGGGTGTCAGGGGGTAAATCACTCCGTGTGTGGGTTGGCGTCCGGGGGGGGTGAATCATCCTGGTGTGGGGGTTGGGGTCAGGTGGCCTTGCATCGCGGTCAGTGATTCTGGGTGGGCGGAGGGACCAGACTGTCCCCAACTCTGCTCCACCCGGCCCCGTGTGTGTGTGCGCTGCCGACCCACAGCCCGTCACAGTACGGCCGCAAGGGGGAGACGAAGCGAAGGGTGGCCGTGGCCGGACAGCGCTGACCCCAGGGGGGAAGAGTGGGGGCTGTCCCGAGGGATGCGCTCCTTCGGCCCGCTTACACCTTGGTGCTCAGGTTCAGAGTGCCCAGTCACCCTCCAGCCCCGGGCGGTCTTGTGTGGGAAAATGACCCCCACCCTCCCGTTTCCCCGGGCCAATTATGTGATGGACGCGGGGGTCTGGACCAATCGCTGACAAGTCCTGCCCCCCGGCGACGTCATGTCTGTTATTTGGCTTTTCGGCGTTGCGTTCGTTCGGTGAGTAGGCTTTTCGCCATTGCGCCCTTTCAGTTAGTTGGCTTTTAGACGTCCTGCCCTTTCTGTTAGTTGGCTTTGCGACATCCCACCCTTTCGATTATTTGGCTTATAGGCATTGCGTCCGTTCAGTTATTTGGCTTTTCGGCGTCATTTCCATTAGTTTATTTGGCTTCCACTTCTTCGCTTTGGCTACTCGTCCTTCGACGCCACGTCCGGGTACCCCGATTTCACCGACCCCCTGCAGCTCGCTGAATGGGCGGACGAGCTTTGGCTTGCCAAGCAGCAGGATGGTGGTTCCATCAACCGGGTGTCCGCGTCTGCGCAGCAGCAGCCTCGGCGTGCTGTTCCACCCTCAGCTGACATCACTGTGCCGTGGATCGCAGTAAGTGCCAGTGGTGTTATTACCACCAAAGCTGGGATGCGGTGGCCCGCCGATGCTGCGCCACCTGCTCGTTTCCGAGAAATGCCTCAGCCGATCGCCAGTAGAGGCTATCATGGTCATCCAGAAACATCGCCTCTACGTCCGGGATCGCCATTCCGGGCTTCGTTTCCTCGTGGACACTGGGGCCGTGCTGAGCATCATTCCTCTGTCTAGGCTCAATGCTCGTGCTGGTAAGTGTGCCCCCCCCCTCACCGCCATCAACGGCAGCCCCGTCCGCGCCTACGGTACCCGGACTGTTTCCCGAGTCCTTGACTGTCGCCGTTACTCGTGGCCCTTCGTCATCGCGGCCCCAAAACAGTTGCGTCCCCAACACCGAGCCTTGCGGCACTCCACTCGCCACTGCCTGCTATTCTGAAAAGGACCCGTTCACTCCTACTCTTTGCTTCCTGTCTGCCAACCAATTTTCTATCCATGTCAACACCCTACTCCCAATACCATGTGCTCTAATTCTAGTCACCAGTCTCCCGTGCGGGACCTTATCAAAGGTTTTCTGAAAGTCTGGATACACTACATCCACTGGCTCCCCTTCATCCATTTTACTTGTCACATCCTCAAAAAATTCCAGAAGATTAGTCAAGCATGATTTTCCTTTCATAAATCCATGTTGACTTGGACTAATCCTTTTACTGCTATCCAAATGCCCCATTATTACCTCTTTAATAATTGACTCCAGCATCTTTCCCACTTGGGTAAGTCAGGCAAACTGGTCTGTAATTCCCCGTTTTCTCTCTCGCTCCTTTCTTGAAAAGAGGGATAACATTAGCTATTCTCCAATCCACAGGAACTGATCCTGAATCTAGTGAACATTGGAAAATGATCACTAATGCGTCCACTATTTCTAGAGCGACCTCCATGAGGACCCTGGGATACAGACCATCAGGCCCAGGGGATTTATCATCCTTCAGGACTTTGCGTTTACGTTTACAAAGGTGTCCGACCCCTGGTCTGCTCGACAACAGCGGCTCCTGGCGTTTTTGTCTCGGAATATACCACCAGTGTCTGCCACGTGGCTGGCAAACTGAACCTGGTTGCGGATGCTTTGTCTCGACCTGCGGTACATACCGTGCTGTCTGTGGCCCTGGGCATTGACTATTCTGGGCTGGCTGCTGCACAGCACGATGGCCATGAAATGAGAGTCTATCGGGCTGCTGTGTCGGGGTTGGTGTTGGCTGATGTTCTGTTCGGCCCTGCAGGTGTGACGGTCCTGTGTGATGTCTCCACCGGGCAGCTGCGCCCTATCGTCCCTGCGGGTTGGCAGCGGCGTGTGCTTGACTCTATTCACGGTCTTGCCCATGCTTCCATCCGGGCGACTTCTGCATTGGTGGCGGCCAAGTTCGCCTGGCATGGTCTTTGCAAGCAGGTTGCGGCTTGGGTTCAGGCCTGCATTCCTTGTCAGACATCCAAGATCCAGCGGCATGTCCTTGCACCGCTCCAGGATTTTGTGGTTCCCCCTCACAGGTTCGAGCACATTCATGTTGATTTGGTTGGGCCTCTGCCGACGTCTCGCGGTGCCACACCTGCTCACCATTGTGGACCGTTTGGACGAGGTGGCCCGAGGCCGTTCCGCTATCTGACACTTCCGCCGTGACTTGTGGTGTGTTTTGGTGTGCCTGCCGACATTTCCACCGACCGGGGTGCCCAGTTCACCTCCGCCCTGTGGTCGGCCATGGCTCAGCTGTACGGGGCGCAGCTGCATTGTACCACTGCGTACCATCCTCAGGCTAACGGTTTGGTGGAGGGTTTCCATCGGCATCTGAAGTCTGCATTGAAGGTGCGGCTCACGGGCCCGGATTGTGTGGACCAGTTGCCTTGGGTGTTGCTGTGGATCCGCGCAGATTTGGTGTAAGGCTCCGCGCTGCGGGTGCCTGGTGATTTCCTTCCTGCTGCTCAGCGGCCGCAGGAGCCCACTTTGTCTGTGCTGGCACACCTCCGGGAGAAAGTGGGTGGCCTGGCTCCTGTCCCGACCTCTCGCCATGGGGTTGCTCCTGTTTACGTTCCGCCGGTTCTCAAGGACTGCCTGTTTGTTTTCGTTCGCAGGGACTCGCACCGAACTCCGCTGCAGCGGCCTTATGAAGGGCCTTTCCGGGTGTTGCGACCCGGTGTTGTGACTTTTGTGTTGGATGTCGGTGGTCGTGAGGAGATTGTTTCGGTGGCCCGCCTCATGCCCGCCCATCTGGATGTTGATAGCCCGGTGATGGTGGCTCAACCCTGGCGTAGAGGTTGGCCGCTGGCCGTGCAACTTTCACCGGTTGCACCTGTTGTGCCTGATCCACCTGTTGTGACTGTTCCGCCTGTTAGCCCTGTACTCCTGGTTGTGCTGGTTCCTCCTGTCTCCACTTGGTCTGGCCATGTCATTAGGACTCCCACTCATTTCCTTTCCTCTGGTTCTGGGGGGTGGTCCTGTAGTGGCACCTAGTGGAGGTTTGGTGAGGTCAGAACCCTCGTCATTGGTCGGCTCGGTCAGGTGACTGCGGGGGTTCCTTCGTGGGCTGTTTAGTTAGCTCATCAGCGCTCCTCCCAGCAACAGGAGCTGTTTTGTGTTAGCTAGTCAGGCACGCGTAGTGCAGAAGGTTTTGTTTCGTTTTTATTTGTTAATGAAAATTACTTTTCACGCTATAATAGTGACAAGACTCCTCCTTCAATGTCAGCAAGATGAAGGACATAGCATTGGCAACAGGAAGCGATGTGATATGTATGCCCCTGTCAGCATCACTTGTGCCAAAGAGGAGATGGTTTAAAGCTTCAAGTTTCTTGTTGTCGATGGTGTGGAGGCTGGTTTGTGTGATGGAATCGGGTGCATCCACAAATCTATAAATTCTTCAGGCCTTGGGCAGAGTAGCTGGAAAACTAAGCTGTGATGCATTCCGATAGGATGCCTTCTACGGTGCATCTGTAGATGTTGGTAGAGTTGTTAAAGATATTCTGAACTGCCTTAGATTTCTGAGGAATTAGGTGAGCTTTCTTAGCTGTAGCTTCAATGTGGTAAGTTAAGGAAAAATTGTTTTAGCTGAATAATAATTTCTTTAAACATACTGTCCACAAAGTGTTCAGCCATTATCAGTTGTTTTGTTCCACGGCAACTTTGCTGGTTGCTTTGAAATGCAAATTTTGTGTAAGCCATTTAAAAGAAAAGGGCGGCAGAGTGGCGCAGCGATAGAGTTGTTGCCTTACAGCGCCAGAGATCCTGATTATGGGTACTATCTGTACAGAGTTTGTACGTTCTCCCTGTGACCTGCGAGGATTTTGTCCGAGATCTTCGGTTTCCTCCCACACTCCAAAGTGTACAGGTTTGTAGGTTAATTGGCTTGGTAAAATAGTAAATTGTCTTTGGTGCGTGTAGGATAGTGTTAATGTGTGGGGATCGCTGGTCGGTGTGGACTCAGTGGGCTGAAGGGCTTGTTTCTGCGCTGTATCTCTAAACTAAACTAAATTAAACCTTGCAGATGCCCAACAGTGATTCCAGCTGCTGGACCCCAGAGTTGGAGCTGCTGTTGCTGGGAAAACTTGCCATGCCTGTCGTTGCCAAGGCAACTGGGAGCTTTCCACGCTTTCTAAATTTACGGGACCTGTATTCCTTTCATGTATACATTTTCTGTGCCTCTTTTCTTGCTGGGAAAAGAAAGTAGGACTTGTTGGCTACACAAGGTAATATAACCATATAACCATATAACCATATAACCATAACAGCACGGAAACAGGCCATCTCGGCCCTTCAAGTCCGTGCCGAACATTAAGAGCATTAATTTGCCGTTAAAATGAATTCTGTAATAACGTGTCAACGGCAGCAGTCCCAGTGTTATAGATTTGTTAGCATTCCTTGTGGACCATGATTGCTTCCCTGCCTCCTCTGCTCCCAATTCCTGAGATGCCTCCTCTGCACTTCACCCTGACCCAAGGTCTGATTGCTGGCCTTTTCCCCTCTTGTTTGCCAAGAAGTATCTATCACCTACCCCCCCCCCCCCTCCCCCAGCAAAACAGACATCCTATCAATATGGCTGCACAACCCAACTACAACCCTTGGATGTGGAAATGATGTTTCCACTGGTGAGAGAGTCTAGGACCAGAGGTCATAGCCTCAGAATTAATGGTCTCTCTTTTAGATAGGAGGTGAAGAGGAACTTCTTTATTCAGAGGGTAGTTAATCTGTGGAAGTCATTGCCACAGAGGGCTGTGAGGCCAAGTCAGTGGATATTTTGAAGGCAGATATAGACAAATTCTTTATTCTGGCTATTACCCTTCTGCACTCTCAGTCCTGACTTGAAATGCTCAGCAGGCTAGACAGATGCTGCCTAGCCTGCTGCGTTCCACCAGCAGTTTGTTTATTTTTCCAGATCCCAGCATCTGCAGTCTCATGTAATTCCAGCAGAACATCACATAAGTCCCAAACCCCTTCTTATTATCTTGTACCCATGCAATATATTCTTCTCACATGCCCATCAACTTCACTTGGATTATTTTGCAATGTACCTACACTAAATAGCAATTTACAGTTGTCGATTAATCTGCCAATGCAACTTTAGGTTAAATTAGAAAGCAATGTTTTTATATGTTGTGCATTTACACCTGTTTTTAATAGCTAGATCAAATTCTGACAATATATAACAAATTCTGAAAAGATATTTTATGATTTAAAATTATAACAAAAATTAAGGTCGAAGTAAGTACTTTCTTGTTATGTAACATTGCTTAGATGCATAAGGAAGAACTGTGTTGCATTGCCACCTTCTGGTAGACACCTGCATCCTATTATTTATAAGGAAATAACTGGTCTGTTAATGGTGGTTTTTAGCTAAAAAACGCAGAACAGATAGAACTGCATTAATTTGTGATACGATATTAATGTAAGGAATTTGTTTCAAATTTGTCCCTTTGTTTTTTTTACTGTCAATTTTGCTGTGTTGAAATTGTAGATCTTATCATTTAACACTTGTGCCCAGCACCTTTTATTATAATTTGAATGATTGTTTGAGCAACTAATTAATTTACTGCAATCTTCTAACATAATGAAAGCACAATACAGTGAGAGCCAGAGGTGGGGAATCATTTAATTGAGATCTCAACAAGTTCACACTTTATCCAGAACACACCTGAATAAATACAATCTTTTGAAATAATTATCTACCCATTGTCATCAAAGCCACCACTTAAGCAGTAAGTAAAAAGCAGAGTGAGCTAAAGTGGAAAGCCCTCAAACAGATTAGCAAATTACACAAGGAACACTCACTTTCAATATTAACAACAAAAACTGGAGCTGGCATGAAAATAGAACACACTGGAGATATTCACCAGGTCAAGCAGCATCTGAAGTGAAACTGGTCTGATGACCCAAACCAGGGCATTGGAGATGTCCTCATTCTTTAGGGAACGGGGGTTCCCCTCTTCGACTATAGATGAGGCTCTCACCAGGGTCTCATCTATACCCCGCAACTCTGCTCTCACTTCCCATCCCCCCACTCGTAACAAGGGCAGAGTCCCCATTGTCCTCACATTCCACCCCACCAGCCATCACATACAACAGATAATCCTCCGACATTTTCGCCACCTCCAACGGGATCCCACCACTGGCCACATCTTCCCATCTCCTCCACTTTCAGCTTTCCGCAGAGACCGCTTCCTCCGTAACTCCCTGGTCAATTCGGCCCTTCCCACCCAAACCACCCCCTCCCCTGGTACTTTCCCTTGAAACTGCAGAAAATGCTACACTTGTCGCTTTACCTCCCCCCTTGACTTCATCCAAGGACCTAAGCAGTCTTTCCAGGTGTGGCAGAGGTTCACCTGCGCCTCCTCCAACCTCATCTATTGCATCCACAGCTCTAGGTGTCAGCTGCTCTACATCGGTGAGACCAAGCGTAGGCTTGGGGATCACTTCGCTCAACACCTCCGCTCAGTTTGCAATAACCAACCTGATCTCCCGGTGGCTCAGCACTTCAACTCCCCCTCACATTCTGAATCCGACCTTTCTGTCCTGGGCCTCCTCCATGGCCAGAGTGAGTCCCACCGTAAATTGGAGGAGCAGCATCTCATATTTCGCTTGGGTAGTTTACACCCCAGCGGTATGAACATTGACTTCTCCAATTTCAGGTAGCCCTTGCTTTCCCCTCCCCTTCCCAGCTCTCCCACAGTCCACTGTCTCCGCCTCTTCCTTTCTTCTTCCTGCCCCCACCACCCCCGGTCTGAAGAAGGGTCTCGACCTGAAACGTCATATTTTCCTTCGCTCCATAGATGCTGCCTCACCCGCCGAGTTTCTCCAGCATTTTTATCTACCTGTGGTCTGATGAATGGTCATTGATCTGAAATATTAAGGAAAATAGCATCTGTGCTTTCCCTTCCCAGATGCTGCCTGACCAACTGAGATCTTCCAATACTTTATGTCTGGTTTAAGATTTCAGCATCTTATAATTCCAGTTTCTTGTAATCCAAAATATTAATTATGCATCTTTCCACTGTCATTCGTGTTTTTATTTCAGATTTCCTCTTCCCGTAACATTTAATTTTTTGATTTTCATGCCAGCCACACATACTGTTTCAAACATTACATATGGCCAAAACTACCAGACTTCTCACTGGCTTATCACCTCAGTAAAGAACTGGTTCATGAACATACATACACACATACATATTAGGAGCAGCAGCATATCCTTGCCTCCACTCCAAATGCAGTGGGTGTTGGAAGACATTCTGGAACATGCTGACCTCGGAGACATTGAAGAATGACAAAACATGGTTTTCGTGTCTGCACTGGAAGCCTCAGTAGAAATGGTATAAAGTGATTTGAGAGGTTTGAGGGATATAGTCCAGGAATGCATTCACTGTGGGTGTATTACAGGGGCTTTACATATTCCTGTCTACTCCCATTCCCATCCAGCATGAGTTTGGAAGGTCTCGTGTTTAGGGGTATTTAATTAAAATTAATGGTCCATATACAGCCTGGTCAGAGTGGAGCCATCTAGATGATATGGTGTTTTTTGCTTCTCCATAAAACAGGATAGTATCTAGATAGTTTCACCATATTATTGTTGGCAACTCTGTGGTCTGTATCCTCCCCTTCATTCTATCTAGAGTGTTATACTTGAGTTTGGATTGATTGTATTTATGTACAGTGGGCAGCTGTAGCTGGGACTGTAAAATGGTGCCATAATGGTGACTCTTGCATATAAACTCAGTGGGCTATTCAGTACATTCTGTGCTAAACGGGAGATGGCACTAATGTATGGTGATAGTCTTGCTGATATGTATGCAAAAAAGTATTTCTCTGTAACTTGATACACGTGATAATAAAGAAGCCATCGAACCATTGAGTATTATCTGATTTGATTGGACAGCATGCTGAACAAAGCTTTTCACTGTACCTCGGTATACATGACAATAATAAACCTAAACTTAAACCTGAAAAGATGAGCGCTTCATAACAAGAGGATTTCGGTATTGGAGTAGAGAGGTTCTTCTGCAGTTGTATGGGGCTCTGGTAAGACCACATCTGGAGTATTGCGTACAGTTTTGGTCTCCTAATTTGAGGAAGGACATCCTTGTGATTGAGGTAGTGCATCATAGGTTCACGAGATTGATCCCTGGGATGGCGGGACTGTCATATGAGGAAAGATTGAAAAGACAAGGCTTGTATTCACTGGAGTTTAGAAAGATGAGGGGGGATCTTATAGAAACATATAAAATTATAAAAGGACCTGACAAGCTAGATGCAGGAAAAATGTTGGACGTCCAGAACCAGGGGCCACAGTCTTGGAATAAAGGGGAGGCCATTTAAGACTGAGGTAGAAAAAACTTTTTCTGAGGTAGAAAAAACGTTTTCTACCTCAGAAAAGACTGAAAAAACTTTTTCACCCAGAGAGTTGTGAATTTGTGGAATTCTCTGCCAGAGGGCAGTGGAGGCCAAATCGCTGGATGGATTTAAGAGAGAGTTAGATAGAGCTCTAGGGGCTAGTGGAATCAAGGGATATGGGGAGAAGGCAGGCACGGGTTATTGATTGGGGACGATCAGCCATGATCACAATGAATGGCAGTGCTGGCTCGAAGAGCCGAATGGCCTCCTCCTGCACCTATTTTCTATGTTTCTATGAAGGTGTGGCAACATACAGCAGCTCCTTGACACCCATTGCAATATTGCAAGGCTCCTCCAGAACTGTCCAAACAGCTGAGTTATGGCACCTCTTGCCAGTGCTCTGCACTTTACATTTAATCTGGCAGCATTCATTTGTGCTTTTTGGTCGCATACTCTGGGATAGTGGCCTTGAGTTAAGAAGTCTGTCATGAATGGATAAACCTGGTAGCCCATTAGTCACCTTTTACTTTGCAATAGTGGCAATAGTAGCAGGTGGCACAGCAGAAAGGCAGAGGATGAAGGCGTAATGACTGCTATCATGAATCGACTTTGATCTGGATAATGAGCTCCCCTAAGCCACACACCTGTTAAAAGTTGTATGGAACTGTGTATCTCAGAGTTCTATTGTAGAATATCTAAAACCATGCATGCACAGTCAATGGCATCTTGCACTGCAGACAAACCAACAATCTTTTTAAAGTTGTAAACTCACTCCACCTTCTGCTCTCTGGCAGAAAAGGAATGATACAATATCAGTTCTCATTATGTCATCTCAGTGACCTCCTTTAGGCAATAGAGGAAATTTGCATTTATCCTCAGTTTTATCCTGGAAGGATCACAATGTATAAAATGCAATGAACTCAATCATCAAAATGACCATGCCACCCACTGTAATGAACTTCTTCCCCTTCTTTGAGGCCAGTGTACTGAATGGAGCAGGTGGGAATGTTCCATGAGGAAATCCTCACTGAAGGGCAGGTGCCTCATGCACTTCATTGACAATTGTTCCATGGACAGCATAGGTGGATATGACTTCCTCTTGTGAGCGCTTTTCTCCTTGCTCATCCTCACTTTTCCTCCATTGGCATCGCTTTCAGGGAATTGTGTACTTGTACTCCGAGGTCCCTTTGTTCAGCAATATTCCGCAGGGCCCTACTGTTCACTGTGAGAGTCCTACCACGGTTTGAGTCCCCAAAATGCAACACCTTTCGGTTATCTGAATTAAATTCCATTTGGCATTCCCCACATACCCAACTGATCTGGTCACGTCATCAATTCAAACCTCCATGCCATTTAACTTCACAATCAGGCTCTTTGTATCTTTTTGACATCCATTAACTGTAGATGCACCAATGTCTTGACCAATACCTTAGTTGGCACTTGACATGTTGTAAATGTGCACATACCTCAGATACTGGGGGGAGGGCAGTTCACCATCTGTTGCACAGGGCCAAATATTATTGCCTGCACATAGCAACAATGTATTAATATAATGGTAGATTCAGCAATGCAGCGGTTCAATGGGTGTTCTCTTACCGCTAGAAATTCTGTTTCATTTTCAGATAATAGCCAAATTCAGCCAATATTAAATCGGCAAATCCTTAGGCATGTTTTTGTAAAAAACAAAATGCTGGAAGAACTTTCGGGGTTTTTTGCTCCAAATTCCAGCATCTGCAGTCTCTTGTGTCTCCGTTGTGGGCATGTATTTGTGCTTGGATATAGAGTAACGGATCAACATCTTGAAGATATTTTACTCTTTTAATCTTTCAAACTAAAAGATATGTGGCCTCTCCAAAATCTCCAGATAAGTATGTCCTTCTCTTCACTACTAGGCAGTAAATTGATGGTGCATATCATTGAAATGAAAGGTGAATACATTCTATAATGAGTGGTAAATTGCTTTGCCAAATTAGTGCTCAAATAGTGATGATAAAGTTCTGCTCTGTAACATGTCTCAAGTCATTTGAGCTAATATAACTTCAAGGATCGGAATGTCTTCAATCTTTGTCTGAGGTATCCGCAGAAATATTGATAGAGTAAAATACAAAGAAATCAGGGAACTATGCAAAGGTAGCCATCTAGTAAAAATGACATTACTTCCTTAATTATCTCAATATGTAGCACTGCAGTGTAACATCCACAGAATTAAAGGAGGTGTATTCAATTTTTGCTGCATTCATTTTATGTATTAATTTTAACAAGTAACTTGCAGAAGCCTTATGTTTCTAAAGAGGCATGTATTTAATTTAAAGCATAGACCACTTCTGTAGGAAAAAATCCATTCATAGAGCTATACCACACGGAAAGAGGCTCAGTCCATCTTGTCCATGCTGACAAAGTTGGCTGGGCTAGTCCCATTGCCTGTACTTGGCCCATAGCCCTCTGAACGCTTACGACCTCTGTCCAAATGTCTTTCAAACATCGTAATTATATCCTTTTCTATAGCTTCCTCTGGCAACTATAGAAACAGATATGGACTAACCTCTGAGTGAAAAAGTTATCCCTGAGTCCCTCTCATCTTAAGACTGACTATCTATCTACTCTGATCTTGTGCTCTTCCCCTTTGCACGTTTTTTTTATTTGCGCGAAATTGGTATGTGATAGCGCTACGATTGGTCTCTTCTCCTGTCACTCCCCGGGACGGTCCACCCCTTCCTGCACCATTGCGTCTTTACTGGAGCTGAGGGGCGCTGTTGGTGAGCGGCGGAGGTCTCCAACCAGACACAATTTTCGGAGGGACCGGAAGCGGCGCGGCACAGCATTTGTTGCCAAATGGAAAGCGGTGAATCTGATCCCAGTGTAGTGAGTCCCAAACACATCGCCATCACAACGCCCCATAGCGCCAGCCCCTTCCCCTCTAGTCCCCCTCGCTGGCTCCTGCCCCCTTCCCCATGATAACCCCCTCTCCCCCATTGATCTTCCCCCTTCATCATCCGAGCTCTCCCCCCCCCACCCACACACTGGCGTGGCCGGAACTGCTGGGGCTTCCAAGCCGAGTCGAGGCGTGGCTCTGAGGGTGCCGATTGGTGATGCTCCTCTGGGGCAAGCAAGAAGGCAGAGGAGCGGCAACCTCAAGATCCTGGGGAGGGACAGTGGGGGAGGAGAGGGGATAGAGGGAGAGGAAGGGAGTAGGGAGGGAGGGAGTATCTGAGGGTAGGGGAAAGGAGAGGTGAGGGAGGGATTGGGGAGAGTAGGACGAGAGGGGAAAGAAGAGGGAGGAGGGAGAGTGGGGGAGGAGGGAGAGGAGGGGGGGAGGGGGGAGTAGAGGAGGGGGGGATGGGGAGGTAGGGAGTGGGGAATAGAGGGAGGTGAGGAGTGGGGGATAGAGGGATAGGAGGGGGGTAGGGAGGGGAGAGGAGTTATGGAGGGAGGGAGGGAGGGAGTGACGGGGTAGGGGAAAGGAGAGGGAGAGTGAGGTGAGGGAGGGATTGGGGAGGGGAGGAGGAGAGGGGAAAGAAGAGGGTGGGGTGAAGAGGAGGGGGAGAGTGCTAGGGATGCGGGGAAATGAGCTGCACCTGTGGAGTTGGGGGCTATGGGTGAGTGGTGGAATATTGTGTTGGGGGACCAAGCCTCCTGTGTGACAGGGACCTAACGGGTCCCACTTAGTCTAGTGCCCTCTAGTTGTAGAATTCTCTACCCTGGGAAAAAAGATTGTGAGCATTCACCTTACCCAAGCCCTTCATGATCTTGTATCACTCAATAAGGTCTTTCTGCTACATTCCTAAGAGAAAACTCCAAGTTTTTCAAATCTATTTCTATACACGCCCCCAAATCCAGGTAACATTCTGATGAATTTCTTCTGCACCCCTTCCAACTTAATGATATCCAGAACTGCACATTCCAAATGTAGTCTCACAAGAACTTGGATAGCTGCATTATGATGTCCCACTATTTGTACTCAATACCTTCCCAATGACGGTAAACATGCCAAACCATGCTGTAATGCATCTCAATCAAATGTTTTCAATGGGCATCTGAAGATTGTTGGGGACATGCCTGTTTTAATATGTTTTAAAATGCCCAATACCTCCTCTTTTACATTTCATACCTGATCTAAGACATCCATTTTACATTTCATACCTGATCTAAGAATACTGATGTGCCTTCCCGAGCCCCCATTCGCTGTGATGGTATTTCAGTCTCAGTCACAGAGGCCGATGTCAGGAAATCCTTCAGAGGGGTGAACCTTCGAAAAGCGCCTGGACCTGAAGGTATACCCGGTCGTGTTCTAAAAACCTGTGCGGACCAACTGGCTGGAGTTTTTACGGACATTTTCAATCTCTCACTTCTGAGGTCTGCGGTCCCCACCTGCTTTAAAAGGGCATCAATTATACCAGTGCCCAAGAAGAGTAAGGTGACCTGCCTCAATGATTATCGACCAGTGGCACTAATGCCGGTGGTGATGAAGTGCTTTGAGAGGTTGATCATGGAGCAAATCAATTCCTACCTCGACAAAAACCTGGACCCACTGCAGTTCGCTTACCGCCACAACAGATCAACGGTGGATGCGATCTCGCTGGCCCTCCACTCTGCTCTGGACCACTTGGACAACAAAAACTCATATGTCAGGCTGTTATTCATTGATTACAGCTCGGCATTTAACACAATCATCCCCTCCAAGCTGGTTACCAAACTCGCAGAACTGGGTCTCTGCGCATCCCTCTGCAATTGGATCCTCGACTTCCTCATTCACAGACCACAGTCTGTTCATATTGGTGGAAATGTGTCAGCCTCGATAACAATCAGCACGGGAGCACCTCAAGGCTGCGTGCTCAGCCCCCTGCTGTACTCACTCTATACTCATGACTGCGTAGCCGGTCACAGTGCGAACTCCATCATCAAGTTCGCTGACAACACCACTGTTGTGGGACGTATCACTGATGGGGATGAGTTAGAGTACAGAAGAGAGATAGAGCTACTGTCCATATGGTGCCAGCACAATAACCTGGCCCTCAACACCAGCAAAACCAAGGAACTGATTGTGGACTTTGGAAGGAGTAGGATGGGGACCCACAGTCCCATTTATATCAATGGGTCGATAGTTGAAAGGGTCAAGAGCTTCAAATTCCTGGGCGTGCACATCTCTGAAGATCTTTCCTGGTCCGAGAACACTAATGCAATTATCAAGAAAGCTCATCAGCGCTTCTACTTCCTGAGAAGATTACGGAGAGTCGGTATGTCAAGGAGGACTCTCTCTAACTTCTACAGGTGCACAGTAGAGAGCATGCTGACCGGTTGCATCGTGGCTTGGTTCGGCAACTTGAGCGCCCTGGAGAGGAAAAGACTACAAAAAGTAGTAAACACTGCCCAGTCCATCATCGGTTCTGACCTCCCTTCCATCGAGGGGATCTATCGCAGTCGCTGCCTCAAAAAGGCTGGCAGTATCATCAAAGACCCACACCATCCTGGCCACACACTCATCTCCCTGCTACCTTCAGGTAGAAGATACAGGAGCCTGAAGACTGCAACAACCAGGTTCAGGAATAGCTACTTCCCCACAGCCATCAGGCTATTAAACTTGGCTCGGACAAAACTCTGATTATTAATAACCCATTATCTGTTATTTGCACTTTATCAGTTTATTTATTCATGTGTGTATATATTTATATTATGGTATATGGACACACTGATCTGTTTTGTTGTAAATGCCTACTATGTTCTGTGTGCTGAAGCAAAGCAAGAATTTCATTGTCCTATCAGGGACACATGACAATAAACTCACTTGAACTTGAACTTGAACTTGAACACAACTCATATGCCTCAATTTTTAAGCCTCTATGAGTTTCTCATAGTAATACAAATGATTCATTTAATATCTCCATCATCTTGCTCTACACAAAGACAACCATGCTGATCTTTATGGGGACCTATTCTTTACCTAGCTATCCTTCTACCCGTAATATGCCAATAGAATATCTTACCTTGCCTGCTAGCTCCATTTCAAGTGCCTTCCTAGTCACATTCTTGTGTCCTCCTACACTTTTTATACTTGCAGAGGTCTTCGCTTGATCCCGACCGCCTAAATCTGACATATACCTTTTTCCTGACCAGAGCCTTAATATCTCCCATCAACCAAGGTGTCCTAAACTTGTCAACCTTGCCCTTCATGCTGTCACCAACATGCTACCCCTATACTGTTGCAATCTCACTTTTGAAAGCCTCACACTTGCCAGCTGTCCTGTTACCTGCAAGCAGACTCTCCTAAATTAGCTCTGTAGGTTTCCACTTCATGCCTGCGAAATTGACCTTGGCCCAATTTAGGCCTCAGCATGTGGGCCGGGCCTATTCCTCTCCATAACTATCTCAAAATGGATAAAAAATTACGGTTACTGGTCCCAAAGTGTTCTCCCACTGACCAGTCATTTACCCTATCATGTTCTCTGAGAGGATGCGCAGTATAGTGGCTTTTCAGTAATGTCCACTATATATGGATTAGGGAAACTTTCATGGGCACATTTAACAAATTCCATCCTATCCAAGCCCTTTGCACCGTGGCTCACTCAGTCAATTTTAGGTAAGTTTAAATCTCACACTAATACTACGCTATTATTCCTATACCTATCTTCAAACTCCTACATTGCTATTCCTCTAATTGCCTTTGACTATTGGAGGAGTATAATATGGCCCCATCAAAGTAGTCATACTCTTCAAGTTTCTAAGTTCTACCCATAGAGCTTCATTGGACAATCACCCAACAATATCCGCTCTAAACAATGTTGTTATGTGCTCCCTCATCAACGCCTCATGGGTGGCACAGTGGCACAACGGTAGAGTTGCTGCCTTACAGCGCTAGAGACCCGAGTTCGATCCTGAATATGAGTGCTCTCTGTACAGAGTTTGTACGTTCTCCCCGTAACCTGTGTAGGTTTTCTCCGAGATCTCCGGTTTCCTTCCGCACTCCAAAGACGTACAGGTTTGTATGTTAATTGGCTTGGTATAAAAGTTAATTGTCGCCAGTGTGACAATTTTAGTACCAGTTTTAGTGTGCGGGGATCGCTGGTCGGCGCGGACTCGGTGGGCCGAAAGGCCTGTTTCCACGCTGTATGTCTAAACTAAATTAAATTGAACTAAACTAAGAAGCAAACTTCTCAACCTCTACCTGTCCCTCTATTGCACCTGTAGCATCTGTCCCCTGCAACATTGTCCCCTGTAGCATCTGTCCCCTGCAACATTGTCCCCTGTAGCATCTGTCCCCTGCAACATTGTCCCCTGTAGCATCTATTTCGTGCAAGATTGAGCTGGCTGTCCTGTGGCTGTCCATCTCAGTGATGCTTAGCTTTTCTTTTGTCTGACTGCCTTTCACTTCTTTCTCCATCACTGTCACTGTCTCCTTTCTGGATCTGTCCTTAACAGTGCCTCTGCCTGTACAAACGTTGAAAATCAAAATACATTGTGAAACAGTGATCGGCAATTTTGGCAGTCATATTGAAAGCTGCTTTGGGGCTTCTCCCATATGTCATCTTCTATAGCAGTCAGTATGCTGCTATGGTACTGAACATTTTGTTCTATCCTTTTCTCATCCCTCAGATACACTCAGTTTCAAGCAATTTATTTGAATTGCTGGATAAATGAGCTCTGAACAGCTGTGTGACTTTTTGCACCGATCTATGTGCTACTGTTTAATTAGCTGATGAAAATATATGTTTGGCAGGCCAGATATTTAAGTTTCAAGCTTCCCTACTAGGTTTTTGTTGTTGTTAATTCATGGGATGTGGACATAACTGATCATACCAGCATTTATTGATCTTACTTAATGACCCCAAACTGCATTAATTTGGACTTACAGGAAACCCAGTCAATATTAGGGAATGTTAGGGATTGATCACTTCAGATTAAGTTAAGAATCAAACACAGGGACACTAAGTACTGGAGTAACTCAGCAGGTCAATCAGTCTGAAGAAGGGTTCCAACCTGAAATGTCACCTATCGATAATCTCCAGAGATACTGCCTGACCTGCTGAGTAACGCTAGCACTTTGTGTCATTTTGTGTAAGTCAGCATCTGCAGTTCCTTGTTTCTACATTAAGAATCAATCACTTTGGTGGGTTTGGATTCAAATAAAAACCAAGTATGTTTAAAAAAGTCTATTTCATTCCTGGAGGGACATTGATGAACAAAATATATATTTTTAGATTGTAATCCTTACCACCACTGACTATTCCATATTTTACTGATGTTTCAAATTCATGCCTCTGGATCTATAGTCCTGGCCTCTGAATTAGAGTTCAGGAGCTCAATATTATGCTACTACATTCACCACTTGTCAGTCGGAGCAAGTTAGACACCTCTCTGATATCCCACCTACAGGTTCAGAATAATAATCAATATACTGTTGGTTGGTTCAATCTTCAGTGTACTGCCTTAGGACAATTCTCAGAAATATTCTGTGCCCACATGTAAAAAAAATCACATCAAGTAAAGTGATGAGAAATGACATCCTGGAATTCACAATGTATACCCACGATTAGATGAGAAAAACAATTGTAGCTTAGTAGATGACATAGCTGAGGGAAATGTGAGATGGGAGGAGAATGTAAAGAGGATCCAACAGAGACACAAGAGACTGCAGATACTGGAATCTTGAGCAAAAAGCTAAGTTCTGGAAGAACTCGATGTGTCAGGCAACATGGAGGAAATGGACAAACAATGTTTTTGAACGGGACTTTTCTTCAGACTCAAAAAGGCTCCATTATGATTTAGATAAGTTGGGTGAAGGGATAAATGCACACCTAAGCAAATATAATGATACGATACAATACAATAAAAGCTGGATAACATAGATATATGTGAGGTTTGCCTCACCACCTTGTGTCTAAAAACTGAAAGCAGATTATTTTCTGAATGGTATTAGCTTGTAAAAAGGGAAAATGCAATGAGACTTAGGTGTCCTGTTGTAGAGTGTGAGCAGTTAGAAAGGTAATTCATTCCAGTAAGATGTGAGCAAGAATATATTGGTGTGACTGTACTTGGTCGTGGCAACATCTGTTTGTAATTCTGTGTCCAGTTTTGGTGTCCTTATCTGAGCAAGGATGTTGTACAATGGAGAGACTGCAATGAAGATTCACTAGACATAGGGATGTCAGAAATGAACTGTGAGGAGAGACTGTGACAATTTGATCTATATCCATTGGAGTTTAGAAAAATGAAAGGTGGTTGCATAGAAACCCAGAAAATCATAACAGGTTGAGATACAGCGAAGATGTTCCCAAAGACTGGAGATTTCAGACCCACAGGTGACTGATTCAGAAGACATGAATACCTCTGCTTTTATTTTCAGGATTTTTATGAATTGTAACATGCTAATGCAAATGTAAAATTTACATAATATTGTACAAAATATTGTTGTTAACAAGTTCAGTATGTCAAATCACTATCCTGAAACACTTGGAGGAATTGAGTTTTTTAATGATTCCGGTATTGACAAAAAAAAACCAAATGTTACATTAATTTTAGCTTTATGGTGCTTCATTAAACTCATTATATGCTAAATCAATAAATGACAACTTTTTGATCCTTTAAATTGAGATAAATTTCAGTTGTTAAAACACTTGAAGTTGATATGCAGCCAATTGGAATTACTGGATAGACAAGTTGAATTGAAGACAGGAAAGGAAAGCAGAGTAGTCACAGGAGGTTTGATTCAACATAGTAAAGTCGCAGCTGTTAGCAGAAACCATGATGTTGGTAAAAGAAGATAGTTTAAATTGGATGAAGATGTCTAGGTTGCCATGACCTTTAACTAACTGAGTAACTGACCTTGAAGAGGGAACAAGAGAGGTAATTTGAAGTGGGTGTCAACAAGGCCTCTGATGTTCAAACCACTGTGCCATACTGCATACCCTTCCACTGATCTCCAGACTGCAAAACAGACAGGCTTCTTAATATGGTTGGGAAACATGAAGATGATATCACCACAAGGAAAGCACGAGACAAAACAGCCAGTGAGCGGGTTTATGTGTAATATTCTAAACTATTTAACTGGAAATAAATTGGAAAAAAAAAAATCATGGCTGAAAAATTCCTTGCAGTCACTCCCATTTCATTACTATGGTTGCCATTCATTTGCTGCATGCAGCAAAATCAGTTTACCACTGCTGGGAAGTAACACTGACTGTGTGCAGCCCTTGGAAATTTCTCAGCTGAAGGTTGATGGAAAAGGGACTGATGCATATACACAAGGAATGAGCAATGATACAGAGGTGGCCTGTGAAAACAAACAACTGCCTGTATATATACAGTGCTTTTAATAAAGCATTAATGATCCAAAGCATTTTTTGAAAGCAGAGGAATAGATAGGGTAGATGCACAGAGTCTTTTACTCAGAGTTGGGGACATGGGTTTAAGGTGAGAGGGCACACATTTAATAGAAACCTGAGGGGCAATATTTTCACACAGGCGGTGTTGGGTAGACAGAATGAGCTTCCAGATGAGGTACTTGAGGCAGGTACTATAGCAACATTTTAAAGGCATTTGAACAGGTACATGAATCGGAAAAGTTTGGAGTGATATGGGCCAAACACAGGCAGGTTCGACTAGTGTAGATCTTGGTTGGTATAGGCAAGTTGCCCCAAAAGGGCTGGTTTCCATGCTGAATGACTCTACGACTCCATGACACAATATTTAACAATAAAATTCATAAAGAATTATTGGCCCAGCATTTCCTGGCACCAGCAAACTGCTGAATTCACTAATCACCTAACTGCCTAGATCCCCCAGCAAGCACCTTTTTGCAAAGATGTCCTGACCCTCACTGGCAAGACCCTGCACTCCAAATGTAAATACCATCAAGGCAAGAACACAAATTCCCGTCACAGAAATGGTGTAAAATACGTTTACAGCCTGCAAGCGATGCAGTTCTTTTCCTACTGGCCTAGCCCACTATCCAAAATGTCTTTGACATTCACAAACTTTCTACACAATTTTCAGAAGTTTTACTGAGCTCAATCGCTTGCTGTGGAGTAGTGAACTGCCGTCAAAGTTTCAGAATAAAGTTTAGAGCATTTAGAACTGAAATGAAGACCTATTTCTTCACTCGTTTGGTGATGAGGCTTTGGAATTCTCCATTCCAGTGGGCTGTGGACGTTCAATCATTGAGTTCATTCAGGTTTAGGTTTAGAGATACAGCACGGAAACAGGCCCTTCGACTCACTGTGTCTGCGGCGACTAGTAATCCCCACACACTAACACCATCCTACACACAGTAGGGAGAATTTTACCATTATACCAAGGCAACTAGCCTAATAAACCTGTACGTCTCTGCCATGTGGATGGAAGCCGGAGATCCCAGAGAACCCACACAGGGAGAAAGTACATACTCCAGACAGGCAGCACCTGTAATCAGGATTGAACCCTGGTCTCTGGCACTGTAAGGTAGCAACTCTACCACATGCCGCCCAACGGAGAGATGGCCCAGTTAGTGAGATATTAAAGGAATTAAGGGATTAAGATTTAGAACTGATATCATCCTTACAAATCTTTTTTTGCACCACCTCCATTTCTTTCTTTTTATCATATGTGTCGCACTGACCAAGTTGCTCTGTATGTTAATGATAACTTCATCTTTGAAATAAAATAATCTGCGATGTTAGGAATGCAAAAACCAAAACATAAATGCTGGAAATACATAGCGGATAAGACCGCAAACCAGGGAGATTGTAATCATGTATAATGTTTCCATTGACTGGTTAGCATGCAACAAAAACGCATGACAATAAAATAAACTAAGAAAGAAATGTTTCAAGAAACATGTTAACATTTCAGGCAGATGACCTTTCATTAAAACTCACAAGAGGATGTCAAACTCTTCTCTCCACAGTTGCTGAATATTTTCAACACGTTTTAGTTTAGTTTAGTTTAGTTTAGAGATACAGCATGGAAACAGGCCTTTCAGCCCACAGGGTCTGCGCCGACCAGCCATCCCCACATATTAACCCTATCCTACACCCACTAGGGATATGTTTTACATTTACCAAGCCAATTAACCTACAAACCTGTACATCTTTGGAGTGTGGATTAAATGCTTTATCTTTATTTTAGGAAGAGGGCAATCTATGCTGTGCTGTTTTGTGTGCTGGAGGAAACTGAAGTCTAAATGCAGAAAGAGTAATGGGCCTGTCCCACTTAGGCGATTTTTCAGGCGACTGCCGGCAACTGTCAAGTCGTAGCAGGTCGCTGATAAACTGGCGACTGGAACGGCGACTGTCACGTAAGTCCTTTAAAAGAGGGGGGGAGGGGGGAGAGGGGGGGAGAAGAGGGGAGGAGGAGTGGAGACAACTTTTAAGAAGCCAGAGATACACGGCTGTGAAGCTCGGCGGACATTAACATCACCGGTCGGTTATCCTTGGTTCTGAAAACTACTGTCTACGTTTTTTTCTCAATGAGCCAATGAAATTCACCGGTCAGCACCTACGACAACCTATGACAACCTACGACCTCCTGGCAACCCACTACCACTGCACCAACGTCACGAGAATTCTCACTACTCTCCATGGCGTCAACATTCTGGTCACCGCGACTGGTTATGAGAATGCGGAAACTACTCACGCACGCAAGCGACACCCCGGCAACCTCCAGCGAACATGTGGCGACCTTGTGGCGACCTCATAGTCTCATGTAGTCACCTAAAAAGTTGCGTAAGTGGGACAGTCCCATAACCTGTTTATTATCTTTTTAACCTAAGTGAATCTGATTATAACTGTTACAGTGTGTTGACAAAAAGTAAAATAAAACTGGCAATTGTATCGGGACCAGTCTGATTTATGAAAAACAGCTCTCCTGGAAGGGTGGTTCAGTGGCACAGCAGTAAAGTTGCTGCCTTACAGCGCCAGAGATCCTGAGTGCTTTGGTTTCCTCCCACACTCCAAAGACGCACAGGTTTGCAGGTTAATTGGCTTTGGTAAAAAATTGTAAATTGTCCCTAGCGTGTAGGATAGTGTTAGTGTTCGGGGTGATCGCTGGTCGGCGCGAACACGGTGGGCTGAAGGGCCTGTTTCCATGCTGTTTCTCGAAAGTAAAGTCTAAAATAAAAGAGCTGGTCAGCCAATTGGTTTCTTCCCACATGCCACAGATGATCAATGCAATTTTTTACATATTACTTTTCATTTTCAGTGTTGCATTCTATTATTCTCCGTGGAAATTGAAGTAAATCTGCTTCTCAAGGTTCCCGTCATTCTTCCTTGTAGTTAGAATGAAGCAGACTAACAGGATTGTTCAGATTGGAGAGATCTCTGTATTTTCCCTCACTTCTTCCCAACTTCCTGCTGAGATGTAGTAGCTGAGGTCAAATGTATAATTCTTTGAAGATAACAGGATAAACCACAGAGACTCAGTGGTTGTTGTTTACTTGGATTTTCAGAAGACTTACAATAAGGGGTGTCAGAGGTTACGGGGAAAAGACAGGACAATGGGGTTAAGAGGGTCAAATAGATCAGCCTTCATTGAATGGCGGAGCAGACACGATGGGGCTGAATGGCCTAATTCTGCTCCTACTTTTCCACCCTTATCTCCAAAATCGCTCATAACTCCAAGGTCCTTTTTAGCACCATCACCTCCATAATTTGTCCTGCCCCCAGCACCAGCTTAACTGTGTCCCTTGCTAAGTGCGAGGAATTTACTACATTTTTCACCAACAAGGTAAAGAACATAAGAACAAATATTTCCCCTCCCACCCGTGACCTGACTCTCATTTTTTTTAATTTTTTTTTTAAATCAAAAATATTTATTCAAATATAAAAATAGTATTTACAACACAATAAAACAAAACAGAATCCACCACCATAGTACAAGACAAGCAAATATACTGTAAACTACTAAACAACTATATTACAATCCTTGTCCAGGATACATTCAACTCCCCGCGATGCCCAGCGGTCCCGGAAATCCCCCAGGGTGCCCGTGGACAGGGCGTATTCCCTTTCGAACCGGACCCGGGCATGGACGTATCCCCGGAAAAGGGGCAGGCAGCCAGTTCATGTAGAGCCCTCCACCGCCTTGCGCCTTGACTCACGGATGGCCAGCTTGGTCAGGCCCAGGACCAACCCAACCAGGACATCTTCAGCCCTACCCTCTCCCCTACGCACAGGGTGTCCAAAGATGAGGATGGTGGGTGAAAAATGCAGCCAGAAGGCAAGGAGCAGCCCCTTTAGGTATTGAAACAGGGGCTGCAGCCTCACGCACTCCATGTATACGTGGTACACAGACTCTTCCAGCCCACAAAAGTGGCAGGCGGCTGGCGAGTCTGTGAACCGCGAGAGAAACAGGTTGCAGGGAACACCTCGGTGCAATACCCTCCACCCCAGGTCCCCAATGTAGAGGGGGAGAATCCCTGCGTAGAGGGACCCCCACCGGGGGCCCCCCTCGCGACCGGAAGGCAACACCGACCGCCACTTGGTGTCCGGACGGTGGACCAGGGCGAGAAAGTGCAGGGTGTGGAGGAGGAGCCTGTACAGGACACGCCTCCCTGCGTCTCGGAGGGAGATGCAGGGTGTTGTGGAAAGGCGGCTCAAATTGTGTGGGACCGGCTCTCGGGATGGATTCCGGTGCCTGGGTCCGATGAATACTTCCGGCTGAGCGGGGGTTTGCTCAACCGCAAGTACTGCACCTGACTGTCTCATTGGTCTGTTCTTCAAAATTAGATTGTTTCCAACCCATTACTCTACCCTCCCTTGTAAAACTGATCACAACCATGAAACCTACTACCTGCCCCCTCGACACTGTCCCCTCTGCCCTCCTAAAGGACGTCATTACAGTAGCCGGTCCCAGCATCCTCGCCATCTTCAACAGTTCTCTGGCCACTGGCACTGTACCTACCTGCTTCAAGCATGCGGTGGTCCAGCCACTCCTGAAAAAAACTAACCTCGACCCTACCTTGCCAAGCGACTACAGACCCATTTCTAAACTGCCTTTCCTCTCAAAAGTCCTTGAAAAGGTAATTTTAAGTCAACTTATACCTTACCTTCACCAAAATACTATCTTGGAAACTTTTCAATCAGGTTTCAGGGCTCACCACAGCACAGAGTCTGCCTTGTTGAAGGTACATAATGACCTACTGCTCACCGTTGACTCCGGCGACTGTGCAATCCTGCTCCTTCTTGGCCTCAGCGCAGCATTTGACACTGTCGACCACACCATCCTAATTGACCGTCTCCGGTACGAGGTTGATATTGATGGCACTGCCCTGAGCTGGTTCATCTCCTACCTCAAAGGTAGGAGTTTCTCAACTAACATAGGCAACTCTTTCTCCTCCCCAGCTAATCTCTGCTGTGGGGTTCCACAAGGTTCCATCCTTGGCCCCATTCTCTTCTCCCTGTATATGCTCCCCTTAGGCCAAGTCATTGAAAGGCACGGCATTTCCTTCCATTGCTATGCAGCCGATACACAACTCTATCTCCGCCGTAAGCCCAAAAACCAATCAAATCTGCTTAACCTTACCCGCTGCCTCGAGGATATAAAGTGTTGGATGGCCCAGAACTTCCTCCAACTAAACGAGAGTAAGTCTGAGGTCATCCTTCTCGGCCCTTGGACTCAATCAAAATGATAGCAGGCAGCCTTGGAAGCCTTACCCCACTACTCAAACCTCATGTCAAAAACCTTGGCGTGATATTTGACTCAGCACTGAAATTTGACAAACAAGTCAATGCCGTGGTAAAAGCTAGCTTCTTTCAGCTTCAGACGATAGCTAAAATAAAACATTTCCTCCAGTTTGATGACCTCGAAAAGATCATCCACACATTTATCTCCTCCCGCCTAGATTACCGCAACTCCCAGTTGCAGGCGTCAGCCAATCTTCCCTGTCCCGCCTGCAACTAGTCCAAAATGCCGCAGCGAGTCTCCTGACGGGCACCCGAAAAAGGGACCACATCACCCCGATCCTGGCCTCTCTCCACTGGCTCCCTGTGCGGTTCCGAATAAATTTCAAGATCCTCCTCCATGTCTACAAAGCCCTCAATGGGCCTGCCCCCACCTACATTAAAAGTCTTCTCACCCACCACTCCACCTCCAGGTCCCTCAGATCGGCCGACTTGGGGTTGCTGAATATCCCGCGGTCTAGGCATAAACTCAGGGGCGACCGCGCCTTTGCGGTTGCAGCTCCTAGACTGTGGAACAGCATCCCTCTTCCCATCAGAACGGCCCCCTCCTTCGACTCATTTAAGTTTAGACTAAAAACTTATCTGTACTCCCAAGCCTTTCTTGACGTCCTGTGAGCGAGGGCTATATGTATATATGTATGTAGTTTGTTTGTTTATACTATTCTTATAACAAATGTAAAGCACTTTGGCCAACGAGAGTAGTTTTTTAAATGTGCTATATAAATAAATGTGACTTGACTTGACTATGCTTTATAATCTTATGATAAACATCTTCTATTAGCTTTAGCAGAATGGGACTATGATTTGCCTGGTAGAAAATGATGTGAAGGATGATTGATATAATGGTCAGCTAGAAAGACTCGGAACATTTACATAGAAACATAGAAAATAGGTGCAGGAGTAGGCCATTCGGCCTTTTGAGCCTGCACCGCCATTCAATATGATCAAGGCTGATCATCCAAAATCTGTACCCTGTTCCTGCTTTCTCCCCATATTCCTGGATTTCGTTAGTCCTATGAGCTACTGTATATCTGTGGCAGAGAATTCCCCAGATTCACAACTCTCTGGGTGAAAACGTTTTTCCTCATCTCAGTCCTGAATGGCCTACCCCTTATTCTTATATATATATTTTAAAAAAAGAGAGAGAGAGAGAGTTTTTTTTAATTTGTTTGTTTGTGTGCGATCACTACTCGAAGAAACGACGTGCTAACGGGAAATATTTTACATATTCCGGTAGAGATTTATCCCGTGAAATATAAAAATTGCCTTGTTTGAACATTTGATGCATTATTTCTCGAGTTATTTATGAAAATGTTCACAAATCTCAAATAACTTAGAAAATAAACGAGATGGTCTCGCTGATGACGTCACAATGGATCTGCCTGCTCGTGCTGCAAGTGATGTCACCCCTATTATGTCTTCTGTACTTCTTGTCTACTTAACTTTTACTTCTTTAAATTTGTCACTTAGCGTTTTTAAACTGCTGCTCAGGTCATGCTGCGCACTCCGCTGGGCTCCTTGAAGTTCTAGAACATGGCGGCGGCGGTCGTTATTGCCGCGTGGGTGCGGGCCAGCGCGATGGGTAGGTGGCCGTGGCGGCCAATACTCCCTCTGGAAGAGGCCGTCTATGGAGACCTGTGATTCCTCCATCGATCGCAGGGACTCGGGGAATTGTGACGCCTTTTCCTCGCTGGTGATCCCGATCCCACCTGGCGATCTCTAACCGTCACTCTGATCTCCACTCCATCTCCCCCGCCCGATCATCTGTCACGTGGGTGGGTGGGCTTCCCCTCGCGGAAGCCACGATCGGCCGACCCTCCGCTGCTTTTGACCGTCCTCTGATCGCTCCAGGCCTCGCTCGGGCCCAGCGCCTGCTGGGGAGGCTGCTGCACTACAACCTGGGTAGGTGCTGCCTCTACCCCCCTCCCCCTCCCTCTCTACCCCCTCCCTCTCTACCCCTCCCTGGGGCAGAGAGAGAGAGAGAGGGGGGCAGGGAGAGGGAGGGAGGGGGGAGGGAGTGGGGGTGGAGGGATGGGGGAGTGGGGGTCGGGAGGGGGGGTGGTGGGGGGGTGGAGGACGGGAGATGGGGGAGGGGGCAGAGGAGAGGTGGAGAGGAGAGGGGGAGGAGAGGGGGGGAGGGGGAGGAGAGGGGAGGGGGCAGGGGGGGAGGTGGGGCTCACTCCGGTACACGCAGCCTTGCTCGGGCCCAGCACCTGGTGGGAAGGCTGCTGCTCTACGACCTGGGTAGGTTCTACCTCTACCCCGTCCCTCTGTGTACCCTCCCTTTCTGCCCCACCTCCCTCTCTGCCCCCTCCCTCTTAGCCCCCCTCTCTAACCCCTCCCTCTGTCCCCTCCCTTTCTGCCCCCCTCCCTCTCTGCCCCCTCTCTCTGCTCCCCCTCCCTCTCTGCCCCCCCTCTCTGCTCCCCCTCCCTCTCTGCCCCCTCACTCTCTGCCCCCCTCTCTAACCCCTCCCTCTGTCCCCTCCCTTTCTGCCCCACCTCCCTCTCTGCCCCCTCCCTCTCTTCCCCCTTCCTCTCTGCCCCCCCCTCTCTGCCCCTCCCTCTCTGCCCCCGCCCTCTCTGCCCATCCTCCCTCTCTAGGGAGTGGTGAATATTGGGACCCCCTCCTCTCAATCTCTACTCCCACTCCCTCTCTACCCACCTCCCCCTCCATCTCCATCCCTCCCCCTCTCTAGTCGCGCCTGCTTAGTTGGGGGTTATGCGTGAGTGGATAGGGCGGGGATGGGGTAAAAGGAACGAATGAATAATATTAATATAATATCAAGGGGGTGGGTTAGTGTGTGTGTGTGTGGGGGGTGGTAAGTGTGTGTGTGAAGCCGAAGGGTCCCCCCCCCAGCAACTGCGCATTGAGGGGACAGGACCCAACGGGTCCCACTTGGTCTAGTATATTAATAAACCTCTCATCTTGACCACTTCCTGTCTGCGTTGAAATTAAATTTGCGCAAAAACGATCCCCCATAGCGCTACGACTTTTCGCTACCTTACTCACCATTCTCCTCTGCTGCAACTGAAATAAGTTTTGTTCCGATCGGTGAAATAGTACAAAGGTTATGAAGGTTTTGAAGGTTCCCCCTCCCTGCACACCTCCCCTCCCCCACAGCCCCCCCTCCCCCACACACACCCTCCCCCACCCACCATCCCTCACACCCCCCTCCCCCACACACACCCTCCCCACACACTCCCCCTCCCCCACCCCCCTCTCCCACCTCCTCCTTCCCCCCCCCCACATCTCCCCTCCCCTACACCTGCCCACCCCCTCCCTTGCACCACACTCCCCTCCCCTCCCCCACCGCCTCCCCATCAGTAGTTATGGCTCTTCCCCTTCCCCCTCTTTTAATCAGGTTACCCCGACCTCACACTCACTAGTTAAAATTCCCTGCTTTATTATGGATCACAATTTCTACGAATTACGATATATAAAACTATGTAGGCTCACGCAAAATGTGAATGCTAGTCTTCACAAAATATATGCAAACATTTTCTGAGATTTAAGGAAATTCCCGGCCCCCCTCCTTTGGCTCCCGGGCCCCCCTTTGGACCCCGGGTCTGGGTACGATATACCCCCGCACCCCCCTCTCATAGGCCCTGGTGGAAGGATGACATTTAAGCGGGAGGTATGTAACAAGTGAAGTTCCGCAGGGATTTGTGTTGGGACCTCTGTTGTTTGTGATATATATAAATGACTTAGTTTAGTTTTAGTTTAGAAATACATTGCGGAAACAGGCCTACCGAGTCTGCACTGATCAGTAATTCCTGCACATTAACACCATCCTACACACAGTAGGGACAATTTACACATACACCAAGCCAATTAACCTACATACCTGTACATCTTTGGAGTGTGGGTTGAAACCGAAGATCTCGGAGAAAACCCACACGGTCACGGGAGAACGTACAAACTCCATACAGACATCACCCGTAGTCGGGGTCAAACCCGGGTCTCCAGCTCTGCAAACGCTGCAAGCGCTGTAAGGCAGCAACTCTACCGCTGCACCACCGTGGCCGCTGTTTTTGTGCTGTAAGACTCCATAACCTTAAATGTATGTAGCCTGGTTAGTAAGTTTGCAGATGACACAAGCTGAGGACTGAGCTTGTGGACTGAGGATGGAAATATCAAATACTAAAGGCTTTAACTTTAAAGTGACAGAGGCAAAAAGAAAATGTGTGGGGTTAGTTTTTTACATAAAGGGTGGTGAGTGGCTGAAACACACAGCCAGACGTGGTTGTGCAGGCAGATACAATAGTGGCATTTAAGAGACTTCTGGATAAGCACAGACATGCAGGAATTGGAGGGATATGGATTATGTGCAGACAGATAAGAGTTGATCTTGGCATCATGTTCCGTACAGATATAGTGGGCCGAAGGGCCTGTTCCTGTGCTGTACAGTTGTGTGTTCAATGTTCAAACCCACACTAAACTGTTGAGACTGAAATTTACAAAATAACAGAGAACAAATTATTTTTAGTTTTTTCAAAGTATTTTTTACAAATGGCACCGCCTCATAAGGCAGTCAAATGTTAAGTATTCATAATTGTTTAATATGTTAAGTGTTGTTTATTGATTGCATTATTCTGACAGGCCAAGCATTATTTTTCAGTGTGTGGGAAATAATTATCAGTTCATAAGTAGTAATTCATAGCCCATGATTCAAAAGAGGAATATTGCCAGCAGCTGTATTTATATATCTGTCGCTAACTGTAAATATAACTCTGACTATGCAAGAGGCCTCCAGTGTCAATTATAGTTCTTTTTGCAGTGTGGTTGATTTTTTTTCCTTGTCTGGGCAGAGAGGCTATGTCGATTCAAAATTTAGATTTCTGAAAAAAAGGAGCTTAAGATAATAATAATAATAATAATGAATTTTATTTACGGGCGCCTTATACCGAGGTCTCAAGGACACCTTACAGAGATTTATAGGAAACCTATAATCAGAATTTTAAAAAAAAGTTATAAAGGCCAATACACAAATCAGGGACAGAATTCCTTCCAAAAACACAAAAAATAAAATCAGAAGCACAATTTGAGGAGAGAGCAGCGGCAACGAAACCGCGCCAGCGTCCACTCTCCCTTCCGACCGCCATCTTGAACACAGACTAACAAATACAATTACAAACAATTACATACAAAAATCATCCCCCCACAATGATTTCCACTGTGGGGGAAGGCACAATGTCCAGTCCCCAGCCCCAGTTCACCCAAAAAAAGTCAGGCCAAATGAGGCCCCCGCTATTGCCTCTACAGAGGCCCGATGATCCTGGCCGTTCTCGCCGGGTGATGTAGCCCCGGCGTCGGGAGAGTCCTCCAGCAGCTGGGCCACCTGGAACGGCCGCATCCCTCACCGGAGGCCGTAACTACGGCTGGAACGGCAAATTTCCCGCAGGCGTCCGCAGCACCTGAAGCCGACAAGGCCGCGCCGATTTGGAGCTCAAGGCTCCCGATGTTGGAGTCGGCGCCGCCGCCCGCGGATGGTCGCTCCACAGTCCCGCAGCCCGGAGGTGTTGAGCTCGGCGGTCCAGCTCACCGGAGCTCCAGCGCGTTGGTCCAGCGCGGCGACCCAGGCAAGGCATCGCCCGCTCCGCTGCGCAATAGCGCTCCAGCGGAACTGCAGGTGCTGCTTTACACACAAGGACACAATGTGCTGGAGTAACTCGGTGGGTCAGGCAGCATCTCTGGAGAACATGGATAGGTGACATTTCAGTTTGGGACCCTTCTTCAAACTGAGTCATGATCTTTCGGGTCAGGACGGCTGCGGCACGGTGGCGCAGCGGTAGAGATGCTGCCTTACAGTGAATGCAGCGCCAGAGACCCGGGTTGGTAAATGTAAAAATTGTCCCTAGTGGGTATAGGAGTGTTAATATGTGGGGATCGATGGTCGGCGCGGACCCGGTAGGCCAAAGGGCCTGTTTCCGCATTGTATCTCTAAACGAAAAACTACAAGACACTTCTTTAGACTGATTAAAGAATCAGTCTTAATAAGGGTCCTGGACCAACATGTTACCTAACCATGTTCTCCAGAGATGCTGCCTGGCCCACTGAGTTACCTCAGCACTTTGTATCCTTTTACTATTTACCTGATTTGTTTTTCGATTGCAGGTTGAAATTCACTCTCCACACTGTATCATCATTCTTATAGACAATAGATAATAGGTGCAGGAGTAGGCCATTCGGCCCTTTGAGCCAGCACCGCCATTCAATGTGATCATGGCTGATCATCCCCAATCAGTACCCCGTTCCTGCCTTCTCCCCATATCCCCTGACTCCGCTATCTTTAAGAGCCCTATCTAGCGCTCTCTTGAAAGTATCCAGAGAACTGGCCTCCACTGCCCTCTGAGCAGAGAATTCCACAGACTCACAACTCTCTGTGTGAAAAAGTGTTTCCTCATCTCTGTTCTAAATGGCTTACCCCTTATTCTTAAACTGTGGCCCCTGGTTCTGGACTCTTAGTAGCATATTTTGATTTCCATCAAATTGGTACTATTTATTGCATTCTTGAACACTCGTCAAAGTACACTGAGAAGTTGATCATGGAATGGTTGAACTCTATTTGGATGGTAATTGACAATCAGATTTTGTCACAATCTGTGAGAATATTACAAAGAGGAACAAAATCAGAGTACATTCATGATTTTAGTATACTCTCTCGGGCAATTAACTAACTAAGGCACAGAGTATTATTCTCCACACATCCAGCAAGGTGATCATCAAGCAATGATTTTCATATACAACCGATGATGATGAATGTTTGGAAATCAAGGTTTGATTTAGTAGAAACCTGGGTCAAAGAGTTGAACCAAATATGGTGGGAGTTAGGGAATAGTAACATAGAAACACAGAAAATAGGTGCAGGTGTAGGCCATTCGGCCCTTCGAGCCTGCACCGCCATTCGATATGATCATGGCTGATCATCCAACTCAGTATCCCATCCCTGCCTTCTCTCCATACCCCCTGATCCCTTTAGCCACAAGGGCCACATCTAACATTGGAGAGTACATGCTAATTGGAGATTTCAAAGACAGCAGTGTTGGGATGGGAAGTTGATGGTGAAAGTATGACATTGACCTCTATCATCCAGAAAAATTTGAAGTGAAGTGAAGTAAGTAAGAAGTTTCAAATCTCATTAATAAACTATTTTGTCAAAATGTAAAAGTACAAAGAATTGATTCTCATATTTATATTGATCATGTTGCTGAAGAGATCAGTTTTGACTTTTCTCTACGACTATATTTCCCCCAAATTGTCCAAATGGTGATTTTATCAATATAAGCCTGTAGAATCGATCTATAACCGACAACCTTTCCAGACATGTCGAGAATAATCCTCTTTGTCTTACTTTCATTGCCAGTGAGAGCACGCTAAAATCATGAAAGGTGCAACGAAACAGAAAAAAACTGCATATATTAGAAATCTGGAAATAAAACATTACTTGCCAGAGATACTCAGCAGGTCAGGCAGCATCTGTTAAGCGAGAGAGAGAGTTAATGTTTCAGATCAATGTTTCTTCCTCAGAACTGCCATGTTATGTAAAGTTATGCAATGTGCCAATATGATGGCTCTTTTTAACATCACAAGACCCAATTAATGGAAATAGATCCTGAAACAAATTGTTTCTTTGTACAACTATGTGGCTCTTGTCCAAAGTCAGAAAACCAAAGTTGGGAAGCTCTTGAGAATAGCATACGCTCACACAACGTTGTGTGGCTATTTTGATGCGTAAAAAATGTCTTGGAAACTGTCACCTGATAGAACAGATGCAAAATACATTTCAAGAAAACTTTTGTGGAAAGAAAATCTGCCTGGGGTATGAAACTATGCCAATTTATTGTCACCAGTTCGATATCCTCATCCTGAGAAAAATTTCCCTCTGATATATACCTACAAATTTGCACATCTGATGTGGGAAGCGCATATCAGAAACCTGAAATTATTTATTAAAATAACCTCAATAATGTTACACCCATTCAATTAAAGAAGGCAACAATAAGTTTTTTGCAATTAGCACATTAATGTTTTGTTTTGTAGCTATGTTAGAACTAAGTAAAAGTTGTAGGTTCAATGGTAAACACGATGGAACATGTTAAATCCATTATATAAACTTTATTTTTTTTCATAAATGACGATCATAAAAACATTTTATTTAGTTATCGCAGAAATCGATAACAATTACTCTCAATAGCTTACAGAGAAACTAGATAGAATCTTTGACAACAATGAAGGTTTTACTTTTCTGCATGACATGCAGATTCAGACATGATCTGCTTTGCAATGTGTTGTGACTTATTCATTCTCGTGATATAGGCACCTCTGGCAAAGTGGGTATTGTTGCACATTTCTAATCCCCTTGGGAAGATGATCAATCATTTCATGAATCATGACATTCTATCAGTTAAATTAACATTCACAGTCTTTTTAGCTAAAGAGTTGTAGTGTCATGCAGCGTGGAAACCCAAAGCCCTCGGTCCAACTCGTTTATGTTGACCAAGATGTCCCATCTAAGATGATCCCATTTGCCTGTATTTGGCCCATATCCTTCACAGCATTCCCTATCCATGTGCCCGTCCAAATGTATTTTCAATACTGTTTTAGTACCTGCCCCAACTATCTCCGTAGGCATCTCATTTCACATACCCACCACTGTCCGTATAAAAATGTTGCCCCTCAGGTTCCTAACTTCTGCTCTCACCTTAAACCTATGTCCTCTGGTTCTTGATCTCCATACTCTGCGTAATAGACTCTGTGCATTCACCCTATCTATTCCCCACATGATTTTGTACACCTCCATACAATCACCTCTCAGCCTCCTGATTTTCAAGGAATTAATTAATTCAGAGGAATGAAGTCCTAGCATGTCCAACAACCTATAGCTCAAGCCCTCTGGTCCTGAGAACATCCTCATAAATCTTCTCTGCGCCCTTTCTCGCTTTATGGGTTCTTTCCTATAGTAGGGTGACCAAAATTGAACACAATACTCCAAATACAGCCTCACCACCATCTTACACAAGGGCAGCGCAGTGGCGCAGCTGGTAGAGCTGTTGCCTCACAGTCCCAGAGACCCGGGATCAATCCTGACCTTGCGTGCTGTAAGTGGAGTTTGTACACTCTCCCTGTGACCACGTGGGTTTCCTCCAGGTGCTCCGGTTTCCTCCCACATCCCAGAGACATACAGGTTTGTTGGTTAATTGGCCTCTGTAAATTGCCAATAGTGTGTGGGGCATGGATGAGAAAGAATGTATACATGCACACACACACACATATGCACACACACACAAGAATATATACACAAGAAGGAAAGGAGAGCTGTTAGAGGAACAGGTAGCATCTGTGAAGGGAAATGGATAATTGACATTTTGGGTTGTGATCCTTCATCTTGACTGAAAGAAAAGAGGGGAAGAAATCCGTCTCAAGACATGGGGGAGAGGAGTGGGGTTAAGAGCTAGAAGCAATAGATGAGGACAGGTTGATTGGCAGATGATAGTCAGGTGGGAGGGAAGATTGGAGATAGTGACAGATGATAAGTGGAGAATAAGGCTTTTGTTCTGTCTGACAACATCTTGGTAAATTTCCTTTGTACCCTCTCCAGTGCAATCACACCTTTCTTATAGTATAGCAACCAGAAATGTATGGTTGTCTAGATCTGACCAAGCCAATATTTTGTAACGTTAGACCATTACCTCCCTGCTCTATTCTAAGTAGAACTGATCAAAAAATATTTGAAGCAGTGTGTTGTGCAGTGTATCTAAATGTCACACTTATTTTACCAAAGTGTGTGATATCATGGAATTGATCCTGATCTATTGACGTGACCGCTGAAATATTTGAATACAGATGAATTATTTTCATAGGTTTAGATAGGCGCTCTTAGGAACACATCCTCTAAAATGCTTGTTATCACTTTGCTATTGGGATCCTAGAAATTACCTAGAAGGGACCCCAAAACATTATTTCCATTGATTGATTCCATCCCAGAAAAATATGCTCACTTGGACTTTGAAATTTCTCGTTAAGTGACAGAATATCTGCTTTCCCTCACGATTATTAAATCAAGAAGTAACCATGGGAATAAATTGTTTTAAAACCTGTAATTTCTGAGACACAATTTTATTTTATGTGCTCTAGTTACAATAAAGAGAAATAGGCATTTATTTTTATTAAAATTGGAGTTTCACATCAATGAAGTAATAATCAATTATCTTCCAGTGCAATGGCAGGAATTGAAATGAGTCACCGTGCAATCACTATTCTTGTCAGTGGGCAGACTCTTTATGGAATGATTAAGAGCCATGGTAAAGTTCAATTAAAAACATAATTATGAAGGAATACAGTGGAGAGTAAAAATCCATCCACAAAATCTTACTTTCCTTGTAGGAAAGGTTTTATTTTCTTCACCCTGCTCAGATCTGGCTACATTCTTAAAATCCTACATGGACATACCTGCTGGAGTTTTTGTAGACAACTACAACCCCTCAGTACTATGGTCCCAGGTCCCTACCTGCTTTAATAGGATATCCATAATACCGGTGCCCAAGAAGAGCAATATAGTTTGCCTCAATGACAACTGACTGGTGGCACTCACTTCCATTGTGATGAAGTGCTTTGAGAGGTCGGCTGTGACGCACAATCAACTCCTGCTTTAATAAGGACCTGGACACACTGCCATTTGCCTACTGCTGCAACAGATCAACTGCGGATGTGATCTCACTGGATCTCCACTCTGCACTGGATAACTTGAACAACACCAACACATATGTCAGGCTATTGTTCATCAACTTTATCTTGGTGTTCAATGCCATCATCAAACCCAGGGATAGACACAAAATGCTGGAGTAACAGCAGGACAGGCAGCATCTCTGGAGAGAAGGAATGGGTGACGTTTCGGGTCAAAGAAGACTGAAGAAGGGTCTCGACCCGAAACGTCACGCATTCCTTCTCTCCAGAGATGTTGCCTGTCCCACTTACTCCAGCATTTTGTATCTGTCTTTGGTTTAAACCAACATCTGCAGTTCCTTCCTACATATCAAACTCAGGGAACTGTGTCTCTGCTCCTCCCTATACAGATGAATCCTCGACTTCCTCATCGGCAAACATCAATCAGCATGAATTGGAAAGAATGTTTCCTCCTCACTGACTATCAATATAGGGGCACCTCAAGGCTGTGTACTCAGTCATGGACCAGAGAGTTTCATCCTGCTAAATATCACTGACATAAAAATGTGTAATACAGTGTATAATATTAATTTTACTTCGGAGTCACGTGAGTGACTACGTGAAGAACCCCGCCAGTGCGCCTGCGCGTCATTACGTCAGACGCATTGGCGCAAACGGACGCGAGGAGCAGAGCTCCTCTAGTGGAATTGTAGTTTTCAACTACAAGATAAGTATAAACTTTTTTCAAGTATTTTTGTGTCCGTTTGCTGTGGGTCTGTGGGGATTTTTCCACAGGCATCATGGAAAAAACGGGCAAGTGGAGGAGGCGAGCGGCACAGCCGGTATAAAGTCGCAATATTGCGGTCGGCGACCAGCCGCCTCCGACCATGGTACAGTCGCCAGCAGACAGCATAGCGACTGTGGATATTGGGGCTGAAGGGAATTTAGTCAGCACCAGTGGGGCAAGGTAAAGCCGATAAAAAGCTGCAGGAATGCGGTCGGTAAAGGACTGCCTCATACCCTACAACAGTTGCCGGCTGGGAGCGGGGAGAACTGTGGACTTGTGCATTAAAGAACGGAGCCAGCGTCAGTTGGATGCTAGGCACCATACAAGTCAGGGTCATGGAGCAAGAGTCAGTTAGGATTCACCTCCAAGGTTGGATACCACTTTCTGAAGTGGATATTCCAAATGGAGAACCTGTACAAAGGTTGCTCCAACGAAACATACTCCAGGAGGAGTGATGTCAGAACCAGGCTCCAGAAGCCAGCACCTAGTATAGGGCTGCTTGATAGCACCCTCATTGATGAGGCGCGTGCACAGGGTCAGCAGAGTTTCCAAAACAATCGAAGACGGCAGCTGCCAGATGGGCTATTCCTGGCAGTACGATTTGCTGCTCTGTGAGAGTTCTGACCCTGAGTCTGACGGTGAGGCCGATACAAGCAAAGACGGCAGCTGCCAGATGTTTTATTCCTGGTAGTACGATTCGCTGCCCCGTCAGAGTCAAGAGAACCACTGGAAAGGACGTGGTCTCTGTGATCAACTATTGTGTCTACCATCAGCTCTAGTAGTTTACGATGGATGAAAATGCCAAAAAGCACGAGATCCCAAGGAACTGTGTATTGCTGAAAGTACTAGCAGTGAACCAAGATAAAGGGGTCAGATGGGCGAGGGCATGTAAGCCTAAGGAAAGTAAACTGCAGAGAATATTGAAGCTGCTCGATTGATGAACAACTGCAATTTGCAAAACAATGGATGGAGGCCATGGATGGAGATGCATCAAGTGGCACTAAGGTTGCTATGTAGCACCCACTTCAAGATGAATTGTTTCAGGAAGTATGCCATTCGGTCCAACATCAACCCCAAGTTGCAGCAACTCTGTAAAGCCCAGCAATGTGCAGTCATTCAACTTATTCTTCAGAGAAAAAACCTCATGAATCGTGGGAAAGAGTTGGATAATGAGGCAAAAATAGCTAAGTTGATCACAACATCAATGGTCGTCAAGTCTGCAAAGAGGACGTATCCTTTCAGACATCATACAAAATCCTGGACCGACATCAGGAGCAAATCGATCATTGAAGCAGGTGCGCAGTTGATGTCCTGCAGCAGGAAAACGAAAAAGCGTGAGTTTTGCCTGCCAGGAGCCAGGGACCACAGGTCACTCAGATGACAAAGGAGGTAGGTGGACCTGGTTCTTATGGGAACATATTAAGGCGAAAACAGCCAAATATTGGAAGCAAATTACCTCAGTTATTATTCTGAGTATTACAGAAAGGTTTCTAATTGATTCGATTCAAATACTGATTTGCCATCCAGCATGTTCCAAGCAGAACACTCCAATTTCACATAAAAATAATTGATGGAGGTTCAAGCTGAATTGAAAACTTGTTTATAAACAAGTAATTGAAAGGTCGGTTTATCAAAACCACCAAATTGTGTTTAAAATTTCTCAACCTAAAAAGGTGAGGAGTATTTTAGATCTGACAAGTTTTAAAAATGTTGTGAAGTATAGACACTTCAAAATGGAGACTTTGAGACTGCCAAACAAATTATTTCAAAAAAGATGTTTTATGGCACTTATAGATCTGAAAGATGTATATTACTTAATGTTTGTTCATTTATAAGATAAAATTATCTAAAGGAACAATTGTGGCTATTCAAAGTTCTGTCTAACGGGTTGACTTCAGTCCCTAGAAATTCACTAAATTGGTAAAACCAATTTTGCGGCTAATTAGAGGCCAAGGACAGATGTGGATGGCTTAACTGGATGATGTCCTAATTAGGACGAACAAGAGAATTCGTGAGTTATCTCTCTCAAATTATTCAAACCACTTTTAAAAGTTGGGTTTAATTCATCCAGAGAGAAATTAAGTTAACGATACTTACAACAATTGATTATTTGATTCAATTGAAAAGGTAGTAATTTACCCAGGGTAAAGGGCAAAGCTAATTGATGGTTGTATTAAGCAGTTGGAAAAGCAACAATCTTCAATTAAGACAGGTGGCCAGCTTGTTAGGAGAATTCGTGTTATTTCCAGCAATACAATATGGGCCATTGTACTACCAGCAGCTGCAGACTGCAAAAAGAAAAAAAAAACACTAAGATGCATGATGGCCATTTTTTGATAGGCCATGCAATTAAACAACAAATGCTGCTTCTGATTGCAGTAGTGGATTTAACATGTCGTCAGTAGTTCAAGCAAGATACGGATTGAACAGCCTTCCATGGTCTTAACAGTGATATCAGTGTACTAGGATTGGTGCCACTGAAAAGGTATCCATCTGTGGACAGATGGAATATGGAAGAAGTATTATTTTACAGACATGGAGAATCAACGTTTTAAAGTCTATTGGAAGGCTTATGAGCTACAAGCTTGTTGTTAAATACAACTAATCTGCATGTTCAGTTTCAAATTAACAACACTACAGCAATGGCATGTATTAATTGTATGGGTGGAATTTCCATGCTAAACAAAGAATGGATGTTTAACCTTAAGATTTTTTAATGATATAATAGTCAGATTTGGGATGCCAGATATGATTTGTTTCCATCCAGACTCAATCACCAGTTACAGAGATATGTGTTATGGGACTACATCGGGAGACAGTAGCGATGGATGTTTCTCGCTATATTAGGACGGTATGTTGTTATAGGCATTTTACTTCATCCTGTCTCATAAATCGGTGTCTGCTTAAAACGAAGCAGTATGCTGCCTCTGGGGTATTCGTGGTACCAGACGGGTCTACGCAGCCTTGGTTCCCTTTGATATTGGTATTTATGACACAGTTTCTGATAAATGTTCCCAAAAGAAGGAAGTTACTGGTGTATTCGATAATTGGAGAGTAACATCTGTCATATGCCTGTATGGATGCAGGTTTTAAAAAAGAGGATTGTCTGGGCATGCTGTGGACATGCTTACAGCAGTCTGGCGGAAGAGTACTCGTAAGCAGTACATTTGTGAATCTGAGTTGTGACTCTGCAAATGCTGCTTTCCCATTATGTAAAGAATGAGGGGGAAAAAAAATAATTCTGTGTATAAAAGAATATGGAATGTTGTACGGCACATGTCTCAAATATCTTGGATTGACCTCTATTTAATGGGTTGAGGTATAGTGCGATTTATTCATACAAAAGTATATTATTCCTCGGTTTTATTTGATGAGGTTGGAAAGACATCCTGTTGAGTCTCGTTATTTTATTTCCAGATTAATAAAAGGAATTTTAATTCCAGACCTAAAACTAGGAGGGAATCTGGAATATAGAGTTGTTTTAAGCTACTTCAGCAAAGGAGTCTTGGTACGATTCTGATTTGGCCAAGTTCAGCATGAAGGTAGTCATGTTTATGGCACTTGTAACATTACAAAGTTACAGATTCACAGAAGTACCTCAGGATTATGTTATGTTTTACATTTGATGACCTACTCAAATGAAGTAGGATCAGGTGTGATAAGATTCAAGAGTGTTTATTAGCATATTCTATGGATCCATATCTATATGTTAAGACATATTTGTTGGAATACATTGAGGCTACAAAGGTCTTATGAAATATGAAAACAAGATTGTTTATCATTCACGAAAAACCATACAAGATAGTGTCAGTTCAGACTATTTTAATATGGTTAAAAACAAGTTTTGGTTGCTGCAGGTGTGAACATTGATGGTTTTACATTCCATTCAGTTTAGCAGCAACATTGACGACCAGGGCGAAGGACGTCCCGTCGACTATATTTTCACAGCCGCTGGGTGATCCAATAAGTTGGTGTTTCAACACTTTTACCATCGGCCTATTGCCAATACGGGGCTGTTTGCAGATACTATATTAAGTTCTGCTTAAATTTCCCTGGGTTAAAGGGGATACTGTTAATTCTTTTATTCAAATAAATGAATTACTGCATTTGTCAGGCAAATGTTATTATTAATGCATTATTGACTATTTCTCGTTCCGAGTCAATCAATGCAGTGAGAAGCCGGGATTTGTCTGCGGCATGAAATCACAAAGCTTTAAAATCTTCGCGTAGTCACTCACGTGACTCCGAAGTAAAATAGTAAGATTAAACGAGAACTTACCTAAGTTTGAAGTTTGATCTTTATTTTATGAGGAGTTACGTTGGTGATTACGTGCTCACCACGGCCCAACCCTCTATCATAAAGGTCAGATGGAAGTTCTTGTATTACTCGTTTTATTATGATACTATATTACTTCGCTTGTTGTTTTTTGTGATTTCACACCGCTGCTTTGAAGATTGACGCGCAGGCGCACTGGCGAGGTTCTTCACGTAATCACCAGCGAGAAAATGGGGAAATATAGACAAGTTACCCTGACATTGGTAGTGGGGAAGATGCGTGAGTCAATTATTACAGATGTTATAGCAGCGCATTTGGAAAGCAGTGACAGGATCGGTCAAAGTCAGCATGGATTTATAAAGGGGAAATTATGCTTGATTAATCTTCTGGAAGTTTTTGAGGATGTAACAAGTAGAATGGATAAGGGAGAGCCAGTGGATGTGGTGTATCTGAACTTTCAAAAAGCCGTTGACAAGGTCCCGCACCAGAGATTTGTGTGCAAAATTAGAGCACATGGTATTGGGGGTAGAGTAGAAATTAATGGGTCCTTTTCAGAATGGCAGGCAGTGACTAGTGGGGTGCCGCAAGTCTCACTGCTGGGACCCCAGTTATTTACGATATATATTAACCATTTAGATGAGGGAATTAAATGTGACATTTCCAAGTTTGCGGATGATACAAACCTGGGTGGCAGTGTGAGCTGTGATGAGGATACTATGAGGCTGCAGGGTGACTTGGATAGGTTGCGTGAGTGGGCAGATGCATGACAGATGTGGGTAAATTTGAGGTTATCCACTTTGGTGGCACAGGAAAGCAGATTATTATCTGAATGGTGTCAGATTAGGAAAAGGGAAGGTGCAACGAGACCTGGGTGTGCCTGCCTGCCTGCCTGTCTGCCTGTGTCTGTCTGTCTGTCTGTCTGCCTGTCTGTCTGTCTTATTGATTTTAGAAAAAACGCTGCCACTTACGGCTGTTATTTTTGGTCATCTAACTCAGAGTCCCCCTCCGCTGCGCAGGACAAGAGGATTTTTCCCATCGATGAAAAATAAAAGAGTTATTAGTGTTGAGATTCTCGCTCCTGAAGGCCACGCCCTTCCGGAGGGACTATAAAACCTGGAAGTGTTGAGTGCCTCAGTCAGTCTCTGCAAGATGGGGGAAGCGAGAGGGTCACGTCTCTGAGTCTGAGCTGTGAATAACACTGAACACATGTCCACTAAACTGTGAGTATGGTTTTATTGACCTTGAGTGTCCTTAATGTGGTTTGAAAATGAAAATGTGGTTGGTTTGAAATAAAGCACAGCAAATGGCCGGTGGTGGTTGGTTTGAACTAAAGCACAGCAAATGGCTGGTGGTGTTTGGGTTTGGTGGACTTGGACCCTGGTTGAAGTGGTATAAAACTGCACTTGAGTTTGGGGGACTTGCACCCTGCTTGAAGTGGTAGGAAACTGCACTTGAATTTGGTGGCCTTGCATCCTGCTTGAAGTGGTATGAAATTGCATTTGAGTTTGGTGGACTTGGACCCTGCTTGAAGTGGTATGAAACTGCACTTGTATTTGGTGGACTTGCACCCTGCATGAAGTGGTATGAAACTGCACTTGAATTTGGTGGCCTTGCACCCTACTTCAAGTGGTATGAAACTGCACTTGAATTTGGTGGCCTTGCACCCTGCTTGAAGTGGTATGAAACTGCAATTGAATTTGGTGGACTTGCACCCTGCATGAAGTGTTATGAAACTGCACTTGAATTTGGTGGCCTTGCACCCTGCTTGAAGTGGTATGAAACTGCACTTGAATTTGGTGGCCTTGCACCCTGCTTGAAGTGGTATGAAACTGCACTTGAATTTGGTGGCCTTGCTTGAATTGGAATTTCAAGGAATAGCCGTGAGTCAACTGCCAACCCACCAGCCGTGAGTGAGCTGCCAGCACATCAGGCTTGAGTGACTGAGCTACCACCCCAAGAATCCATTTGGCCCACAATGTCCATACTAGCCCTCTGGAAACCAGTCCCTTCAGCCCACAACACCCATACTAGCGCTCCAGAAAGCCCCCCCCCCCCCCCCCCCCCGGCCACCAATATTGGAATTGGTGGAGAGGTGGAATATTGCTTTTGGGGACCAGCCCTCCCGTGTGAACATGGGACCCAACGGGTCCCACTTAGTCTAGTACTATTACTAAAACTCTCACCTTGAACACTTCCGGTCTGCTTTGTTCTCCTCTGCTCCAAGCCATCAAGTTTTGTTCCGATCGGTCGAAGATTACAAAAGTTATGAAGGTTTAAAAATCGTGCGCTCAGCAGATTGGTCTTCTCGCCTGTGGGTCACCATGAAGGTAAAGCCCCTTCCGGCACCCGCTGTTAATCTTTGCTGTTAATCACCGGGCAGGGCTGAGTCCACAAGCCGTGCAGTGAAGAACAACCAGCGAAGCGACCAGCGAAACAACCAGCACCTGCTGTAAGTCACCATCGCACCCCCAACCCCTTCCCCTCTGGTCCCCCTCGCTGGCTCCTGCCCCCCTCACTCATAATATCCCACTTCCCCTGTATTTTCTCCAAGCACTTTCCCCCCCTGCCCACATCCCTCCCCCCAACCGCCCTCACCCACAGACACCCCTTCCTGGGATGGGAGGACTGACATATGATGAAAGAATGGGTCGACTGGGCTTGTATTCACTGGAATTAAGAAGGATGAGAGGGAATCTTATAGAAACATAAAACATTCTTATAGAATTGGACAGGCTAGATGCAGGAAAAATGCTTCCAATGTAGGTGGAGTCCAGAACCAGGGATCACAGTTTAAGAATAAGGAGTACGCCATTTAGGACTGAGATGAGGAAACAAAAATTCTCCCACAGTTGTGAATTTGTGGTATTCTCTGCCACAGAAGGCAGTGGAGGCCAATTTACTGGATGTTTTCAAGAGAGAGTTAGATTTAGCTCTTGGGGCTAAAGGAATCATGGGATATGGGGAAAAGCAGGAACAGCAGGTAATGATTTTAGATGATCAGCCATGATCATATTGAATGGCGGTGCTGGCTCGAAGGACCGAATGGCCTACTCCTGCACCCATTTTTCTATGTTTCTATGTTCTATGTTTCTTTGTTTCTATGAAGGGATTTGAATGGGATGTAGGGTCCTATCCATATACGTGCAAACAAGCTGGGGAAGGTTGGGTGCTCTTCCAATCATCTGACGGCTTTGATAATTTTTTTTCATAATATTAGCCAATACATTATGAGAGCTGTTGAATTTCATTTGACAACTTCGACTGCACAGTGGCACAGCGGTAGAGTGGCAGCCTTACAGAGCCAGAGACCCAGGTTCGATCCTGACTACGGGCGCTTGTCAGTGCGGAGTTTGTACGTTCTCCATGTGACCTGCATGGGTTTCATCCCACATTCCAAAAACATACAGGTTTGCAGGATAATTGGCTGTGCAGAATTGTAAATTGTCTCTAGTGTGTGTAGGATAGTGTAAGTGTACGGGGATCGCTGGTCGGAGCGGACTCGGTGGACCGAAGGACCCGTTTCCGCGCTGTATCTCTAATCTAAACTAAATTAAATTAAAATTTACCATGGTAGTACTTGACTGCCACAGTCACATTTAAAAATGAAAGATCACATTAATCCAAGTATTTATGGTGCCAGCTGACCTACTTTCTGTGATTTACCACAAATCTAATTCAAGAGATCATAGTTAAATGTGACCAATGTGCGTTTCAAATTAAGCTATTGTTCTTGACAAGTCCAGTAGAATTCTTTGAAGAGGTTAAAGGTTGATGGATGAAGGACAATGGGGTGTGGATGAAGTTGGGGAAAGTGTTTTTTCTAAAATCAATATACAGAACAACAGGAAGTGGTCAAGCATCCTAGGATCTAGGATGACAGAGGAACTAAAGGAGATTCACATTAGACAGGAAATGGTATTGAGTAGACTGATGGGATGGAAGGCAGATAAATTCCCAGGGCGTGATGGTCTGCATCCCAGGGTACTTAAAGAAGTGGCTCAAGAAATTGTAGACACATTGGTGACCATTTTCCAATGTTCTATAGATTCAGAATCAGCTCCTGTGGATTGGAGGGTAGCTAATGTTATCCTACTTTTTAAGAAAGGCGGGAGAGAGAAAACAGGGAATTATAGATCAGTTAGCCTGACGTCAGTGGTGGGGAAGATGCTGGAGTTAATTATGAAAGATGCAATAGCGGCACATTTGGATAGCAGTAGCAGGATCAGTCCAAGTCAGCATGGATTTACGAAGGGGAAATCATGCTTGACTAATGTTCTGGAATTTTTTGAGGATGTAACTAGGAAAATGGCCAAGGGAGAGTCAGTGGATGTAGTGTACCTGGACTTTCAGAAAGCATTTGATAAGGTCCCACAAAGGAGATTAGTGGGCAAAATTAGAGCACATGGTATTGGGGGTAGGGTGCAGACATGGATAGAAAATTGGTTTGCAGGCAGCAAACAAAGAGTAGGGATTAACGGGTCCCTTTCAGAATGGCAGGCAGTGACTAGTGGGGTACCGCAAGGCTCAGTGCTGGAACCGCAGCTATTTACAATATACATTAACGATTTAGATGAAGGGATTAAAAGTAACATTAGCAAATTTGCAGTTGACACAAAGCTGGGTGGCAGTGTGAACTGTGAAGAGGATGCTATGAGGATGCAGGGTGACTTGGACAGGTTTGGTGAGTGGGCAGATGCATGGCAGATGTAGTTTAATGTGGACAATTGTTAGGTTATCCACTTTGGTGGCAAAAACAGAAAGGCAGATTATTATCTAAATGGAGTGAAGTTGGGAAAAGGGGAAGTACAACGGGATCTTGCCATCGCCCGCTGGGGCTCCAACATTAAGACCCGGAGCAGGGCCTTACATCGCCGGCACGGCCTTAACGGCCGCGGGACTTACCATCGCCCGCCGGGGGCTTTAACATTGGGAGAGGATGGAGAGCAGGGGAGAGACAAGACTTTACCTTCCATCATAGTGAGGAGGAGATTCACTGTGATGGATGTCTGTGTGAATTGAGTTGGTTGTGTGTCTTGTAAAATTGTTTCCTTTTTTTGTATGGCTTCAGAAACCAAAGTACCTAACGGAAAAATAAAGTTAATTGAAATTGAAATTGAAATTGATCTGGGGGTCCTTGTTCATCAGTCACTGAAAGTAAGCATGCAGGTACAGCAGGCAGTGAAGAAAGCAAATGGCATGTTGGCCTTCATAACAAGAGGAATTGAGTATATGAGCAAAGAGGTCCTTCTGCAGTTGTACAGGGCCCAAGTGCGACCATAACTGGAGTACTGTGTGTAGTTTTTGTCTGGAATTTAGAAGGATGAGAGGGCATCTTATTGAAACATAAGATTATTAGACTAAGTGGGACCCGTTGGGTCCCATGTTCACATGGGAGGGCTGTTCCCCCAACGCAATATTCCACCTCTCCACCAAATCCAATATTGGTGGCCAGTGGGGGGAGGGGTGGGGGCTTTCTGGAGCGCTAGTATGGGTGTTGTGGGCTGAAGGGACTGGTTTCCAGAGGGCTAGTATGGACATTATGGGCCAAATGGATTCTTGGGGTGGCCGCTCAGTCAGTCAAGCCTGATGTGCTGGCAGCTCACTCACAGCTGGTGGGCTGGCGGTTGACTCACGGCTATTCCTTGAAATTCCATTTCAAGCAGGGTGCAAGGCCACCAAATTCAAATGCAGTTTCCTACCATTTCAAGCAGGGTGCAAGGCCACCAAATTCAAGTGCAGTTTCATACCACTTCAAGCAGGGTGCAAGGCCACCAAACGCAAGTGCAGTTTCCTACCACTTCTAGCAGGGTTCAGGGCCACCAAACTCAAGTGCAGTTTCCTACCACTTCAAGCTTTACTCCAAACCAACCACCACCGGCCATTTGCTGTGCTTTATTTCAAACCAACCACATTTTCATTTTGAAACCACATTAAGGGCACTCAAGGTCAGTAAAACCACACTCACAGTTTAATGGACATGTGTTCAGTGTTGTTCACAACTCAGACTGAGAGACGTGACCCTCTCGCTTCCCCCATCTTGCAGAGACTGACTGAGGCACTCAAACTTCCAGGTTTTATAGTCCCTCCGGAAGGGGCGTGGCCTTCAGTAGAGAGAATCTCAACACTAAGAACTCTTTTATTTTTCATCGATGGGAAAAATCCTCTTGTCCTTCGCAGCGGAGGGGGACTGAGTAAGATGGCCAAAAATCACAGCCGTAAGTGGCAGCGTTTTTTCTAAAATCAATATACAGAACAACAGGAAGTGGTCAAGATCAGACTTTTAGTAATATAGATTAAGGGTTTGGACACGCTAGAGGCAGGAAACATGTTCCCGATGTTGGGGGAGTCTAGAACTAGGGGGCCACAGTTTAAGAATAAGGGGTAAGCCATTTCGAACGGAGAGGAGGAATAACTTTTTCACACAGAGTTGTGAGTGTGGAATTCTCTGTCTCAGAGGCAGGTTCTCTGGATGCTTTCAAGAGAGAGCTAGGCAGAGTTAAAGATAGCGGATTCAAGGGCTGTGGGGAGAAGGCAGGAACGGGGTACTTATTGCGGATGATCAGCCATGATCAGCTATTTTCATGAGAGATTGAAGAAATGGACTGAGGAAATTATGGATTAAGATTCTCAGGACTATAAATTAATGGATAGAGATTGGCAGGTACTTGATTAGTAAGGGTGTCAAAGGTCACAGGAAGAAGGCAGGAGGATGGGGGTCAAGAAAGATAGAGCAGCCATGATTGAATGGTGGAGTAGACTCGATTAAACTGTAGGTTTCATTTGAATAGGCATAACAGATTTTTTTTTAATGATATTGCTGAGCTTATATCAAATGTTAACAAGAATCCAATTTGAGAATTGATTATCCTATTGAGCTACACATTTGGAAGAATACGGAAGCTTCAAAGAGGACACAATTTTGTAATACTATTTAACTAAAGAAATAAAAAAATGATGGTGAAATTTATTTTTTATTAATTACAGCACCACAAATTGCAAAATATTATGACAGAAATGATTAAAGTTGTGGGGGATGGGATACTACAGACAGGAACAAACTTTACAGTTGTTGAAACATCGAGAACAAGGGACCATCGATGCGATATTAATGTGTAAGATCTTTGGAAATGATGGAAAATATAATCCCTTTTATACAGTGAGTGTTTAATTTGTGAAATTCTCTTCAAGGGCTCGTAGGGGAACCAAGCAGTAATGCCATGTCTCCAAGAGCACTGACACTCTCATGTTGGAGCTACGTGGTGTGAAATCCCTTCCAGTTATGTACATAAATAGTGTCCTGCCATATTTCCTATACAATTCTGACAACAAAGTGAGAGCAACTCCTAGAAAATTCTTAAATGTTCTCAAGATTAGATTGAATAGATCGATATAGTAAAGGAGAAAAAATTGGCATCCCATTTTACTGGTGTCAGGGGTTATGAGGAAAAGGCAGGAGAATGGGTTTGAGAGGGAAAGATAAAGGCCTGTCTCACGAGTCTGCGGTCATTGGCGGCGAAACAGGAACTATCTACCGCTCCTGGGCCGCGAGAGACCGCGGGCTCGGTCAAACACACAATTCCGGGGCCGTGCGGCGTTGTTCCCACGGTGCTAAAAAAAAAACAACACTGTCCAAAAATATGTTCCTACCGCACAGCCGCCGCCAGTGCGGCACGGTCACCGCCACAGCCGCCGCCAGTGAGGCACGAGCGCCGTGAGTCGAACCTGCACTGCCACAGCCTCCGCCAGTGAGGCACGTGTGCGGCACGGCCGCCGCCACAGCCGCCGCCAGTGAGGTACGTGTGCGGCACGGCCGCCGCCACGGCCCGGCGATCCGAAAGACGTCATCAGCCGAAACCGCAAGCTCATTGAACCGGCCGTACTTGACCCCCCGCGCAGCATCCGTGCGGCGCTCTCGTGGTTGCCGTGCAGTCCCCTCTTCCGGCGACGCCGTGCTTCACCGCCAACGACCGCAAACCCGTGGGACAGAGCCAATAGATCAGCCATGATTGAATGGCGGAGTAGACTTGATGGGCCGAATGGCTTATAGAACTTATTAACATCACTCTAACTGCTTCACTCTAACTACTTATCACTCTGATCACACATCGACCGCTTAAGTAATTCCCAGCTACTTCCTTCTTTGTTACACCCCACTTCAGCATGTTATTAAACCTTTTATCCATGTGTTTGCTCACAGGGCTTTAGGCACTAGCAATCACTCAGTAAACCACATCTGTACTATTTAAGAAACTGTATAAAAATATCCTTAGCCTTTTAATTTTGTAATTATTTGTTATAATTCATGTATGGATGTATCAGGACCGCAATGGTCCTGTAGTTAACATATGATGAGCGTTTGACAGCTTTCGGCCTGTATTCGCTGGAGTTTAGAAAGATGAGAGGGGATCACTTAGAAACGTACCATATAATGAAAGGCCTGGATAGAGTGGATGTGGAGAGGTTGTTTCCACCAGTGGAAATGTTTAGGACCAGAGGGCACTGCCCTCAATGTACCCTTACAAACGAGGTGAGGAGGAATTTATTTATCAGAGAGTGGTGAATCTATGGAATTCATTGCCACAGACAGCTGTGGAGGCTAAGTCTTTAGGTATTTTTAAACCAGACATTAACAGGTGCTTGATTAGTAAGGATTTCAAAGGTTACGGAGTGAAGCCAGGAGGATGGATTTAAGAGGGAAAGATACATCATCCATAATTGAATGGCGGAGTAAGACTCGATGGGCCGAATAACCTATTTCTGCTCCTATGACTCATGAACCTATGAAAATACATTGCTGGCTGATTTTTTTTTGTTCACCAATCCTAAATTTGAGGACAGCGTTTGTGTGAGACACCTGCAGTATGTCTTCAGCATCCCTTTGGTTTCCTCCTGCATCCCTTCAGGAGCTCCGGTTTTCTCCCTCATCCCAAAGATGGCTTCTGTGAATTGTCCCTAGTGTGTAGGAAAGAACAAATGTACGAGTGATCGATGGTTGGCACGGACTCAGTGGGCCAAAGGGCCTGTTTCCACACTGCATCGCTAAACTAAACTAATAACAGCAAGTGAGTAAATACAGTTTCAGTAGTAACAATTACAGTTTACTTCAACATTCTGGGTGTAGACATATGTACAATGGGAACACTTCTCAATTGACAAGAACAGTTTAGCATATTGAAACAACTTTTGATGGGATTACAGATATAAAAGCAGCCCTCTTTCACCACAGCATTGAGCGCTAATTATCTGCAGATAATGGTGTGCATTGTGCAGTTATTTGTGCCATAGATTGAAGACTGATTCTCATTTGTTTTGACTACTTCCCCATCCCATAACTCTTGCAAGGTGTCCCTGCCTAACAATACCTACCATCCACAATCAAAGCAGCCGTTCTTCAATCAGCTCAATTAATTCTTCATGATATTGATGTGCAGTTGAGTTCAGTGAATGTGAGGAAAGGCAGTGAGACGGAATCCAAATAGAATGCTGAAGACTTGCATTCCAGAAATAGCCTTCAGCCTTTAATCTTCAGCCAAGTTGTTGCTTCACAACTACAGCACTGACATTTATCTGAACAGATGGAACTTTGCCCAGTTCTATCCAGTCCAGTTAAGGCTGAGCATACCCAATGCAGACAGTTATAGGTTGATTTATAAAGTAATGCATGGTGTTAACAACAGCGCTGTCCAGCAAAACCCATTTGCCCATCATTTGTTGTTTCAGTCAAGTTTTGACAGGACCATTAGACTCCATACAAAAAGTTGGAGTGACTCAGCGGGACAGGCAGCATCTCTGGAGAGAAAGAATGGATGACGTTTCGGGTCTTAGACAATAGACAATAGGTGCAGGAGTAGGCCATTCGGCCCTTCGAGCCAGCACCGCCATTCAATGTGATCATGGCTGATCATCCCCAATCAGTACCCCGTTCCTGCCTTCTCCCCATATCCCCTGACTCTGCTATCTTTAAGAGCCCTATTTAGCTCTCTCTTGAAAGTATCCAGAGAACCGGCCTCCACGCTAGAGGCAGAGAATTCCACAGACTCACAACTCTCTGTGAGAAAAAATGTTTCCTCATCTCCGTTCTAAATGGCTTACCCCTTATTCTTAAACTGTGGCCCCTGGTTCTGGACTCCCCCATGTTTCCTGCCTCTAGCGTGTCCAAACCCTTAACAATCTTATATGTTTCAATAAGATCCCCTCTCATCCTTCTAAACTCCAGAGTGTACAAGCCCAGCCGCTCCATTCTCTCAGCAAATGACAGTCCCGCCATCCCGGGGATTAACCTTGTAAACCTACGCTGCACTCCCTCAATAGCAAGAATGTCCTTCCTCAAATTAGGGGACCAAAACTGCACACAATACTCCAGGTGTGGTCTCACTAGGGCTCTGTACAACTGCAGAAGGACCTCTTTGCTCCTATACTCGACTCCTCTTGTTATAAAGGCCAACATGCCATTCACTTTCTTCACTGCCTGCTGTACCTGCATGCTTACTTTCATAGACTGAACAAGGACCCCCCAGATCCCGTTGTACCCGAAACGTCACCCAGTTACTCCAGCTTTTTGTGTCTATCTTCGGTTTAAACCAGCATCTGCAGTTCCTTCCTACACATTAGACTGCATACCTCAGCATTCAGCAATTTCAGAAGGTGAGGTGTGAATGACTACCCTTGACATCCGAGCATGATTTGACCGAGCATGGCAACATGGAACCCTGAGTATGACTGGACATACCTAGCATGAAGGAAAATGGATGTCATCATAGATAATCACCACAGCACCTAGTTCATCACTGCACAATTGTAGCGGGGCAATGGAAAAGGACCAACTATCTTTAAATACTTTATTAGAACTTCTCTCCATCATTCGGTCAAAAATGGAAAATTCCCAGATGACCGAGCAGTGTTCACTTATATTTCCATCGTCATTCTTACCACCTGACACATCTTGGAGAATTGCCCAAAGATTGCTCCGGTTTATCTTTGTTTTCGCAGATGTTTCCATTTGTTCTATACTCTCTCCCCACTTTCTAAGCATGTCAGAACCTGTTTTTTCCCCCAGTTCTGTTGAACTTGGCTTGACAATTTGGGCCAGATTTTGTTTATCTGCAATTGACAATTCCACAGTGAACTGCTGGCAATCAGCCTTTCTGTGCCCAAGATGAGTCAAACCTCCAAGTGTGTGCTGAAGAGGAATTCCCTTTATCTCCAGTACACCTAGATGATCAGATAGAAAGCAAAGAGTGAGAACAAATGAATCATTTTCAGGTCAGCAGGCTGTGACCAGTGGAGCACTGCTGAGATCAGTGCTTGGTCCAGCATGTCACAATCTGAGCTGACCAAATGCCATAATTACAACTGTGCTGATGGTATAAAAGCAGATGGGATTGTGAGGAGTGAAGAGGAGGTGAAGAGATTTCAGAGTCAAGTCAAGTCAATTTTATTTCTATAGCACATTTAAAAACAACTCTCGTTGACCAAAGTGCTTTACATTAGTGCAGGTACTAACGTGCTACAAACAGTGGTACATAGATCTAACAATACATACATAAATACATACATACAGCACTCCCTCAGAGGACCTCAAGAAACGCTTGTGAGTAGAAATACGTTTTAAGTCTAGACTTAAAAGAGTTGATGGAGGGGGCAGTTCTGATGGGAAGAGGGATAGCCTAGGTGCTGCAACTGCAAAAGCGCAGTTGTCCCTGAGCTTATGCCTAGACCGCGGGATGGTCAGTAGCCCCAAGTTGGCTGACCTGAGGGACCTGGAGGTGGTGTGGTGGGTAAGCAGATTTTTGATGTAGGGGGGGGAAAGCCCGTTAAGGGCTTTGTATACATAAAGGAGGAGTTTGAAATTGATTCTGAACCGCACTAGGAGCCAGTGGAGAGAGGCCAGAATCGGGGTGATGTGGTCCCTTTTTTGGGTGCCCGTCAGAAGTCTCGCTGCGGCGTTTTGGACCAATTGCAGGCTGGACAGGGATGATTGGCTGATGCCAATGTAAAGGGAGTTGCAGTAATCAAGGCGGGAGGAGATAAATGAGTGGATGATCTTTTCGAGGTCGCCAAATTGGAGGAATGGTTTTATTTTAGCTATCGTGCGAAGCTGGAAGAAGCTAGCTTTTACCACGGCATTGACTTGTTTGTCAAACTTGAACACGGAGTCAAATATCACGCCGAGGTGTTTGACGAGGGGCCGAGTAGGATGACCTCAGACTTGCTCTCGTTTAGTTGGAGGAAGTTCTGGGCCATCCAACACTTTATATCCTCGAGGCAGTGCGTGAGGCTGAGTAGATTTGATCGGTTGTTGGGTGTCAGGGGGAGATAGAGCTGTGAATCGTCTGCATAGCAGTGGAAGGAAATGCCGTGCCTTTGAATGACTTGGCCTAAGGGGAGCATATACAGGGAGAAGAGAATGGGGCCTAGGATGGAGCCTTGTGGAACCCCGCAGCAAAGGCTAGCTGGGGAGGAGAAAGAGTTGCCTATGCTTGTAGAGAAACTCCTATCTTTGAGGTAGGAAACGAACCAGCTCAGGGCAGTGCCATCAATACCAACCCCGTACTGTAGACGGTCAATTAGGATGGTGTGGTCCACTGTATCAAATGCTGTGCTGAGGTCGAGAAGGAGCAGGATTGCACAGTCGCCGGAGTCAATGGTGTGAAGCGGGTCGTTATGTACCTTCAACAAGGCAGACTCTGTGCTGTGGTGGGCCCTGAAACATGATTGGAACATTTCCAGGATGGTATTTTGGTGAAGGTAAGGCATTAGTTGATTTTAAATTACCTTTTCAAGGATTTTTGAAAGAAAGGCAGTTTGGAAATAGGTCTGTAGTTGCTAGGCAAGGTGGGGTCTAGGTTAGGTTTTTTCAGAAGGGGCTGGACCACCGCGTGCTTGAAGCAGGTAGGAACAGTGCCAGTGGCCAGAGAACTGTTGAAGATGGCGAGGATGCTGGGACCGGCTATTGCAATGACATCCTTCAGAAGGGCAGTGGGGACAACGTCGAGGGGGCAGGTAGCAGGTTTGATAGTGGAAACCAGCTTTACAAGGGAGGGTAGAGTAATGGGTTGGAAACAGTCTAATTTAGAAGAACAGACCAATGAGACAGCTAGGTCACCATATAACCATATAACAATTACAGCACGGAAACAGGCCATCTCGGCCCTTCTAGTCCGTGCCGAACACTTATTCTCACCTAGTCCCATCTACCTGCACTCAGACCATAACCCTCCATTCCTTTCCCGTCCATATACCTATCCAATTTATTTTTAAATGATAAAATCGAACATGCCTCCACCACTTCCACTGGGAGCTCATTCCACACAGCTACCACTCTCTGAGTAAAGAATTTCCCCCTCATGTTACCCCTAAACTTCTGTCCCTTAATTCTCAAATCATGTCCTCTTGTTTGAATCTTCCCTACTCTCAATGGAAAAAGCCTATCCACGTCAGCTCTGTCTATCCCTCTCATAATTTTAAAGACCTCTATCAAGTCCCCCCATTAACCTTCTGTGCTCCAAAGAATAAAGACCTAACTTGTTCAACCTTTCTCTGTAACTTAGTTGCTGAAACCCAGGCAACATTCTAGTAAATCTCCTCTGTACTCTCTCTATTTTGTTGACATCTTTCCTATAATTTGGCGACCAGAATTCTACACCATACTCCATAATTGGCCTCACCAATGCCTTGTACAATTTTAACATTACATCCCAACTTCTATACTCAATGCTCTGATTTATAAAAGCCAGCATACCAAAAGCTTTCTTTACCACCCTATCTACATGAGATTCCACCTTCAGGGAACTATGCACAGTTATTCCTAGATCCCTCTGTTCAACTGCATTCCTCAATTCGCTACCATTTACCATGTACGTCCTATTTTGATTTGTCCTGCCAAGATGTAGCACCTCACACTTATCAGCATTAAACTCCATCTGCCATCTTTCAGCCCACTCTTCCAAATGGCCTAATTCTCTCTGTAGAATTTGAAAATCTACTTCATTATCCACCACACCACCTATCTTAGTATCATCTGCATACTTACTAATCCAATTTACCACATCATCATCCAGATCATTGATGTATATGACAAACAACAGTGGACCCAACACAGATCCCTGAGGCACCCCACTAGTCACCGGCCTCCAACCTGACAAACAGACATCCACCATTACTCTCTGGCATCTCCCATTCAGCTACTGTTGAATCCATCTTGCTACTCCACCATTAATACCCAACAATTGAACCTTCTTAACCAACCTTCCATGTGGAACCTTGTCAAAGGCCTTACTGAAGTCCATATAGACAACATCCACCGCTTTACCCTCATCAATTTCCCTAGTAATCTCTTCAAAAGATTCAAGAAGATTAGTCAAACATGACCTTCCAGGCACAAATCCATGTTGACTGTTCCTAATCAGAACCTGTTTATCCAGATGCTTATATATATTATCTTTAAATACCCTTTCCATTAATTTGCCCACCACTGACATCAAACTAACAGGTCTATAATTGCTAGGTTTACTCTTAGATCCCTTTTTAAACAATGGAACAACATGCGCAGTATGCCAATCCTCCGGCATCATTCCCGTTTCTAATGACATTTGAAATATTTCTGTCATAGCCCTTGCTATTTCTACACTAACTTCCCTCAATGTCCTAGGGAATATCCTGTCAGGACCTGGAGACTTATCCACTTTTATATTTTTCAAATGTGTCAGTACTTCCTCTTCTTTGAATCTTATAGTTTACATAGCTACTCTGCTTGTTTCCCTTACCTCACATAATTCAATATCCTTCTCCTTGGTGAATACCGAAGAAAAGAAAAGTCACGGATGGGAGGGGAAATATTTGTTCTGATGTTCTTAACTTTGCTGGTGAAAAATGTAGTAAATTCTTTGCACTTAGCACGGGAGCCAGCTAAGCTGGTACTGGGGGCAGGACATATGACAGAGGTAATGGTACTGAAAAGGACCTTGGAGTTATGGACGTCTTCTTAGGGCTCTGGTGATGTCATTGAGCCAGGGCCAGCCTTTAGGCTTAGGCTTTTGCATTTTAAGAGGAGCAACAGAATCCAGGATGGAAGAGCAGGTATTATTGAATAAAGAAATTAGGTCGTCAGTGCTGAGATGGGGGGGAGGCCTCGATGGTGCAGATGTCGGGGGCGGCTATGAGAGCCTCAGAGAACTTACTGGTAGTCGAAGAGTTTACATAGCGGGAGTAGCGAGCAGGGAGATGGGAATTTGAGGGTGAGAAAGGCAGAGATGCATTGAATATAATTGCACTATGACCTGACAGACAGGCATCAATAATTTCTGTATTACAAATTGGGAGACCGGACGATAGCACCAGGTCTAGTGTATGGCCAAGCTTGTGCGTGGGTCCAGTGGTAAGTAGAGTCAGATTGAAGGACTCAACCAGGTTTATAAATTCACTCACAAGAGGCTTAGTGGGACAGCAGACATGAATGTTAAAGTCACCAAGAATCAGGACCCGGTCAAATTTGGGCAACAAGCTAGCAATAAGATCAGCAAATTGTGTGTTAAAGTCCTTATGCATTTTTGGTGGGCGATACGCAGGAACAATTAAAAGTGGACAGATTAGACCAACTATAATTAGTTGATGTTCGAAACTGGAGGCGGCAGTTGAAATGTTTCTTAAACACAGTGGCTAGGCCCCCACCGCGACCGGAGAGCCTAGGCGAGCTGAAAAAGTTACAGTTATCAGGACAGAGTTCCACGAGTGGAACAAGCCCACGAGGATTAAGCCAGGTTTCTGTGACCAGTAAGAAGTCCAATCCACGTGCGGTGAAGAAGTCGTTGAGGATGAAGGTTTTGTTCAGCAAGGATCTCGCTTTGATTAGGGCCACTTTAGCAGGGACTTCAGGTCAGTTGTGGTCCGGTAGCGGCTCCCACGCCAGCGGGCGGAGGTTCAGGGAAACCACGCCGCTGCGTTTCACACATGGCCTGGCTGGGAGCCCGCGGGCCAACAGACCGGGGACCGGAAAGATCGACCGGAGAGAGGCATACCTGGGCTCGAGGGACCGCCAATGGATGGAGCAGTAGGGCCGACCAGATCCGTCTTCACAGCGCTGGGCAATGTAAGCTGATGTTGAACGGGCACGGGCGAGAGTCTTCAACATTTCCAGGGCGCCCGCGCATTTACTCCGCCTCCTGGCTCGGCGCGCGTGGCGGCAGCCGCAAGGCCGAGCCCGTACACCCACCGGGAGCCGAGCGAGGAGCGAACGGTAGGGGAAGCTTTGTCCGGGGCTTTGCCGGGGCCTCGGCTGAAGATCACGACGACAGAGGCTCGGATGTCCAGGAATGTTTGGCGTTCGTAGACCAGGATTGACTGCAGGCCATACGGACAGTTGAGGTTGAGGTTGCTTTGTCCGGGGCTTTGTCCAGACGGGAGACGACAGGCAGCCAAACACAACGGCGTGGCCATCTTGTAACTATGGTTATGACAGAGGGATAATAGGGAAGCTGAGTGCATGGTGAGGAAGATGACAGATACAATATTTTGGCTTAGTTTATTGTCATGAGTACCGAGGTACAGTGAAAAGCTTTTTGTTGCGTGCTAACCAGTCAGCAGCAACACTATATATGATTACTATCGAGCCAGCCGCAGTGTACAGATACATAATAAAGGGGATAACCTTTAGTGCAAGATAATGTCCAATAAAGTCTGATTAAAGATGGTTTGAGGGTCTCCAGTGAGGTATATAGTAGCTCAGGATAGCTCTCTAGTTGTTCATAGGATGCTTCTGTTGCCTAATAACACCTGAGAAGAAACTGTCCCTGCATCTGAAAGAGTGTGTTTTCACATTCCTGGTACGTCTTGCCTGATGGGAGAGGAGAGAAGAGAGAGTGACCGGAGTGAGACTTATCCTTAATTATGCTGGTGGCGTTTCCAAGGAAGCGTGTAGTGTAAATGGCATCAATGGAAGGGATGTTGGTTTGTGTGATGATCTGGGCTGTGTCCACATTTCTCTGCATTTTCTTATAGTCTAGGATGGAGCTAAAAAATGTGAAGTCATGTGCAATGGTATATAAAACAGAAAAGAGTTTTTTTTATAAAATGGTGATAGATTGAGTGGTATTGTTCTAAAGGATCGAGCTATCCTTCTACAAATGCTAACGTATTGGTGCAGCAAGTGATCAGGAAAGCAAGTGATAAGGAATGGCAAGTTACCCTTTCTTTGAAAAAGGCATTAAGAAGCTTTACAGCAATCGTAGAGACCCTTTGTGAGATTGTAACCGGAGAATCAAGCGCAATTTCAGGCTTTTTAAAAACTTTTTAAAAAGATATAATTACGTTCGAGGGAGTACAGTGAAGTTAGGTTAGGACTAGGATTGGTACGTTTTTTTCTGTGAGGTGAGGTTGAATAGAACATGTCTGTATTCTCTAGAGTTTAGAAGAATGAGAGGAGAACTGGAGAGCTCATTACAATCCTGAAATACTTACTGGGCTGAACAAGGGAAATGCAGAGAGAATGTTTTCCCTCGTCAAAAATTCTCAGAATAACGGACAGCTATTTAGGATTTCTTCTTTTCATGTCCATCTTGTTATGAATGTTGACCTCGCTGTCATCGTCCATCCTGAAAAGGACGCAAGCTTCCGGCGACAATCGGTGGAAGCCATCACTTGTTGCAATAGATGATGGTGGTAGCAGAATTAGCTCAGGATACTTCCAGTTTCCAGCTCCACGATGTAGAAGCTTCTGCTATGGGGCCTATTTAGGACTGAGAAGTCTTCCCTTAGAAGGTGATGAATCTCTGGAATTGGGTACTCCGGAGGGCGATGAAGGTTCAGTCAGTGAGTTACTGCAATACAAACATCAATAGATTTCTGAAAATTAAAAAGAATGAATGGATAATAGGAATTGTACATGAAAATGGTACATTTGAAAAGTTCAGGCATGATCTTGATGAATGGCAAACAAGCTCCTATTTCTTATGTCATTGTATCTCAATACAGATACCGCTTCGCTGACCAGTACCAGCAGTATTTATTGCTTTAACTTAAGAACGGGTCGAGTCATAGAGAATCATAGAATCATACAGCACGGAAACAGACCCTTCGGCCCAACTTGCCCATGCCGATCAAGATGATCCATCTACACTAGTCCACCAGCCTGCACTTGGCCCTTATCTTTCTAAACCCTATGTTTTTTTGTTTTTAATTATTTGTAACAGTTTTAATGCATTTAAAATTAAATGCCACCTTTTCACAATCTACTTTTTAAATTATTTAAATTTATTCATTCTTTTTCACTAAAATATCTCCATTAGAGATCTTCTGAAAAATTATTCAAAGGAAGACCCCACCAACTCAGGTGGTTTAGTTTTGTTTAGAGATACAGCGCGGAAACAGGCCCTTCAGCCCACCAAGTCTGCACTGACCAGTGATCCCCGCACATTAACACTATCATACACATACAGTACTTGGGACAATTTACACTTATACCAAGTATGCAAACCCAAGCCAACTAACCCACAAACTTGTACGTCTTTGGATGCTGGTAGTCACGGACTCGGTGAGCCGAAGGGTCTGTTTCCGCGATGTATCTCGAAACTAAACTAAACCCACAGTTACAGTGTCTTAATCCAACATTGGTCATAAAGAAGGAACATAAGAAAATAGGATCAAGAGTAGACCACTCAACCATTTGTCCTGTTCTGACTTCAAAATAATTATTGCTGGGATGTCCAAGGCTGCATCTTGTAGGCTGGCACAGAGGCACAGCTGGTAGAACATTCATAGCGAGAGGATTTGAGTAAAGGAACAAGGAGGTCCTACCTCAGTTGTACAGACTCCTGATGCTACCGCACCTGGAGTATTGTGTGCAGTTTTGGCCTCCTAGTTTGAGGAAGGACATTTGTGCTATTGAGGGAGTGCAGTGTAGGTTCACCAGGTTAATTCCTGGGATGGCGGGACTGACATATGATGAAGGAATGGATCGACTGTGCTTATATTTACTGAAATTTAGAAAAATATAAAATTCTTAAGGGATTGGACAGGCTAGATGCAGGAAACATGTTCCCGATGTTGGGGGAGTCCAGACCAGGGGTCACAGTTTAAGAATAAGGGGTAGGCCATTTAGAACTGAGATGAGGGAAAACTTTTTCACCCAGAGAGTTGTGAATCTGTGGAATTCTCTACCACAGAAGGCAGTGGAGGCCAATTCACTCGATGTATTCAAGAGAGAGTTGGATATAACGCTTACGGCTAATGGAATCAAAGAATATGGGAAGAAAGCAGGAACGGGGTACAGATTCTGGATGATCAGCCATGATCATATTGAATAGCAGTGCTGGCTCGATGGGCCGAATGGCGTACTCCTGCACCTATTTTCTATGTTTCAATGTTTAGAGCAGCTGCCTTACAGCACCAAAGTTTTGGGTGCAATCTTGATCTCAGGTAGATTGTGTGTGGAGTTTGCATGTTCTCCCTGTGTCCGTTTGGGTTTTCCTCAGGGTGCTCTGATTTCCTTTCACATTCCAAAGTTATGCACGTTAGTGAATTCATTGGTGACAATCAATTACCCCGGTGTGTAGGTGAGTAGTAGATTTCAGTGGTGGGCAGTTCTGAAGAATGTGGGGAGAAAAAAAAAAGAGATTAATGTAAATGAGTGATTCATGTTTAGCCCACATTCAGAAGGCTGAAGGGCCTTTAACTGAGCTGTACCTCTTTGTACTTTTTCTGTGCCACTTCCTCATTATCTTTACTTTCCCAATCCTTCCACTGCACGATACAATCTTCCCTCAGGATTTAGTTTATGTAGCACCCATGGGATTGATAAAATCCGTTGAAAATTGACACTGCTCTGGTATAAGTACCTGAAGGGCCGCAGGCAGCAGAAGATCCAGACGGGCCACGGTTTGCTGCTGTCGCCTGGCGGCAGGCCTGGCTCACCCGCCATGTAACTGGGAATCCGCCTGGAATAGGAAGCCGCCAAACCCGGCTCCTGGTCATCCCGGAGGATCGGGAACCAGAGAGGAGGGTTGGAGGGAGTCAACGACAGTGGCTAACGGTAGAACAAAGGGCCAGTAAGAAGATACGTGGTTATTACCTTCTGCGACCTCAAGGTCAGCTGCAGGAGGAGCACTCGGGACATGAAGGTTGAAGGTGGCCGGGCGAGGAGAGGGACGACGGTTCACTGGACAATCCGGATCACGGCGACGGCTGCAATGTGCCTTTATGGCCAGCTGCAGCTGGGACTTTGAAAATGGTGCCGTATCTGGAGACTCTTGTGTATGGTCACAGTGGACTGTTTCTATACATTCAGTACTTCATTGGGGATTGTAGTTATGTATGATAATAATCTTACTGCGCTGTTTGCAAAAAAAGGAATTTCACTGTGTCTTGGTACATGTGATAATAAAGAACCATTGAACCATTGAACGATTGAACTCGAGGAAGTTCTCCACAGTTATTCTTTTGTTATCATGTCCCATTGAGGTGAATTCATTTATTCTCCTTTTTCCAGTATAAGCCTGCACCTCAAATTCACCTCCTTGAATGACATAAATGACCCACACATGTTTGAAACCTTCAGATGTCGAGGGCAAGAAATAGATATTTCTCTGTCAGGCCATGCACAGGTCCAATAGAGGAGAGGGTAAGACGTCTTGACCTCCAAAATATCCTAATTTTTAGTTTAGTTTAATTTAGACATACAGCATGGAAACAGGCCCTTCGGCCCACCGAGTCCATGCAGACCAGCGATGCCCGTGCATTAACCCTAGCCTACACACACTAGGGAACAATTTACATTCATATCAAGCCAATTAACCTACAAACCTGAATGTCTTTGGCGTGTAGGATCAAACCGAAAATCTCAGAGAAAATCCACGCAGAATGTACAAACTCTGTATAGACAAGCACCTGTACTCAGGATCGAACCCGGGTCTCTGACGCTGTAAGGCAGTAGATCAAACGTGATGCCACTGCCGCCTATGACCTTCAGTAGCTTGAAAGAGAAATAGGAATGTAAATTGTGTTCACTCCAACTTATCTGTGCAACTAAAGAGGAATTTGACATCAGCTTGGAACAATAAAGGGACGGTGGCCCAGAGGTAGAGTTGCTGCCTTACAGCGCCTGAGACCCGAGTTCATTCCTGACCATGTCTGTATGGAATTTGTATGTTCTCCTCGTGACCCCATGGGTTTTCTCTGGGTGCTTCAGTTTCCTCCCACACTCCAAAGACATACAGGTTTGTAGGTTAATTGGTTTTGGTAAAAATTAAATTTGTTCCTAGTCATAGAGTGATACAATGTGGAAACAGGCCATTCAGCCAAACTTGTCCACACCAGCCAACATGTCCCAGCTACACTAGTCACACCTTCCCACGTTTGGTCCATATTCCTCCAAACCTGTCCTATCCATGGACCTGTCTAACTGTTTCTTAAATGTCGGGATAGTCCCTGCCTCAACTACCTCCTCTGGCAACTTGTTCCTTGCACCCGCCACCCTTTGTTCGAAAAAGTTACCGCTCAGATTCCTTTTTAAAAATTTCCCCTTCACCTGTCCTCTGGTCCTCGATTCACCTACTCTGTGCGTCTACCCGATCTATTCCTCTCATGATTTTATACACCTTTATACACACCTGATATGATGTGATTTTATACACCTCAATAAGATCACCCCTCATCCTCCTGCACTCCAAGGAATAGTCCCAGCCTCCTCAACATTTACCTATAGCTCAGATCCTCTAGCCCTGGCAACATCCGTGTAAATCTTCTTTTTAACCTTTCCAGCTTGACAACATCTTTCCTATAACATGGTGCCTAGAACTGAATACAATACTCTAAATGTGGCCTCACCAAAGTCTTATACAACTGCAACGTGACCTCCCAACTTCTATATCAAGTGTATAGGATAGTGCTAGTGTATGGGGATCGCTGGTCAGTGTGGATTCAGTGGTGCAAAAGGGCCTGTTTCCATGCTGTATCTGTAAACTAATCTGTAAACTGATCAACGTAAATTGTGTTCACTCCAACTTATCTGTGTAACTGAAGCGTTGTCTGACAGCAGCCTGGGACAATAATGGGACTTGCTGTGATAATGCTGTAACCCAACCTTTGACTTTCTCAGTATGAACAAATAATGGTGGATAATCTCCAAATGAGTATATAATGACTGTTGCAGATGAATCTTGTATTCAACTGCAGTTTCCAGGATAGAGGATAACACACAAGATGAATACTGAGGGAATAAAAGCACAAAGCATTCTTACACAGAGCATTACGTGTACAGAACATTCTTATCGTGAGACCAATAGGGTTGCAGGGGCATTAACTTTAGAATCACAGAATTGTTTCAGTGTGGAAGGAAACCATTTGGCCCATTGTGTCTGTAGCAGCTCCACATGGGAGCAAGCCAGTTGCTCCATTTCCGCTGCCCTCTCCCCGTAGACCTATTTTTTCCCCTTCAGTTACATACTCAACCCCTTTCAAATGCTGCAATTGAATCTGCCTTCACTACCATCCTAGCCATATATTCCAGGTATTAACCCATCACAGTTTAAAATGTTTCACCTCTTGTCACTTTTGTTTTTTTGTATTCAGATTAAATCTGTGTCCTGTGTAGCTTGATCCTTTTGCCATTTGTATTAACTTTCTATTTGTCTATTAATTTCTTGATTTCAAATACCTCTATCAGATCTCCCTCACAACCTTTTCGATCCAAGGAAAACAATCCTTGGATCTTTTCACATGACTGGAATAATTTTAGAAAATCTCCTCTACACCCTCTCCAAAGTCTTCAAATCTTCCCTTAAAAAATGGCGGCGGGTGCTGTCTGTACGGAGTTTGTAAGTTCTCCCCGTGATCGCGTGGTTTTCTCCGAGATCTTTGGTTTACTCCAACACTCCAAAGACATATAGGGTGTGTATGTTAATTGGCTTGGTATAAACATGCAAATTATCCCTAGTGTGTGTAGGATAGTGTTAATGTGCGGGGATTGCTGGTCGGTGCGGACTCAGTCGGCCGAAGGGCCTGTATCCGCTCTGTATCTCTAAACTAAACTAAACTAAATGGGTGCAATATTGCATGTGTAACTGAACCATTGTTTTACAAAAGTTCATCAAGGTTTTGTTCTCCCTGTGCCTTGTGTCATTATGTATGAGGCCGAGCATTCTTTTTAACCTGCATTCACTAACTGTCCTGCCACTTTCACAAAACTAGACATACGTATCTCCAGATCTTTCTTTCTTACATCTCTTCCTCCCTCTATCGACATTCCTTTCTCTGGCTTCACAATTCACAATTCTTCAATCCTTTTGCCTCACACTTTTTTTCATCTCTGTGGCCTTTGTGCACCATTTGCCTATCAATGCACCTTCCCACCCCCCCCCCCTCCTCCCCCCCCCCCCCCCTCGCCTCGTCTGTGTTCACCTATTACCTGCCACACTTTGTCCTGCCCCTCCTCGCTTCTGGCTTTCTTCCCTGCCGCTACAATCGCCACCTGAAATATCTCCTATCCATGTTCTCTAGGGATGCTGCCTGACCCACTGAGTTACTCCAGCACTTTGTGCGTGTTTTTTGTAAACCGACATCTGCAGTTTTTTTGTCTCTAGATGAATCTCTTTGCTGAATGCAAGGAAGTGTAAAAGTAGAGATTCATCCAATTAAAAAAAATGTTAGTTTTCCTATCCTTGCTTCGAATTCCTCATTCTAAACCTGTGAACCTCTTCAGCTTTGCATATTTTGGGTCAATCCTAATCTGAAGTGCTGTTTGTGTGGAGATTTCACCTCCTCCAGTGATCATGTGGGTTTCTGACAGGTGCTCCATTTCCTTCCACTTCCTTATGATGTGTGGGTTAGTAGGTTAATTTGCGACTGTTAATTGCTCAATGAATGATAGAATCTGCGGGGATTTCATGGGAATATACAGAGAATAAAGTAGGATTAGTATGATGTTCAGTGCAGACTTGGCGGCTGAAGGACCTGATTTTTTTAGTTTAATTTAGTTTAGTGATACAGCGCGGTAGGCCCTTCCTAACCGAGCCCGCACCGACCAGTGATCCCCGCACATTAACACTATCCTACACACACTTGGGACAATTTACATGAACACCAAGCCATTTAACCTACAAACCTGTACGTCTTTGGAGTGTGGGAGGAAACCGAAGATCACTCACAGAGAGTGGTGAGTCTGTGGAATTCTCTGCCTCAGAGGGCGGTGGAGGCAGGTTCTCTGGATGCTTTCAAGAGAGAGCTAGATAGGGCTCTTAAAAATAGCGGAGTCAGGGGATATGGGGAGAAGGCAGGAACGGGGTATTGATTGGGGATGATCAGCCATGGTCACATTGAACGGCGTTGCTGGCTCGAAGGGCCAAATGGCCTACTCCTGCACCTATTGTCTATTGTCTATTGTCTATCATGGAGAAAACCCATGGGGCCAAGGGAAGAACGTACAAACTCCGTACATACAGCACCCGTAGTTGGGATCGAACTCGGGTCTCTGGGGCTGTTAAAGCAGCAACTCTACTGCTGCGCCACTGTGCTGCCGTTTTTGTGCTGTAAGACTCTATTACCTTAAATGTGCCGATGACTTAAAGTATACCATCACTTATGGCAAATTTCATGAACATGTTTCTGATGCAGAGCAGATTCTCACCCTCCGAGAATGCAATTAAACAAAAAAATAAGGTTGCATTCTCCAGAATTTTTGTGAATTGATTTTAGTGATTTCCCAACTTCCTGTTCTGCAAATCTGTCTTTCATTTCACAAATATTTACTATCCCAAAACTCACAACTAGAAGAATAGTCAGTTGAAAAAAAAATGTATGATCCAACTTTGATTTACTTAGAAAAACGAAGACAAAGTAGAAACAAGAGAATGCATATTAAAAGTTGAGACACAAGAAACTGCAGGTGTAGAAATCTTGAGCAAAGCACAAAGTACATGAGGAGCTCAGCAGGTCAGGCAGCATCTGTCCAGGGAATGGACTAATGACATTGGGACCCTTCTTCAGACCAATCAGTCTCAAGAAAGGTCATGACTTGAAACATCGTCTGTCCATTTGTGCCTGACCCGCTGATTCAATGCAGCATTTTGTGTTTTGTATGTATAAGGTAGCTTACGATACAATATGATACGATACGATAAACTTTATTTATCCCAGGAGATAAATTGATCTGCCAACAGTCATAAAACGCACAATACATGAAACATTAAATTAAAGTGATGAGTGGAAACGATTGGGTAGTGCAAGGATTTGGGGAGAGGTGGGTGGGGGTGGGGGGAGGGAGTCAGTGTACCTCACGACAGAAGGGGAGGAGTTGTGCAGTTTGATAGCTACAGGGAAGAAGGATCTCCTGTAGCATTCTGTCCTGCATCTTGGTGGAACCATTCTGTGGCTGAAGGTACTCCTCAGGTTGACCAGTGTGTCATGAAGGGGGTGAGCTGTATTGTCCAAGATGCTCTGCAGTTTGAGGAGCATCCTCCCCTCCAAATCCAGCTCCGCCTCCAGCATGGAGCCAGCCTTCCTGATGAGTTTGTTAATCCTGTTGGTGTCCGCAGCCTTCGCCTTAATTCTAGATTAGTGATTTCAAGATCACTGTACCTGTGCATATGACAATAAACTCAACTGGACGACTTAAAATGATCTAAGCAATTCATACCTGGATATGCTTTGCTTATGGACGCATTAAGATGCTGAACAATTGGTTCTATTAGATTGCAGTAGTCCTGGAACATGCTGGAGAAAGTGAAATGGAAACAGAAAATCTGGCAATACTGAGGGTACAGAGAAGATTTATGAGGATGTTGCCAGGACTAGAGGTACTGAGCTATAGGGAGAGGTTGAGTAGGCTGGGACTCTATTCCCTGGAGTACAGGAGGATGAGGGGTGATTTTATAGAAGTGTATAAAATCATGAGAGGAATAGATCAGGTAGATAGATGCACAGTCTCTTGGCCAGAGTAGGCGAATCAAAGAGCAGAGGACATAGATTTAAGGTGAAGAGGAAAAGATTTAATAGAAATCTGAAGGATAGATTTTTCACACAAAGGGTGTTGGGGGGTTGGAACAAGCTGCCAGAGGAGGTAGTTGAGGCAGGGACTATCCTAACGTTTAAGAAACAGGTACTTGGATAGGACAGGTTTGGAGGGATATGGGCCAAATGCGGGCGGGTGGGACTAGTAGAGAGCATGCTGACCGGTTGCATCATAGCTTGGTACGGCAACCTGAGCGTACAGGAACGGAAAAGGCTGCAACAAGTTGTAAACACTGCCCAGTCCATCATCGGCTCTGACCTCCCTACCATCGAGGGGATCTATCGCAGTCGCTGCCTCAAAAAGGCTGCCAGCATCATCAAGGACCCACACCATCCTGGCCACACACTCATCTCTCTGCTGCCATCAGGTATAAGGTACAGGAGCCTGTAATCTGCAACATCCAGGTTCAGGAACAGCGCCTTCCCCACAGCCATCAGACTATTAAACGCAACTCCAAACAAACTCTGAACTATAACAGCCTATTGCACTTTATCTGTTTATTTATGTGTGTGTATATATATATTCTATGGTATATGGACACACCGATCTTTTGCTGAGAACAGAACGTGATGTCGGTGAGACAGATATTTTTGTAAATCCAATACTACTGGTTCCACTCAGTATTAATAACGACCAGGGATCAAAAGGCGCTGCCAGGCAACGGCTCAGCAGCACCTAGTCCCCATATTTCTTGATGTGATATTTCTGAGTCTAAACAAATAGCGATTCCTCCGCTGGAGCCGCCGGCCATTGGTCACTGAGAATTTCAATCCGTTCAACCCCGGCTAACAAATTTATAAATTAAAAAAAATAAAAACAATGCATCCCCATCGTCTTCCCGAACAATGCACCATTCATTTCCACGCTGCGGTTTTAGACTCGAGTATGTTTAAAATATAATGTTGGTAAATTATTATTGATTGCTCGCCCAGCTGTTGCAATATTGACATATAGCTGGGGCTCGAATTGGTAATGTGTTCACTCTGCAGATACGGAAGGGCTCCTTGGGTATGTACTTTGCTGGGCGATTCTGTTGGAGAATAAGGGGAGGTGAGAGGAACAGCTTTCTCTGGATATGGCGAACTCGTGGGCAATAACGCTCGCTCTCGTCCCATTTCCCCCAACCACGCATTATTGCCGGATGCTCTGACCTTTCTCCGGTGCCATCCCCATTCTAAAAATATTGTCTTTTACAAAAGAAAAAGGGAAAGGTGCCTTACTGGAGTGGTATCCCGTGTTCATTGACACCGACGAGTGAACGTAAAGAAAAATCCGTACGCTGAAAGCGAATTCATGTGCTGAGCGCTTTCGCCCAGTGATAGGACATCAAACCAGTGGTGAGTACTGAATCAGACATCTCTTCATTTCTGGACTACTCTCATCATCGTTTCTTGTTTGAACTTTCATTAATTTTGACAATTTTTAAAAGAAACTGCTACCAGCAATATAAGATCAGCCAGTGGTTTATTTGCATCGGATGGTTCATACAATGATTAGACTTGACGAGTTATCTGATTTGGTATGTGTTTGGTGTTCTATTTGGGATTATAACTCGCAGGGTCTGAACTTTATCCCAGGGATTGTGCATATATATATTTTTTCGATTTTGTTTATATCGATAATGATCTGCACCCACAGACTGACACAAAAGGCAGCGGGCCAGTGTACTGTATGCCCGGGTCCTGTATCTCAGTGGAGCTGTATCTCTGTAACGGCGGAGGATCCTAACTCGGCCAACTCAAGAAACATGAGTGTGTTTCGCGTTCTTTTTTGTTGCCTAAGGGAATATCCGATCATTTTATGTGCATTATTAGTGGCAACGGTGTTCCGATTCACTCCCACCGTCCATTTTATGGTTGCTGGGTGCTCACCTTCTCTCCCCGTTGCCTGGATCACTTGCATGTACAGCCGGTTACATTGTAAGCTCCCTGGTTTCTGCTCGGGTGGTTGTGATTTCTCTGTTTCGATTTGGCAAACGAGTGAAAAGCTATCATCAAATTAAAAATCCTGCAGTAAAAGGCACACACCAGACGCCTGCTCTGTTTTGTGTAACGCTGCGGAGATATCCGTAGAAAATGGCAGGGAGGCTCCGATGAAGCTGTTATTTTGTTGTTGTTTTTGGCGGGGAGGGGGGGGGGGGTGGAGGGGTGAGATGAAACAACATGAAACAAACCGCGACAACAGAAAGGCATCTCGCCACACAAACGGCGGGATATGTTTGGGATGTTTGCTGGTTTATTTTAAATATAAATCTTCATAATTAATTCAATTCTTCCCATAATTAAACAGCTGTTTAAATATGGACAAAAAAGATCGTTTAATAGTAAACAAGATCCTTCGTCATTTCCAAACACAGATTGGGGGTCTTTGAGATTCAATGTTGGTTTCTGCTAGTGCGAAAAGTTGCTTTCACGTGGAAACTTGAATCAACGATTTCCATCCCTATTCCCATGGAAATCGTTGTTTCAAGTTTCCACGTAGCCCGCGGGTCACAAATCTCGAACTCCGCATTAACGTCTCAGAGATGTAATGCATATAGCGGGGGATGCGAGGAGATCGAATGGGGCTTCACTTGATAGAGATGCAGTCTACGGGGCTGCGCTTTCCAGAGACTGACTCCGGCAGCCCGCTGCTGCGGGGATCTCCGAGTGCAGTTGGAGCAGTATTGCTCGGGCTCAGTGGCATTCACGGTTCATTTGCCATTTTCTTCCCGACTCGTTAGCTGGGTTGAAAGAAAGCCGTTTCGGCCTTGCGGAAACATTCCGACTTGTACTGTGTTTTATTTTGACAACAGCGAGAAGGAGGGGGGGGGAGGGGGGGACACAAAATCTGGAGATGGGATTTTGAACCGAGTAGTTTTTTTTACTGTAAAATCCCAGTGTTTTATTTGTAGCCGGCCGCACGCAGGCGCTGGCAGCCGATGGCCCTGGGCGGGATACCGTGGAAAGCAGCGGTGAGGCTGCAGCTCGGTGCGTTGATGCCCGCACCGAGAGTAACGCTCCCGTCCAATGAGTACCGCTTCCCTCCACTCTGCAGCCTGCCCTCCCACCCGGAGCCTGTGTGCGAACGAGTGTGTGAGTGAGGAGGAGAGAAGAGGGTGGGGACCGCACGAAATCCCGCTCCGGGTTCCCCTCCCCCCCCCAGCTCAGCCCAGCCCAGCACTGTCCAGCCCAGTGCAATCCTAGCCCAGCACAGCACAAACCCAGTACAGCCGAGCCCAGCCCAGGACAGTACAGCCATGCCCAGTTCTGCCCAGCCCAGTACTGCACGGTACATCCTAGCGCAATCACAGCCCAACCAAAGTCAGCACAGCCCAGCCTAGTCCAGTACAGTACTGCCCAGCCCTGCCCAGCTGAGCTAAGCCCAGTACAGCACGGCCCAGCACTACACAGCACAGCCCAGACTAGCGCAGTCCAGTCTCAGTACAGGAGGCGATGGGGGCAACGCCTCCGCCGCCTTCAAACTCATATCCGGGATGCACAGGGGAGGAACTGCGCACTAACTGTGCTGTGCTGCGCTGTTCCTCTGCTCTTCTGCCGCCCCCCCCCCCCCCCCCCACTCCTTGTGGGTGTCCAGACCCTGGGCATCACTGGGGTACAATCTGTAGCATGGAGCTCCACACAGCATGATGCCTTCAGTTAGATATTATCGCCACCCTCACTGAATGTGGTCCTGAAGATTATTAACGAATGTCTTCTCAACCAAGCAATATTGCAGCCACCCAGGCCGGTTTCTGTTGTTAGACTTAAAATGCTGGAGTAACCGAGCAGGACAGGCAGCATCTCTGGAGAGATGCTGTCCTTCTCTCCAGAGATGCTGCCTGTCGCGCTGAGGTACTCCAGCATTTTGTGTCTATCTTTGGTGTAAACCAGCATCTGCAGTTCCTTCCTACCGCGGTATGTGCTGTTATTTGAACTGGAGCGAAGTTCCCTTTCACCCAGTGTACAAGGGATGCAAGTGGCCTCTCTTCCCTTGAATGGTCAGTAGCAGTTATCCATTATAAAAAACAAAAGCCCTAGGCGCAGTTTCCTCAGATCTAGGCGCTGATTCACGTGGTCACATCATCTAAATTCTTACCTCCCTCCTCACTTGCTGTAATATTAAACATTCCTAGTGTCCCAATTTGAGTGCCTATTTCCCAATTTCCAAATTCCCAATTTTCACTTGCACATTTCCACACGGGCATCCCATCCCCTTGGATTGGCGATGTATTCAAGAGAGAGAGTAGATTTAGCTCTGAGGGCAAACGGAATCAATGGATATGGGGAAAAAGCAGGAAAGGGGTAATGATTTTGGATGATCAGTCATGATTATATTGAATGGCGGTGCTGGCTCGAAGGGCCGAATGGCCTACTCCTGCACCTACTTTATATGTTTCTATCCAGTACCTGGTAGAAATGTGCAAATCCATAATTTCAGAAACAACGTAACTTATTTATCCGCATGGTAGTCGCGCTCAATTCCTGCACCCACCCAAGGTGTAACGTCAATTGTGGTAAAGATTTAAGGCGGCGGCGCCGGGGCGAGGGCAGGGGATCCTCATATTCGCTTTAGGACATCCCACTGTAACATGGTTATGTGTACATTGTGCACATCTGGGACATTTTGAACTGAGTGATGGGATAACATGGTGATCTAACATAGACATAGGCATCGGATGTAGTAGTGGCTTATGTTTCCCATCAAAGTAAACTGGGGATTGTGTTCAGCGCTAAAGTCACATTCCGTGAAAGAAGAGACCGGGGCTGAGATACCAGGGGGGCAACTTCCCGTGGATTGGAAGGCTGTTTTCGGCTTTATTTATAACTGACAACATTCTGTAGTCTGGAGAGGTTAGCAGTGTCTCTTTAGCATGAAAAACTGCGACCCCTGATCCCCACCCTAGGACATTGAGACATGGCGGAACCGTCCCGTTATCATTTTTATCTGACATTTGAAACGCGCGAATATTAGTAAGAAGGCACAGCAAAGAAAATAAATTGTGACCGACGCCATGTAGAAATGTGTATCCATCCAAAATCGAGCTTACTTCGTGCTCTACCACACCAGCACCTACATATTATTCAGTTCTCAAATATAATAATATTGCCATTATATCAGTGAATCAAAATATTTAGTCCGATCAGTTGAAAAGTGGGTTTGCTTTAGCCATCAGCATGACTTACCGACACCAGGGAAGAGACAATTGCAATGCAGTGCAGCCTATATTTCCTTCATTCAAGTGGGAAATATTTTCTTTTAATTAACCCCAGGCACGGATAAAATAAAATGCATATGATTTGTAATTTTAAAATTATAATTGAATAACAATTTCAGTAATGAGATTGCATTTAAACTGGCCCATTTTCTACTTCATTGCTAAAGCAGTCAACTACAGCTAATATATCAGGGGAGATAGGGATTATGTAATTAATATACTACAAATTTTATAATATATTCCTGTCCTGTCCGCTACAAAAGTGTTCATAGGATCAAAACCAAATAATTAATGAATCGTACTTAACCCATTTGAGGTTATATTTATAAATTTGAATGAAATATATTATTAGTTTTAAAGGTGTGACTGAAGAAGTTGAATAGCATCTTTACACTAGTAAGCACCCTTTCTTTTGCCAATCTAATTTTCAGAAGTCTCTGGGTCATTGGTCTTTGTTAGCAGAACAAGAAAGGGGTTCAATTTCACATAACCAGTTCAATGTGTTGAGCCCCGGATGAAAAGATAAGGATAAACAAATGTAAGATTGGACAAACTATCATAGATATATCTGCGAGCAAGGCACAAATGACTGGAAAAATTCATATCATGCAGCACCCGTGGAAAAATAAACAGTTAATGTTTTAGATCGATGAAGGGACTATGACTTGAAATGTTAATGTTTTTTTCACGGGGGCTACCTGACTTGCTGACTTTCCATCATTTTCAGTTTTTATTTCCCATTTCTAACATTTGAAGTCATTTGATTCTCTCGAAAGGCCATTCGTTTGATAGGTATAGAATGATACTGTATATGTATAATGGCTGCATGATTATTATGTTTTCAGCTACAGCAGACTGGATATTACTTTGTCAATCATATTTAATATTAAGTTGGCATTTACTGGTCTTGTCTAGCTGCTGCAAACATACTGAGATGCAGAATTTACAGTGGAATTGGAAATCAAAGGACCAAAAGATAAATTACTGACATTCTGTAATATTGATTATAGACTATAGCAATCTTTAACTCAATTATTTGATAGGTACATTTTCAGCTATGCACATCTTACACTATAAGTAAAATTAAATGATCACTTTCAGCGGTAGTGGGGATAAAAGGACTAACTTGCTGCTGCAGGGAGGAAAAGCTGTCAGCTTTATTGGATATGATAGCGGAAAGCTTTCAAATGAAATAAACTGATGGGATTTTTAAAGAATGCATCGTAGAAGGGAAATTGGGGATACTTTGAGGGGAAACTGGAGCAAAAGTATGAAAGGTGGAAAGAGGATTCTCAATTCTATGGAAGTGAGACAAGATTTTTGAGATGTAAAGATAATAGGAGAATTGTATACAAGATGGATGGAGGATGTTTATGGACATGAAAGACGAGACCTCAGAATTGAAGCTGCTGCTAACAAAGGTATGGCAGGGTAGAAATGCCAATCAAATGTCTAACTACAGCCGCTCTTGGAAGGCTTTGAGTTATGTGCACTCGGGAAATTATCCTAATGCAGAAAGAGGCAAAATGGCTAAGGTATTCAGGACCTAACATAACAGTTTAAAAATTTAACCAGTTATGGAAAAATATTTTATTTTCTCCACATCATACTTAATGGTAAAGCATTGTGGATTGCATATATACTAATGGTTTGAATTGTCACTATTCCAATGGCTCATTGAAATAATGTTGCTCAATAAAGCTGAACAGCTGCTGGACGCATTGAGGGAATAGTGAAACCTTGAGATGGTGATGGTGAGACTCTGAATCATGGAGATATCAATTAATCCGCGAAAATCTCTACATATCAGAGATGTGGAGAGGATAAGAACGGATTATAGAAAAGGTGTGGAAGGACATTAATTGTACACAAATTGGTTAGAAATCTTTGAACATACGCAGGCAAATATCAAATATCAAATTGCAGATCTTGACCAAAAGTAGGTTTGTGGGAAAATTTTGAAGGCCCAGCAGAAAGGCTGAATGTTTAGTTTCAAAGCATGGATCAGTTCAGAAGATTGGAAGCAAAGTTATTTGTCTTGACAATTGTGATGAAATGTTTTAATCCATTCATGTGAATATTGAAACATATTTAATTGTCAGAAAAATGTTCTAATGTCTAGGCAGATCATTATTCAGTTTGTTTTGTGGTAATGTGCTATTCATGTTTTGAGTGAATCTGGTTCATTATTTTCCCATTATCTTGCTAATAAATTTAGACAGAAAATTCATTGCAGTTTCTTTTTATCTCAGTGAAGTAAATTGCATGGTGCAGAAATGGATTATTGCGCAGTAGCTCTTGCTAATGGCATTTTAAATCCATTTCTTTCATTGAACTAACTTCAAATGAAATACAATAAACAGCAGAAAAGACTAGTGGAAGGAAAAGTGGAAGGAAAATTGGTTGCTTGATCTTTCAAGCTGTTTTCTGTTGCCCTGTATGGCCAATCCTTGTATAAGAATTTTACGAAGCATCTTATTCGCAGTGTAAATCATTATCTCAACAATTGCATTTTTTGAATAAATTCAGGTACTTACAGCACTCACAAAAGTTTCATATTCCATAAACATTTTAAAATCCTGAACATGGCTCACTCATTTCTCCAAGATTGATTCAGTGTATTTTCTGTTTTACCACCACTTCCACTATTATAAAAAGACACACAAAGAACTGCAGATGCTGGTTTATAAAAAAGCACCACTAAGTGTCGGAGTAACTTAGCGGGTCAGGCAGCATCTCCAGAGGACATGGATAGGTGACGTTTGGGGTTGGGTTACTTCTTCAGATTGATTGCAGTAAGGAGGGGAAAGAGATGGGGATGGGACAAAGCTGCTAGTGAGAGGTGGATATAGGTGAGAGGGGGTTTATTGGCAAATGGGTAGAGAGAGGCCAGAGACAAAAAGGAACAAAAGGGTGTAAGTTAAGGAGAGAAGAGGAGTGAAATGTGAAACCAGGTGAAGGGATATAGATTCGAGGGGAAAAGGGACAGGATAATGGGAGAAATGGGTGCGCACCCGAGTAGATCTCAGGCTGTCTTACCTTAAATTGGAAAAATAATTGAAATTGAAATTGTAAAAAATCAAGCATATAGCCACTATTCTATTACTGAATGTTAGAATGCTCTTGATTCCTCTTGTACATCACGATTCCAGCAATCAGTACTCTTCAACTTTAGATTTTGTACTCTTTAGAACAGTACTTTTCCCACTCTTCAACTTTAGATTTTGTTTGTTTCCTTTGACATGTCCTTCAGACATAGATTTTGCTTCGGAGTCACGTGAGTGATTCCGTGAAGAAGGCCGTCAACCCGCATGCGCGTCATTACATCTGGCGCATTGCGCAACGCTGACTGGCAAGGGCGCTGCTTCTGCCAGCGAAAAGTTTAAACCTAAAGGTAAGTTTTCATCTTATTTTCAAGTTATGCTTTCTTTTGCAGGTGTCTCTATTTACAGAGTGTAGGTGCAGGAGTAGGCCATTCGGCCCTTCGAGCCTGCACCGCCATTCAATATGATCATGGCTTATCATCCAAATCAGTATCCTGTACCTGCCTTCTCTCCATACCCCCTGATCCCTTTAGCCACAAGGGCCACATCTAACTCCCTCTTAAATATAGCCAATGAACTGGCCTCAACTACCTTCTGTGGCAGAGAGTTCCAGAGATTCACCACTCTCTGTGTGAAAAAGGTTTGTTGTGCGGATATGCATGATCTGCCACAGTGGTGGTGGTGGCATATGTTAGTCACATGGGTGCAATCAAGTCAAAGTATCCTGTCATAATTTACCCAACTTTATTTGGCACTGGTGTATCATCACGTAAATCAATGACAACACAGAATGGATGTTGGATCACTAAGTATTTTATGACATTATGGCTTGATGGAACACCAAATATCGATATGTTTGCATCCAGACTCATTCACCAGGTTGTAAAGACATGTGGCATCACAGTGGCAAGAGATACATTCTCGCTACATGAGGGAGGAATGTTCTTTTGTGTCGTTGCTCCATTTTGCCTCATCAGTCGGGTCTTGCAATGATTCAGCAAGATCCTGCTTTAGGGGTTTTTCGTACTGTCTGACTGGCCTGTGTAGCTATGGTTTACCGCAAATGTTGGGAATTATAGTAGAACCTTTTATGGGGTTTCTAAACATAAAACTTGCTGGTTCAGCCTGGGACTAGGGGGAACCAGCCTCTGTATGATTAATCAATTCATTGCCTTACAGAATCTGAGAAGACAGCTCCTGCGGCTTGGGTTGTCAGACCAATCCATGTATGTGCTCACTGCAGAGTGCAGGGATAGCAGCAAAAAAGCAGTACATTTCCTCTTCAGGAGATGGGAAGCGTTATGTTTAAATGCTATGTTACATATAATACGGCACGGACACCAACGTCTTAGAGTTCATTTTAAATGGGCCCTTGACAATAAATTAAGTTATAGTCCCATTAACTGTGCTCAACGTGCTTTCTCATCATATTTGCTGCAGCGAGCGGGACCCAGCTCTGTCGGGTCTCACCGTCTGATTCTAGTTTATTAAGGATATCTTTACACATGTTCTCCCAGACCCAAGTACACGGAGTATGGGATATTGACATTGTGTTGACACTGCTTCGCCAGGGGGCTCCAGCAATATCCTTATCTTTGGCTCGGGGCTCATAAGGTATACCATTGGTGCTGTTCTCAGCGCAACGGGTCCAGTCATTGTATAAATTGGGACTGGACAGGATGGTTATACCTGCTAATAATATATATTTCATGTTTACGATTTAGTTAGGCAGGGCAGCCCAGGGGTGTCAGGTCTCAAGCTAGTTCTCATGACATACTCCACGCACCTTCGGTTATGTGTGGTCACACATTCACAACATTACATCAGGGTCACCTAGAGCCTTAGAGGCTCTCATACTAGCTATGTTTATTAGTTTCTAATAACCTCATAAGAAGGTATCAGTTTAGACCATCTCCAGGTGGTTCAAACGGGGTTTTGGCTTATACAGGAGTAGATACTAATTTTCTAATCTCACTCCACCAGGGCTGCTACTTCTTCAGCAGCAGGGGTTATGTACGGTCCTCTGGACCACATCCTGCCAACTGCAGGATGGTCTAACGATCGAGTTTCCAAACATTTTATTTTTAACCCATTGCCAGACCAGGGGTATTTGCCAATTTTCTTTAGGTTCTATTTTATAGTTTCCCTGGGATTAGAGGGGTTACTATTATTATTATTTGTTCATTTATTAGCATCAGCATGTTTTAGTCTATGTCATGTCTGTATGCATTATGAATGTTTCCCTTATCTGTGGTCAACTGATGCAGTCGTGCTTGTGTGGACTCGTTTTTTCCACGGCATGAAATCACAGAGATTCAAAGTCTTCATGGAATCACTCACGTGACTCCGAAGTAAAATAGTAAGATTAAACGAGAACGTACCAGTTTGAAGTTTGATCTTTATTTTATGAGGAGTTACGATGAGCGATTACGTGTCCACTGCTCCCACCCTCATATTATAAAGGTCATCTGGTAGTTCTAGTCTTCTTTAATCTTACTATGTTACTTCAATTACTGTTATCTGTGATTTCACACCGCTGCTTTGAAGATTGACGCGCATGCGGGTTGACGGCCTTCTTCGCGTAATCGCTCCTCGTAACTCCTCATAAAATAAAGATCAAACTTCAAACTGGTAAGTTCTCGTTTAATCTTACTATTTTGTCATGAACCAGCCTTTGCCACCTCCTTTCAACTGCCATCACCATCACATTTATCACAATCTCTCCTGTAGTCCACCCTATCATAGACCTTTACTTAGTTCTCTCCCCCCCCCCCCCCCACCCCCCACCACCACATTCTCCACAACTTTAGAATTGTTTCATTTCTAATATTGGCCTGTTTCCATGAAAAGTCATAAATGGGAACATATTAACTCTAGTTCTCTCTTCTCAGAGACCTGTTGAGGACTTCCAAACAATTTTTAATTTTATTTTAATGTTCAGTCCTATCCAACAACAAACAGCAATTTGCCAAATCTGGTTGCAAATGAGCTCAATAGGCTGCCAGAAAAGAAAACGTGTGAAACATTTGAGGAATATTGGGATGCTATAAAGAGGAAAATCTTGTTCTTGGAGGTTTTGTCTAATAGATTGCCTGGACCTCAGTCAATAGAAACTCAATGGCATCAATAATTTGGAACAGCATTAGAAAATTACAATAGGAAAGTACATTCATTGACAGTCATAAATAAAGACATAAATACTTAACAATTTTGACAGCATCTCTAGAGGGGAAAGTCAATGACCAGAAAAATGGGCAGATAATTTTACTTTCAAAAGTAAGTTTTGTTCAACTAGTTTAATTTAGTTTAGTTTAGTTTATTGTCATGTGTTAAACCGTTCGTGAATATTGAAGTATATGTAATTGTCAGTCTAAAGTGAAAAGGTACAGTGAAAAGCTTTCATTGCATCCTAACCAGTTATCAGAAGGGCAATACATTAACATCCATTTTTGAAAAATAAGCATTTAAATTGATCACTGAATGTACATAATATAATATTCTTAGGCAATGCAAATGGTCTTGATTGAAATGTATACAAATAATTATTTTACAAATTGCCAGTGGATAACAAAAATGAGCCAAGGCTGAACAACTGGGAAAAGTAAAGGTGTCAGAAAATAGTTGCTCACGGATCCAGAATAAAGTGGGTTGAGCGAATAACATTTCCAATAACAGACCTGTAATGTGAACTTAAGGCAAAAGGAGATGAAGATAAATTATTGACTTCTGAAAAAATTTCTGAGCTGCAGGAAATAGAAAATAGCGACATTAATTGTGAGTACACTAATTAGCAGTAAGTGCTGTGTTATGCATCCCACAAAGATCTGTTTAGGAACCTCAGCCGTTTACTCCACTTACTAATGACTTGGATGACCAAAAAGGAACCACATTCTTAAATTAACTTTTGACACCAAGAAAGGTGTAATTCTTAGCATGTACATGAAAGTGTGAAATTGCAAAGCAATATTAATAGGTTGGATTCATTAATTGCAATGTGGCTATCTGCCAAAAAGATCATTGTGATCAAAAGCATTTCCTGTGCTCTTCTGTTCTATGTTCTATTTTATACTTTCTAAATGGTGAAACGCATGAGGCAGTGAAGAGAGTCCAAAGGGTCTGCTTATGCCATTAAAATACCACTAGTAGGCATAGAAAATAATCAGAAAGTCCATCGGAATAGATGTTTTTATTTCCTGTGCTCTGTAATAAAAGAGGGAGTTAAGTGCTTCTCAGACCTCATCTAGAGACTTTGAGCAGCTCTGGACAACACCTTGCGAAAGATATTTTGGCCCCAGGCAGAATGATAAGGGTTTTTTTGTTGTTTTTTTAAAATATTTTTATTTTATTAGAAGTAAGTACAATTGTATACAATCATATTTTCATAATACCTTTTATGTACAGCTTCTTATTTTAAAAAAAATTTGAAATAAAGAAGAAAAAGAAAAAAGTTAGATAATGAAAAATAGAAAAATGTGAGATATATAGTGTGTGAAAAAGAAAAATAAAGAATGAAAAAAGAAAGTTGAGACATAGAAAATAGAAGAAAGAGAATAAAAGAAGAGAAGAGAAGAAAAGAAAATAGAAGGAGATCATTTATAATCTTGACCATCCGCAGTCACGGATTAGCTTTTACACCTGTTTTGCACCATATGTTTCCAAAAAGACGACAAATGGAGACCAACTCGTTATGAATTGGTCAAATTTATCTATTAGGAGGAATCGCATTTCCTCAAGATGTGCGGTATCCAACATACTTGCAATCCACATTTTGAGCGTTGGTATTGGTGTATTTTTCCAAAATTTCAATATTAATTTTTTTGCTATTATTAAACCATAATTAAAAATTGACTTTTCAGATGAGCTCAATTTGTTCCCGTCTTCCATTACCCCAAATATAATCAATTCATTATTGGGTTCCATTTTTGTCTTAAATAATTTTGTAAATATTTCGAAAATATCACTCCAAAATCCATGAAGTTTTATACAAGAAACAAAAGAGTGTGTTATAGTTGCGTCTTGGGTTAAACATTTATCGCAAATGGGCGATATATTTGGATAAAATGTATTTAATCTTGTTTTTGAGTAATATAATCTATGTAAAATTTTTAATTGGATTAGGTTATGTCTTGCGTTAATCGAACACTTGTGAATGTATGCAAATACTTTTCCCATGTAGCCTTCGTAATTTTTATCAATAATTCCCGTTCCCACTCTTCTCTAATTACCTCGGTCACAGATAAGGGTTAAATTACAAAGAGGCGCCTATGGCCTACCTCGCAAAAACCACCTTGATTATCCATAATCAGCCCTAATCGATCCAAACGTATATCTTATTACTCAGAATCCTCTCCAGTAAATCATCCACCAGAAAGGCAAGGCTCACATGTCTATAGTTCCCAGGCTTTTCCTTGCACCCCTTCTTAAATAGAGGAACAATATTAGCTACCAATGTTTTTTTATGTTGGTTAGCAGATATATGTTGAGAGGTCATAGTCCACAAATTAGAACCAGGCTTCTGTGATGTGCCACTTCAATTCCACATGCAAAGATAGCAATTGTGTCCAATTGTTCATTTTATTTTTGTGATTAGTAAATTTCTGTTTATAGAAAATATTAAGGGAAAGGGAAGAAAGGTAGGTGTACAGGTTAGCCATCCAGATGGCTCTGCATCCAAGCTCATGATTGAAAATTCCAAAAGAGAAAATTGAACATGAAAATGGAAAGAAACTTGCCAGAGTTTGCTTATATGTCCAAATAGGTATAAGACAGTAGTAAGTAAAGCAAGCACCGCGGATTATATCCCCAGATGATAACATATTCCTGGCCAGATCCTAATCATGGTGTTAGTTTCAAAATGCAGCAGCATGTGGAAGAAAGCAATGAGACTATTTGTGGTGATGCAGGGGAAAGTCATAGTTCTGGTCCCTGGTATTAGAAGGAGAAGTTGTGTATGATATAAATTGGATTTCCAGTGTAAAAAAGATGTTTTGGGGAAGAATCTAACAGGACACAAAGCTATGAAGTTTGTCCCAAGCTTTTCTCTGTTAAGCTACCTTTGGTTTTCTGAATTGTCGCCCACTTTAAGCCAGGGCAGTCGTCTACTTTAAACATGTATAACTAAATCATTTTGTTGGATAATGTGACATCATGCTTTTTTAAATTCAATCATTTTTGGTATGATAACATTGGTGGTGTGACCAGCTTTTATTGTGCTGGTCTAATAATCATTGAGTAGATGGTGGTGAGTTATCTCCTGGAATTCCTGCAGCTCTTTTTGTGAAGGTATGTCCACAATACCATTGGACATGGAGATCCAAGATTTAGATTCAGTGATGATGATGGAATGGCAATATCTATTTCTAAATTGGGTTGATGTGTCATTTGGAGGAATCTGGAGGTAGTCTGAAGTATCTTGCCCTTATCCTGATGAATTTGGGAATAGCAAAGGCAAGTAACTGCTATGTTATTGTAACTGCTCTTGAATAGACACTACCCACTGCGGCCATGGTAGGCCATAGATGGAGGGAATCGATGTTTTGGGGCAACTGCATTGTCCTGATTTGTGTCGATTGTCTTGAGTGTTGTTGGGCAGCGCTTATCCAGGCATGTGGAGAGAATTCCGTCAGATTCCTGACATTAGCTGGATGCAAAGCCAGTTTTACTTATCCTTTAAAAAGGTAGTTGATATAACATTATAATTACCGAAACAGAAACAGGAATGCACTTTTTATTATTATGGTTATATTGAATAGTAGCAGGAAGCAGGAACGTTTTCAAACAGTAATCAGCATCTTACTGGGTTAGCAGGCAACAAAAGCTTTTCACCGTACCTTGGTACACATGACAGTAAACTAAACTAAAATAAATTAATGAACTATAACGGGGAATGTTGTATAAATTATTTTTTGTTGGTTAATTCTAATTGAATAACTGTATTCATAGTAAATTCCCTACCAAAAGAATGTTTCTCATTGAGGCTCCTCTTTCTGTCAATAGGTTTTAGAGTTCAAGGCTTGCTAGTTAATATCCTGTGAAAGAAGAACTACCCTAAAAAAACATGTAGGAACAAATTCTCAGACTCTTCCCATTCTGCCTTATCTCACCATATACGAGTGTTTTTGGTGATGGTCCATTAGATACTGGATTATCAATCCATACCAATATATATACCAAAATATATATTTTTTAAACTAGACTCTAATATTACTAATTATATTTGGGACTACAAAGCACATAGAATTAAAATAAATCATTTGTGTAAACCTAAAGATGTAGGGGGACTTGCACTGCCTAATTTTTTATATTATTATTGGGCAGTGCATATTAAGAATATAATTTATTGGTTGGACTGTCCTTCTCAACAGATGGAATGGATAAGAATGGAGAAAGAGGATTGTTTTCCGTACGATTTAGGAGCGATCCTCTTCTCCCCGATAAAATTGAATAATACATTATATAAGAAGAATCCAATTATACACAATATAATTCGAATTTGGAAACAAATAAAATTAACTTTAAAATTAAGAAACTTATCATCATTAACACCAATAGTGAATAATCCGATATTTAAACCATCTTTTATGGATAAAACATATAGACAATGGGAAAGATTGGGAATTAAAAAGGTGGGTGACATGTATGAAATGGGAAATTTATTATCATTTCAACAATTAAAATCAAAATTTAATCTGAATAATAACCAATACTTTAAATATTTACAGATATGTGACTTTATAAAAAAATATATACCAAGACTACAGAGCATAATGATAGACCCACTGGAAGAAGCAATGAATATTAAGGCGGACTCACAAAAATTAATATCATATTTATATAATAATATTCTTAATAGAGAGTTGCCATCAACAGAGGCAATTAGAGAAGACTGGGAAAAAGAATTAATGGCAAAAATTTCTAAAGAAACATGGGAAAGGTATTTGATATATATACATAAATGTTCGATTAACGCTAGACATAATTTAATTCAATTTAAAGTATTACATAGATTATATTATTCAAAAGTTAGGTTGAATAAATTTTATTCAAATATTTCTCCCATCTGTGATAAATGTCTTTCTCAAAATGCCAATATCACACATTCTTTTGTTTCTTGCGCAAAACTTCATAGATTTTGGTGTGATATATTTGATATATTCACTAGTTTATTTAAGATAACAATGGAACCTAACATGGAAATGATTATCTTTGGAGTAATAGGAGATGGAAACAAATTAAATATATCCCAAATTTCATTTTTTAATTATGGTTTAATAACAGCAAAAAAACTCATACTTAAATTTTGGAAAAATGCTACTATACCAACACTTAAAATGTGGATTGGTAATATATTGGAAACTGCCCAGTTGGAAGAAATGAGACTCCTCCTAATAGATAAACAAGACCAATTCTTAACGAGTTGGTCTCCATTTGACCTTTTGGATTCATGTGGTGTAATAGTATCGTAAAATTAAAAATTCTGGGTTTGGGCGAAAAATGATTAAGAATATAAAAAAGCATTGACTTGTGGCGAGGGAGAATCTCCTTTCTGCTTCACTTTCTCACTTATTTATTTTCTTTACCTCACACTCACTAGACTTTCCTTTACTCTTCACTACTTCTTTCTTTCTCATTTCTTTCTTTCTAAAAATAAAATATAAAAGGAAGTTGTACAAATAATGTTATAATAATTCTGGGAACCTGTAAATAGGTACCATCAAAATGTAATGTACTTACTTCTAATAAATAAAATAAAAAAAATTAAATTAAAAAAAAGATACTGGTTTATCCAGAACAATGTTCCTCATAATATTCGCCAAACCTGTTGAGATTAAGCTGGTCATTATAAGGAGCTCAATAAAATTAATTGCCTTTCATGAGAATTTGTTCATCTTTATTTTCACACAACAGTAACATTTTATTTTACATGTGTCCATTTTTTTTGCCTTTTAGCAGATCATATTTCCACTGTTTGAAGATAACCTGCGACTTCTGAATGATTATTGTTGCACTGAATATAGAGCAAATGCTATAATCTTATTGCAAGGACACATTTATAATGTATGTAGCAAGCATACGAGCAGCCATTCATTCCTGGTATTTAGTGGCGAGTGGGAAAAAATGCTTGTTTCTTCAATGGCTGCAGAGTAAACAATCCCGGTGAAGAGTTCTGTAATCTTAATGAATATACATCAGTGGGTTAAAGGAAGTGTTCTTTATTTGAAACATTGTGCCGTGCAGTCGGAGAATAATGACTTCTTCATATTCTGTACACAGGATTATACAAGTTTAGGATTACTTTTAATCTTTCCATTATTTACTGTCCCTCCCTGGTTGCCCTGCAGGAGATGACGTTGAACAGGGTGGAATTGGGTTCCTGCCATGGAGAGGATATATTGTCATATTTTAATCATTATATCTTTATCGGATCCCTCAGTACACTAATTTTAATTTAAATGGATTTAAATGTTGGGCTTGAGAAACACAGAGCTGGGATTAACTGGATGAGGACATGTCACACCCTGGCCTTCCCTCTTCACCCCTCTCCTATTAGGCAAAAGGTATAGAAGTGTGAAACTGCACACCACCAGATTCAGGGACAGTTTCGTCCCAGCTGTTATGAGGCAGCTGAATCATTCTACCAGGGAGCAGTCCTGAGCTACTATCTACCTCTTTGATGGCCCTCAGACTATCCTTGATCGGACTTTGCTGGCTTTACATTGCACTAAACCTTATTCCCTTATCATTTATTAATACACTGTAAATGGATTGATTGTAATCATGTACTGTCTTTCTGCTGACTGGTTAGCACGCAACAAAATCTTTTCACTGTACTTTGGTACATGTAACAATAAACTAAACTAAACTAAAGTCTAAACTAAACTGACTGCAGAAGTTCTCTTCTGGAGAGCCGGGAGAAACAGGAATGTTCTTGCCCGTTCTTGGATTATTTTGATGATCAGAACCACGCTTTTCAGTCCTGGTCCCCATCTTCTAATCCAGTTTCCAAACCTCCTGTCCTGCAATTTGTTGCCCCTTTCAACCTTCAAAAGTAATGGTTTGATGATCCCACCTCTCTCCAATCTCCAAACTCAAGTCTCCTGATAACCATCTCGGCTGCAATTCAAAGACATCCCGTCTATCCCTACCTCTCTCCTGATTCAAGTGACAACCCCCCTCCCCCACCCTTAATCCTTGATCTTTCCCAACTGTTCTCACTGTGGCCTCCTCCTATTCATTTTCCATCATCTGCTGTTGCCAGGCAGCAACCAGAATAACATACCCATAATCAGGTCCTGCCATGAAATTCATTGGGATCTCCTCATCCTCAAGATTTCCAGGTCCACTCTCACCCAACTCTATCACACCCTCATTCACTCATTAAGTAACAGGACTATAAGCTCTGATTCAACAGTTTCAACCAAACTTGTGTTCACTGTCACCAGGGCCATTTCTTTTACACAGCGACTCTTCTGATAAAATACATTGTATATAATTATTTCAGTCAGAAATACAGTCTCTATTATGATTGTGCTTGATATTATTCTTGTGCCACTAATTAAAAATTGCTCACTAAATTGCAGACCTAAGGATAAATCCAACAGAATTCAGTTTCAGACAGTATATTTCTGCAAAATTAGATGTTTTGTGAAGGTGACTTTAAAATACAAAGTTAGTGGGGGGAAAAGCAACTAATTATAATAAAGTGGTACTCATACTACAGGCATCAATTGCCAACGCAGCAGGGACACTTTTATACTTCTCAGTGTATTATATTTAAACAGTTGCTCTTCTGCCAAACTTCTTGGCAAAGGCTTTTCATTCAGTATTACTTAATGGTCCTGTGGGAATACTACAGTATTTTATACCAAAAAAATAATCAATAATAATTTACTGAGTGAAGTAATGTTTAGCAGAATATAAAGCTTTCCTTAACATAAAAATACTCTTGAGAATCAAAGAAAAATAGCATTGTAATGAGATGACCATTCTTTGAGAAATCAATTTATAAAGAAGTAGTTTTACTGAATCTTAAGATCAGCTATGATCCTCAGTTATCAATTTATTGAAATATAAATCAAAATTCTACATATATGTGGAATGCCCTTCAGGAAGGAGAAGGACATGGAAGGTAGCGAGATCAGGGAGAGCAGGAAGAGTACATCTTGATATCAAAAAGGAGGTGTTGAGTCTTTAGAGAAAATGAAAATTAATGTCCTGGGGGCCTGATGGGATCTAACACAGATTATTGAAAGAGGCAAGAGAGGAGATTGCTGGGGCTCCGCATCCATCTTGGCCACAGGTGAGGCCTCAGGAGAACTGGAGAATGGTCATTGTCGTTCCTTTATTTAAGAATTACAAGAGGGACAGACCAGAAAATTATAAGCTGGTGAGCCTGACAGCTGGTAGGGAAGTTGGTAGGGTTATAAACTGGTAGAGAAATTATTGCTGATGATTCTTAGGGATAGGATTTACTCATTTCTAGAAACGCCTGAATTTATTAGGGATAGTTAGCATTGGTATGAATCTTGCAAACTTGTTAGAGATCATTTTTGAGGAAATGACAAAAATGCTATTCAGTTATTTGGAGAATAAAATCCAAGGCATAATTCCATAAGTGAATGTTGTATGTTTGAAAAGGTGTGCCCCATTCAAAATTAACAGGGCCCAGTGGAGAAATGCCAAGTAGGCTAGATATTCCAACAGCTGCTCTGTACTTTCTAAATGGAATCCGTGAATCCACATTTGGAAACTGAAATAATAAAAACTCCATTCAAGGGGGTCTTGAATAAAAACCACAACAAAAAAAACCCTGCAGATGCCAGAAGTCCAAAATAAAAACATAAATTACTGGAAATACCTAGCATATCAAGTCACACCCACTGGAAAATAAACAGAGTTTATGATTCAGGTCAAACACCATTTTGTTAATTGAGGCCTTTCTCTCCAAATCTCCTATTTTAGATTTAGTGAAAATATGACAATCAATCAAATTTAATGGCATTTCAGAAGAGCCCCAGCCATGTAAAATCATGGGTTAGGTAATGCAGCATGAAAAAAGACATACTTATCAGGTCAAGTGCAAGCTTCATCAGACATAGCAGAATTTTGTTTGTCATTACTCCAAGCATCGCGATAAGTCAGAGGGTCAGATGGTGGTGAATCTGTGGAATTCATTGCTACAGAAGTCTGTGGAAGCCACGTCAATGGATATTTTTAAGGCAGAGATAGATAAATTCTTGATTAGTACGGGTGGTCATGGGTTATGGGGGGGAGGCAGGAGAATGGGGTTAAAAGGGAAAGATAGATCAGCCATGATTGAATGGTGTAGACCTGATGGGCCGAATGGCCTAATTCTGCTCCTCTCACTTATGTACTGATAATCATTTGTCTTCCTGAGATTTGAATGAACAGAGAAGCAGATGAACAGCTGTGCCATTTGCTGAAAACTAATCTGCAACTCCATGCATTGGAATTTTATAAAGGGCTGCCAAATTTCATGCTGTACCTGACTTTCATTGCATTCTTCCTCATTCAGTGCATATACTGTATCACCCCTTCTTTGGAAGACTGATGCAGTGTATTTATTCAGATGCTTCTGCCTTAGTATTTTGATTGTTCAGGTCAGGTACTCTGTCCTTTCTAACTCCTTTTCTCTTCACATATTTGTAAAACATCTTAGTGTTATTGCATTTTTACCTGCCAACATTTCTTTGTGCTCTCTCTTTGTCTTCCCAATTTCTTTTTTAATTTCACCAATGCATTTTCTAAACACTTTCAGGTCTTCCTTGATGTTGAGATCTCAATATTAGTCGGAACTTTCCCACTATTTTAGTTTCATCCTGCTTGTATGTCTTTGAACATTCACGGGCATCCAGAAATGGGAACTTTTTTAAAAATAAGAATATATTTATTTTAAACCTTCATTAACTCTTGGATGCATCCCACTCCATTGCCAATGAATTCACCATCAAATAACTATTTCTTGTCCACTTTTATGAATTAAAATCTCGTCAGAGTCAAAGAGTCATACAGCATGGTAATGGCCCTTCTGCTCAACTCGTCCAAGATGTCCGTCTACATCTGTCCCATATTTTATGAGGATGTTGCCAGGCCTACAGGGTGTGAGCTATAGGGAGAGGTTGAGTAGGCTGGGTCTATATTACCTGGAGTGCAAGAGGATAAGGTGTGATAATGCTCTTATAGAGGTGTACAAAATCATAAGAGGAATAGATTGTGTAGATGCACAGTCTCTTGCCCAGAGTAGGGGAATCGAGTACCACAGGACATAGATTCAAGGTGAAGGGGAAAATATTTAAGAGGAATCTGAGGAGTAATTTATTCACACAAATGGTAGTGGGTGTATGGAACAAGCTGCCAGAGGAGGTAGTTGAGGCTGGGACTATCGCAACATTCAGGAAACAGTTAGACAGGTACATGGATAGGACAGGTTTGGAGGGATATGGACCAAGCGCAGGCAAGTGGGACTAGTGTAGCTGAGACATGTGGCAGTGACACCGTCAGCGATGGCAGCCTTGCCAACGGGTTGTCTGTCTTTTCATCTTTTATGTTATTTTTAGTGTGTTTTAAAAGTATGTGTTAATGTTCTCTGGTTCGTTTTATGTGGGGGTTGGGGGAGGGGTCGGGTGAAACTTTGTTTCAATCTCTTACCTTGCTGGAGACGCAATTGTTTTCCGGATCGTATCTCCGGTTGCTCTGTGGTCTAACAACATGGAGCTGGCAGCTTTGCTCGAGACTGACTTTGGGCCCTACCGCGGGGCCGTGGACTTACCATCGGAGCCTGCGATCTCTTGCCTGGGATCGACGCTCCAACCGCAGCCTGCAGATTTCAACATCGTGGAGCTCGCAGTCTCGGGTAGAGACTGGTGTCGGGAAGCTTCAAAGTTACAAGAGGTTTGATTAGCCCTGACCCGGGGTCCGATCGCCCGACGCAGGGAGCTGAGATCCTCCCCGATGCAGAAGCTTGATCATCCCAACGCGGAGGGCTCGACCGCCGGCTACGGGAGCCAAGATCGTCCCGTCAATGGAAGGCTCGAGGCCCCCGACTGCGGGAGAACAAAGAAGGGAAGCGATTGAACCTTTTTTTCGCCTTCCATCACAGTGAGGAATGTGGAAGAGTCACTGTGGTTGATGTTTATGTTAAAATGTATTTTGTGTGTCTTGGTGCTTTATATTGGTATGACTGTATGGCAAATCAAACTCCTCTTATCTTGTGAAACATACTTGGCTAATAAAGTATTATTATGATTATGATTATGAATTAGAATAATTCAATTAGAATTTGGAAACAAATAAAATTAACTTTAAAATTAAGAAATCTATTGCTTCTTTCACCTATAGTTAATAATTCGTCATTTAAACCATCTATTATAGATAAATCTTTTACATACTGGGACAGATTAGGAATTAAAATGTTTGGAGACATGTATGATAATGGAAATTTTTCATCATTTCACCAACTACAACTTAAATACAGTTTGAGAAGTAATCAATATTTTAAATATTTTCAAATCCGTGACTATTTGAAAAAATATACACAAGAATATCAAAATTTGTCTCCAGACCTATTAGACGATGCAATGAATATAAAGGCGGAATCAACTAATTTAATATCATACTTGTATAATACCATCCTAAATATAGAAATACCATCATCTGATAGGATTAGAAGAGATTGGGAACAAGAACTAGCTATAAAAATCTCAAAAGAGAGTTGGGATAAACACTTGTTATATATGCATAAATGCTCAATTAATGTAAGACACATTCTAATCCAATTTAAAACTTTACATAGACTATACTACTCAATAGCTAAAATAAGTAAATTTTACCCAAATGTCTCTTCCATCTGTGATAAATGTCTAACCCAAGAAGCAACTATAGCACATTATTTTGTTTTTTGTATAAAAATTCAAACATTTTGGAATGAAATCTTTGAAATTTTTACGAAATTATTTAAAATAAAACTGAAACCGAATGCAGAACTGATCATTTTTGGAACAATTGAAGCCAGTTTGGAGCTGACTTTGTTTCAAAAGAGCTTCCTTAATTACGGCTTAATAATGGCAAAAAAGCTTATACTGAAATTCTGGAAAAACGCTCCCACACCAACGATAAAAATGTGGATTTCTAATATGTCGGAACTGTTACACCTAGAAGATATGAGATTCCTCTTAGCAGGTAAACCAGACCATTTCCAAAAGATTTGGTCTCCATTTATCGACTTATTACAAATATAGGGTGCAACAAAATGTTGAAAATAAATGTTCAGGACCTGGTAAGGGGTGAGTAAAGATATGAAGTAGGTACATCCCGTTTATCTTGTCTTATCTTATCTTACTTTTTTTTCCTTTTTCCTTCTTTTGTTTTTTTTTGTTTAACTCTTTCTTGTGGTTTAGGTCCCTACGGGTTTTCCTGGACCACTCTTTCACTCACTCACTCACTATCTCTGCTAACTCTCTCTAAATGTATTTTGTGTGTCTTGGTGCTTTATATTGGTATGACTTAATGGCAAATCAAACTCCTCTTATCTTGCGAAACATACTTGGCTAATAAAGTATGATTATGATTATGATTATGATTATGTTGGTCAGTGTGGGCAAGTTGGGCCAAAGGGCCTGTTTCCACACTATATCACTCAATGTCCAAATGTCCTTTATATATTGTTACTGTAACTGCCTCAACTACTTCCTCTGGCAACTCCTTCCATATGTGTATCATCCTCCATGTGAAAAAGTTTCTTATTAAATCTTTCCACTCTCATCTTAAACTCATGCCCTCTTGTTCTTCATTCCACAAGCCTGGGAAAAGGCTGTGTGCATTTGCCCTATCTGCGCCCCTCAAGATTTTATACACCACTGCAAGATTTCACCTCGGTCTCATCGGCTCCAAGGAATAGCGACCTAGCCAGCTCCCCCTCCCCCTGTAACACAGTCCCTTGAGTCCCAGCAACACTCTTGTATATCTTATCTGTCGTCCTTACAGCTTAATGGCATCTTTCCTATAACAGGGTGATCAAAACTGAATGCAATACTCCAAGTACCTTTACCAACATCTTGTACAACTGCAAAATAACATCTCAACTTCTATACTCAATACCCCTACTGATGAAACTCAGCATGCCAAAAGTCTTCTTCAGCACTTTGTACACCTGTATTGCCAGTTTCAGGGAATTGTCTCCTTGTACTTTGAGGTTGCCCTACAGTTCACTTTGAAAATCTTTCCCTGGTTTGACTTCCTGAAGTGCAACACTTAGCACTTATCTGTCATTCCTTGGTCTCCTTACCCAGCTGATCAATATCCTGCTATAATTATTGATAACCTTCTTTGTACATCATAACCTTCTCCATGCCACATATATTTTAGTGTCATTTGCAAATTTACCAATCATTTCTTGTTCATTCTCATCCAAATTATTGACATAGATGACAAACAACAAAGGGCCAATCACCGATCCCCGGGGCATAACACGTCAAGGGCCTCCACCCCAAAATATAACCTTCCACCAGCACCTTCCGTTATTAACTTTTGCGAAAACATCTGCCTATCAAAAATCTCCCTCACCCTCCCTGGATCCACCTGTCACTTGCCAGGCTTTGTCCTGCCCCTCCTCTCTTCCAGCTTTCTCTCCCTCCCACCCATCACAATCAGTCTGAAGAAAGGATCTGGCCCGAAAATGTCATCGATCCATATTTTTCACCCCCAAAAAAATGTTCAGATGAATTGAGGCTGAAAATGTTGAAAATATTGAACAGGTCAGGCAGCAACTGTAGAAAGAGGTTTATCAGATGGATCTTGAACTTGAAAGAGTAATTCTGTTTTGCTTTGAACATGAGAAAAGCATTAGACTCTGGAATACATTACCAAGGATTTTGTGGATAAATACTGAGAAGAGGACAGGGAGTGGGAAAAAGTAAATGCATTGCAAAGGGTTGGTTCAAACCAGCCATGTTGCAACCCTTCATTACTTCTGAGAAAACATCCTTGTGCCTCTATAATTTATTATTCTTACTCTTCCGAAGTCTCATAAATGGTGCAATCCTTCTGACATTAGAATGCTTCTTGTAATTGAGATGTGTGTCATGAAGTTGTCACATTTGAAGGTAGTACAGACCCCTACACATGTGGTTGGAGTTATGTGCGGCTTGTCTCATTCTGACTGTCATGGGTGGTGGGAATTGGGAATAGACAATAGACAATAGGTGCAGGAGTAGGTTATTCAGCCCTTTGAGCTAGCAACGCCATTCAATGTGATCATGGCTGATCATCCACAATCAATACCCCGTTCCTGCCTTCTCCCCATAATCCCCGGACTACGCTATCTTTAAGAGCTCTATCAAGCTCTCTCTTGACAGTATCCAGAGAACCAGCCTCCACCGCCCTCTGAGGCAGAGAATTCCACAGACTCACAAATCTCTGTGTGAAAAGGTGTTTCCTAATCTCCGTTCTAAATGCCTTACCCAGTGATGGAAATGGGGAGGTATGCAGGGGGACGGCGTTCCCCTACTTTTCAGTTTCCAGCTTATGTCCAATTTCTGTACTAGAAGGTAGTCAGAGATGTTAAATATGGATTTTCTTTTAAACGACCATGGATAATCGTTACAACGAGTCATGATGCACCGGCCATGAGACAAAAACGATTTGTTAACTACCACTGTTAGCACTTGTTAACAGCCAGTAGTTAACACGTAGTTATACAATGTGGCATCAATACATCGATCCACATTACAGTAAATCTAATTGTGTTTTGACCAAGTATTACTGACGAATAAAATTCCTTTGAATAAAATTCACGGGAGAATTTCTTAACTCACTGTCATTGAGGGCTCCAAACTGCGGGCACGGACTTCTTCTGGTATGCAGGTAAAGTCATTCACCCACGTTATTTTATTATTCTCTCGCTCTCCCTCTCTCTCCCCTCTCTCTCTCCCTCCATCCCTCGTTCGCTCTCCCTCTCTCACTGTGTCTCTCTGTCTTTCGCTCTCTCCCTCTCTCTCTCGCGCGCTCTCCCGCTCCCCATCTCATCTCTCTCTCACTCTCTTTCTCGCTCTCTCACTCCCTGTCTCTCACCCTCTCGCCTCGGCATTCCAGGAATCATTTGGCGTTTTGCGGGGTTTTGGCTGCATCTGCGGTTCCTTCCTGTTGGGGGGAGGGAGCCAAGGCCCGTGGCGGCTCTGGTCCATTCCCCCCGCGGGTGCCGCCTGGCCTGCTGAGTTTCTCCAGCACTCTGTGTTTTTTGTTTGGCTCTGGAGTTGAAGGTGGACACGGGGGGTTGGGGTGGCTCAGCGGGACGGGCGGCAGCTCTGGGGAGTGGGTGGCATTTCTGGTCAAGACCCTTCTTCAGACAATCACAAGTACTCTCACCGACGAGAGTTCAGTTCAGTCTGAAGAAGGGTCTTCTCTCCAGAGTCGCTGCCTGTCCCGCTGAGTTACTCCAGCTTTATGTCTAACTTCAATTTCAAGAGTTAAATAAAAAACACAGAGTGCTGGAGGAACTCAGCGGGCTAGGCAGCATCTGTGGAGGGAATGGATTAGGAGTTGTTTCGGGCCAGGGTTCTTCTTCAATAGGAAGGAACTGCAGATCAAAGATACTAGAGCAGATACTAGTATCTTTGCTGCAGATCAAGCATGACATTCTTCCGATTTAAATCAGAATTCCGATTTTATTGTTTTCCTATTTGTCAATTTTTTGTGCCCGATTATTTGGCGGCCAATCAACCGCTGTCTCAAAGGGGGTTACGTCCAATCACCGACCAGCTTCCCTTAAAATTCAGGCCAATCAACAAATCGGTCTCCTCCCGTCCAATCAGCCGCTGTCTCCAAGGACATTGTGTCCAATAACATAATGCGCTGGTCACTCGGCGACCAATCAGACATAGTCTCCGAGGGGCATTGTGACCAATCACCGACCTGCTTCCCTCACCAAAGCAGATGATAGCTGCAGGCAACACACAGAAAGAGAGAGAGAGAGAGATGCAAGAAAGCAGCTATGACATATAATACACGATAAACTGTATTACAAATACACAATAAGCAAGTTATGCATTCTTTTACTCTTACATGGGTATGACCGCACATTTAAAAAATGCCCCCCCCCTTCCTTCCCTGCAAGATGGAGGAGGGAGAGGTCACGACTCACTGTCTTTAGTGGCCTTGCACCCTGCTTGAAATGGTATGAAACTGCACTTGAATTTGGTGGCCTTGCACCCTGCTTGAAGTGGTAAGAAACTGCACTTGAATTTGGTGGCCTTGCACCCTGCTTGAAATGGAATTTCAAGGAATAGCCGTGAGTCAACTGCCAGCCCACCAGCCGTGAGTGAGTGAGCTGCCAGCACAACAGGCTTGAGTGACTGAGCCGCATGCCCAAGAATCCATTCGGCCCACAATGTCCATACTAGCCCTCTGGAAACCAGTCCCTTCAGCCCACAACACCCATACTAGCGCTCCAGAAAGCCCCCCCCCTCCACTAGCCACCAATATTGGAATTGGTGGAGTGGAATATTGCGTTGGTGTACCAGCCCTCCCTTGTGATGCTGGGACTCAACGGGTCCCACTTAGTCTAGTAAGTTCTATTTTTTTATTGACAAGAACACTTTTAATTCGCTGTTGATGTAGAAGTCAAATAAATATGGGAAATGTGTGGATGAAATAGAATTCTTTAATCAGCTGTTAGATCCACATCAGCACTGAATCCCAATCTCTTCCATCTCCAGTAGCCGTCTGTTTCAATGCTTTGGTTATCTCCAGGGACACTCTGGGTGATAGCTGGAGGCGTACCTTGGGTTCTCTGGTGTTCTGTGCTCTCTTCTGTGTGGGCAAGAAAGGAACCATCAGGAGAGAGAAACATCATAACTTGGAAGGATGGACAGAGCATTGTGAAGCTATCAGGCAAGATAAATGTGTTAAATGGCAGTGGTAACCAGACATTTGAGACAGTGGTAACCAGACATTGAGACAATCATAATCTATTGTGAAATGTGATATTAGAAGTGAGCTGTTGTTGTTGATAAATTGAGAGGTTTGGAGTAATATACACATCAGAATGTAAATGAATGTGCCATTACATTCATATTTCCTGTTCCAATGAAGAAATGAAACTGATTGTCACACTGAATCCAATTGTGGGATCCAACTTCCTGCTGCTGACTTGTAAAACCATCTGCACATTTTCCTAGTATCAGCTGTTAGTTTCTTCCTCTTCTCAACAGGGAATATTATATCCTGGCCATTCTCAGCATGACATGCCACAAGGTATTACTGAATTTGCTGCCTGTTTTTATTTTCTCATTGAAAGCCGCAGAAGATATCTGTCCTCTGTTTCTAAAGTCCAGTTGAGAGCATGCATTAAGATTGATGTTTTAACATTGTCATTGTGGTCACAAATGGGTTAATTGAGCAAACCCATCCCCACTAAATATATAGAGACAAAATACTGGAGTAACTCTGTGGCTCCCGCTGAGTTACTCCAGTGTTTTGTGTCTGTTCTCGGTGTAAACCAGCATCTGCAGTTCCTTCCTACACATTTCACCTGAGTAATCTGCTTGTCACATTTATGACTAAATACTGAGTCATCACCACAGGTTTAGCATCTTTTTGTATGTTCTACAATTACGAGCTTATGGGGGGAAATAGTGAAACAATGAGTAAAAGTAAGCTTGCAATAAAGTGCCTATATTGCACCTGCCTACACACTCATTCATTATTTTGTTATCTGAAGTAAGATTCCTGTTGTAAGATATTAGATAACAAGAAGATTTATGTATATATTGCATTGTTTATGATATTGACCTGCATGCATAACTTCATAAAAATTTCCGTGTTTCTGTGTTTATTCAAATTGACTGCAATAAAGAAGCTAGAAGAATAACAACAGTCTTTTAGTTTAAGAAAGAATTGCAGATGCTGAAAAAATCGAAGGTAGTCCTTGCTTTTTCCCTCTTTCCCCTCCCCTTCCCAGCTCTCCCACAGCCCACTGTCTCCTTTCCTTTCTTCTTCCCGCCCCCCACCCCCACATCAGTCTGAAGAAGGGTCTCGACCCGAAACGTCACCTATTCCTTCGCTCCATAGATGCTGCCTCACCCGCTGAGTTTCTCCAGCATTTTTGTCCACCTACAGTCTTTTAGTTGGTCATTTGAAAATTTCCATTGCACAATTAGACTCCCAACTTTGTGGCGTGAATGAAAATAATATAAGGGACAGATGTTTTGGGAGGATAGTTCTTTTTATGAATGAAGAAATAACTAGAGCGATTAATGAATTGAGTTCTATGAAATGTAATATAAGTAAGTAAGTAAGTAAGTAAGTAAGTTTATTGGCCAAGTATTCACATACAAGGAATTTGCCTTGGTGCTCTGCCCACAACTAACAACATGACATACAGTGACAGTTACGAATGACTCAGAAAACACTACACATTAATAATAATAAAACATTAATGATAAAACACCATTGATCAAGCATGTGAATCAACAAATACCAGATCAAAGGGAGGCGTAGATTTTTGGCTGTTGAGTAGAGCAACTACTCGTGGATAAAAACTGTTTTTATGTCTGGCTGTGGCAGCTTTGACAGTCCGGAGTCACCTTCCAGAGAGAAGTGATTCAAAGAGTTTGTGGCCAGGGTGAGAGGGGTCAGAGATGATCTTGCCCGCTCGCTTCCTGGCCCTTGCAGTGTACAGTTCATCAATGGAGGGAAGGTTGCAACCAATAACCTTCTATGCTAATCGGACGATTCGCTGCAGCCTCCAGGTGTCGTGCTTGGTGGCTGAGCCAAACCAGACCATGATGGAGAAGGTGAGAACAGACTCTACGATGGCCGTGTAGAATTGGACCATCATTGCCTGTGGCAGATTGTGCTTCCTCAGCTGCCGCAGGAAGTACATCCTCTGTTGTGCCTTTTTGACTGTGGAGTCGATGGTAGCCCCCCACTTAAGGTCCTTGGAGATGATGGTTCCCAGGAACTTAAAAGACTCCACAGATGTGACTGTGGTATTTTTGATGGTGAGTGGGGTGAGGGGAGGGGGAGCTCTCCTAAAGTCTACAATCAATTCCACTGTGTTAAGAGCATTGAGCTCTAGGTTGTTGCGACGGCACCAGGACGCCAGCTGTGACACTTCCTGTCTGTAGGCAGATTCCTCCCCATCCTGGATCAGTCCAATCAGGGTTGTGTCATCCGCAAACTTGAGAAGCTTGACAGAGGTGTCTGTGGAGGTGCAGTCGTTGGTGTAGAGAGAGTAGAGGAGAGGAGAGAGTATGCAGCCTTGCGGTGCTCCTATGCTGAGCGTTTGCGGGTCCGAGATGTGCTTTCCCAGCCTCACATGCTGCTTCTTGTCTGTCAGGAAGCTGGTGATCCACCGACAGAGGGGTTCAGGCACAGTCAACTCAGAAAGTTTGGAGTGTAGTAGCTCTGGCACAATGGTGTTGAATGCAGAGCTAAAATCAACAAACAGGATCCTCGCATAGGTCCCCTGGCGGTCTAGGTACTGTAGGAAGAAGTGCAGGCCCAGGTTGACTGCATCATCCACAGATCTATTGGCCCGATATGCAAACTGCAGAGGGTCCAGCAGGGGGTTTGTGATATTTTTCAGCTTGGCCAGCGCGCAAGCCTTTCGAGTTTCTTCATGACTACAGAGGTCAGTGCGACAGGCCTGTAGTCATTAAGACAAGTAATCCTTGCCTTTTTGGGTACAGGGACAATAGTGGAGACTTTGAAGCAGGCAGGGACAGTACATGTTTGCAGGGACTGGTTAAAAATGTCTGTATAGACCGGTGCCAGCTGTTTGGCACAGAGCTTTAGAGTAGAGGGGGAAACATTGTCAGGTCCTGGAGATTTCCGGCTTTTTTGTCCTCTGAAAAGCTTCTCCACCTCCTCTATTTTTATTGTTGACATTGGATAAGTGATGGTGTGCAGCACAGAGGGTGTGGGTGATTGGGTGGGGGGTGGGTAGAAGAGCCCAATCTTTGCAGACTGAGGTCAGGCTGTGAGTGGGTGTGTAGTGTTCGTTGGGGTGGGAAATGGTCCAGTCTTTTCATACTGGAGTCTTGCCTTCAGTAGGTGTGAAGTGGTGAATGGGAAGGAGAGGGTGCAGGGTCCATTCTTTGTAATCTGGGGTCTGGCTGTGTTGGTTGGGGAGGGAGGGAGGGGGTACCAGGGTTACGTTTCTGATTTTGAAACCTGCAGTAAAACTCATTCAGATCGTTGGTCAGCTGACGATTGTCCAAAGAGCGGGGGGCTTTCCTCTTGTAGCTGGTAATTTCTTGCAAGCCCTTCCAAACTGAAGAAGAGTCACTAGCTGAGAACTTGTTCCTCCACTTCTCAGAGTACCTTTCCTTGGCAGCTCTGATTCCTCTTCTCAGCTTGTACTTGGCCTGCCTGTAGAGGTCTGCATCCCCGCTCCTGTAGGCCTCCTCTTTAGACCGTCGGAGCTGTCTGAGTTCTGCAGTGAACCAGGGCTTGTTCTTGTTGAACCATGTCCGGGTCTTAGTTGGAATGCAACTGTCCTCGCAAAAGATGATTTATGATGATACAGTGTCTGTATACTCATCGAGGCTTGTGGTTGCTTCCCTGAACACGTTCCAATCCGTGCAGTCAAAGCAGGATTGCAGGTTCTCAATGCCCTCGCTTGTCCACCTTTTCGTTGTTCTGACCACACGCTTAGCAGCTTTTAGTTTCTGCCTGTTGGTCGGAATAAGGTGAACTAGACAATGATCAGAGAGACCCAGACCCGCCCGGGGAACAGAGCGATATGCGTTCTTGATTGCCGTATAACAGTGATCGAGTGTTCTCTCCCCTCTGGTGGGGCAGGTAACATGAAGTCTGTATTTTGGAAGGTCACGGCTGAGGTTAGCTTTGATAAAGTCCCCCAAAACAATGACCATGGAGTCCGGGAAGTCACTCTCTACCCTCATTACCTGGTTAACGAGTTGCATTTACGCCTCACGTATATTTGAAATAGTTACATTTGTCAACTTTCACGCTATTGGTTTGCTATTCAGTCATTCTCCATAAATCTACAAGGTATAAATATACTGTTCTTTATGGTGGGGTTTATGAATTTTTGTTCCCGCTGCATAGCTTATCCCAGTAACTTGAGCAGCTGATTGTCAACATGTGTTGATGTGGAAATTTGGTCAGCCTATTGGAAATTTGCATCTCGGTTACATGCTACATAGACATTTGGTACTTGCTAGGTAGAAATTTGCTGCAATTTACTGCTGGAAGTGGAAGTCAGTAAATTCTCACTGTTTTACTTAAGCAAAAATAAAACTTGTTAAAAAAAATCTCATGTGGAAGTAATGTAAGATTTATGTGGGGACACCTGAAATGTGAAGTACTCCATTAAAGGTACACTACTGTCAGAATCAGAATCAGAATCAGAATCAGAATCAGATTTTATTCGCCAAGTATGTTTTGCAACATACGAGGAATTTCACTGGCCAGGTCAGTCATACAATTAAAAGCTACAGACTCAAAAACACATTTTAACATGAACATCCACCACAGTGACTCCAACACAATCCTCACTGTGCTGGAAGGCGAAATAAAGTTCAAGTCCTTCCTTTTGTTCTTCCTCGGTCGGGGGCCTCGAGCCCTCCGTTGATGGGACGGTCTTGACTCTCGTTGCCGGTGGCGTTCGGGCCCACCGCGTGGAGGCGTTTAGCTCCTGCATCGGGAGGTTGTCAGCTCCCCCGCGTCGGACGATCGAACCTCGCGTCGGGGCTGGCCGAACCTTCTGCGGCGTTGGAGCTCCCGACTAGCCTCTCCCGAGACTGCGAGCCCTTGATGGTAAGTCCGCAGGCCGCAGTGGGAGCGATCCCAGGCAAGGGATCCGCTCCGATGTTAAGTCCGTCCCCCGCGGTGGGGCTCACGACAGTTCGAGGAGGCTTCCAGCTCCAGCGATGGTAGGCCGCAGAGCCCGGAGAATGTGATCCGAAAATTGATCACATCTCTGGGAAGGTAGAAACTTGAAAAAATGTTTCCCCCGATCCCCTCCCCCCTCCCCCCATATAAAACAAACCAAAGTACATTAAAACAAACTTTTAACAAACTCTAAAAATACCAAAAAGATGAAAAAACGAACAGACTGCTGGCAGGGATGCCATCTCCCCGGTGCCCCTGGTGGTCTCTCATGTGCTCGTGTGTTTTTAAAGAGAGGCATTTCCTATTTTACATTTTCAACTGTGAGGCACAAGTATCTTCAAGGTGCACATTTTATTATCTCCAACCATCAATCCAGTCTAGTAACTGTTTTATTTTTGGAGACTTCCTGATGTTTTTGCAGGTTCTGCTTCTTTGCTAGACTTTCTTGATTTAGAACTTCTATATACTTTAAAACTGTGTGTGTGTGTGTGTGGGTGTATGTCATTTTGCCTTTGATTTTGCCTTTGATTTTTGCCTTTGATTCGTTACTCCACGAAAACCAGACGCAAAAACGCCGAGATTTTTACCATTTCGCTAGCGATTTTACTTTTACATTCGCATATCCACTCCTCATTAAATTTGGTCATTTTTCTGTACACATTTTCAATAAAATCCTTCACAAAACTTACTGTTTTCTTTAAATCAGCAGCTGCGGACGTCACAATGCCCTTGCGCTCACGGCACCGCCCGCTCTCGATTAAAGCAGATGCTCTCAACGCGCAGGCGCACTTTCCACCACACTCCCCCCCCCCCTAGGGGCCACCTTCTCATCGCGTGCCCCGCGCGACGATAACGGCTGCTGCCGCCCGGCTCTCCTCCACTTCCCCCCCCATCCGGCCCGGCTCTGTCGGCTCTCCTCCACTCCCCCCCCACCCCCCCGGCCCGGCTGTCACGCTGGCAGAAGCCACAGATTGGCTGGTCCCCTCGCTGCTTTTCACCGTCCTCACATCGCTCCGTGCCTTGCTCGCGGCCCGCAGGCTCACTCGGGACCACGCCCGCCCGCCCGCCCACTCCACCCTCCCCACCCCCACCTCTCCCCGTACTCGGGGTCTGAAGAGTTCGGGAATCGGACCCTGTGACGACCCGGAGATAACCGGCTGGCTCCGGGGGTACAAAGAGGATGCGGCGAGGATGCGAGGCCAATGAGCTGAGGCTCACTCTGAGGCCGACGGCTGCTAGGCGGCCCTACCCCTCTCCTCCCTCTCTTCTCCCCCTCCCCCTTCTCCCCCCTTCTCCCCCCTCCCCTCTCTCCCCCCTCTCCTCTCTCCCCTTCCCCTCTCTCCCCCTCCCCTCTCTCCCCCTCCCCTCTCTCCCCCTCTCTCTCTCCCCCATCTCGATCGGCCAGCCCTCTGCTGCTTTTGATCGTCCGCTCCGCTCTCACCAGCAGGGTCGCCCGCTCAAAAGATGCCGCAAATCGGAAACCACAGCTCCAAAAGGCAGGAAGCTCCCCTGCCTCTGTGTCCCTTTCTGTGCCCCTCTCTGTGTGTCCCTCTCTGTGTGTCCCTCATTGTGTGTCCCTCTCTGTGTGTCCCTCTCTGTGTGTCCCTCTCTGTGTGTCTCTGTGACCCTCTCTGTGTGTGCCTCCGTGTCCCTCTCTGTGTGCCTCCGTGTCCCTCTCTGTGTGCCTCTGTGTCCATCTCTGTGCCCCTCTCTGTGCCTCCGTGTCACTCTCTGTGCCTCCATGTCCCTCTCTTTGCCTCGGTGTCCCTCTCTGTGCCTCCGTGTCCCTCTCTGTGCCTCCGTGTCCCTCTCTGTGCCTCCGTGTCCCTCTCTGTGCCTCGGTGTCCCTCTTTTTGCCTCCGTGTCCCTCTCTTTGCCTCCGTGTCCCTCTCTGTGCCTCCGTGTCCTTCTCTGTGCCTCGGTGTCCCTCTCTGTGCCTCGGTGTCCCTCTCTGTGCCTCCCTGTCTCTCTCGGTGCCTCCGTGTCTCTCTCTGTGCCTCCGTGTCTCCCTCTCTGTGCCTCCGTGTCTCCCTCTCTGTGCCTCTGTCTCCCTCTCTGTGCCTCCGTCTCCCCCTCCGTGCCTGCGAATTGGGGGCTATGTGTGAGTGGATAGGGCAGGGCATGGGGTAAAAGGAGTGAATTAATAATATGAATATAATATCAATGGGGATGGTTAGTGTGTGTGTGAGGGGTGGTTAGTGTGTGTGTGTGTGTGAGAAGTTGGTTAGTGTGTGTGACGCCTCAGGCCGCCCCCTCCCCTCGCAACCGCGCGTTGGGGGAACAGACCCAACGGGTCTGCACTTGGTCTAGTAACATCTAAAAGTCTGCACTGGAATCAGCTGGGACACAATTACTGATGGAGTGGTTTACCAGCCAGACTTCCCTCACCTTTTGGATTTCAAATGATCACTTAATATTCAATCAAATAACTAAAGATAGACACAAAATGCTGGAGTAACTCAGTGGGTCAGGCAGCATCTCTGGAGAGGAATGGGTGATATTTCTGGTCGAGATCCTTCTTCAGACCCATCCCTTCACTCCAGAGATGCTGCCTGTCCCGCTGAGTTACTCTAGCACTTTGTGTCTATCTTCGGTGTGTACCAGCATCTGCAGTTCAGCCCACCGAGTCTTATCCATTTTCTCGCATCTGCAGTTCCTTCCTTGGCATCAATCTTGGTTCCACAAAACTTTAACATGATTCTTACCTATTTCTGTGAAGTCCCACCTAATGCTGATTTCAATTGAAATTGCATTTGTTTTGATTAGTCATAATATTTAAACTCAACTACTCTGTTCAAATCCAGAAGCCAAATTTGTTTAAGAAATGTGTAAGCGTAATCTTAATCTGTTGCTCTACACTTCAGCAAGAAGTTGGCCAAGTGGTGTTTCATGCCAAGCATTGTATCACTGCAATCCTTACTTCGAGAGAGCTTCTTTAACCAATTTGACTGACCTCAGCTGCTGCATTCGAAGGATATGAAGGGATCAAGAATGTTTGATACTATTCCAAAGTTGTCAGTTTACAAACAGAGTCGATCAAAACTGAAATCTATGTCAGAAACAGATGCTTCAGGTAACTCACAACACACAAAGAGTCCTCAGCTTATTTACAGTATGGTCAGTTGTGATACACGAACACGTGATTCACTTCAATCCGTTTTCAATGATTGTTAATCAGTAACAGGAAATTATAATTACCTTTATCGCAAAAGTCTACAGTCTAGTAGGCCATAACCATGATTGCAAAGGAGTTTTTCCATCACTAGTTCCTGCGATGTTAGCTAATACCATCGTCATTACTAACTATTCAAGGTCACTGAACAGAGACTTGAATTACAAAAAGCTATGTTCACTGTTCTTGTAATTACTTTCAGGTTCCTGTGTTTTCAGTTTGAAGCAGCAATAACTACTTTCAACTCACTTGATGCATCCTTGCTCACTTGACAGCTCATTTTGATGATTGTGGAACACTCTATCTGAGGAGCACAGTGGTGCCAGATAGACCCAGTTTTGATCTTGACCTGGGTGCTGCTGTATAGAGGTTGTATAAAGGCCAGTTTCCTCCTGCATCCCAAAGACATGAGACATGCGGTATTTGCAAGTTAATTGGCCTCTGTAAATTGTCCATAATGTATAGGGTGTGTATGCCAAAGTAGCATAACATTGAACCAGTGAGAACTGTTCATAGACTTGTTATGCTGCTGCAAGTAAGAATTTCATTGTTCCATTTTCAGTATGTAGGACAATTAAACTCTTGATTCCTCTCTTGAACAGGTGATTGAGGTTAGCATGGACTCCTTGGATCAAAGTGGTGAGTGATGCAACATGGTCTGTTTCCATGCTACATCACATAATCAATTGAATTGGTCAAATTTTGGCAATCCTTTCAACGTCTGTGAATGTCATGTTTTTCTGTGTCTCTGATTTCAGACATAATCACTGGACTGTTATGATCCTGAATTTAATGGAAAGCCCATTTGACCTCCCTACATTAAATTATTCTGCAGAAGCCGTTACAGAATGTTCTCAGTGACATTTTGCATAGAATTGCTGTAATCCATTTTGTAGTCTTCTGCAGTCAAATAATTAGCCAAATTTGCAATCTTCTTGTCACGAGAGTAGGTATCACCGATTTTATACCACTAATTGTTGTTTATGTTAATATGATAAAAGATTTGCCTATGGGATTTCCTGGTTTCAAAATAATATTCAAAGTGTTTCCTTCTCAATTCATGTGTTGCTGCAATCATATCCGATGCAAGTGCAAGAATCAAAAGCAGTGGCTTTTTCATGTAATGCAGTTTATGGGACTGGCCAGGCAGCATTTGGACTACTGCGTGCAGTTCTGGTCATTTCAATGCAGGAAAAACATGTAGGAAGAAACCGTAGATGTTGGTTTAAACCAAAGATAGACACAAAAAGTTGGAGTAACATAGCGGGAAAGGCAGCATCTCTGTAGAGAAGGAATGGGTGACGTTTCGAGTCGAGATCCTTCTTCAGACTCAGGAAGAATGTGTTGGCTTTGGAAAGCATGCAGAGGGGATTTACCAGAATGATGCTTGGTGTGGCTTCGGGAATGAGGCCAGGTTTGGCAGTGACCACACTGACACTTGCATTAGGGTGAACTCGCATAATATATTTTATTTACAGTGACAAGAAAGTTGAAGACCACATGGGGCGCTATCCATTGTCGACAGGGCTCATGTGAGGTTGCACTGGCGATCTCAGGCTTGTTCTTGCAGCTCAATCCTGGTGTTGAAGGAGGAGGTGTGGCAATCTCAGGCTTTTCTCTGCAGTTCACCCTTCTCAGGCTTGATCGTGGAAATCTCAGGCTTATACTGGTAGCTCAGTCTTTGCCTCTGTGTGTGGGTGCAGTCCCTTGTTGTGTATAGGCAAGAAAAGGTACTGGCATTTCAGGTTTGCCTCGGCCACTCAGTTTTAGCCATAGTAGAGGGCAGTGGAGGCTGGTTCTCTGATAGGGCTTGATAGGGCTCTTAAAGATAGCGGAGTCAGGGGATATGGGGAGAAGGCAGGAACGGGGTACTGATTGTGGATGATCAGCCATGATCACATTGAATGGTGGTTCTGGCTCGAAGAGCCGAATGGCCTACTCCTGTACCTATTGTCTAATGTCTATTGTCTAGAGGCGTTGACTGTCTAGGGATTCTTCCCAGCTCATCCAGTCTTGATCATACAATGGCACTGGTGGTGTCAGGTTTGTCACAGTGGCTCAGTCTGCCTCAAACCTGTGACAGGGGAACACACCTGGCAGGCGGGTGCACTTCTTCATCCTTCCTTTCTTCTTTCTTCTTCCACCTTCTCTCAGGGAGTGGAGGGATATGGAATATAAGCAGACAGAGAAGCGTTTGTTTTGCCATCATGTTCAACACAAACATTGTGGACCGAAGCGGCTGTTCCTCTGCTGTATTGTTCTATGTTCTATTTACCATCACATAGCTTAATAATGCAACGCCAACATAACTTAGCAAATTCCACAATCCATGGTATTGCAACAATCAAAGAGTACTTCTTTTCTGGTATTTATTCTCTGTTAATACTTGCTCTATGTCCACATCACATCCTTTTTTCTACAAACGATGCATAGTATGTGCATTCACAGATCTGGAAGAAATTGTGAATAAACTGCCCCCTTCCTTGTAACAATTTTCACTCAATTACATTTTTTAGGTATCAAAAGACTTGCTGATGGCATCTGTTTTTGTTTTTGCTTCTTTGGCTGCAGGCAAGAAGCATCAAAACCAAATTGCAATACTTCTTTTGATAAAACAATCTTCAAATTCACAAATTGCCCATGTAATCTGCCACAAACTTCCTCCAAAACACTATGTTGATGGCAATCAACCAATTACCTTGGTTACACAAGCAAAGATCCACACTTTGCAAGATTTTGTTCATTGTAGCCTTTTCAGTCTTGGGTGAAAACTGGACTAGTAGGAATTACCTTGTGTATGAATGAAGTCCTTTGTGAATGTCAGATGCTGCTGACTGTTTGGTCAACATTAATTTCTGCATAGATAAGAAGGCTGTCCAATTGTATCTCCTGGCTGGCAGATATCGTTCACTGTCTGCAGCTTGATTTAGTGTGAATCTGTAGGCCGCCTACAAGGCGGCACAGTGGTGCAACTGATACAGCTGTTGCCTCATCATGCCAGAGACCCGCATTCAATCCTGACCACGGGTGGTTGTGTGGAGCTTGTACATTTTCCATGAGACCATGTGGGTTTCCTCTGGGTGCCTCGGCTTCCTTCCACATCCAAAAACTGTGCAGGTTTGTAGGTTAACTGGCCTCTTTAAGTGTGTAAGGAGTGGATGAGAAATTGGGATAGTATAGAACTGTTCGGTGGTAACATAGAAACATAGAAAATAGGTGCAGGAGGAGGCCATTCGGGCCTTCGAGCCAGCACCGCCATTCATTGTGATCATGGCTGATTGTCCCCAATCAATAACCCGTACCTGCCTTCTCCCCATATCCTTTAATTCAACTAGCCCCTAGAGCTCTATCTAACTCTCTCTTAAATCCATCCAGTGATTTGGCCTCCACTGCCCTCTGTGGCAGGGAATTCCACAAATTCACAACTCTCTGGGTGAAAAGTTTTTTTCTCACCTCAGTCCTAAATGGCCTCCCCTTTATACTAAGACTGTGGCCCCTGGCTCTGGACTCGCCCAACATTGGGTACATTTTTCCTGCATCTAGCTTGTCCAGTCCTTTTATAATTTTATATGTTTCTATATGATCCCCCCTCATCCATCTCTACTCCAGTGAATACAAGCCTAGTCTTTTCAATCTTTCCTCATATGACAGTCCCGCCATCCCAGGGATCAATCTTGTGAACCTATGCTGCACTGCCTCAATCACAAGGATGTCCTTCCTCAAATTAGGAGACCAAAACTGTACGCAATACTCCAGATGTGGTCTTACCAGAGCCCTATGCAACTGCAGAAGAACCTCTCTACTCCTATACTGAAATCCTCTTGTTATGAAGGCCAACATTCCATTAGCCATCTTCACTGCCTGCTGTACCTGCACGCCAACTTTCAGTGACCAGTGTACAAGGACACCCAGGTCTCGCTGTACCTCCCCCTTACCTACCCTAACCACATTGAGATAATAATCTGCCCCCTTGTTTTTGCCACCAAAGTGGATAACCTCACATTTATCTATATTATATTGCATCTGCCACGCATCTGCCCACTCACTCAACCTGTCCAGGTCACCCTGCAACCTCCTAATATCCTCTTCACAGTTCACACTGCCACCCAGCTTTGTGTCATCCGCAAACTTGCTAGTGTTGCTCCTAATTCCCTATTCCAAATCATTAATATATATGGTAAACCGTTGCGGCCCCAACATCGAGCCTTGCTGCACTCCACTCGCCACTGCCTGCCATTCCCTCCTACACTTTGCTTCCTGTCTGTCAACCAATTTTCTATCCACGTCAACACCCTACCCTCAATACCATGTGCTATAATTTTAGTCACCAGTCTCCCGTGCGGGACCTTATCAAAGGCTTTCTGAAAGTCTAGATACACTACATCCACTGGCTCCCCTTAATCCATTTTACTTGTCACATCCTCAAAAAATGCCAGAAGATTAGTCAAGCATGATTTCCCTTTCATAAATTAATGCTGACTTGGACTAATCCTTTTACTGCTATCCAAATGACCCATTATTACCTCTTTAATAATTGACTCCAGCATCTTTCCCACCACCAAAGTCAGGCTAACTGGTCTGTAATTCCACGTTTTCTCTCTCGCTCCTTTCTTGAAAAGTGGGATAACATTAGCTATCCTCCAATCCACAGGAACTGATCCTGAATCTATTGAACATTGGAAAATGATCACCAATGCGTCCACTATTTCTAGAGCCACCTCCCTGAGGACCCTGGGATGCAGTCCATCAGGCCCAGGGGATTTATCATCCTTCAGCCCCATTAGCCTACCCAATACTATTTCTCGCCTAATGAAAATTTCTTTCAGTTCCTCGACCCCCTTAGATCCTCTGTCCACCAGTACTTCTGAGAGATTGTTTGTGTCTTCCTTAGTGAAGACAGATCCGAAGTACCTGTTCAACTCTTCTGCCGTTTCCTTGTTCCCCATAATAATTTCACCCGTGTCTGCCGTCAAGGGACCCACATTTGACTTTGCTATTCTTTTTCCCTTAACATATCTAAAGAAGCTTTTATTGTCCTTCTTTACATTCCTGGCCAGCTTCCCCTCGTATTTCATCTTTTCAGCCCGTATTGCCCGTTTTGTTTCCTTCTGTTGTCCAATGAAAGTTTCCCAATCCTCTGGCTTCCGGCTACCCTTTGCTGTGTTATACATCTTTTCTTTTAGTTTTATTCTATCCCTAACTTCTCTTGTCAGCCACGGTTGCCTCATACTCCCCTTAGAATCTTTCTTTCTTTTTGGAATGAAATGATCCTGCGTCTTCTGGATTATGCCCAGAAATTCCTGCCATTGCTGTTCCACCGTCATTCCTGCTAGTATCCCTTTCCAGTCTACCTTGGCCAGCTCCTCTCTCATGCCTTCATAATCCCCTTTGTACAACTGCATCACTGCCACTTCCGATTTAACCTTCTACTTCTCAAATTGCAGATTAAAACTAATCATATTATGATCACTACCTCCAAGCGGTTCCTTTGCCTCGAGTTCTCTTATCAAATTTGGTTCATTGGACAACACTAAATCCAGAATTGCCCTTTCTCTGGTCGGCTCCATTACAAGCTGCTCTCAGAATCCATCTCGGAGGCACTCTACAAACTCTTTTTCTTGGGGTCCTGAACCAACCTGATTTTCCCAGTCTACCTGCATATTGAAATCCCCCATCACCACAGAGGCATTACCTACGTTACATGCCAGTTTTAACTCCTGCTGCAACTTACACCCTACTTCCAGGCTACTATTTGGGGGTTTGTAGATAACACCAATTAGTGTCTTCTTGCCTTTGCAATTCCTCAACTCAATCCAGTGACTCTACCTCGTCAGTCCCTATGTCTTCCCTCGCAAGGGACTGAATTCCATTCCTCACCAGAAGAGCTACCCCCCCTCCTCTGCCCTGTGGGTAAGATGCTGGAGTCAATTATTAAAGAGGTAATAATGGGGTATTTGGATAGCAGTAAAAGGATTAGTCCAAGTCAGCATGGATTTATGAAAGGAAAACCATGCTTGACTAATCTTCTGGAATTTTTTGAAGATGTGACAAATAAAATGGATGAAGGGGTGCCAGTGGACGTAGTGTATCTAGACTTTCAGAAAGCCTTTGAAAAGGTCCCGCACGGGAGACTGGTGACTAAAATTAGAGCACCTAGTATTGGGGGTAGGGTGTTGACATGGATAGAAAATTGGTTGGCAGACAGGAAGCAAAGAGTAGGAGTGAACGGGTCCTTTTCAGAATGGTAGGCAGTGGCGAGTGGAGTGCCGCAAGGCTCGGTGTTGAGGCCGCAACTGTTTACCATATATATTAATGATTTGGAAGAGGGAATTAGGAGCAACACTAGCAAGTTTGCAGATGACACAAAGCTGGGTGGCAGTGTGAACTGTGAAGAGGATGTTAGGAGGTTGCAGGGTGACCTGGACAGGTTGAGTGAGTGGGCAGATGCGTGGCAGATGCAGTATAATATAGATAAATGTGAGGTTATCCACTTTGGTGGCAAAAACAAGGGGGCAGATTATATCTCAATGGGGTTACGTTAGGTAAGGAAGAGGTACAGCGAGACCTGGGTGTCCTTGAACACCAGTCACTGAAAGTTGGCGTGCAGGTACAGCAGGCAGTGAAGAAAGCTAATGAAATGTTGGCCTTCATAACAAGAGGATTTCAGTATTAGAGTAGAGACGTTCTTCTGCAGTTGTAAAGGGCTCTGGTAAAACCACATCTGGAGTATTGTGTACAGTTTTGGTCTCCTAATTTGAGGAAGGACATCCTTGTGATTGAGGCAGTGCAGCGTAGGTTCATGAGATTGATCCCTGGGATGGCGGGACTGTCATATGAGGAAAGATTGAAAAGACTAGGCTTGTATTTACTGGAGTTTAGAAGGATGAGGGGGATCTTATAAAAACAAATAAAATTATAAAAGGACTGGACAAGCTAGATGCAGGAAAAATGTTCCCAATGTTGGGCGAGTCCAGAACCAGGGCCCACAGTCTTAGAATAAAGCGGAGGCTATTTAGGACTGAGGTGAGAAAATACGTTTTCACCCACAGAGTTGTGAATTTGTGGAATTCCCTGCCACAGAAGGCAGTGGAGGCCAGATCACTAGATGGATTTAAGAGAGAGTTAGATAGAGCTCTAGGGGCTGGTGGAATCAAGGGATATGGGGAGAAGGCAGGCACGGGTTATTGATTGGGGCCGATCAGCCATGATCACAATGAATGGCGGTGCTGGCTCGAAGGGCCAAATGGCCTGCTCCTGCACCTATTTTCTGTGTTTCTATGTTTGTACATTTCTATGTTGTGAGCGGGTGATCAATGGTTGGCATGGACTCGATGGGCTCCTTTTTTTTTAAACTAAACTAAACTAAACTAAATACAACCACAGGTTTATGTTTGCCTTTGACATAACTAATGGTGTGGCAGTTTGCTGGTCTGTTTCCATAAGAACACATATTGGTCTTGTCTCTCCAGATCCTTCTCAACTTGATGCTTTTAGAGCACATCAGACTGGTCTGGCCTTGGAACAGGTCATTTTTACATCACTGTGCACGTTGTACCCTGATCTGTCAGTGTTGCTTTCTCTGTACATGTGTAATCTTAAAATTTAAGACATCCTTCCAACTTAGCTTGAGTTGTGTCTGCTACTCCTGCAAAGGTAAAAAATAGCCCTTCTTCATAATTTACTACAATAATGGGAGCTGCACTTACCATCTGCTGTTTTCTTTTATTTCATAGAGTCAAACAACATGGAAACAGGCCCCTAGGCCCAACTTGCTCATGCCAACTAAGATGCCCCATCCAGGCTAGTCAACACCTGCCCATCCTCTCAACTTTTCCTATCCATGCACCTAGTCACTTGATAGTCAGAAATACTTTACACACACTGCAGGACTCCTCGATTAGATGGAGTGAGGGTATGGTAAGCAAGAGATGACTGTTTTATTTTTCAGCAGCTTCTTCGTCTGGTCTTCAATGTAGGGCTTCATAGAAAACATAGAAAATAGGTGCACGAGTAGGCCATTTGGCCCTTCGAGCCAGCACTGTCGAGTCAGGGCCTAACAAGTGGTAACATTCTCTCCGGATGTTGAATCGAGGGTTGTAATTGATGACAGTCTCTCTCGGCACCGGGGAAGGTTTGATCAAGGTCTGTTGACCTGGCATCTCCAGTACTTTGGTGGCCATGCCATTAATAATAATAATAATACATTTTATTTATATAGCGTTTTTCAAGGATTCAAAGTCGCTGAGTTTGCCATTGAGTCATGCCATTGAGTCGCATGCCATTGTCGCATGCCATTGAGTCGCATGCCATTGAGTTCCTGCAGGTGGCACTGTCTGTGAGACAGGCTCTGGGACAGGTGGATGGCAGTGATACTGATGTTACAGTCCTGGGCTACCAGCACAGGCCAACCCCGGCCCTTCCATAGGCCCCACTGCTACACCACACATCACATCATATATTGGGTGGCACTATGCATTACAGTCATGCCAAAATCTCTGAAACCGATTGAAAGCAGTCTTGCAGTGTGACTGTGCATTACATCAATGACATCTGGTTGAATTTGCAAGAGTAAACAAAACATATTTTTTCATTCATATTAAATGGTTTCCAGCCATATCAATTTTGTTTTAATCAATGTACCGGTTGTTTGCTGCCGTCATTGAATTGAATTGAAGGACACAGCATGGAAACAGGCCCTTCAGCCCACCGAGTGCAAGCTGACTATCGATCACCCATTTACACTAGTTCTATTTTAGACCCACTTTCTCATCCACTCCCTACACACGAGGGGCAATTTTACAGAGGCTAATTAATCTACAAACCCACCCGTCTTTGGGATGAGGAAACTGGAGCACCCGGAGGAACACTAGGTCACATAGAGAATGTGCAAACTCAGCACAGACTGCACCCAAGGTCAGGATTGAACCAGGTCTCTGCTGCTGTGAGGCAGATGCTCTACCAGCTGTGCCACCATGCTGACCTTATTTATTAGCAAAAAAGCTAATTACTATTGATGCTATAGATACTGTACAACGTCAGTTCCTTATCTTCTGAATGAATTTACAAACTGTGAAGTCCTCCAGTCCATTGTTTCAAATTGCTAGTGCAATTGTTTTATTAATTGCCTTAGCCTCGGGTTTGCAGGACTGAAATATATAACCTTTCTTTAGGCAACTGACATATTTGAGTGTGCCAAACTGAACGGATTGTGGAGTGGAGTGGCCATTGTAACATGAACAACTGATTGGACTGTTCTCAGCAATCTACAGTAATCAGCATTGGTTTTGCAGCATGGGACTTTGCTATAGTTCTCTAACTATGGACTCCAGTTCTATGATTAGTCTGTCATGAAGGAAAGTCTTTTAGCTTGTTTGAGTGCCATTTCTATCAAGCAAGCTAAATTGACTTGAAACTTCAGGTGCCAAAAATGCACAGTGAACAAAAAGTCCTTGTTTAAAGATATATCACCGGGTGCTCCGTTTCCTCTGACGTTCCCAAGACATGCAGGTTCGTAGGTTAATTAGCTTCCATAAATTGTCCCCAGTATCGGACTCGATGGGCCAAAGGGTCTGGTTTCATGCTGTATTTTTAAACTAAACTAAACTCTCTTCTACTTCTTTTTCAATTCAACATTCATATTGTAACTGTCCCTTTAATCCTGTAAGGTTCAGTTCCATTAATCTAATTCTCATACTGCACTTTATGAAATATCCTTTGTAAAGCTTGTGTAGCTTATGGAAGGTTCCCAACCAGCGATATCCAAGGTGGTCTCCATCAACAGTGTCAGTCACTTGCAGTACCATTTTACCTCCAGACAGATAAGTAGTCTTGAACTCTTGTGCATTTAGCAGTCACAGACAACACAGCCTAACTCTATGTTATAGCATAGAAACATGCAGCAAGTGACTAAGTTGCTTTGCAAAAAATATATATTTCATCATCAGGTCAAAAGTTGCTACTTTTACTTATCCCATGGTACCGTATGTTTGATGGAGAAAGCAATCTGATTGTCTCATATATGAGCTCCTCGGGATAATAAAATAATAATGCATAAGAAAATGCTACAAGAAAATGATTTTCAGGTTCTGTAGGTGTTTAGGTGTTTCATATTGAAAACTGCACCAACAACAGCGGAGTTTCATCTTAGCAACCACTTTCTTGGCTAGGTTCCACGAGATTTTGAAATTACACCCATTTTCTCATCAATCTTCTTTGAGCTGTTTTAATGAGGCATCTTTTTTCTTCGTTCCCCCAACAGGTAGGGGGGGAAAGAAGAAAAAAATAATAAACAGAGAATAAGAGGTGGTGGGTTTCTTAAATGTGTGAGCAGAGACAGAGGGGTGTAAAATGAGGGTAGAAGCAATGGGTAACAAGGTGAATAGTAAACGTGGCAGGCAGACAAATCCTGGGCAAAAATCAAAAAGGGCCACTTTTCAACATAATTGTATAAGGGGTAAGAGCGTTGTAAAAACAAGCCTGAAGGCTGTGTATCTCAATGCAAGGAGCATTCGTAATAAGGTGGATGAGTTGAATGTGCAGATAGCTATTAATGATTATGATATAGTTGGGATCACGGAGACATGGCTCCAGGGTGACCAAGGCTGGGAGCTGAACATCCAGGGATATTCAATATTCAGGAGGGATAGACAGAAAGGAAAAGGAGGTGGGGTAGCGTTGCTGGTTAGAAAGGAGATTAACGCAATGGAAAGGAAGGATATTAGCTTGGAGGATGTGGAATCGATATGGGTAGAGCTACGAAACACTAAGGGGCAGAAAACGCTAGTGGGTGTTGTGTACAGGCCACCTAACAGTAGTAGTGGAGTTGGGGATGGCATCAAACAAGAAATTACAAATGCGTGCAACAAAAGTAAAACAGATATAATGGGTGACTTCAATCTACATATAGATTGGGTGAATCAAATTGGCATGGGTGCTGAGGAAGAGGATTTCTTGGAATGTATGCGGGATAGTTTTCTAAACCAACATGTAGAGGAACCAACGAGAGAGCAGGCTATTCTAGACTGGGTATTGAGTAATGAGGAAGGGTTAGTTAGCAGTCTTGTTGTGCGTGGCCCCTTGGGCAAGAGTGACCATAATATGGTTGAGTTCTTCATTAGGATGGAGAGTGACATTGTTAATTCAGAAACAAGGGTTCTGAACTTAAAGAAAGGTAACTTTGAGGGTATGAAACGTGAATTGACCAAGATTGACTGGCAATTGATTCTTAAAGGGTTGACGGTGGATATGCAATGGAAGGCATTTAAAGACTGCATGGATGAACTACAAAAATTGTTCATCCCAGTTTGGCAAAAGAATAAATCAGGGAAGGTAGTGCATCCGTGGATAACAAGGGAAATCAGGCATAGTATCAAAACAAAAGATGAAGCATACAAATTAGCCAGAAAAAGCAGCCTACCAGAGGACTGGGAGAAATTCAGAGTCCAGCAGAGGAGGACAAAGGGCTTAATTAGGAAAGGGAAAATAGATTATGAAAGAAAACTGGCAAGAAACATAAAAACTGACTGCAAAAGTTTTTATAGATATGTGAAGAGAAAGAGATTAGTTAAAACAAATGTAGGTCCCTTGCAGTCAGAAACAGGTGAATTGATCATGGGGAACAAGGACATGGCAGACCAATTGAATAACTACTTTGGTTCTGTCTTCACTAAGGAAGACATAAATAATCTGCCGGAAATAGCAGGGGACCGCGGGTCAAATGAGATGGAGGAACTGAGTGAAACCCAGGTTAGCCGGGAAGTGGTGTTAGGTAAATTGAATCGATTAAAGGCTGATAAATCGCCAGGGCCAGATAGGCTGCATCCCAGAGTACTTAAGGATGTAGCCCCAGAAATAGTGGATGCATTAGTGATAATTTTTCAAAACTCCTTAGATTCTGCAGTAGTTCCTGAGGATTGGAGGGTAGCTAACGTAACCCCACTTTTTAAAAAGGGAGGGAGAGAGAAAACGGGGAATTACAGACCAGTTAGTCTAACATCGGTAGTGGGGAAACTGCTAGAGTCAGTTATTAAAGATGAGATAGCAGCACATTTGGAAAGTGGTGAAATCATTGGACAAAGTCAGCATGGATTTACGAAAGGTAAATCATGTCAGACAAATCTTATAGAATTTTTCGAGGATGTAACTAGTAGAATGGATAAGGGAGAATCAGTGGATGTGTTATATCTGGACTTTCAGAAGGCTTTCGACAAGGTCCCACATAAGAGATTAGTATACAAACTTAAAGCACACGGTATTGGGGGTTCAGTATTGATGTGGATAGAGAACTGGCTGGCAAACAGGAAGCAAAGAGTAGGAGTAAACGGGTCCTTTTCAGAATGGCAGGCAGTGACTAGTGGGGTACCGCAAGGCTCAGTGCTGGGACCCCAGCTATTTACAATATATATTAATGATTTGGATGAGGGAATTGAATGCAACATCTCCAAGTTTGCGGATGACACGAAGCTGGGGGGCAGTGTTATATGTGAGGAGGATGCTAGGAGGCTGCAAGGTGACTTGGATAGGCTGGGTGAGTGGGCAAATGCATGGCAGATGCAGTATAATGTGGATAAATGTGAGGTTATCCACTTTGGTGGCAAAAACAGGAAATTAGACTATTATCTAAATGGTGGCCGATTAGGAAAAGGGGAGATGCACCGAGACCTGGGTGTCATGGTACACCAGTCATTGAAAGTAGGCATGCAGGTGCAGCAGGCAGTGAAGAAAGCGAATGGTATGTTAGCATTCATAGCAAAAGGATTTGAGTATTGGAGCAGGGAGGTTCTACTGCAGTTGTACAGGGTCTTGGTGAAACCACACCTGGAATATTGCGTACAGCTTTGGTCTCCAAATCTGAGGAAAGACATTCTTGCCATAGAGGGAGTACAGAGAAGGTTCACCTGATTGATTCCTGGGATGTCAGGGCTTTCATATGAAGAAAGACTGGATAGACTCGGCTTGTACTCGCTAGAATTTAGAAGATTGAGGGGGGATCTTATAGAAACTTACAAAATTCTTAAGGGGTTGGACAGGCTAGATGCAGGAAGATTGTTCCCGATGTTGGGGAAGTCCAGGACAAGCGGTCACAGTTTAAGGATTAAGGGGAAATCCTTTAGGACCGAGATGAGAAAAACATTTTTCACACAGAGAGTGGTGAATCTCTGGAACGCTCTGCCACAGAAGGTAGTTGAGGCCAGTTCATTGGCTATATTTAAGAGGGAGTTAGATGTGGCCCTTGTGGCTAAAGGGATCAGGGGGTATGGAGAGAAGGCAGGTACAGGATACTGAGTTGGATGATCAGCCATGATCATATTGAATGGCGGTGCAGGCTCGAAGGGCCGAATGGCCTACTCCTGCACCTATTTTCTATGTTTCGATCTTCAAGGAGGATGTCAGACAGTCTTACACTGGATTGTTCTAGTTTCCCACATAATTTATCAAACCAATCTGGGGCAGCTCTTAACATCTTTTTTTTCTGTTCAACCGCAAAATTCAAGTGACACACATGGCTTTTTACCTGTGCACATTTGAATGTCTGTAGAGCACTGAATAAGTACAATGCTTGAAAGTTTAGTTTAGAGATAGAGTGTGCAAACAGGCTCTTTGGCCCTCCTTCTCTTAGCCCCCCTTAGACCATGGCTGACTATGGGTGTCGCCTCCTATATGGAGGATGCCTACAGGTGCATAGACAGCCACCCCACGGTCCTTGACAGATTCGGGTCAGGATCCAGTGGCATGGAGTCCAAGACGACCGGAGACCCTTTTCTACTGCAGCCTTCATCCGCCTTCCCAGCCATAGTGACGCTCCACTAAGGCCAGCCATCATCCTCTGCCTGTTCCACCGTTGAGGTCTTGGTTGGATTGCTCTTTGTCAGAGACCTCCCCCTCGACTTTACCATCATGGGTGGCCCTACCAGGAGCATAGCGCCAGACGGCATTACTCTCAAGATCTCACATCCACACAAACTTCTCCACCACGACAAGGTGAGAATCCATGGAGAATTGGTCCTCCATGTCCGTGCCAATCAGTGATCACCCGTACACTAGTTCTCTTCTACACACTAGGGACAATTTTACTGAAATTTTTTTACGAATGAACCTGCAAGTCTTTGGAATGTGGGAGGAAACCAGAGCATCCAGAGAAAACCCACGCCGTCACAGGGAGAACCTACAAACTCACTACAGACACCACCTGCAGTCAAGGATCAAACCTGGATGTCTGGCGCTGTACAGCATCATTACTACTGCTGTGCCACTGTGCTGCCCCAATCCCAACCTTCAGTTGGTCAGCACCAGCAAAAGATAGTAATATTTATACCTGGAATTCCAGGGCATAATCCTGATTTTACTATTGCCTGCGATGAAATATTACCCACTGTTTCTTAGATTTTCCTTTCCTTTGACCATTTGATCTCTGTGTACATTTGTCCTGCACGGTGTGATTTGAATAGTCAAATGAGAGGTTTGATGGGAAGTTTTCTTGGAAATAAGTAACCAAGTATCTCCTTGACCAATCATACTGGAGTGTATTAATGAACCAAACAATGTCAATATCAAAATAGATCCAGAAAGTGAAATCTTGGGAGGCAAAGAAAAGAGTAATTACGCAATATGGTGAAAAAAATAGAAAAGGCTAAAATAAATTGGATTTTGAACTGATGCAATTAGTTCCCATATTTGTATAAATTAATTTGCAGTGACAGGGATCTTGTTTGACAGGATTATGACTTATCATGGCATTTAAAAAGTCCAATTAAACAGAAATAGAAAAGCAACTCTTTGGATATTTGATAGACGCCAAAAGCTGGAATAACTCAGCAGGACAGGCAGTATCTCTGGGAGGGAAGGAAGGCCTGACTTTTTGGGTTGTGACCTTATATTTGAATGAGGAGCCCAATGCTGAATGTCAATTTTGTGCAGTTAGCATTGGACATAATACAAAAAGCTATAGACTTTCATGTTTAGTTGCACTCCTCTCAACTTGAAATCCAATTTGTACATAGCAACAGTAAAAGCTATCAATTTTGCTGATATTTCTACTATAAATAAAGGCTTTATATGGAGAAACAGGGAATTGCAGATACTGGTTTATTTAAAAAAGGTACAAAGTGTTGAAGTAACTCAGCAGGTCAGGCAGCATATCCAGTCAACATAGATAGGTGTTATTTGGGGTTGGGACCCTTCTTTATACTGGATTCTGTAAAGAGGTCCCAACCTGAAACGTCACCTGAGTTACTCCAACACTTTGTATTTGGCTTTATATGAAGGATTGTTTAGGGTCAAGAATTGTTCCCAGATAAATCTAAATATTTCTTAAATGGGATAATCAACTTCAAAAGCAAAAAAAAGTAAATCCAAATGCAATATTTTCTTTAAAAATGCAGGGTTATCCACAGCCAATAATGTCCAATAAATATATAAATGACATATGCTTAAAATACTAATTACTGAATGGAACAAGAATTCTGGCAAGAAGATTTTTAAAAAAGCACAGAAAGATATATTTCTCTTAATCCCTGTACTTTCCTGCGGGTGATATGGAATTTGCAACACCTTGACTCTACTGAATGCTTCCAGAAAACCTGCAGGTAATCTTTTAATGATAGCATACCAATCTAACATTGCAATCAGCTACACATCAATGTTGAAACAATTCCCTGCTTTCAGCAGCAGCAGAAAATCTTCTGTCTTGCATGTTATTTTAATAATCCTATATCTAAACTAATCATTCTACCCTTCAGTGCCCACTAATCAGATTCTCAAACAGCTCAATATTTCGTAATATTTAAACAATCTATTTTATTGGTAAGCGAGGCCTCCTGATGATTAATGTATCTTCTAATGCAACACATCAGAATAAAATAAACTATTGACAAAACATGCCCCAATATATTCGAGCCTTGGGCAAAGGACGTCATTCATTAAGAGCCAGAGTCTGTATTATTATTTCCAGAATATACTTGATCCAAAAACCTCTGTGAAACAACCTTTGGATATGGCTTGTGAATCTCTTGCCTTTCATAATTGGAATAATGAACAATAATTAGACCTGAACAGTAGAGATCTTCAAAGAGGGAACTGAGTTTATTTCTGTTCAGCATGTACATTAGAGATAATAAATAGAAACATGATCCTCAATCAACAGCCATTCTCTTGCTGCTCATGATGTATATAAGCGACTCCTAATGTTTTGAGCAAAAACACAAAATGCTGGTGTAACTCAGCGGGTCTGGCAGCATCTCTGGAGAACATGGATAGGCAACGTTTCAGGTTCAGACCAAAAGGTCTGAAGAAGGGTCCCGAAGCAAAGAGTAGGAATTAACGAGTCCTTCTCAGAATGGCAAGGCTAGGTGCTGGGACCCCAGTTATTTACAATATATATTAACGATTTAGATGAGGGAATTAAATGTGACATCTCCACGTTTGCGGATGACACAAAGCTGGGTGGCAGTGTGAGCTGCGATGAGGTTGCTATGAGGCTGTAGGGTGACTTGGATAGGTTGGGTGAGTGGGCAGATGCATGGCAGATGCAGTATAATGTGGGTAAATGTGAGGTTATCCACTTTGGTGGCAAGAACAGGAAGGCAGATTATTATCTGAATGGTGTCAGATTAGGAAAAGGGAAGGTGCAATGAGACCTGGGTGTGCTTGTACATCAGTCACTGAAAGTAAGCATGCAGGTACAGCAGGCAGTGAAGAAAGCTTATGGCATGTTGGCCTTCATTGTGTGAGGATTTGAATTTAGGAGCAAAGAGGCCCTACTGCAGTTGCACAGGGCCCTGGTGAGACCGCACCTGGATTATTGTGTGCAATTTTGGTCTCCTAATTTGAGGAAGGACATTATTGCTATTAAGGGAGTGCAGCATAGGTTCACCAGGTTAATTCCAGGATGGCAGGACTGACACATGATGAAAGAATGGGTCACCTGGGCTTGTATTCACTGGAATTTAGAAGGATGAGATTATAGAAACATATAAAATTCTTAAAGGATTGGACAGGCTAAATACAGGAAAAATGTTCCAGATGTTGGGAGAGTCCAGAACCAGGGGTGACAGTTCAAGTATATGGGGTAGGCCATTTAGGACTGAGATGAGGAAAAACTTCTTCACCCAGAGAGTTGTGAATCTGTGGAATTATCTGCCACAGAAGGCAGTGGAGGCCAATTCACTGGATGTTTTCAAGAGAGAGTTAGATTTAGCTCTTCGGGCTAAAGGAATCAAGGGATATGTGGAAAAAGCAGGAACTGGGTACTGATTTTAGATGATCAGCCATGATCATATTGAATGGCGGTGCTGGCTCGAAGGGCCGAATGGCCTATACCTGCCCCTATCTTTCTATGTTTCTATGACCCATGACTTTGCCTATCCATGTTCTCCAGAGATGCTGCCTGACCAGTTAAGTGACTCCAGCACATTGTTTTTTACTCGAGATTCCAGCATCTGCAGTTCCTCGTATCTCCTAATATTTTAATCTTTGTAATACTGAATATGTTTGGGAAAAAATTATTCTTACGTCCAAAAATATTAAAGAAATTCTGCTGGTCCAATGAAGATTATGTTGATATTTTACACCAACCTTGTCTCATTTGTCATCGACCATTTAATTTTTTTATGTGTCTCCTTTTGTATTGGTTCAGCAATATATTGCATGGATTTATGTGCCTCATGTGTGGCATTTAATCTTGAGAAAAATAGAATAATGCTTTTGTTTCTAAAGGTTATAATTAGTGAAGCAGTCACCTTTTAACATCAATAAATGTTTGCAATTTTGCCATTGCAATTTGGAAAGAAAAGAGAATGATTTTATCTGTGTGATAGAACTGAGAATGTCAATGTTTGAATCCTTGCAAAAAGGAATTCAAATGTGAGATTATTAAATCAATCTAATCAAAAGAAAATGACACATATAGTAAACTTAAAGTAAATGGATTAATAGATACAAATCAAAATATGAATGTGGTCAGAACTCCATACCTTGGTGCCAGTGAGAGGATGCTATCTAAGTGTTGACAACATAATTTGTTTCCTCATCTTTCATCAAAGGCTGAATACGCCACTGGATAATCTAAACTGAGCAAATCTCCTTTTCAATAATCTAATAGAGCATGAGTTTAGACAGCTATCTTTAATTTAAACTGCTGGCTTTTATTCTCATGATATCCAAGGCATGTTTATATCTACCAATATTAAAATGCAGCATTTAATAATTGTCGTCTTTTCTCTCACCTTTAATTTAGTTTGGTTTAGGCCCTTTGGCTCACCTAGTCCTGACCAGCAATCCCTGCACACTAACACTTACACACATTAGGGACAATTTACAATTTTATCAAGCTAATTAGCCCACAAACCTGTACGTCGCTGGACTATGGGAGGAAACCAGAGCTCCCAGAGAAAACCCACGCAAGTCACAGGGAGAACGTACAAACTCCGTACAGACAGCACCCGTAGTCAGGACTAATGGCACTCTAAGACTGTAACTCAACTCTGCGCCACTGTGTCGCCATTGTCGCTTGTGGGATTGTAGCTTGTTTCCCATTGAGAATTTAAAAACTTACTCTTCTTAAAAGTAATTTGACTTTATTTGTTTGATTTTCCCACAGTGTAGCAACCTTAACTGGGTTAGGCGCCTATTTTAAATTCACATAGTCTTATTTTGACTCATATTTATCACAGTTAAAATATGATGTGCAGGGCAGGTAAAACAATGAGTTTCACCGTTTGCCTTGTTTGTGCCTGCCTATATAGACCAGTGAAATCAGTTCAGTTCATTTTATTGTCACGTGTACTGAGGTACAATTAAAAGCTTTTGTTGCATGCCAACCAGTCAGCAGAAAAACAATACATGATTACAATCGAGCCATTTACAGTGTATAGAAACATGATAAGGGAATAATGTTTAGAGCAATGTAAAGCCAGCAAAGTCCAATCAAGGAATGTCCGAGGGTCACCAATGAGGTAGATAGTAGTTCAGGACTGCTCTCTGGTTGTGGTAGGATGATTCAGTTACCTGCTAACCGCTGGAAAGAAACTGTTCCTGAATCTGGTGGTGTGCGATTCCACAATTCTATACCTTTTGCCTGTTTGCATTAATCATGCTTTAGGCTAGAGCTTTCTTCACATCAGCTTCACTGCCAATTTTGCTATCATCATCAGATCACAACTATGGCACCTACAATTAAATCCACATCATTTATTTGAACTAGGTCCTCTGGAATTCCACTGCTCATTGATCTCCAGCTACAAAAGCTGCTGTCAACAATTACCCTCTGCTTTCCAGCAGAAAACCAATTTCATAATATAACTTGCTACATCCCTTCAATCTCGTGGGCTTTTCATTGTTGATCAGTCTGCCAAATGGGACTTTGCCTTTGGCTTTAAATGATATCCAAGCATATCATGTCAAATGATCAACACTAAAACAGAAAAGCTGGAAGAATTTACCCAGAAAGAGAAAAAACAGTCGATATTTTGGCTCAGCAACCTTCCTCGGAACTGGAGAAGAGTAGAGGGGTCGCAGTTTTCAAAGCAAAGCTGAATGGAGGTGTATGACAAAAGACTGCAGAAAGATAGGTTAAGACAGGTCAACTGATTAGGAGCATTGGTACTGACCATTAGTGTAGCATCCTGAAAGAAACATGGTGAGAAACAAACTAGTGTAGAAATGGGAAGCGATGAGAGAGCAGTTTACCTTAAATTGCAAAATTCAATGTTTATTTCGGAGGGTTGCAGAGTGACCAGATGGAAGATGTTTGCCATTAAGCTGAAAACGATGCGGAGAAGATTGTGTTCTGACAAAGGCAATCAGGGTCTATTTTAACCAGAAACAGATGAACAGGAAGACACCCTCTTTGCTAAAGTCCAGAACTGAAGCTATCAAGAAGGATGATCCCACATTGTCGTTGAAGGCCAAGTATGGTCTTTGCATGGTTCACAGGGATGCCAAGGGAGGATTCTAAAATGAGCTAAAAGCTCAATCAGCTGATTGGACCTGTGTACCATCACATGCTACAAGCCAAAGTCGTGCCAATCTCTGGCAACTATGCATCTCTGTCAGATGTGCTTGATTCATTTTATGCCTGTTTTAAACTGGCAATCAAATGTTCATCTCAGCTCGTCCCTCCTTTCCCCACTGAATCTGTCCCACTACAACTCAGTGGCAAAAGTCAGATATGCTTTCATGAGGATCATTTCTAAGAAATCCACTGACCCAAATGGAGTCCCTGGACTGATTCAGAGTTTGTGTCCAATTAATTGGCCAGTCTTTGCTGACAAATTCAACCTTTCACTTCAACAGTCTTCCATCCCCTTCTAATTCAAGGAAACCTTCAATCCCTCGAAAAACTAAAGTGAATATTCTCAATGACTATAGCCAGTAGCTTTAACATTGGCCATAATAAAGAGCTGCTGCCTTACAGCACTTGCAACGCCGGAGACCCAGGTTCGATCCTGACTGTGGGTGATGCCTGTATGGAGAACGCTCTCCCCAATCTTCGGTTTCCGCCCACATTCTAAAGACGTACAGATATATAGGTTAATTGGCTTGGTGTATGTGCAAAGTGGCCCTGGTGTGTGTAGGAAAGTGTTAATGTGCGGGGATCGATGGTCAGTGCGGACTCGTGGGCTGAAATGCCTGTTTCCGCACTGTATCACCAAACAAAACTAAAAGTGCTTAATGGAGAAAGTTAATGACCCATATTTATGTTCGTTTTCCAGACAATCTAGACCACCTGTAATTTCTGAGACATAATGCACAGGTCTGGAAGTCAGGAACATGCTGACCATTGATGTCCATCTTTCAAACTGTTCTCTTTCAAATCACTGACAAAAGATAAGTATTGGAGTGTAGTGTGCTTGAAGCACTGTGCTTCAGCCGATAATTCACTTGTGGGCCGAGGTGCTTTTTCGTTTCATTTTGTGACCCAAATCACGTATCTACCTGTATTTTTAACATATTGTGTAAAAATATTACAGAAATCATACCTGAAACTCGTCAAGAACAAAACCAGCATATATTTTTAAAATATGAGAAAAACCTCCAGTTTTCCGAGTAGTAATTGTCCGACGCACGTTTGACATTGCACCGGATGCCAATTGACCAATCATGCGCTTTGTTTCATGGTAGCTAGGCAGCAAGCACTCTGGGATCATGGCTGCCTCCTAATTACATCAAAACAATAGCAAGGTTTTGAACGAATAAAGGTAATGCTAACCTTGCTGATAATTTTGTTTTACAATTGATTTATCTTTGTAAAGTTATGATGTGAACTGTTAAATAAAAATGATAAATAAAAATGTAGAGCTAGGGTTCGGATTAGGACTAGGGTCAGTCATTTGTCCAGTCAGTCAGTCAGTATGTCGGTTGGTCGGTAAGTTGGTCGGTAGGTCAGTAGGTCAGTGGGTCAGTAGGTCAGTAGGTCAGTTGGTCGGTCAGTCGGTCAGTCAGTCAGTCGATCAGTCAGTAGTTGGGCAGTCAGTAGTTGGTCAGTCAGTCGGTCAATCAGTCACTCAGTCAAATGGTCAGTCAGTCGGTCAGTCAGTCAGTCAGTCGGTCAGTCGGTCAGTCGGTCAGTCGGTCGGTCAGTCAGTCAGTCAGTCAGTCAGTCGGTCAGTCAGTCAGTCAGTCGGCCAGTCAGTCGGTCGGTCGGTCGGTCGCTCAATTGTCAGTCGGTCAGTCGGTCAGTCGGTCGGTCGGTCGGTCGGTCGGTCAGTCGGTCAGTCAGTCAGTCAGTCAGTCACTCTGTCAGTCGGTCAGTCAGTCAGTCGGTCATTTGGTCAGTCGGGCTGTCGGGCTGTCAGGCTGTCGGTGAGTGCTGCGAGGGGTCGATCGGGCTGTCAGGCTGTCAGTGAGTGCTGCGAGGGGTCGGTCGGGCTGTTGACCGGCCGGTGTTGCAGCGAGCGAGCGGGCGGACTGACGGAGCCGGCACTATGGGGGTGCTGAAGGCGGCGTGTTTCCCACCATTATCACCATGATGATCCAGAAGGGCATGCTGGCCGAGGTGGATGCGCTAAGCGGCCACACTTACGGAGCCCGCAGCCGGTCCCAAAGTGGCTCCAGCTCCAGCCGTGGGCAGCTCTGGAAGGGGGGTGGCGAGTTAGGGTTAGGGTTGGGCATTTTCCTCTCAGGGGAAGTTGCCTTAGCCTTCCCCCAGCCTGGCAATGCCCCAGCCCCAATAGTGACATGACCCCCATTCTGCACGCTGGCAGTCAGTGGGGTTGAGTAAATGGGGGAACCCAAAGGAACTGCCCTGACCCATTAATTAGACTGGTTCCGGAGCCGGACTTCTGCGGCAGTCTCCTTCAATATACACGCTCACAATTATATTCATTACTAGACTAAGTGGGACCCATTGGGTCCCATGTTCACAAGGGAGTGCTGGTCCCCCAACGCAATATTCCACCTCTCCACCAATTCCAATATTGGTCACCAGTGGGGGAGGGGGGGGGCTTTCTGGAGCATTAGTATGGGTATTGTGGGCTGAAGGGACTGGTTTCGAGGGCTAGGATGAACATTGTAGGCCAAATGGGTTCTTAGGGTGACAGCTCAGTCACTCAAGCCTGATGTGCTGGCAGCTCACTCAAGGCTGGTGGGTGAGTAGTTGACACAGGTATTCCTTGAAATTCCATTTCAAGCAGGGTGCAAGGCCACCAAATTCAAATGCAGTTTCCTACCATTTCAAGCAGGGTGCAAGGCCACCAAATTCAAGTGCAGTTTCTTACCACTTCAAGCAGGGTGCAAGGCCACCAAATTCAATTGCAGTTTCATACCACTTCAAGCAAGGTGCAAGGCCACCAAATTCAGGTGCAGTTTCCAACCACTTCAAGCCGGGTGCAAGGCCACCAAATTTAAGTGCAGTTTCCTACCACTTCAAGCAGGGTGCAAGGCCACCGAATTCAAGTGCAGTTTCCTACCGCTTCAAGCAGGGTGCAAGGCCACCGAATTCAAGTGCAGTTTCCGACCACTTCAAGCAGGGTGCAAGGCCACCGAATTCAAGTGCAGTTTCATACCACTTCAAGCAGGGTGCAGAGCCACCAAACTCAAGTGCAGTTTCCTACCACTTCAAGCAGGGTGCAGGGCCACCAAACTTAAGTGCAGTTTCCTATCACTTCAAGCAGGGTGCAGGGCCACCAAACTCAAGTGCAGTTTCATGCCACTTCAAGCAGGGTGCAAGGTCACCAAATGCTAGTGCTGTTTAATGCCATTTCAAGCAGGGTGCAGGGCCACCAAACTCAAGTGCAATTTCCTACCACTTCAAGCAGGGTGCAGGGCCACCAAACTTAAGTGCAGTTTCCTATCACTTCAAGCAGGGTGCAGGGCCACCAAACTCAAGTGCAGTTTCATGCCACTTCAAGCAGGGTGCAAGGTCACCGAATGCTAGTGCTGTTTAATGCCATTTCAAGCAGGGTGCAGGGCCACCAAACTCAAGTGCAATTTCCTACCACTTCAAGCAGGGTGCAGGGCCACCAAACTTAAGTGCAGTTTCCTATCACTTCAAGCAGGGTGCAGGGCCACCAAACTCAAGTGCAGTTTCATGCCACTTCAAGCAGGGTGCAAGGTCACCAAATGCTAGTGCTGTTTAATGCCATTTCAAGCAGGGTGCTAGGCCACCAAATTCAAGTGCAGTTTCAAACCACTTCAAGCAGGGTGCAAGACAACCAAATTGAAGTGCTGTTTCATACCATTTCAAGCAGGGTGCAAGGCCACCAAATTCAAGTACAATTTCATACCATTTCATGCAGGGTGCAAGGCCACCAAATTCAAATGCAGTTTCATATCATTTCATGCAGGGTGCAAGGCCACCACATTCAAATGCAGTTTCATACCATTTCAAGCAGGGTGAAACCACCATAAAACCACACAAAACACCACATAATCACCACACTCACAGTTCAGTAGACATTCAGTGTGTTCAGTTGATTCACAGCTCAGACAGTCGTGACCTCTCCCTCCCCCATCTTGCAGAGACTGAGCCACACCCCCACTTCCGGGTTTTATAATCCCTCCCCCCTCCCACCGGAAGGGGCGTGGCTTTCATGGAGAAGCCATGAAAGTCATTTCATGGCTTTCATTGACAGGAGAGAGATTCTCAACATTTTTTAAAACACTAATAACACTTTTATTTTTCATTGATGGGAAGAATCCTCTGCACCTGATGAGCGGAGGGGGACTGAGTAAGCTGGCGAAAAATCACATCCGTAAGTGGTAGCGTTTTATCTAAAATCAATATAGAGTGCAAACAGGAAGTTGTCAAGTTACCACCACCAACAACCATTTGCAGTGCAGCATTTCAAAGCAGTTACCACTATCAACAACCATTTGCAGTGCAGCATTTCAAAGCAATTACCACCACCAACAACCATTTGCAGTGCAGCATTTCAAAGCAGTTACCACCACCAACAACCATTTGAAGTGCAGCATTTCAAAGCAGTTACCACCACCAACAACCATTTGCAGTGCAGCATTTCAAAGCAGTTACCACCACCAGCAACCATTTGCAGTGCAGCATTTCAAAGCAGTTACCACCACCAACAACCATTTGCAGTGCAGCATTTCAAAGCAGTTACCACCACCAACAGCCATTTGCAGTGCAGCATTTCAAAGCAGTTACCACCACCAACAACCATTTGCAGTGCAGCATTTCAAAGGAACCACATTTTCATTTTCAAACCACATTAAGGGCACTCACAGTTGAGTAGACATGTGTTCAGTGTTATTCACAGCTCAGAGAGACGTGACCTTCTCGCTTCCTCCATCTTGCAGAGACTAAGTCAGGCACAACACTTCCGGGATTTATAGTCCCTCCCCCCTCCCACCAGCAGGGGCAGCAGAGAGAATGTCAAAAATATTTAAACATTAATAACTCTTTTATTTTTCATCGAAGGGAAAAATCCTCTTGTCCTACACAGCAGAAGGGGACTCTGAGTAAGATGGCCAAAAATCACAGCCGTAAGTGGCAGCGTTTTTTCAAATATCATGAAACAGAAAAACAGGAAGTGGTCAAGATCTTACTTTTAATAATGTAGATATTATTTTTACATTATATAATTATATATAATTACCAGACTAAGTGGGACCTGTTGGGTCCCATGTTCACATGGGAGGGCTGGTCCCCCAACGCAATATTCCACCTCTCCACCAATTCCAATATTGGTGGCCAGTGGGGGGGGGGCTTTCTGGAGTGCTACTATGGGTGTTATGGGCCGAAAGGACGTTTCCAGAGGGCTAGTATGGACATTGAGGGCCGAATGGATTCTTGGGCTGGCAGCTCAGTCATTCAGGCCTGGTGGGCTGGCAGCTGAGTCACTCAGGCCTGGTGGGCTGGCAGTTCAGTCACTCAGGCCGGTGGGCTAGCAGCTCAGTCACTCAGGCCTCGTGGGCTGGCAGCTCAGTCACTCAGGCCTGGTGGGCTGGCAGCTCAGTCACTCAGGCCTGGTGGGCTGGCAGCTCAGTCACTCAGGCCTGGTGGGCTGGCAGCTCAGTCACTCAGGCCTGGTGGGCTGGCAGCACAGTCACTCAGGCCTGGTGGGCTGGCAGCTCAGTCACTCAGGCCTGGTGGGCTGGCAGCACAGTCACTCAGGCCTTGTGGGCTGGCAGCTCAGTCACTCAGGCCTGGTGGGCTGGCAGCTCAGTCACTCAGGCCTAGTGGGTTGACAGCTCAGTCACTCAGGCCTAGTGGGTTGACAGCTCAGTCACTCAGGGCTGGTGGGCTGGCAGCTCAGAAACTGCCAGAAATTCTGCCCAAACCAGGTGAGAGACTCTGTGAGAGAGAAGGGGGGAGGGTGGAGAATCAATTTTAGACATCTTTCATCTTTTTCTGCAGATCACGGCAATGAAGGAGAAAAGTCTATCCTGGCCTGGATCTCACAGGGAGCCAATGAAAGGAGGGAGAAAAATACTGGGGTGAGGTTTAAAACTTGCAGGGGGAATACTTACTGATGGGCCAAAGGGACTCCTTCTGGGCTAGTACAGGTCTGATGGGCCAAAGGGGATCTTTAAAAAAAAATCTGAGTGAAATCTCAGTGAAAGGCACTTTTTCCAGACTTTTCCTGGCCTGGCATCAGCCATTTGGGCTAAAATACTCCTCCTGGGCTAATATAGGTATTTTGGGCAAAAGGGACTGGTTTCTCGGCTAATAGGGGCCTTGTGGGCCGAAATTAGTAGTTTCATGCAGGCCAAACAACTCATTTCTTTTAATTTCCATTTCAATTTCAAGCACAGGGCAGGCCAAATAACATTGCATTTTCATTTATTTTCCATTTCCATTGCAGTTTCAAGCACAGGGCAGGCCAAACAGCTCATTGCAATTGCATTTATTTTCCATTTCCATTGCAGTTTCAAGCACAGGGCAGGCCAAGCAGCTCATTTCATTTTCATTTTATTTCAATTTCCATTGCAGTTTCAAGCACAGGGCAGACCAAACAGCTCATTGCATCTTCATTTCATCTCCATTGCAGTTTCAAGCACAGGGCAGGCCAAACAACTCATTGAATTTTCATTTCATTTCCTTTGTAATTTCAAGCACAGGGCAGGCCAAACAACTCATTTCATTTTCATTAAGGGCTAACAAATCAATATATTGCAAGTACACTGCAGACTCACAGTTCAGGTGATTCACAGCTTAGGATCTCTCCCTCACGATCTTCCAGAGGGACTGACTCACGTCCAGGCATCCGGGTTTTATAGTCCTGCCCCCCCCCCGGAAGGGGCGTTACCTTCATCATGGTGATTGACAGACAAGAGATCCAATTAGCTGACCTCAAGGTTATTTTTAACACTCATAACTTTTTTATTTTTCATCGATCGGAAAAATCCTCACGGCTGCCTCAGCGGAGGAGGCCTGTGAGTAAGATGGCCAAAAATCATAACGATATAGTGTCATGTTTTTTCTAAAATCAATATACAACGCAGACAGGAAGTGGTCAAGATGAGACTTTTAGTTATATAGATATATAACTCCAGTCATATTCAAAAGTCACACACACACACACACACACACACACACACACACACACACACACACACACACACACACACACACACACACACACACACACACACACACACACACACACACACACACACACACACACACACACACACATATATATATACACACACACATATATGTTTTTATTCCGTGCTGCTGTCTATTTAAACCATATATTATTATACCATATATATATATATATATATATGTTATAATAATATATGGTTTAAATAGACAGCAGCACGGAATTAGGCTCCCCATGGAGTAATATGAGCATTGAACACTAGATGGCGCTTGCTTTTACGATCTCATTTTCTATTTTGCTCAATTAATTAAAGTGCAACTTTTGGCACTGACGAGTTATGACTTCCTTCTCAATTATATTTTATCTAAATCTGTGCCAAATTTCAAGTAGATCCCAGAGATGGGTCACGAAAGTCAAATTCTAGACACATTTTTGATGCTCGGCCCACAGCCTATTTGGGTGGCATGGTGGTGAAGCAATAGAGCTACTGCCTTACAGCGCTAGATTCCCGGGTTTGATCCTGACTATGGGTGCTTGTCTGTTCAGAGTTTGTACGTTCTCCCCGTGACCTGTGTGGGTTTTCTCCGAGATCTTCGGTTTCCTCCCACAATCCAAAGACATACAATTTTGTATAATTTGGCTTGGTATAAATGTAAATTGTCCCCAGTGTGTGCGGGATAGTGTTATTGTGCAGGGATTGCTGGTCGGTGCAGACTCGATGAACTGAAAGGCTTGTTTCCGTGCTGCATCTCTAAACTAAACTAAACTTTCTGCTCTGCTTCTCTCTACTGCTTCTCTCTACTGCTTCTCTCTACTGCTTCTCTCTACTGCTTCTCTCTACTGCTTTCCTGGTCAACAAATAACAACAATCTCCTGTAGATGGTACTGTGTTCAAACAAAGGACAGGGAGGCTTTCTGTACGTGAAAGACTCATCAATGTTTATGGTTATCTTTTCCAAAGATGAGTGATAAGTGTAATTTCTTCATTGCTGACCACAAAATCTGGGCTGGTGAAAATGTTTGCATAGCTTAGGAGGTTGTCAACATGGAAGCATTACACAAAGACTCAAATATTTCAAATTGATTTTAACAATTAGACACCTAGCACTCATTATTGAAAGCCTACTTTATAAGAGCAAAAGAGATTAAAATCAGGAAAAACTAATGGGTGACAAAGTGTGGAGGGCACAATGGCTCAACTGGTAGAATTGCTGCCTCACAGCATCAGAGGCCCAGGTTCAATCCTGACCATGGGTAATGCCGTGTGGAGTTTTCCATGTTCTCTGTGCGACTGTGTGGGATTCCTCTGGGTGTTCAGGTTTGCTCCCACATGAAAACGACATGTGGGTTTGTATGTTAATTGGTCTCTGTAAATTACCCATAAGTGCGCAGGGAGTGGATGCGTAAGTGGGATAACGTAGAATTAGTGTGAATGGGCAATCGATGGTCGGCGTGAATTTAGTGGGCCGAAGGGCCTATTCCCAAGATGTATCTCTAAACTAAACTAAATTAACAGTGGATTGTTTTCATTTCATAAGTTCGTAAGTGAAAGGAGCAGAATTAAGCCATTCGGCCCATTAGGTCCACTCTGCCATTCAATCATGGCTGATCTATCTTTCCCTCTCAACCCCATTTTCCTGACTTCTTCCCATAACCCCTGACATTAGTACTAATCAATAATTTATCTATCTCTGCCTTACAAATATCCATTGAATGGCCTCCAAAGCCTTCTATGGCGATGAATTACAGATACTGTATTCACCACCCTCTGACTAAAGAAATTCCTTGTGTAAGAAAGAACTGCAGATACTGGTTTAAATCAAAGGTAGACACATGAAGCTGGAGTAACTCAGCGGGTGAAGCAGCATCTCTGGAGAGAAGGAATGGGCGACGTTTCGGGTTACTCCAGCTTTTTTTGTCTACCTAAAGAAATCCCTCCTCATCTCCTTCTTATAGGAATTCTTAAAGGAACGTCCTTTTATTGATGTGCTGCTTCTCTACAGCCTCCTCTGTTCACGTTCTGCTTTCTCCACAGCCCATGGGATCGGAGCGGATGGAGATGCGTAAGCGGCAGACATCGGTGCAGCAGGAGATGCCGGGCTCTACACAACCGCAGCAGGGCGCTGGGAACCGGGGCTCCAATGCATGCTGTTTCTGCTGGTGCTGCTGCTGCAGTTGCTCATGGTACGTCTCTCTGTCTATTTTCACCCAGCTCTGGAGAGTGACTGGAAGGTAAATAACGCTGTCCTGATCTGCACTCCCATGACTACAGGCAGCTCCCATGATATCAGTGCATAAACAAAACAGGATTAATCAATCCTTTAATCACAGTGCTATCTGAGCGGTAAAAATAGCAGAATATAATTCAGCACAGTCCTGTGGGAACCACCGCAAGCTACATTAGAGTTTAGTTTAGAGATGCTACACGGGAACAGGCCCTTCGGCCCACTGAGTCCCCTCCGACCAGCAATCCCCGCACACACACTATCCTACGCACTAGGGATAAATTACAATTTTACCAAAGCCAATTAACCTACAAACCAGTAGGTCTTTGGAGTGTGGGAGGAAATTGAAGCACCCGCAGAAACCCCACGCAGGTCATGGGGAGAACTTAGAAACTCCATACAGATGGCACTCTTAATCAGGATCAAACCCAGGTGTCTGTCACTGTAAGGCAGCAACTCTACCACTGCACCACCATGCTGCACCACCATGCTGCACCACCATGCTGCACCACCATGCTGCACCACCATGCTGCACCACCATGCTGCCAAATTGTTCACGACATAATGTTCAATAGGTGTCATATTCACTGGTTTTAAAAACCAGAAATATAATTTTTTGAACTCACCTTTTCCTATTCCACCCAAAGATTAGATATGCCACAACCTTCTTTTCACTGCATTGGCGACAGGGTTCCTTGTGACCAAGTTAATCAAAGCATTATGGTGAAGTTGATGAAGTCAGTGAGTTCCCCATGGGTGCAGGAGGTAACACCAATGCAGTCGTCAATGTAGCGGAGGTAGAGTTCGGGGATAGGGCCAGTGTACGCCTGGAACAGGGATTGTTCGACACACTCTACAAAGGGGCAGGCATAGCTGGGGCCCATGCGAGTGCCCATAGCTACGCCTTGGATTTGGAGGAAGTGGGAGGAGTCGAAGGAGAAGTTGTTGAGGGTAAGGACCAGCTCTGCTAGGCGGAGGAGAGTATTGGTAAACAAAAATTGGCAGGTTCTGCGGTCGAGGAAAAAACTGAGGGCTTTAAGACCTCCTGGTGGGGGGTGGAGGTGTAGAGTGACTGGAAATCCATAGTAAAGATGGGCCTAGAAAACAAAAGTCACTGAGGAGACGAAGAGCGTGTGAGGTGTCTTGGACATAGGTAGGGGAGGGATTGGACCAGGAGGGATAGGATGGAGTCGAGGTATGTGGAAATTAATTTGGTGGGACATGAACAAGCAGAAACAATGGGTCTGCCAGGACAGTTTTGTTTGTGGATTTTGAGGAGAAGATAAATCGGGCCGTGCGGGGCTGGGGAACGATAAGGTTGGAGACTTTCGAGGGCAGAGAGCCAGAAGTGATGAAATCAGTAATGGTGCTTGAGACTAAGGCTTGGTGCTCGTCTGTGGGGGTCATGGTCCAAGGATAAGTAGGAGGATGTGTCTGAGAGTTGTCGTCTGGCCTCATCCCGGTAGAGGTCAGTGCACCAGACTACCGTGGCAAGATACAGGAGGAGTCTATTGGTCTAGATACAGGAGGAGACTAGATGCCAGAGGAGACAGGAGGAGACCGATGGTCTAGATACAGGAGGAGCCTATTTGGTCCGTCAAACCTGTTCTGCCATTTAATATGATCCTGGCTGATCTGATTGTAACCTCAGCGCTGTATTCCCATTTATCCACAGAATCTTTTCAGCCATTTGCTTATCAAGCATCTGAATACCAAAATGTTCAAAAAATATTTTCCACTGTCTATGAGGAAGCAAGTTCCAAAGACATGACCATCTGAGAGAAACATTGTGCCTCATATCTACATTAATGGGTGGCCCCCTATTTTTAAACTGTGACCGACTAATTCTAAATTCTCTAATAAGTGGAAACATCATTTCCACATCCATTCTCAGGATCATATATGATTTATCCCCTCTCATGCCTGTAAACTTCACCAGATACAAGCCTTGACTATTCAACATTTCTCTTTAAGATAACCTGCCTTCAGTTAGTAGTCTTGAAAACATTCTTTGAACTATGTCCAATACATTAATATATGTCCTTAATTAAAGACACCTCTACTATACTCAGCAGCCAAATGTGTTCTTATCTGGTCATTCAAATGTGGTGAAAAGGCTAGGCTGCAACTCAGCTATTTATGGAACATCAATTACCATACCCTTCCCATCAGAGAAGGGATCTTCCCTGTTGTGCAACTGCTCAATTATTGACTGTTTCACAAGGATACTTCCACTGTGCTCCCAGTCCTTCTTTATTGGCAGCTACATTCATGGGCACACATTTATATGCAGTCCTTGTGATTTAAAGCAAAATTGAATTAGCTTTGACTAGCTTTTCCGATCCATGGATACCTTTGATCACATTGTTTTAGTCAAATTCAATTGAAACTACCCCCATGATGAATGTGAAACCAACCAATCATTGTATATGTGATTCTCTTCCAACATCCTTACACAACAGTGCAAAGGCAATATGCCTGAATTTTCAGGGTTTTTGGCAAATAAATGTACTTGCAATTTCCTCGACAGTTTGGGATCCTAAAGTTTCAGGTCCTGAAGGATTCTCTAGCTTAAGTCTCATTATTTTCACCGTTACCTCCTTACTTCTGTCATTGCCGTTTCCCCACAAGCACCATGTAATTAAAATGTGTATCAGCTATGTAAATTAATTTTCTGAAAAATTTAATAAAGAGCACTCCTGGCAAATGAAAATACATTGGCATTTTATGTGCGTAATTAAAATATGTTTCATGTGGGTCAAAAGAAGTAATAGATATATTATTTATATCTCTATATAGGCAGAATGCCATTCTGAACCTGGAATAACACAACTTGTCAGGAATGTAGTTCATAGAAAGGTCGCAGATATAAATTAAGATATAAAACTATAAAATATCTACTTCACAAAGTGCTTTTTCCCCTATCCCAGTGTTCTTGTGGGCAAAACCTCTTCAGAAATTCTTTCCCAAGAAACTACTTATGAGTCTCAGATTCATTTAAACCAGTGGTGGGGAACCTTTTCATGTTGTAATGCCGCATTAAGTTAGCTGTAATCTAATAAGGCCGCATCCAAGATACTTCAATTAGATATACTTCAAAATGTACATTATTTTGTTAAAATAGTCCTCATGACTTACTAATGTTTTAATTGTGGCCGTCAGTCTGGGAGGATTATTTTGTTGAATCTTCTTTTACTCTTTAGTATTTTAAATACGTTCATTTTAAGATTAAAATAAAAATAATAAAAGACGAACTAAAACATATTAATAAAAATAAAATGATTTGTTCTATAAAATTTGGATTCATCCAAAAGGCCGCACTTAATGGCCTTTAAGGCCGCAGGTTCCCCACACCTGATTTAAACAATGTAAAGAAATCAAAGACGTCGCACCCTGGCCATTCCCTCTTCTCCCCTCTCCCATTGGGCAAAAGGGATAGAAGAATGAAAATGCCCACCTCCAGATTCAGGGACAGTTTCTTCCCAGCTGTGATCAGGCAACTGAACCATGATACCTACAACTGGAGAGCGGTCCCGAACTACTATATACTTCATTGGAGACCCTCAGCCTAGAAACATAGAAACATAGAAAAATAGGTGCAGGAGTAGGCCATTTGGCCCTTCGAGCCAACACCGCCATTCAAAATGATCATGGCTGATCATCTAACCAGTACCCTGTTCCTGCTTTTTCCTCTATCCCTTGATTCCTTTAGCCCTAAGAGCTAAATCTAACTCTCTCTTGAAAACATCCAGTGAATTGGCCTCCACTGCCTTTGTGGCAGAGAATTCCACACATTCACAACTCGCTTGGTGAAGTCATTTTTCCTCATCCCAGTCCTAAATGGCCTACCCCTTATTCTTAAACTGTGACCTGCTGGTTCTGGATTCCCCCAACATCGGGAACATTTTTCCTGCATCTAGCCTGTCCAATCCTTTAAGAATTTTATATGTTTCTATAAGATACCCTCTCATCCTTCTAAATTCCAGTGAATACAAGCCCAGTTGACCCATTCTTTCATCATATGTCAGTCCCACCATTTCTGGATTTAACCTGGTGAACCTACGCTGCACTCCCTCAATAGCAATAATGTCCTTCCACAAATTAGGAGACCAAAATTGCATACAATACTTCAGGTGCGGTCTCACCAGTGCCCTGTACAACTGCAGTAGGACCTCCTTGCTCCTAAACTAAAATCTTCTCGCAATGGCCAACATGCCATTAGCTTTCTTTACTGCCTGCTGTACCTGCATGCTTACTTTCAGTGACAGATGTACATGCACACCCAGGTCTCGTTGCACATCCCCTTTTCCTAATTTGACACCATTCAGATAACAATCTGCATTCCTGCTCTTGCTGCCATAGTGGATAACATCCATATTATAATCTGCCGTGCATCTGCCCACTCACTCAACCTATCCAAGTCACCCTGCAGCCACAGAGCATCCTCATCGCAGCTCACACTGCCACCTAGCTTTGTGTCTGTCTTCCGCAAACTTGGAGATTGTTGGAAATGATCGCTCTCTAATAAGCCTGTGGGCGGAGCAATAGTATGAGTGAAACTAATCTACAGAGATGTCACATTTAATTCCCTCGTCTAAATCAGTAATATATATTGTAAATAACTGGGCACCGAGCCTTGCAGCACCCCACTAGTCACTGCCTGCCATTCTGAAAAGGACCCATTAATTCCTACTCTTTGCTTCCTGTCTGCCAACCAGTTCTCTATCCATGTCAATACCCTATCCCCAATATCATGTGCTTTAATTTTGCACACCAATTTCTTGTGTGGGACCTTGTCAAAGGTCTTTTGAAAGTCCAAATACACTGGCTCCATTCTACTTGTTACATCCTCAAAAAATTCCATAAGATTAGTCAAGCATGATTTACCCTTCATAAATCCATGCTGACTTTAACCGATCCTGTTACTGCTTTACAAATGCTCTGCTATGACATCTTTAATAATCAACTCAAGCATCTTCCCTACTACCGATGTACGGCTAACTGGTCCATAATTCCCCTTTTTCTCTCTCCCTCTCTTAAAAAGTGGAGTTACATTGGCTACCCTCTGGTCCACAGGAATTGATTCAGAGTTGAGGGAACTTTGGAAAATGATCACCAATGCATCCACGATTTCCAGGGCCACCTCCTTGAGTACTCTGGATGCAGACCATCAGGCCTTGGGGATGTGTCTGCCTTCATCGGCCTATCTTTGATCGGGCTTTACTTGCTTTATCTTGCACTAAACATTATTCAACTTATTCCCTTTATCATGTGTCTGTTCACTGTGGATGGTTCAATTGTAATCATGTATTGTCTTTCCACTAACTGGTTAGCATGCAACAAAAGCTTTTCACTGTACCTCGGTACATGTGCCAATAAACTAAACTCAAACTCAACTGAGTCAGGTTCAAACTGCAACTTCAGGCCCAGTACATACATTTCAGTGGAAGCCTTTTGAGTTGACCAAAAAATTGATAATTAGTGGAATAAAGGAAAGAGCACTCATGTGCTTAGGTCCAGAGCTCACGTGGAAGGATTAGTTTAGTTTAGTTTAGAGATACAACGTGGAAACATGCCCTTCGGTGCACTGAGTCTGCACTGAACAGCGATCCCCGCACATTGACACTACCTTAAACACACTGGGGACAATTTTTTTACATTTATACCAAGCCAATTAACCTACAAACCTGTATGTCTTTTGAGTGTGGGAGGAATCCGAAGATCTTGGAGAAAACCCACACAGGTCAAGCGGAGAATGTACAAACTCCGTACAGACAGGCACCCATACTCTGGATCGAACCCGAGTCTCTGGCGATGTAAGGCAGTAGCTTTACCGCAATGTCACCGTGCCGCCCGGTAAATAATATGGACTAGTTGTGCCATTTTCATATTGTAAGTACTGCTATGCAATTGAGCATGACAAAATAACACCCATCTGCTGTAATTTCATTCAGCTTATCTCATCTCTCTTGCAAAGCAGGAAGACACTCTAATGCTTCATAACACCACCACAACCACCTGCTGCTTTCCACTGATCACTGTGCTGTGCGGAATGATCTCTGCTTTTTTAATAACAATGTTCTGTCAGCTTTCCATGAATCTCCATAAGCCTTGCAACAGGAAATCCTGCTGTTTACTAGTTCCATATCCTGTTTTCGTCTGCCTCTCATTGCACTCGGCCTACATTTATTTTCAACATATAAAATTTGTAAGATAGCAAGAATCGTCAATAGATGTGGTTTGTATTTCCGAAGAGGTATCTAATAACTTCCAAAGAAGTAATAGATACACAAGCAAATTCTGTTAGGCCCAGGCATGGCGTTTCACTCAATGACTGGGTGCCATCTACAATTTTACTTTCCAAATATGATATCTTAACATTTCAACCAACAAACCAATCTGTGGTTGTAAATTTGGAACAAATTTTCTGCTTTTCTCTCCAGTTTTTCTTTTTCAGCCCGGTCACTATATTTTGGAAGCAAACCACCATAGTAAGCCCAAGGTTAGTATCATTCAGGGGGAATGTTACTAAGTATACTTTAATACCCTTACATTTCAATTTCTAAATGTAATACCAAAGAAAAGTACTGTAATACTAATTGAACATCATTTTGTACAGCTTATTACCTTTAAAGTAGTACACATAAATAAAAGAACATAATAATTATATGTCATAATATTTCTGCTGTTCACCGCATTATTTATTCTAAAAATATATTGATATATGAAAATAAATGCTAAAACCATATCGGGATAAAGTGATTTTGGTATACATTTTGCCGATTGGTGCTTTTAAGGATTTTAAAAAGTTAACACATAATAAATAATACATCCACATAAATATGATAAAGTATCAGGTAAACCAAATATATTTCCATTTGTCATGACACCTTCCTCCCTCGTTTGCCCCAATGTAAGTCAAGCACTGTGTGTTTTGCCAACCTCCTACCTGATTTCCATTGAACCCTGAGCAAAAAAACAAAGTGTCGGAGGAACACAGTACGTCAGGCAGCATCTGTGATGAGAATGACAGGTGAGGTTTAAAGTCAAGCCCCTTTTTCAGACTGATGGAGTAGGGGGGAGAAAGCAGGAAAAGAGAGATGGGTTTGGGGCAAAGCCTGGCAAGTAATGGGAAGATTCAGATGAGGTGGTGGGAGGAGGGGGAAGCTGTTGGGTGGAGTAAGTGACAAAGCCTAAAGGCGAAAAGGAGACAATAGGGTGCCAGATAAGGAAAGAAAAGGAGGACTGAAATGAAAAGCCAGAGGGAGATGGGTGGAAGGGGTCAGGGGAGAGGAGAAAGGGGGATTAAAGGAAAATATGGGACTCCTGGATGGGTGATATGTACACCTACTCCTTGCCCTTGACCATGACCCCGCTAATGAACAACCACCTATGGAAGTAACACCCTTCAATGCTCAAAAGTGTTACTTCACTCTCATTTTGTTGTACTATTGCACGGCACGGCACTTAGTTTTGAATGTTTGGCCTAATCATCGTACCAGAACATTCTCTACACAACCCGCACCATTCTCAGTTCAATAAGTATCCTTTGTTCATTCCACAATATGTTTTAGTTTCACCTCATATGTGACCACTTTTCATACTTTATTTTTCCCTGTCGACCAGGTATTCTTGAAATGTTCCTCCCCTAAGTCACCACACCTTTCTGTTGCAGATATTAGCTGTAAAGATTTAACTTCCATTGATTTAAAATATAAGAACTGGATGCAAATAAGTACAAGCACTCAACAGTCATTTAACATTTTAAAAATGTGATTTTAAACTGTGAGCAAGGGAGAAGAAGATTATAGAATACTCATCCCTGAAGGATGTTTCATCACCTACACTTTTAATATTACAAGTGTGAGCCCGTTATATGAATATCCTGTTAGTTCTTCGTCAGGACAGCAAAAACAAACACTTGTTCTCTATATAATTTTACAAGTACATAAAAATGGTTTAACACATTAAGGATTAATAAGTTCTAGACAAATTGCTGATGTTATCTGTGAGACCAAAAATTGACTGAAATATCAAGAGCCAAAGAAAGCAATTTTCCTTTGAGTACAGCATGCGTTAGTTTCAAGAGGCAAAAGAGTCATGTTTTATTTAAGAATGTCACAACATACCCAACATTTAAAATTATGCTTCCCAAATTCTGCTGGACACCATTGAAACGCAGGGGAAGTTTATCAGCAGCCTTAAGGAAAAGGCAGAAATGGAGCAAATAAAGTTGTAACATGAAGGTGCAGTTGTAAAGGAAAAATTTCAGAAGGTTCTGAAAGCTGGAAGGTTATCAAGGTGGCAAGAACTAGGTAGAGATCCAGTAATGATTGAGGAAATGTCCAGTGTCGTCAAAACAGAGCAAGTAAATGGATGCAGAAGCCATGAGAATCCTTGTGCGAGGTTGAGGTGAGAAGAGCACGCAAGACGCATGGCACGAGGATGACACGAGGATTAGGATTACAATCTGAAACAGATACTTCCGCGTGTGTTAGTGTGTCTGATATTTTCCACTGATCATTCACATACCTAAATACTTCATCAACACTGCACAATTCCTACCTCGTCGCCATAAATTAAGCTTTTGGGTGCAACTTTTTTTATGAAAGACTCACAATACAAGTAGAAATGCAATGCATTTGTGTTTGTGTTGCATTTGAGTCGATTTAAAAGGAAACACAACTGACATCAGGCAACCTGACTGGGCAGATGCGGAACTGACTGCAGCTAGCCAGGCCCTTCAAAATGTCAAGAGTCAAGAGTGTTTTATTGTCATATGTCCCAGATAAAACAATGAAATTCTTACTTGCAGCAGCACAACAGAATATGTAAACATAGTAAACAATATAATAAACGAGAAAAAAAGGTTCAGTGTGTGATTATATACATGTACACACACACTCATAAATATATATATACATGCACACATACGTACACATAAAAAACACAAACATTAATAGTGCACAAAGACAAAACCAATGCTCCCAAGTCTATGTAGTTCAGAGCTTATTGGAGGTTGTAGTGTTTAATGTGGATAAATGTGAGGTTATCCACTTTGGTAGTAAAAACAGGAAGGCAGATTATTACCTAAATGGGGAAGTACAACAGGATCTGGGGGTCATTGTTCATCAGTCAATGAAAGTAAGCATGCAGGTACAGCAGGCAGTGAAGAAAGCGAATGGCATGTTGGCCTTCATAACAAGAGGAGTTGAGCATAGGAGCAAAGAGGTCCTTCTGCAGTTGTATAGGGACCTAGTGAGACCACACCTGGAGTATTGTATGCAATTTTGGTCCCCTAATTTGAGGAAGGACATTCTTGCTATTGACGGAGTGCAGCGTAGGTTTACAAGGTTAATTCCCGGGATGGCGGGACTGTCATATGTTGAGCGAATGGAGCGGCTGGACTGGTATACTCTAAAGTTTAGAAGGATGAGAGGGGGTCTTATTGAAACATATAAGATTATTAAGGGTTTGGACACGCTACAGGCAGGAAACATGTTCCCGATGTTGGGGGAGTCCAGAACCAGTGGCCACAGTTTAAGAATAAGGGGGAAGCCATTTAGAACGGAGACGAGGAAACACTTTTTCACACAGAGAGTTGTGAGTCTGTGGAATTCTCTGCCTCAGAGGGTGGTGGAGGCTGGTTCTCTGGATACGTTCAAGAGAGAGCTAGATAGGGCTCTTAAAGATAGCGGTGTCAGGGGATATGGGGAGAAGGCAGGAACGGGGCACTGATTGGGGATGATCAGCCATGATCACATTGAATGGGTAGATGAGGTTGGAGGAGGTGCAGGTGCAGGTCGAAGGGCCGAATGGCCTACTCCTGCACCTATTGCCTATTGTCTATCTCCTCCCGTTTCTGCTTTCCACAGAAACCATTCCTGATGCCCAGGATTGAAGTCTAGATAACTCCCTAGTCAATTCGTCTCTTCCCACCCAAACCACCCCCTTTCCCGGGTACTTTCCCTTGCAACTGCAGGAAATGCTACACTTGTCGCTTTACCTCCCCCGTCCATCCAATGACCCAAGCAGTTTTTCCAGGTGAGGCAGAGGTTCACCTGCGCCTCCTCCAACCTCATCTACTGCATCCGCTGTTCCAGGTGTCAACTTCTCTTCATCGGTGAGACCAAACGCAGGCTTGGCGATCGCTTCGGCCAACACCTCCGTTCAGTTCGCAATAACCAACCTGAACTCCCAGTGGCTCTGCACTTCAATTCCCCCTCCCATTCCGAATCCGACCTTTCTGTCCTAGGCCTCCTCCATTGATAGATTGAAGCCCAGCGCAAATTGGAGGAACAGCACCTCATATTTCGCTGGGTAGTTTACACCCCAGCGGTATGAACATTGACTTCTCCAATTTCAGATAGTCCTTGCCCTCCCCTTCCCAGCTCTCCCATAAGCCTACTGTCTCCGCCTCTTCCTTTCTTTTTCCTGCCCCCCCCCGACATCAGTCTGAAGAAGGGTCTCGTCCCGAAACGTCGCCTATTCCTTCTCTCCATAGATGCTGCCTCACCCGCTGAGTTTCTCCAGCATTTTTGTCTACTAACGAATCTCCGCAATCTTTTCAGGAAGTAAAGGTTGTGTTTTATTTGCACCATTAACCTGGTAATGTATTCGTTTAATGAGTGCATTAGGGGAGACACAGCCGACGGCAGTTTATAACCGAAGATGTCACTATGCCAATGACAGGGTCTGCATGGTGGGCATGAGGCCAACACAAGGATCTCAAGAGACAACACATCCTACGTAAATCTCACTGATGAGCAATGTATTTGCAGAGTCGGTTCATCGTAAAAGGTCCCACCGATAGTGCAGGAAGGCATTCGGATATGGCCTCAGGCGGGGACTACCATCTCCATCCCAGGTTACCTGGACTCTGAACTCCCTTGCCATAGAATCTTTCCATGGATCTATACAATGCACGGTCTAGCATTGAAGAGGATCCTAAGCCCTATATTCGCTCAGAGATGATTCCATCATTAAAGACCACGTGGCTTCTTGGGCAGTGGGTCTCGGTAGTATTATTGCAGCAGGAACCAGAGGAACACTAGGATATCTAAGATAGACACAAAAAGCTGGAGTACCTCAGCGGGATAGGCTCTGGAGAGAAGGAATGAGTGACGTTTTGGGTTGAGACCCTTCTTCAGACAGGTGAAGAATAAGGGAAACAAGAGATAGACTGTGATGTGGAGAGATAAAGAACAATGAATGAAATATATGCAAAAAAGTAACGATGATAAAAGAAACAGGCCATTGTAAGCTGATGGTTGTGTGAAAATGAGAAGCTAGTGTGACTTGGGTGGGGGAGGGATAGAGAGAAAGGGAATGCCGGGGCTATTTGAAGTGAGAAATCAATATTCATACCACTGGGCTGTAAGCTGCTCAAGCGAAATATGAGATGCTTTTCCTCCAATTTGCATTTAGCCTCACTCTGACAAGGGAGACCGAGGACAGAAAGGTCTATGTAGGAATGGGAAGGAGAATTAAAGTGTCCAGCAACCAGGAGATCAGGTTGGTTCACGCGGGCTGAGTGAAGGTGTTCCATGAAACGATCGCCCAGTCTGCGTTTGGTCTCGCCGATGTATAAGAGTCCACATCTTGAACAACAGATACAGTAGTTGAGGGTTGGAGGAGGTGCAAGTGAACCTCTGCCTAACCTGAAAGTACTGTTGGAGTAGAGGGAGGAGACATAGCGACAGGTGTTGCATCTTCTACGGTTGCAGGGGAAAGTACCTGGGTAGGGGGTGGTTTGGGTGGGAAGGGATGAGTTAACCAGGGAGTTGCGGAAGGAACGGCCCTTGTGGAAGGTGGAAAGGGGTGAGATGGGAAAATGTGACTAGTGGTGGGATCCCGTTGGAGGTGGCGGAAATTTTGAAGGATTATGTGTTGTATGCGACAGCTGATGGGGTGGAAGGGAAGGACTAGGGGGACACTGTCTCTGTTGCGACTAGGGGGAGGGGGAGCAAGGGCAGAGCTGCGGGGTACCGAGGAGAAACAAGTGAGGACCTCATCTATGATGGTAGAGGGGAACCCCCATTCCCTAAAGAATGAGGACATCTCGGATGTTCTAGTATGGAACACCTCATCGTGGGTGCAAATGCGGCATAGACGGAGGAATTGAGAGTAGGGGATAGAGTCTTTGCAGGAAGCAGGATGGGAAGAAGAGTAGTTGAGATAGTTGTGGGAGTCAGTGGGTTTGTAATCAAGTTGTGGGAGTCAGTCAGTAGTCTATTTCTAGTGATGGAGACTGTGAGATCAAGAAAGGGCAGGGAGGTGTCAGAGATGGTCCAAGTAAATTTGAGTGCAGGATGAAAATTGGTGGTGAAGTAGATGAAGTCTATGAGTTCTGCATGTGTGCAGGAGGTAGCACCGATGCAGTCATCAATGTCACGGAGGATATCTAAGCTTTCCAGGGAAATTGCTAGCTGCACACCCCTTGCTTTATGACCCAGTGGAGAAAAGGATGGAGCCATTCACTGCATGAGCAATGAGCCGCTCTCTGATTAATGCTTTTCATAAGGAGTGGTTTATATCATAATTCTCAATCTAGGGTGATTTACCATGCATTCTATTTTTTAACATTAACACAGTTCATCAGTCTCCTTGTGGGACTATCTGCATTGATCATTACAAATCAGTGAAGGAACCCCAGATCTGATTAATGAAATGGATTGCCCCAACTGCTTTCAGTGGTGATCACTCATCGTGACATGTTTTGGAAGGACACAACATTTATTTCCACTTTGCCCTAACAAGTGTCTTCAGACAGCAGGAGCCATCCAGCAGCAGGAAACATAGAAACATAGAAAATAGGTGCAGGAGTAGGCCGTTCAGCCCTTTGAGCCAGCACCGCCATTCAATATCATCCAAAATCAGTACCCCATTCCTGTTTTTTCCCCATATCCCTTGAATCCTTTAGCCCGAAGAGCTAAATCTAACTCTCTTGTGAAAACATCGGCGTTTGTCCTGGTGAATCTCCAGACATAGCTTTCCCTACCCATCCCAATGGTTGGCATGAAGTACCTCACACCTGGCATTTGAATCACCAGTGAGAATGCCAAGTCTTACTAAACCTAGGGACTCTTGTTTAATGCCCCCGAATGTTATGCATCTTCCACAATCATTACAGCATGTGTCTCTGGCATCATGAGGTTATAATGCCAATACCCTTTTCAAAGAAATATGCAACCATTGTAAATTGAGCCTGATCCCTCTAGAATCCGTGCATATCCTGTTCTAGCATGTCCTGTTGAAACTACATTTGTGCTGTTTCCACCAACATTATGATGATTTCAAAATTTAGTGGGCATTTAGCTACTTACAGTGCACCAAAAAGAGATGACATCCAATGTCTAGGAATCAGGTCTCAAGCTGTTAAAAAATGTGATTAAAGTTTTTAAAAAAGGTTTAAAAAATTTGTTGAAAACAGCCAACCTTGTGAAGGTGGAAGGAACAATTTGATGCTGGAGCAGATAGCGGGTGGAAGCCAAGGACAGGCTGAAAACATTCAGTGCACTTCTTGGAGGGTCATTGTATTGAGGCCATAGGCACCATCGAGTTGACATAGCCCCCAACTGCGCAGGCGCGTCTGGCGGGTTCCCGTTGTGACGCCCCTGATCCCCCCTCCTCCTCTCACCCCCCCCCACTCCGCCCCTTGCCCTTCCTCCCCCACGCACTCACTCCATCCCCCCTCAATCCCCCCCATCCACTCTTAGCAGCTCTCCAGCGGCGCAGCTATTCCCGCCCATTGGTTTCCCATTGTGACGTAGAACACGCAGGTATTACTGCGCAGGTGCAGCTGACGGGTACGGCAAGTGGAAAAGGAATTTATTAAAGCTTAAAATGTGAATAACTCATAAAATATAACAACAATTTAAACGTTAAAGATGAGATTTATTCAGTCCATTCTTTCTAGTTGCGTGTCTTGTTGTGTTCTGCAGCCTGGGGGAGGGGGATGGCCTCAGGCGGGGGCTGTCGGGGGCCAGTGGGGAGAGCGTCCTGCAGCCTGGGGAGGGGCACGGCTTGGGCAGGGCTGTTGGGGGCCAGTGGTGGAGGGGGGAGCGTCCTGCAGCTGGGGGAGGGGGACGGCTTCAGGCAGGGCCTGTCGGGGGGCGGTAAGGAGGGGGGGAGTGCTGCCACTGCCTACCCCTGCCGCTGCCTACCGCTGCCACTGGCCTACCACTGCCGCTGCCTACGGCCTACCACTGCCGCTGCCTACGGCTGCCGTGGCCTATCGCTGTCGTGGCATACCGCGGCCATGGCCTACTGCTGCCGCTCCCCACCGGCTTCAGGCGGGGACCGGTGGGGAGCATCCTGCAGCAGGGGATGGGGACGGCTTCAGGCAAGGACCGGTGGGGGGGGGGGGGGGAGTGCCCTGCAGCTGGGGACGGGATGGCTTCAGGCGGGGTCCGGTGGAGTGGGGGGGGGGGGAGTGCCCTGCAGCTGGGGATGGGATGGCTTCAGGCAGGGTCCGGTGGGTGGAGCGTCCTGCAGTGGGGAAGGGCCCAACTTCAGGAGGGGGCTGTAGGGGGCCAGTGTGGGGGGGGAGAGTGTCCTGCAACCGGGAGAGGGGGACGGCTTCAGGCGGGAGCTGTTGGGGGCCGGTGGGGTGGGGGGGAGCATACTGCAGCCAGTGGAGGTGGACGGCTTCAGGCGGAGGC